>BTHU01000019.1:22189086-22886586 GCA_036184795.1 Tokudaia tokunoshimensis
TCCTGCAAACTCCTCTACAAAACACGCTGCAAGTGAGGTACAGCTTTCTTCTGTGAGCCGCGTCAGCGCACTTGGTCAGCAGCCGTACATGCACAAGAGGCAACCGTCTGTATCAGAACTGGTCAGTTCAATGGTGTCTATATGAAACTGAACCCTCTCCTCAAAAGCGAGACAATGGCACTTTTTTTTAAACAATACCATTCATCTGATTTCCTTGGCATCTTTAAATTCTGTATGCAGACAGTGTTTGTTTACGATGTTAAGCTAATCCATTTGCATAGAAACAATCTGAGGCTTATGGTTGAGCTCACCAGGGTTTATTTCATTGTAAAACTGAACCCCGGTGTGGACCACTGAAAGATGCTAAGCATATGGGGAGAATTTAATCACCCAAAAGGGGGAGGGAAGGGCTATGAGAAAATGAGGGAAAAAAAATAGATCCTTACTGTTATACTTTTCACTTTGCCTGACTTTGCACTCTCTCAGCAGACTTGATCCATCCTGCGTCATTTGTCTCAAGATAGCCTATGCTAATTGAGAAGCCAGTTGTCTCTAAAGACTATGACTAGTTCCATTTGAGTCCAATCAATCTCAAGCATCCATTGACCAAGATTCATTTAAAATTCTTTCAATCAAGATTCTGTTTCTGGTCTTTAAAAAGAATTTTTTGTTTTGTTTTTAAGACTTGAGCTGAGTAGGACCCAACAAAGTAAAATTTAGAATTTTCAAGTATTTTAAAATTAGCTAATGCTTATTTTTAATTGAACATTCATATGTTTAATTGAACATTCATATGTTGATTGTAAGCAAAAATGCTACTTATAATTATTTAAGGTTTATTAACTGTTTATTTGTTGAAACAAGGTCATACTATATAGCCCACCTACATAAATCCATGATCTTCCTGCCTCAGCATTGAAGAGTATGTGTTAAGAATTATAATGCAGCTGGGGAGGCCCATGCCAAGGTGTCCTGAGAATCACACTATGCAACAGACCTGGTATTCAGGAGGTTTATTTGGGAAAGGGAAGGAAGGGGTGTTGTGTTTTATAGAAAGATAAGGAGAGAAGGAATATGTTTAGTGGATGTATAGTCAGGTGTGGGGGAAGGGGGTGCCTCTGCAGGCCCATACTGAGCCCCGCCCCCCAAGGACCAGCCCCACAAAGTTATAGTATAGAATAGAGTTTATTCAGGACATGGGGAGGGAGAGTAGAGAGGGTAGTAGACACAGAGAAGGTGGGGTGGGGGGAGAGGCTGGCCATGGTGCATGGATAAAGAGGGGGGAGGGGAATGGGGGGGAAGGGGTGAAAAGACAGAGTAGGAACAAGAAGGCAAGAGAGAGAGGAGGAAGCAAGCAGACCCTTTTACAGTGAGTCAGGCATACCTGGCTGTTGCCAGGTAACTGTGGGGCAGAGCCTAGACTAAATGCTAACAAAAGGGCGAGGTAATGGCAGACAAACCGGAGCAGAGCTATGACTACAGGGGGTGGGGGGTGCAGAGGAGGACAGAAAGAAAGGCCGAAAACACTTGGGAACAGAGAGAAAAGGGATCTATGGAAGTAATCAGTCCTCTTGACCGGCAATGGTGGCAGGTGATGATGTAAGCTGTTGCTAGGTTGCTGTTGGGAAGAGCCTAGCAGAGTTGTCTGTAAGCCAAGAGTGCAAAGGAAGAATGACCACTGGAAGGATGATCTTTCTTCCTAGCCATGCCCAGAGAGTTGCCACTGAAACATGTGAGTCCCAGGAGAGCTAAGAATAGAGACCTACATGTCTGTCTATAACAGCAGCACAGTGCAATGCTTAAAGCCTGACCAACCCTTAATAACCCTGTATTTACAAGAATGCTAAGCATACCTTTAGACATTCCAGCCCTCTTCTAAGTGCTTCACAAATTCGAACTCACTTTCTCTTTCTCATGGCAAACCCTCAGGAAATTACCATTCTATCCCATTTTACAGAGGAGTCAATTAAGGCCTAGAAATTTTAACCCACCTTTCAAGGTCACAAGGATACAGCTGCCATGAAACAGCCAGAATTGTCAGTGTAAGACCAATGCTAAGTTATATACTTTCTGAATTTGCACAAGAAACTCTGAAATGTACATTCAAGCGTGAGATTCAAATTTCACTTTGTAGAAATTGTGTGATGTCTCTCCAAGTCTGGATTCCAGAAGCTGCCTGGAGATCTGAAACAGAGCTTCGACACTTACTCCCTGTCTTTCCCAAGCATGGTGATGTTAACACGAGTGTCCAGATATGGCTGAATCCTTTTTGTTTCCTTGTTAAAAGATGATTTTCTTGTTCGTTTGCTTCCCTTTTGTCTGTCTGTCTGTCTTTCTAGCTCCTTCCCTTCAATAAAGGTTTGTGCTTATAGATTGCCATGTGTGTAGAAATCTATGAGTTGCATCACTTTTCCCTGCTCAAGTTTCCATTTCCAATATCAGGATACCTCGTCCATTCTCTCCATGCCCTGAATATGTTTTTAGGATGCTATCTCATCTTGGTTCATGAAAACTTATAGACTGTGTTGCAGCAGCGCTGTTGGATACACAGCCAACTACATGAAGAGTACCAAGGTTTTCAAATAATCTACTGAATACACACACGCACACATACACACACACACACACACACACACACACACACACACACACACACACCTATACAACACCCTACTTCTACTACCCACAATGTGGAAAAAATGCATAAATCAATATGAGAGATAAACACGGGAGATGTCTAAGTATGTATGACCATATATATATAAATTCTCACATGCATGCACATCCAGTTTTGACACATATAGAGTGAGCCTGAGAGAATCAAGCATCAATGGTGATGTAGTAAAGAAAAGGTACCAGGAAGTAAGCTCATCTTGATCTTAAAGTCACTTTCCCTTCCCCAGCCAGTACCTTGCAAATTACCTAAAGTAATAAGATCATCTACTAAGTATTGATAAGTAAAGCAATAAGTGGGAAAAAATGAGCAGGAGAAAGGGAAACAAAGAGGGAAAGAAGGAGAGGAGAAAGGAAGAGAAGAAAGAGAAGGAGAGAGGGAGTTAATAAGAAGTCAGGGAGGTCTAATGGGTAGGTAATTCAGTTGGCAATAATTTAATGAAGTCCAGGCTCCACTGCCTGGGTTCTCTGATCTACTCCTTAGATGTATGTGCCTCTCTGATGCTCCCCTGTTTCTTCAAGCACATCTCCCAACTTCAGCCACTCTAATCCCTTACTTTCTCAATGGTTGGCTGATACAGAACTCCATGGGGAAATCAAGAAGTTCCCCACTGTCTGGATACAGGTGTTCTGCTCACTCTCCCTGGATTCCTCCCTGATTGGCTGTGCCCTTCCTTTATGCATAGCTGTTGACCACATGGCACTGTCTCAAGTAAGATCCTCTATCCAGGTCTATCTTCAAAACAGCTTCCTACCACCTCAGAGAGAATGGCCTTTTTCTTCCTTTCTAAGTCAAACTCCCCACCAGCGACTGGTTGTTATTACCCTCCCCTCCCCCTTCCTCTGACCTCAGCAACCTGTATGCCCCTTGTTTCTGGCCTCATGTTCCGAATTTGTGGTGTGCTCACATTGACTGAACCATACCCACTCAGAACCACCCACCCTAAAGAAAGCATTACTCTGTAGTTGAAATTAACCCACTTCCCCTTTCTGATCCTAATGTGACATTTTTTTTTAATTTTTATTTTATTAAACCTCTTCTCTCAACCACTCTCTGAAGAGCTGAGTCAGAAGTTAGGAATGTTTTAGGGTATCAGAGCCTGGGATATCTCACCTTTTCCAACCTTTCTGCAGCACTGAAAGCTGTCAATCAATTCTTCCTTCTTGAATAATCTCTCCAGCATTTTCAAGTGACTCCTGGTACCAGTCTCCCATCCCTCTGAAACCTACTATATCCTGTCTCTCTTTCTGCTTTTACCTGCCCTCAATCCCTTCCCAGCAGATATTTTCTCATACTGTAAACCATCTTTTCCCCATCACTTGAAGGGTTATGCCCATTACAGCTTGGGAGATGGTTCAGTGGATAAAGCACTTGCCACATATGTGTGAGAAACTAAATTCGAATACTCAGAATTCATGCAAGGTTAGGAAAAGCCTGGTAGAAGAGTGTGCTTGTGTAATCCAAGTATCCCTAATATGTGATGGGAGTTCACAGGCATGGGAATCACAGATCCTGCATCTCAAACAAAACAGAAGGCAAGGACCAAGACCCGTGGTTATCTTTGGTTTATCATACTGGCATGTGTATACCCAAACTCACATATATCAACTAATGCAGAGACATGCACAAGAAAAAGGATTTATAAAGAAGAGTGAGACTCCTATAATTCAACATTTTCAAAAAACATATGAACCAGACACAAGCCTGACCTCTCAACTTGTGTTTTAAAAAAAGGTGCCTACTTTCTGAACAAAGCAGTTGCTCCTAATTTCTCCTTTTGTAATAACTACATCAGTTACATTGTCAGTGACATGCAGACCTAAAAGCTAATTTTCATTTTTTAAAATTTATTCTTCTGCAACTGGATACAAGTATATACTGTATATCAATCATATCTGCCCCGTCCACCACTTCCCTCCAACCTCTCCCAGGTGCCCCCCATTCTACTACCAACTTTGTATCTTCTTCTTCTTCTTCTTCTTCTTCTTCTTCTTCTTCTTCTTCTTCTTCTTCTTCTTCTTCTTCTTCCTCTTCCTCTTCCTCTTCCTCCTCCTCCTCCTCCTCCTCCTCCTCCTCCTCCTCCTCCTCCTCCTCCTCCTCCTCCTCCTCTTCTTCTTCTTCTTCTTCTTCTTCTTCTTCTTCTTCTTCTTCTTCTTCTTCTTCTTCTTCTTCTTCTTCTCAACCTGTCTCCCTATCCCTCCTCCTCTTCTTTTCTTTTTCTATAAGCCACTGGGTTCAATTAAAGTTGGCCATCTGTGCATATGTATAAAGCCATTCACTGAAATGTGGGGTAACCTACCACATGTCACAACACTGAAGAAAACTCTTTCTCCCTCAGCAGCTATCACCTTTCAAAAGCTGCTATGCCAGGAGTAGATACTCAAACCCACCCTCCCACCCACCCATGATGGGGCATTACCTGGCTTGATCTTGTGCAGATACGTGCATGCAATGGCCCTGTCATGTTCAGAACCATTACTTTGTATCTGTGGTCAATGGAGTGATACCCTGTTATTACTCCTAATGCTTCTTACAATCTGCTCACCCTCCTTCCATAACTTTGACTAAGTGTTGAGAAGAAGGTGTGATATAGTTGTCCCCAGCTAGAGCTGAGCCCTGCAAAGTTCTCTGCACTTTGAGTCTCTGTATTAAAACCATCCTTTCCATAAAGAATCATCCATGGTGAGGGGGAAGAATTACCTCTGACTTGTCTTCACGACTCTTGAGTCCTCCCCATTTTTTCTATCGTTTGTTGATGTTGTTTGGTTGGTTGTTCCTTAGTGTATGGTGACAGAAAGAAACTAAAGGAACACAAGAGTTTGGCTTCCAACATATGGAAATAACTCCAAGGAATTGGTTTGTTTTAAGTGTGGTTATGGTTTCCAATGATTAAATGGCATGTAAAATTAAACAACTACTGCGATTGATTTTTTCATTGACCTTGCCAGAACAAACAAACAAACAAACAAACACATTAAGTTCCTGCTGTAGTGAATGTACTTGTGGCTCCTGGGAACACTAAGGTAACCTGAGGTGTCTTCAGCCCTTCTAACCTGCATCCTGTTTAACTGGCATTAAGGATGTGAGGAGGAAGGGCTTTAAACAAGATGGGAAGGTGACATATCTTAGGTAAATCTCTCAACACTTTAATTTGTTGTATAGGTAAATAAATCATGCAAATTTCATCCTTTTAAAATGTAGGAAAAGTGCCAAGTGACTCTGTAGGAAGCCAAGCTTCACTTAGCACAATGCTCAGGTAGCTTTTTGTTTCTTCATGGGCCTGGAGACTAGACCCAGACCCTCAGGAACGTCCCAGGAAGTGCTCTGTCATTCAGCTAGATCTTCAGATCTTCAGTCCTCTTTTTTGAGACAGGGTTTCTCTGTGTAGACCAGGCTGGCCTTGAACTCAGAAATCCTCCTGCCTCTGCCTCCCAAGTGCTGGGATTAAAGGCGTGGGCCACCACTGCCTCAGTTCTCTTCTAACTTTTAATTTCGAAATAAGTTTTCACTGGGTTTTGCCCAATAAGGCCCTGAACTCAAGCTACAGCCAAAATCAGCCTTGAACTTATATTATCTTCCTGCCTCTACCTCCCAAATAGTGGCGGGGGCGGGGGGGGGGTCACAGGCCCTTGCTAACTGTCATGGTTTCTTTTAAATAGCTGCTAATCAGCTTTTCCTCCTCTTCATTAGAGCCAGCGATCAACCTTGCTATAATTCAGCTTTTACTTTTAGAAAGCTAGAATCTTAAATTTCCATATGAAATATCAGTAACCCTTTGACTCAGTTTACATCTTTTGTTGTCTTCTATTCCAGATCTCCAGCTTCTGTAAGACAAAGATTTGGAATTTCAGCGCAAGCAAAGGAGCTGAAGACCTCTTTCCGCAAAGGGGAAGGTAGGTAGATCTGGGGACCAAAATATCTCCAGAGGGGATTTCCTACAGTGTGCAATTTGTTTGTGATAACAAAACAAGTACTTCGTCAGGGCCGCCATGGCGTTGTTGCCCCTGTGTCTGGGTCACAGCAATCATTTATTTCAGTGATTCTGTAAAAGGTACCATTGTTTGAATTTGGAGTGGTTTGGATCCCACAAAAGCCATCATGTTTCTACAGACTTTTTTTTTCTGGAAGATTAAATGAATGAAGACATTCTAAGATACAGAATCTCTGAAGAAAACAAAACAAACAAGACAAAAACAAAAACAAAACCTAAGTGAATCCGCTACAGGCGTAAAGTAGGTCAAACACAGTAGACTGCCAGGGTGCTTGTTTCCCACTCTCCAGAAGTCTTAATCCTTTCTGAGAAGCACTTACATGGCGACCCTAGAGAATTCGACTTGGACCTGGCTATGGTTTTCCTCACTTCTTATATTGCTCAGCGTGTTTTCTCAATGGTAACCGTGGTCTAGCAATTTAAAGCTTTGAACCTTGTGAACAGGTTCATTTAAAATCACATTCTGAAGGGTTTCCACAAAATGGGAAGTGTCTTCTACTAAGATGCTAGAAAGGAATTTACAACAGGAAGGCTGACAAGCCTGCTCTGCTCGGGATGTGTGCACAGTGCTATTTCCAGGAGATCTGGGTTCTCAGAGAAAATCATTTAAAAAGTCCCAGACTCATTGGGCTTAATAAGTAGAAGTCTGAGGTTTTTTGTTTGTTTATTTTATTTATTTATTTGTTTGCTTGCTTGCTTTCTCCTAATTCATAGCCTTTTCATTTAATATGATTCAACATTAAATTCCCATGAAGCGACGAACTTTCTAAATTATGGAACCAGTGTAAAATGCCAATACATAGGAATAATAAGATTTTACATGGAGAAATAAAGAGTAAGTTGCTTGCACAGATTTCTGTGTTATTCATTTAAGTATACTATACCACTTAATGTAAAAATCACTCCAGAGGTTGAAAGGCCAGGAACACAGCTTAAAACTGCAGGACAATCAATGTGGCATCGTCACTGGTATTTATTTTGTGTTCCAGTTACTAGATTTAAATTAACTTCATATTCAAAGCAAGAGTCTTTTTCTTACTGTGTGAATTTGAGGTAAATTCAGTATTTGTAATGAGAATTCTTTTGCTTTTCCTCCTGTGAAGGAGGACAGGATAGATTTTTTTTTATTATTATTTTAATAATAAAGTTGTAGTTGGTTTGTTACAACAGTAGCAGTAGCCACTGCTGTTTCTTTTTAATATCCCTTCCAGGCACTGATTTTTACCTTTCCCCTAAGGGTGTCTCAGCAATAGTGATAAGAGAGCCCTTTAATAAGTGCTCTTGTGAGTATACACACACATTCTTATAAGCTTGGTGGGTAATTAATCAAAACTACGTGCTTCGTGCCATCTCCTGCATGTGGGATATCTCTCTTCCTTAGACCTTGGTTTAGGCAATGGCGAGGTTTTTTTTTCTTTTTCTTTTTTTTATTGTGTTTTTCTATTAACATAAAAGCAGTTAATAGAAGGGAGATTTTTAATAATTTACTATCACACATTTCCTCAATAGCTGTCCTTGTTAGACCCTTACAAAGAGTTCAGCGTTACATTTTACACACTGCATTTGGAACAACGGCCAGGTAAGGGAACATTCAGTGTTTACCTGTAGACTGGAGAAAAAAAACAGTTTGTCTAAGTTGCTTGGCTGATTTTTTTATTTCTCTATTTGCCCTCCTTTCTTTGTGTCAAATCATGCTCTGGAAAAGACATGTCTACAGAGCTTTACAAGAGATATCAAGCAAATGACATTTGTAGAATAAGTTATCGTTGTAAATGATAAAGCATCATTCTTGGAGAATTCCAGAAAGTAGGTGCATGGCTACTCCTTCCAGGATTGTAATATAATCACCTGTAGTTTTCTGCTCTAAACACATAGCTTAAAATTCCCTGCAAGCACAGTGTTGGGTGAAACTCTTTCAAGTCTCTAGCATTTCGCCTTAGAAAATACTTTCCTTGAATGCCACTATCGTGAAACAACGACAACCTCCCCTCTTCTTATAAGTACCCTCTCTTCGAACCCTTCTCTTATCTTTTCACGGAAACCACTCTTTCTGTACTGGGAGGTTCTCTAGGACAAGCATTTAGTCTGTAATAGCTAATATATGAACTTGAATGGTTTAGTGTCCCTCTGAGACACACTTCGAAGGAAAATATTTCATGTGTTGTAACACAGGTCTGTAAAATACACTCATAAGCATATATTCTGATAAGGAGACAAAGGGTAGAATCCACAGACCTCCAAAGTTTCCCTGAATCAGGCAGAATAGTAATGTACCTTCCAGCCCAGGAAAAGCACATTTAAATACACACACACACACACACACACACACACACACACACACACACACACAGAGGCAGCAAACACAAACCAAAAGTGAGAAACTGTGTCTGTCTCATTAAGGGTCCTTTAAGGGTTAGCTATTCTGTATTCTGATTTAGACCATTGAGGGAAATATTTTAAGGCCCATCTTTTAAACAAAACACCTCAATTCCAGGGTCACACGCTCGGTGCTTTGTCAGGTGACTGACAATTTCATTAAGCCTAACAAATATTCATAAGCAAACCAGGTAAGCTGACTCTTGCTCCTGATCCCAGCACCTTGGAAGAAGTGTCGGGAGAGCCAGGAGGGTGAGGTCAGCTGTGGTTACGTAGTGAGTTCGAGGTCACCCCGAACTCTGTCAGACACCGTGAAACAAACAGACAAACAAGCAGAATGCACCAGACAATACTCAGGAACATTTTCTGAAAGTAAAGACTAGAAAATGGCGTTTGAAAAAAGTGGCCCGAACAACTGACTAATCACAGGATTTTGCTGGTTTGTTCTGGCTTAAAGGAGTTAGTAGGAAAATGAGAAAAATAAAATAAAATAGTATGCAGACTTTTCTGAAATGGATCCAGAGGACAACATAAACTATTGAAAGGCAGAAATTAGCCAAGGGTATCTGGCTCAGTCAGTAAGCACTACCTATTTCCAGGTCTTTATAAAATTGAACATACACTCCAAAACCTTTGGCTGCCACAGACCCTTGTTCATCCCGTTGTGTTGACCTAAAGAAAGGGGTGTGCAGAATGCCCACATGAAGCTCAAACTGAGTCTTCCCTCCTTCCCCGCACCCCTGGGATTCTGAGCTGATTATATCGCTAGTTAGTGGATAATCAGAGAGATGGGGGAAAGTGCATAAATTAACAATGTCAGGAAACATTGTAAGCCATTCTGATGATTATAAGTGGTTCCGTGTTTGTTGTTGTGTAGAACAAATCTCAGAATGGCTGACTGCAGATCTTCCTCTTCATCTGGATGTTTTGGTGTTCTGCAGACACAGCATTTGGAGCACAGGAAAAGTTTTCAAATTTGTGAGCTACTGTAGCAATTCTTCACCAGGCTGCTGAGTTGAGTGCTCCGGAATGAATAGGGTTGTTGCTGAGCCTGGTGTGAGGAGTGTCTCCTTGTTAGGCCTGAGACATTGGAGAGAAAGACTGCAGTTTGCAGAAGCTTCTAACCTGAGGTCAGAGAGTCTTGAGGTTCCTGAATCAAGGCGGAGTTCAGGCTGACTGGGGCCTTTGGCTGTTTTTGTTTGTATCAACTGTAGATCTTCCAGTACAAACTCTCTGTCTGTCGTCTGTCTAGCTATGATGGCATTTGGCCTCTGTTGCCAAAATCAAAAGCAAACAGTGAAGAATCTAAGCAGATTCTTTTTTTTTACTAGAATACTTAGCTTATGGCAGAATAAAGATGAAAGAAAGATGTGTGTGTGTGTGTGTGTGTGTGTGTGTGTACTATACTATATATAATATAATATAATAAATATATGGATAAATATATAATATATCATATTATATTATATGTGATACAATAGATTTATTACATATTCACAGCCAAGGAGATAGATAGTTCAGTCATAAAGCATTTGCCTTGCAAGCATGAAAACCTGAGCCTGATCCCTAAAACCTGTGTAAAAACCAGGATACAGTGGCATGGATCTTTAGTACTGGGGACAGACAGGTTGAACCTTGGGACTCCACTAGCAGTCAGCCTAGCCTACCTGGCATGCTCCAGGTCCTTGAGAGGCTTTCCTGAATATGGTGGATAGCTTCTGAGGAATGATACCCAAGGTCATCTTCTCACTCCTCACACATGCACAGTTCCCCATCCCCCCAAAAAATCATCCATGCTAAGGCAGCTAGATATTTTTAAATGGTCAGTTAAATTTGACCATCAGTTAGCTTGAAGTTATAACTTGAATAAAATGGATTTAGGGGTAAATTGTCTCAAAGATAGAAAAACCTATTTAATTCTGCAGGCCTATTGACAAACTCACTTCAAAATATGTTTCAAAGCATCACTGGGAAGAGTTTGTTTGTTCAATTTTGTCTGGGATCAGATATGAATTAGTCTGGAGATATTTTGGCCCTTAATAATTAGGATGTAATCTTTCTTGGCATTAGACAAGAACCATACTATAAAATGACACGACAGACAGTTTTCAGCATAAGTCATGGTCTGGTGCTCACTCCTGAATGCCCATGGAGGTGTATTTACAGAGACGGAGAACAGGGCCCTTGTAGAATATCATAGAGTGGCTATATATACTAAGATATGACCTGCACTCTAAGGGCTGAGTTCTTTTCCCAGTGTCTTCTGCCACTAAACGTTCCAAACCAGGCCCGCCATATGTCCTCTGTGCTATGACAAGAGACATCATGACTGTGGAAGCATGCTACCTTCTGTACAAGATGGCTCTAAATCTTCCCAGTACTATTTCACAAACACAAAATTCAGTTACTATTCTAAGGTACCTAGGTATCAGTTCAGATTGAGGCTGCCAGGACATGGCATACACAACGATTTGTGCCTACTAGTTAATTTTCAATAATTATTTTACAAGAATGCCATGTTCTAGCAGGATTCTATTTTGAACGTCCATTCTCTAAACTCTTTGAATAGAATGCAGATCATCTGCCATGGGCTTATATTGGATCATATCTCACTAACTAAGAAGTGATGAAACCTTGAACTTATCCAGTAGAAGACTTGATAAGAATACATAGTGTTAGTGACATATTAATGGAGCGGGCAGAAATCAAGCAAACCAGATTCTGTCTACCTCTGACCACAATGCAAGGAGACAGTTAAGTGATGAGCAGTAAAGACTCAAAAGTTTTACCTCCTGGAAATGTAGCCAATTGCCAGTCTGCTCTCAAAGTCATCATTCTTGCTAGGTTCTGAATATAAAGTTCTGCTCGGGGGAAGATTACCAGAAGTAAATAACCCTAACAAATAGTCAGGCTAAAATAGATAGCAAGAAAGCTAAGCGTCCATGTCTAGCATCAGAGAATTCCAGCACTAAAGAGACTCTAGTTGCCCTTTTTAGGGACCCTGCCTAGCAGAGACAAAATGCTTCATTACCAGAATACTACAATACTAGACATCAAGGAAGAGATTCATCAATATCTGCAAATATGAATGAAATGTATTATTGCCCTGGAAAATAGCATGGGGAGGGGGCACCCCTTCTGGTAGAAAAGAAATCTCTTCTAACGCCAGCACTGATGCTCTTGACCTTGTGCGGAGGCAGAGAGTCTGCATCCTTTGACCTTGACTGTATTGGGTTTCAATGTTGGGCTCACACCCTCCCCTGTCCATCTGCTGTGTATCTCTAGATCATGGCTGACCATGTCCATGTGATTGGAGATCTCTTGCTTGAAATCCTTTATTGTGAAGATATTTGTACAACATAGTTGTCTAGAGCTGGCTGATTTATTGGGTTGTGAACCTAATCATGTAAGAAACAGCAAGTGACCTCCATGACTGTGCATCCCAGTGTGCTCCTGGACGTGGCTCCAAGAAGTATCCTGTGGGGGAGTGTGGTTAGCATGCAGACATAACCTAAATCAACTTCATCAACATCCTCTACCATTCACTGATTGTAGTTCATGTGAAAACTCATTTTTTTAAAAAAAAATTTCATATATTTCTTAATTCTTATCTAAACTCTTAAGCTTACAATTTTCGGAATCCTGTAATTCAAATGGTGATACATAGTCACGTATAATGAAATATGATTACCCAGAAATGGATGCATACTTATTAATAAAAATTTAATTAGTATTACATATATAAATAACTGTCAGAGGAAAAGATTGGCTTTATAGCTTCCAATACACTTCTATTCCTTTTTTCCTCCTTCCCCCTTTCCCTGAAACAGCTGTTTCCTTACATTACAGATGCTGTGATGTTTACTTTATCCCAACCCAGAATTGTAGCCAGAGAATGGCCCTTGCTGCTTTGTAACATCTAGATGAGGCTAATAACAATAAACGGTCCCACCACAGCAAGTTTTAGAAGAGTCTGGTGTCAAAAAAAATTCAATTTGTGAACATAACAAAGCCCCATTGAATTAACAAAGCCAACTTCAACTGAATAGCGTGTTCAGAGTAAAAGATATGTGTTTTTTGTGCTTCTATAAAGGCAGCTTTTTCTTTTTCCACGAATATCATTCAAGTGCCAAAAAAAGTCCCTCTCCAACACTGTTTATTGGGGTAAAAAAAAAAATATTCCCGAGAGCCAATCTCCCCTCTCCAGCAGAGCAGTAACCCACCTTTCTAAAGGGGAACAGACTAGGCTTTTGAAAACACAGCCTGTGTGTTGCAACACATTCATTTTAAAATACTGTCCCCCATTATTCCGGAGCACTCAGAGGAGACCTTGTTGTAAATGGTGTGATCACCAGGAATACCAAGTTATTTTCATGCAAGAAGTTCAAAATCTCCTCTGATATGGTCAATTAGGGGAGCTTTATATAACTCCTTAGGACCAACTAAGGGTACATTTTGTTGTCATTTTTTATAGTTTGGGGTCTCATATCATCCTGACCTACATAGCATGGGGGAGTCAGCCAACAGCTGCTACTTCTCAGAGGTGCTCAAGAAGAGAGAGGCAAATTGTGTGCTGGATCCTATTTATATGTCTGGCTACAGATCTACCTACTGTCCTCTCTCTCTGTTCAATTACTTACCATTGACACACTTCATGAACAAAAGTTCTTTGGCGAGAGCGTGATCTTAGAGTAGATTTATACAAAGTGCAATAGGCCTTTATCCAAAGAACGGAGTGTGTAAAGAAAACCCTGGATCCGTACTCCCTCCTCTGTGTCAGAGTTTGACCTCAAGACCCGACTTTAGTGCAGTTTATAGCCAGTTTGAAGAGTTCCTTTCCTCTCTCCCGGAAAGGGACAGTGGGAGGGTGGGCGGGGAAAGCACTCCAGCTATTCTTCTCTTCAGAGTGGCCAGCAACCTACTGTCACCTCCGGGGTCTTATACGCCCATTCAAACATCACCAGTTAGAGTCAGCTGGGAAGTTCATTCTGCAAAGCAGTCCGGAGAATGTCTTTCACTGACAGGAGCCATTTTCCTGCTCTTTATAGATTTTTTAAAGATCACAATTACATTAAATGCCAAGCTTCAAAATCAAGGTAAAGTGGTACTCTGGAAGAGATCTGATTACTACTTAAGAGGAAAGGGAAACTCTAAGGAAGATTTGAGTAGCAGTAATAGATCATTGTACACTGGAGATGGCTTAAATAATGTTTATCTGTAATATATGTGAGGTCTGTGATTATACAGACCTATCCTTGAGGGGTGTCATGGTGTCGATCAGGGGCCAAGGGCTTGGTATCGGGCCCTTCAGCCTTCCAATGTTAACTCATTCGTGGAGATTGCAGGTTTATACAATTAGAGGAGATTGCAACCTGTGGTTTTAGAAAAATTGGCTTGCAGAAGTTGAGTCCTTAAAGGGATGAGCACCTCCTCACATCTGCATTTATTCAATATGTATGGCCTGGTTATCGGCTCTTTCAAGATAATATAGGCTGGATCAAACATGTGTGTGACTTACAGAGAGTTCTCGGTATGGTAAGAGAGAAGAAAAAACTCACAAACAAAACACATCAAATAAAGTCTTTGTGATTCAATGGAGGTCCCCATAGCTTGCTGCCACAAAGACCAGTGGAGGACAGCTTAATGAAAATTCTCCCCTTCAGACTACTGTCTGAGGGCCTTCAAATGATCTCCAGAGCTCAATAGAGGCAGGAGAGAGTCTAGAGCAAGGTACAATGTCCACATTCCATCAACTGCATAGGTCACGCTGTTCTTGGTTCACAAATTCATTGGTAGAAGGAAGACTCTCAATGCCAGCTATAATAGCAACTAGAATATTTTCCTTTTCTTAAAATATATTATTTATTCACTTGGAAAATTTCCTGAGATAATATTGCTATGTAGGAGATGTGCTATTGTCTGGGCATATAATTTAATAAAAAAAAGTTTCCCTGTATCACATAATTAGATGCTTCAAAACTTTGAGATTTTTAAATACTTATTTTTTTCATTTGATTTTTCAAGACAGAGGTTTCTCTGTCTATCCCAGGCTCTCCTAGAACTCACTCTGAAGACTGGACTTGCCTTAGACTCAGAGATCTGCCTGCCTCTGCTTTATAAGTAGTGGGATTAAAGGCATTCCTCGTTATGCTTGACTGAGATTTTAAAAACTTTGAACACTTATGATGATTATTCTCTCACCAGAAAGTGATGTTAGACATAAATCTTAAAAGGTTAGCTGAAAGAGGAAGTTTGAAGTGTCCCTTAGGTCAGACTTATCAAGAGCGTCAGGATTGACACTTAGGATACATACAGTTAGTAATAGCAGGATTCCTTTTTGCTCAACATAACCTCTGAGAGAAGTGACATTAGCATCCATGAAATAGAGGCTAAAGATGGCGGTAAAGGCTCTACAATATCTAGACTGACTCTCCAGAGCAAAGCCTCTCTCATCCAAAAAGATATTATTGGCACCAAGGTTGAACCCTGCCCCGATGCCACCAAATGCCAAGCCCCAGTCTTAAGGAAGAGTCTGCCTGCAAAAGCCTGAGGTGCACATATCCCTTAGAAAGGAAGAGACACCTCATCTGTGTCACCAGCAAAGCCAGCTACGCTTTGATGGTGTCATCGGAAGCAAGAGTAGAGGGCTAAGAACATAAGAGTGGGGGAAACATAAGAAGCACACTCCCCTGGGCTATAGAAATCTGTTGGCAGAAGCCAACATTGAACGTTACACTGGGAAGCACCACTGTGCCTCTGTTGTGCTATTGAAGGCCGACCACTCACTGATACCTGCTTATTGACAGCAAGGATCTAGTTTTCCTCTCATTTCCGTACCCACTAACCCTGCTTCTTACCCTGTAGAGGTTTCCTTTGGATACCACAGTACCTTGCCACCCTACTCAGTCTTACCTCAGCTGGGTACTCTACTGGGCTACCAACTCAGCAGATGTACACAGCCAATGGGCAGTGGGGGCTCAAAGACATGCTTTTATAGATAGGGAGGCATTGGGAGCAGAGTGCTTTAACAAACTCCATATGGGGAAATAAACTCATTTCCCCCAAGCAAATACCTTTATACCCAAGAATTAAACTCTGCGTTTCCAGTCTTATGAAATATCCTAAAACTCTGGTGACCCTTCACATTTGTGCATTTCCTTGCATCTTGGATTTAAAACACTTGATTTTTATTGCATTTTTGACAATACTTTTTTTATGACCAACTGATATATACCATTTCCAGGATACTTCAGGCAGCTTTGCAAACTCCCCTACAAACCTCAAATAATCTGCACAGAAATTGGCAGTGACAGTAAAAAACCTCCCATCCTCAACTCCTTCATTTCTCGCATAAGCCAAGAAAAGTTGGGATTCATTTAGCACAATACTTAGCATTTTGTGGATGCACAATAAATAGTTGATCAATGTACCTGTACCCAAACTGTCACTGTGAGAAAAATACATTCTGATTGTTAAAACAGAATACTCAGGGAAACATGGTTACTTGCTGTCAAAGGAGAACGTTGGATGACCCACAGGTCATCCAGGGCTCCTTCACAATGCCTTCCTGGGTTTGTCTAGATGAGGATAGACACACAGCCAAAAGGATCTAGAGAAGCATGTGTGTGTTCTCCAGAAACTAGCATGGCACCTTACCTTACAGAGAGGACTCTCTGAGGAGCATCTGGACACTGAGTCTTGCCTGATTCCCTAGTCCATCTCCAAGTAGGGAGGTCACTTGGAGCAGTTCCATCAGAGACAGATCTCTTCTGTTCTGTAAGGACAGGGAATCCTGTTTTTGATTTATCTTGTATTTTGTCACAGGGCTGAGCACACCCTAGAGGCATCTAATCTGTTGACTTGAATTGATCTCAGATGTTGGGCTTGGCCTGATGTGAACCTTCACACTGTAAGACTCAGCGGGTCCTTGAAACTCGTTTAACTTTCAATTCAAGGCCCCTGACTGTTCCAACCAACTCTCACTAAGGTCCATGGGTCTGGTCCAAGGATATTAGGTTTGACAGTAGAGGCTCTTGAAACGATATGTTCTCCTTTCTGCCTGTAGGTTGAAGATATAAGAGCACAGAAGGAAAAGAAAGTCCATCACCAGTTCAACAACTATCACTTACCCAAAGAATAAAGTTTAGAGTCCAGCATTCACTCCTAATTTACCCTTTCATGCATATATCTTGGTAGTCATTTTCATCTTCCCTATGCTCCCCCAGGCAGAACTATTTTGGTGAGTCCATACAGGCAAGTCATGCTATTTTCCCATAATAAGGATCTCTCCCTTCTTTCCCCCTGATGACTTCATGTCTCCTATCACCCAGGATGTCTAATTCATTCACTCCTTTGATCAACAAACTCATGATATACTAACATACATCTACTAGACATTGGGTAATAGGCCAAGTGCTTACAAAGAAGTGGAAGAGAGTCCCAGGGTCATTTGTGGAGTTTCCTTTAGCAGTGGTGTACATGAGACTAACATGCTGATGGGTTATCAATTGTGATGTATTGATCATAGAGAAATCAATCAGATCTTTAGACAGAAATAGCAGGAGACTGATGCTTAGAAGAAGAGACCCTGGGAGAGCAGATTAAGAGGTATCACTCAAGCTGAACATGTGACAGTTGGAGGAAGAGCATTCCAGGAGAAGGAACAGCCAGTGTAACTCTGAGGCAGGAAAGCCCAGCCCACAAACCTGTTCCCATGATACTTCCATCACCAACCTGCCACACTGGTCCCAAACCAGAAATAGCCTCAACTTCCTTCAGCTCCTGGGTACTCCATCTGTTCCTCTTTTGTGAGGCATCTCACTCTTTGTCTCAGAATAAAGTCATTTATCTCTCCTTGCTAGGGGGAACTAAGCATGCCAATGACACTTTTGAAGTCCCCTAGAGTGGGACAATGTGCGTGTGTGTGTGTGTGTGTGTGTGTGTGTGTGTGTGTGTGTACATGTGAGTACCTGTGTCTGTGTGTGTATGTATTTATGTGTCTGCTACATGTATGGCAGAAGCCTGAAGGTGTCAGATCCCCTAGAACTGAAGTTACAAGAACTTGTGAATGACCCAAGGTGGGTGCTGGAAACTGAACTCAGATCGCCTGGAAGAGCGGGAGGTCTCTTCTCTGCTGAGCCATCTCTCAGCTTCTCTTGCCTCTTTCTACTGACTTTTCAAATTACTCACCTTAAGAAGATAGACTGGTAGGGTAAACTCTTATCACCCAACAGAGGGAGGCAACTTTCTTGAAGTGTCATGAAGTTAACAAGCTCTCCACTTATCCTTTGCCCGCGTCACAGCACTGAATATCTGGTAATTTGTAAGAATGTCTCTGCTGACTAGAGAAGGAGCCAGCCCTGAGATATCTTCAAAAGTAGATTTAAAAGTAGTTTGCCAACAGCCTGACTACAGTTCTGTGGATGAATAGGGGATAGCTAGGTGTTGAATTGGGACATGTATCACCTTTTACCTGAAGGAGTCTATCAACATGTAACAAAAATACTAGCACTCTAGTACTTACTGTTCACAGCAACCTAGGTATCCATCAAGAGATGAATGGATAAAGAAAATGAGAGAGATATCGAGCAATGGAGGGTTTTTTTTCCCAGCTATAAGGAAAAGTAAGAGGCTATGTAGATAGCTCAGTGGGTAAAGTAGTTGCCATGTAAGTATGAGGAACAGAATTCAAGTTCCCAGAATCAACAATAATGCTGGGTAGGTATGGCAGTATGCCTATAATTCCAGTACTAAGGAGAGAAAGACAAATATCTCCAGAAATAGCTAGCTAGCTAGAGGTGTTCTCTGGGTTCATTTGTGAGACCCTGCCTAAATCTATGGGGTGCAAAGCAAATGAAGAAGATTGGCAATATTGACCTCAGGCTTCCACATACAAAAACATGGATGTCCACCAATACTCATATGTCTGCCCTCACAGATGCAAACACAAATGTTCACATATCGTACACTCACACACACACAGGAGCATGAACCTGAAGTCATATCATATGCAGGGAAATGGAAGCAAATGGAGATAACCTTAAGTGAATTAAGTCCCTCTCAAAAAGAAAAACGCCACAGGACTTTTATCATTTACAGGTCCTACATTCTATATAGACACATACATCTCGTATACGTACATATTACACATTACGTGAGAGTAGAAGTGAATCTGTTTGGGGAAACCAAGTAGACTAAAAGAAGGGGCAAGTATGTATTAGAGGGAAGGTGGCAGGAATGAAGGGATATGTACAAAGTACATTATATATTGTATATTTAAATAAATATGTGCGTATTATATGGTGGTTGCATAAAATGTTGAAAGGGAACATACCAAATTATATAATATTCTTGCATACAGAATAAGAACTCAGACTCGGGAAGACTATTCAAGTCAATGGCCAATAGAAGAGTTAAAAAAAAAAATGAGAGCACAAAAATTGGTTTCACTCAAGAAGACCGGTGTTCTTCAATTGTGTGGTTATAGTATTGGATTCTGCTTGAGTAAATTAGGAATGGTGTTCTCTTGTTTAGTTGTCATTAAAGAACTCAGTGGTACGTGTCAGTGTCCCTACTAAGACCCCACTGAGTTCTGCAAAATTCTCCAAAACCCTGTCTGAGTAGAGAATTTATGAGCTCTGTGTGTTGAACCGTCCCGATGAGCAAAACTGACTGAGAGATCTAAGAGGAACTGTACGCAGCTCGATTCCAATTTGTATTTTAGCAAGGACTTTGACATGTGGTACATTATGTCACGTTGCAATTTGGTGAGAAATGACTTCCCGTGTCCAACAAGAAATACATTTTAAGAAGCATGCCAACTGCACTGTTATTTCCCTTGCTGTTTTCAATGGCGGGCCTTTTTACCACATCTTCTTTCTTCACGACTTCAGTTACCAGCTACAGAATTCATTTCTGGTTTGGGGGTGTGGGTGTGTGTGGGTGTGGGGGGTCTAATTTAAATGATGTTCTTAGCTGTCCAAGAGCAAAGTGAAATATTTTTCATTTTACACGGAATAAGTCATCATTAAAATGACTCCCATAGCAGAGGTTACATGAGTAACGCTGGAAAATTTGTTAAAAAAAAAATTCTTTTACGTTTTAATAAGAATGAAGTGCTAAGGGTGCATCTCACTACAAGCTCCCGTACTGCAAGGAGTAAAAGTCCTTTGTTCCGTCCCCAGAAAATGAGGAACCGAGAAAGGGTAGAAGGTGGGGCAGGGTGAAAAGAGAAGAGTCCTTATTTGGAGGTAAATAGAGATACGTGCATAGTATACTCTTGGAACACAGCAACTATCTTTACGTTACCTTTTGACTGCTTGGTGTCATTCACAGCCATTGCTAACCAACCCTTAGAGGGGCAGACAAACGTTCATACACCATGAGACCTGAGTAGCTGACTGTGTGAGGGCGGGTGCAGGGGAAGAGCTGGGGTGGTGGTGGGGATAGCAGAACAAGAATTCTTACAAAAGTTTGGTAATATCTAAAACTGAGTTAGGGGGTCCTAGTGGAATTCCTCCCCCTTTTAACAACAAAGTACAGAGAGAAAGACTATGCCCAGTTTACTTTGTCTTCCTATGCCGTTTGATCTGAAAGAACAATCAGATACGGCTGATTTCTGAAGAGTGTTCAGGATAGAAGGATCTCGGATACCCCAGTGGTAGCCATCATTGTCAACAGGAGGCATCCGGGTACTGACACTGGCACCTGACAACGCTCAGATGCTCAACACTTTATCTTTTCTTTCAAAATCGACTGCTGGGACTTCCCTTTATCCAACATGCTAGATGATAAGTGTTTAGAGGAGAAACGGATCCCGGAGGGGGATAAAGCATGGACCTCAGACACTGCCGATGTGTGCGCGAGGAATCGATGTTTTTAGGTGGAATCAGAGAGACGGCTGAAACGCACAGCCAAAGTCAGAAATGAAAAACTGAGAGTTGCAGAAAGAAGAAAGAAAGAAAAGTTATGCTAAACTCATGCTTCTCTTGTGACCTCTCATTGGTCGTGTGGCTCTTCCCTTACCTGCACACCGGCTACCCTCATTAAGTAACCAGACAGGCTGACATAGCATCTCACATAATGAGAAGACCCTTTTTACCGCAAAGAACTCGCTAGGAATCCCCTTGGAGAATTACTGCCAAGAATTCAGCACCCTTGTATTCCAAATGAAGACCTCAAGTTTTAAGGGATGGAGCAGGTTAATCATTTTCTGAGGTTTTTATTTTTTTTTCTAATCAGTTTTTAAGACATGGATGTCATGGGCTATGCTAGCCCTCTAAAAGAACCGTCTTAGCCGAATTACAGGATGGGATTGCCTGTATCATAAAGTTGCATAAAGAACTTTGGGTCTTGCTAATTCTGGTGTGGTTTAAATATTTTTATTCTTTCAGACTATCATACAGCATATTGTTATCAAATACTTTCAATGGTACTTCTCAAAACTATCCTCTATCAGCCTTTTTAAACTGTAAATTACAAAGAACTGCCTCTGGATAGAGAAGAGAGAGACATGGCCCATAGGAAAATGGCGGTTTATAAGGGTAAAGGGGGAAACCCTGTGTTAGTATAAGGTGTTTTCATTTAAACTGGGCGTGTTAATTAGGTGAACCAAAGGCGGCTTTGATTACTGGGCTTCAATGCTTTGACCACTGGAGCTTGGTAGTCAGCCTCAGGAAGAGGAAGTGGCCAAATAAGGGACCTTGGGGGCTAGCTTTAGGAAAGTAAGCCAACACTCTTTAGCAAGGCAAAGGGGATGGGGGGCGAGAAGGGCAAGGTCTGCCAGAGCCTTGGTTGCCGTACTCAGGCCAGCAGAGTCCTTTCCGTTACTACTTCAGAACTGGAATTTGTTACCGTCAAGTAAATAGCTGTGTTTTCTGGTGGCAAAAGGTCATTTGACCTCCAAGTTGAGAACCACTGCTATAGACTGCTCCGTGGCCGTCACGTCACTTGGTGACCCCCGTATCCGAACCAGGAGCAGATCAACCAGGAGCAGTTCTGGGTTTGGTGACTCCGACCAAAACCTAACAAGAAGCAGCCTCAGGGAGGAGGGGTTTGTTTAGATTTACAGTCCAAGAGATATGGTCTATGGGAGAAGGCGGGGTGGCAGGACCTTGAGACAGGAAGTCAAACCGAGTCAAAAGTCAAGATGGAGGAGAACACAAAGCAGGGGTTTGGGCTAAGAAACCTCGAGATCCCCTGCCCCAGTAACCTACTTCTTCTAGCTGGTCCTCAAGGCCAGCCCCCATCCGGGGAAACACTAACCTACTTAAGGTATTTTTCAATCAAACCACAACAGCAGTAAACTAGGTATCTGTTTTTGAAATGTAAAACCTATCGAGGGTCAAAAAAAAAAATAAGTATACTTAAGGTACTGTGTTTACTGTATTTTACACACTTAATAACTTGTTAAATATATTTAGTCAACTTCAAGTTTAGAATTTTAGATTCTGGTGAGTAAGACAGTAAAAATGATTACAGAGATGAAAAACAAAACAAAAAAAAAAAAACAAGTTTCTTTTCCTGAAATGCTAAGTCCACTGTAAAGTGTACTCTTTTAGCTTTATCATTTAAGGAAGGGAACTATAGAAAAAAATTAACGTCCAATCCCCTCAATCCCCGGCTTTGAACGCCTTTACATCTCTCTGATACAGCTCTTCAATTGCATGTAAAACTCTTGAGAAATAAATAAATTTTTATCAAACTTGTTCTTAGTTAGCTTTTTACTCCCTGAGAACTTATTTGAAGTTCTTAATCTATGATTATTAAAATGTTTCCCTTCTACTTAGGAAGGGGAAAAAAACATTTTAATCTTTGAAGCAATAAAATAATTGGCAAGGTGCTCCAGTGTATAATGAGAGGAGATGAAAGAAATTTGAAATCGTTTCTTTCTTTTTTTTTCCCCCACTATTTTTGAAAAAGCCAAAGTTCTGAGGGAGAACTCACAGCCCTGCGTGCTTTTTTTCTAAGTGAGGGAGGGAGAAAAGGCTTAGTACTGGTATTGAAAGCCCTAGCATGTGCCTGGAACAGGATGAAGGCGAAGTGAGGAGCGTGGGCGGAGCCTACTGTGGGAGGGGCACGTTGGGCGGAGCCTGCTGTGGGAGGTGCAAGTTGGGCGGAGCCTGCTGTAGGAGGTGCACGTTGGGCGGAGCCTGCTGTAGGAGGCGCACGTTGGGTGGAGCCTGCTGTGGGAGATGCACGTTGGGCGGAGCCTGCTGTAGGAGGTTCACGTTGGGCGGAGCCTGCTGTAGGGGTTGCACGTTGGGCGGAGCCTACTGTGGGAGGGGCACGTTGGGCGGAGCCTGCTGTGGGAGGTGCACGTTGGGCGGAGCCTGCTGTGGGAGGTGAGCGCCATCAGCAATGCGACCCGGCAAGGATGGAAACCCAAAGCCTTGCTTTATAAGCAAACTTGATGTAACCTGCGTCTACAACCACAGCTCCAGTTTTAACTGGCCTTGCCTACACTTGGTTTTCAAAAACACTAGGCTTTAATATTCGTCACCAGTTTTACTGAGCCTCATCCCGCCTTTAAAAAATATTTTTATTTTCACTGTATCTGAAAGGGTTTCTATTACACAAAAGATATTAAGATTGATATTTCTAATCAGTTTACCAAAATGCACATTCAGACTGCACTACAAATTTATTTTTCTGTTGTGACTTTTAGTTTTCCACATTCTTGAAACAAACATTATAGTCATTTTATATAAGACAGGGACAATGTTGGTGCCCTATTACAGGGACGGTCCATTAAGATGAAAAAATATTGTGTATAGGGCCGGGCATGGTGGCACACACCTTTAATCCCAGCACTCAGAAGGCAGAAGCAGGTGGATATCTGGGAGTTCAAGGTCAAGACAGCTAGGCTTGTTATACAGGAAAACTTTGTCTTGAAAAGAAACAAACAAAAACAAAGATACTATCTATGCATAAATATATTTCTTTTGAACATATATAAAACATATAATATGTATAAGTGTGCACATATATTTCTTTTGAAGAAAATATCTCCAATACAGGGACTCCAGTACTTTCTTAAGAATTATCTATAACTTGTGTGTGTGTGTGTGTGTGTGTGTGTGTGTGTGTGTGTGTGTATGGTTTATGACCTCGTTTTAGAACTTGTGTGGATTTCATCCTATCCAAATAGCTCTACTGTCAAGATGAGAGTTGAATAGAGAAAGGACTGGAGAGATGACCCAACAGTTAAGAGCATCCTCCACCCTTACAGAGTATTCAGATTCTGTTACCAGCATCAACATTGCTTTTCACATCCTCCTGGAACTCCAAGGGGGAATCTGTCGCCCTCTTCTGGCCTCTATGGGCAAAGCACACATGCGGTGCACACATAAATGCAAACACTCATAAATAAACCAATTTTTTTTTTGCAAAAATGAGAGTTGAGTAATATGAGCAAAGTGTCCAACACATTTGTGTTTACTTAGCAATTGGCATTGCTCAGTGGCAAACTATTGTACCTGTTATATTTACATGCAACATTGTGTAAAAATTTTTATTGGTTATTTTCTTTATTTACGTTTCAGATGTTATCCCTTTTCCAGATTTCCCCTCCCCCAGCTTCTATGAGAGTGCTCCCCCACCTACCCACCCATTCCCACCTCCCTGCTCTGGCATCCCCCTATACTGGGGCATCAAGCCTTCACAGGAACAAGGGCCTCCCCTCCCATTGATGTCAGATAAGGCCATCCTCTGCTACATATGTAGCTGCAGCCAAGGGGTCCCTCCATGTGTACTCTTTAGTTGATGGTTTTGTCCCTGGGAGCTCTGGGAGTCTGGTTGGTTGATATTGTTGTTCTTCCTATGGGTTGTAAACCCCTTCAGCTCCTTCAGTCCTTCCCCTAACTCCTCCACGGGGGACCCTGTGCCCAGTCTGATGGTTGACTGCCAGCATCTGCCTCTGTCTCCCTAAGGCTCTGGCAGAGCCTCGCAGGGGACAGCTATATCAGGCTCCTGTCAGCACTTCTTGGCAGGGATGAATCCCTGGTGGGGCAGTCTCTGGACGGCCTTTCCTTCAGTCTCTGCTCCACTCTTTGTCCCTGTATTTCCTTTGGACAGGAGCAATTCTGGGTTAAAATTTTTGAGAAGGGTGTGTGGCCCCATTCCTCAACTATATGCAGCTTTTAAAGTTAAAAAGAAAAAAGAAAAAATTACACACACATACACACATACTTTCAGAGTTTAAATAAATAAATAGGAAAATTTATAAAAATTCTGGAAACTTTACACATATCATAGGTGAACATTTCAGAGAACATGTCTTCATTCCTCTACATTGATACTCTTAGCATACGCTTGGCAAGTCTCACTCAGACTGGACTTCCAGGCTCACTGTTGAATGCCCATCATAATCTATGAAATAGCGACATAAAGGTCTATGTAACGTTAGAATGTCAGGGCACCTGTGAGGAGGACAAGCTCAACCTTTATCCATGAGTCTCTTTCACAATTCAGCATTTGTTTGCTCAAGATAATATGTCCAATTAGAATAAATATACAGATGTTACAGATGCTGATTTTTGTGTGTGTGTGAATTATATTGGTAAAAGATTATTTTCATTTTTCATGTGGTGACCAAAATACCTAGGCTTAGAATTATTTTTTGTACATATGGTTATCCTGTGTTGATGGATTTGGCAGCCTTTTTATGACAGGACGGTAAAAAAAAAACCTTTCTCTCTGCGACCACCAAAGAAAGCATCAGGGTTAAATCACAGGGCTCCCTGGCTATTTGTCTGTCACAGAGAACAGTAAATTGTAGCCTGTCTCAGAGTTTGCGTTTAGACACATTCTGAGATTGATGGTTTTGCATAGACACTTGGACTCTGAGAGATTTGGAGATGAGAGGAACTAAGAATATCATAAACTCTGAACTAAGCAGAAGGGCTTCGTGAAGTTCAGTGTTATGAGCTCTACATAAAGAAAATTCTGTTGAAAAACAAACCATTTTAATATTGAAAATTATAGGGCCTTCATCATGGCCTAAAAATATTTTTTCAAGGTTTTTAGATAAATCTATAGTTTCTCATCTCAGGGGTTTCTCTTGCTTTTGTAACAAGATTTTAGACAGATGTTGCTAGGGTTTTCTTTCTTTCCTCCTCCTCCTCCTCCTTCCTCCTCCTCTTCCGTTGTTTTGCTTTCTAGTACTTGAAATAGAACCCAGGGCCTTGAGCATGATAGATAAGCACTCTACTGTTGAACTATATATCCAACCTTTTTTATATTTTTAATTTGAGACAGGCACTCTCTGAGGTCCCTGGGCTGGCCTTGAACTCACTGTAGCCCAGTCAACCCTTGAACTTACCATCTTCCTTGCCTCAGTCTCCATGGTAACCAGGATTCCAGTCCTTTCCCACCATGGGAAGAACTATTTGATTTCCGCAGAATCTTTTCCAACAAAATCCTGCTTTTGTTTGTAAAGATGCAGATGTCCAAAGCAACTCGGATATGATAAATGAACAATCTCAAAGAAAAAGTTAGTTAAGTCGTATGTGTCACATGAGAAAACAATTTAGCTAAGAATATGCTGATTCAGTTATTTTCAATAGCGCCTGTTTATTTTTAGTGCTGTGGGAGAATCAGATAGGTAGTCTTCCAGCTGGTGAATTTGAAAACCTTAAAGGTGATGAACTGAATCCTGAAGTATGCAGAAGTCACACAAAGGAATAAGTGCATAGCACTTTATGCTTGCATTTTTTAGCAGTTATGCTGACTACTTCTGTAAATTAATTTCTCTATATGGACCTATCAAGAAACTCATGAGAGTAAGGGGTTTAAAGTAACAGATTCACACACAGTAATTTCTTTTCCCTTTAGTCTCAATGTTGGTTCAAGTAAGCAGCCGGATAAAAATAAGTTTTAGCACCTAGTATTTTAAGCACTTTAGTCATATGTTAAAATGAAGAATATTTTTCTAATGTTCAATCTATTTGCTTAAATGCTCCCAAGACATCAAGAAAATACATTCAGTCAAAGATTGAACAGACAAAACTGGATCTTAATGAAGAATATTAGCAGATGAATCTATATAACAATATTGTATTCCCTGGCAGATAATCTATTAGAAATATTGAACACACAATTATTGAATGACTACTTTGAACAAGATGTTGTGCTAGACAAGGTCATAGATCCTAGAGCTGTTAGACATGGCCCCTGCCTCCTTAGCAGGTGCTCTCACTAGTCATATGTGTGCCAATGAGGACTGGACAGAGACAAAAGCTTCAGCCAGAAAGCATGTGCTCCGAAGTGAAAAGAATAGACTTCTAACCCACGGGGTTAGAAATGTTAGAGAAAAGCAAAAGCCAAGGAAGAGAACCATCCTTGGAGGTGGAATCAGGGATGTAGATGATATAGACTTGTACCCAAGTGCACAAACTGGGACACCAAATACACGTGGGTCCAAATCCCACCTACAACTGTCACTTAGTATATAACTATGTCATTTTCTGTCTCTCCCCATCTCTGATATCTTCATTGGCCTATCTCTGTTGCTGAACACTGTTAAACTTAAATGAGATACATAAAGTAGTTACTATAACTACTAAGATATTATAGTATCTTTAGAGGCAGAAAACGTTATTCCCGTGTAACCTCACATGGTCATAGACAATGTGTCTTGAACAGGTACAGGTAACTCTGAGCCAGGCAAGCCATGTGGCCTCACTGAGAAATCACTAGGAACTCACTCAAAATGCTTTAGCTAAGAAGATACCACGAAATCTGTGCTCAGAAAGCGTGGTGCTCCCGACAGGCCCCTGACCAGCGGCGAGTCTTGTGTGGAACTAGAGTAGGTCTGTTTGGGGGAAAAAAAAGAAACAGTATACTCGTTTTCTAGTTCTAGGACATCCCCACAAAATCCTTTCTGCCCACTAAAGGCTTTCCGAACTTCACAGTGTAGGAAAGCCACGGCGGGGGCTGGCCTGTGCTAGTTTTCTTTTGTTTGTTTTTATTTCTTTCCTTTCTCTGAGATGCTTGTTTGCAAACAAGGGTAGGGTAAGCAAACTAGACTGCAGCAACATCCCTTACACCAGTTTGTTCTAGATTTTTCCTCCCTAGGTTTGTCCCTTTGTCACACAGTCAGTGACCCCCTGAAACAGTACAGGATGGGGATATTCTATGACGGAGAGGAGGATGCAGCAGGCGCATGGTAGTCTTTTTTTCCCCTTCTGACTCCGTCCCAATATTGTTTTTAGTGGCTTCCTCTCTGTCCACAGAAACAGAGAGAACGGGTTTCAGCTTGTCTAAGTGGGAGTAGAAGTCTGGCCCCGATGCTCTGGATTCTTGTTAGTGGAACTGGAATAAACATTGGTATACAAATATTTCATTCAGTAGGTGTTTGCAGTTTGGGGATTCTGTGCCCAGAAGTTACCAGTTCATGTGGTAACTGTGTTTAGCATTTTTAGAATAAACTGTTTTCCCAGTGACTTATAGCATTTTAAATTCTCACCAGCAACATAAATGTTTCCATTTCTGGGCACACACATATGCATGCATGCATGCATGCTCGAGCGCACGCGCGCACACACACTCACATGCACATGCACACACATTTGTTTTTGAGACAGGATTTAATCCCATAGTCTGGGCTTGCTTTAAACTCACTTTGTAGTTCAGACTGGCCTTCAATTTAGTCAACCTTCTAAGTGCTGAGTTTACAGGCTTGGGGCACCACGCCTGTACCCTACTTTTCGAATAATATTGTGTAACATACATTATTTTATGTTGGCAAAGTGCCTTGTGCTGCATGGAGTCAGTTAGAAGCTGGGGTCTAGAAGTGAACTTGTTCCCCTTTACTTCAGAACCAAGTGAGTTTCCCTCAAAGCGTCTTCCAAGGCTTCTTGTCTGGGGTGGGCTGCTCCCCTCCCTTGAAAAGAGCTAGAAGATAAATGATGTCTAACAAACTTTACTGTTGTTTACCCCCATGGTGTTAAAAAATACCTGCAGTGGGAAAGAGGAGCTGGACTCTCAGGCGGACAGAAAACGGTTGGGAACTCCGACTGAGTGCTTCAACCCCCACAGTGGGTTTCTGCTGGGTTCTGTGCTGTGCACCCCTGGTTTGATGGCGTGACCTCCATCAGTTACTATTTGTTCTTTATTTGGAAGGCTCACTAGAGAGACTCTTTGCCCTGCCCAGGAACCCCTTGGGAATTCCAGTTAGTGGTCCAACAGGACTTTATTAGTCAATTTTGCTGGATGTTTTGAGTGCCCAGTTTAATCATATTCCCGCTACCTCTCTCCCTCCCCCTCACCTCCCTCTCTCCCTTTCTCTCCCGCCCTCCCTCCCCCTCTCCTCCCTTGTCTCTCTCCTTCCCTTACTCCTTCTCCCTCTTCCCCCCTTCCTTTCCAACTTCCCCTCCCCCCTCCCCTTCCACCCTCCCCCTCCTCTCTCTCCCTTTCCTTGCCCCCATTCTGTGTGTGTCTCACTATTTATTCTTTTATTTTGACTTGCTGCATACTTGATGAGTACACTCCATCCAAAGCTGAAACTTTGGCTTTTGCTCGTGATTTTCCACACCACACAGCACGCACCTATCCTTGTGGGCACATCGATTTTGTATCATGATCTTTACGTGCATTTCCCCAGTACCTGGTAACCTTACATCGCTTATGCAGGTTGACCATCTGCAGATCATCTTTGGTGAATTGTGTTCAAGTCAACATAACTAGGATTATGTTTACAAAGTACTTTACTGCATAGAGAGAATGGTAAGTCACTTATAAGTAGTAACCACTGAAAACACCATCAATAATCACAATAATCACACGGAGACAGGTCTCCTGATTTGTGTTCACCTCACTCTGCATTTGTGCCTTAAATTACGTTCATAATAAATTAACCTAAGAACAGAAACTAGGAAAGTCCTGATTCCCTTTCTTGGGTCTTTTCTAATGTTTGTTTATTTATGTGTGAATTTGCTAATGTTAATAATAAGGTTCTTTCAACTATTTTACTTATCTGCACATAAAAATAGGATTCTCACATAAGTTTGCATGTAGGGGACCCATTTACATGAGCCCACGTCACACTGTTGAAAGACACCTCTTTTCACTAAATGGGACCTTCAGTGGGTATCTGCTCTGGGAACCTCCTTATCTTTATCAGTCCAAGTGTCTTCTGCCTTTCTTCTTCTGTCTACCCTCCCCCACTTGATTCTGTAGCCCTTTGGATCTGAATCGAAGAGAGTTAAGACCCCTGTGCTGAGAGACAGGCAGCATGCCTTTTGAGAGCTTTGAGTTATTACCTTATCTGCCCTTGTTGAGTGATGCTGAAATGGGGCTGAAGCAGCTAGATATGACATCTTCGGCCAGGACACATCCTAGATGGATAGAGTGTTCATGAAAGGACCTGATGGTGCTGGCCCGTAGCTAACATCAGCAGCTTATTCATGCCACAAATGAGCTCCTCCCCAGGCCTCACATGGCTTCAGCACATCTCAGTGACAGCTGCAAGGACATTATGAATGTTCTGTTTGAGACAGAGACCCAAACACAAAGTCAGTAGAGCACTATCCACTGATGAAGTGACTGACCAAGATTTTAAGAGATATAATCTGGAGTAATAATTAAAACCAGTCCTCTAGAATGTATCAAATCCCAGGAGCAGCAAAGGAGAAAGAAAACCCCGGGTGGGCTCTTACCTGCAGAAGCTGAGCTCTGCCTCCTGAGATAGATACTGCTCAGTTGCAGTAGGAGTGATGATTTCTCCAAGGCTGTTCCAGTGTGGTGGGACTACCCACGACTGGTCTCTGCAGATTATAATCTCCTTACTCTGAAACGCTCTTTAATTATGTTTTAAAAGTCTGAGTTATCATTGACTGGCAGTTTGATTTCTCTATCTAGCTTTTATTTTTTTTAAAGACCTAAGACCATCCTTTTTTCTCTTTTCCTGAGTAGTTACATTATTGTGAGCTTATCTGTAATGATTTATAATGTGTTGGTGGATGATGCTATCTTCCAGAGAGAGAGAGAGAGAGAGAGAGAGAGAGGAGAGAAGAGAAGAGAAGAGAAGAGAAAAGAAAAGAAAAGAAAAGAAAGGAAAGGAAAGGAAAGGAAAGGAAAGGAAAAGAAAAGAAAAGAAAAGAAAAGAAAAGAAAAGAAAAGAAAAGAAAAGAAAAGAAAAGAAAAGAAAAGAAAAGAAAAGAGGAAGGGAACTAGCAATTTCTACAACACCCTGTACATCATGAACTTATGTTGGGTGTAGTGTGCAGGAGACAATTCCTTGAGACAGACAGGATTTTTTCCATCACATGTATAGAAACTGAAGCTCAGAGAATTCCAGAAGCTAGCTAACAGAGTCATAATTTGAATGTAGCTGTGTGCAACCCCCAAAGCCTGTATCTTTCTACCAAAGCTCCTGGCAGTAAAGTCTATTCCTAATGGAGTTAGGGGACAACGAGCAAGACAAAGCGGTGTGGCCTGGAGAATAAATGTCCCCCATCAGCTCATGTCCTTGAATATGGTCCCCAGTAAGTGACAATGTCTGGGGAGGTGGTAGAACCTTTAGGGGGTAGAACTTCCGCTGGAGGAAGCACATGAGTAGGGGCAGGCTCTGATCATTTCTGACTGCAGAAGTGATGTCTCCCCTTCCTGCCTCAGCCAACGGCTGCCATGATTCCCCCACCATTATGAACAGTCCCTAGGAAAGTACAAACCCAAATAAATGCTGTCTTCTTTACGCTGATTTCATCTGTGGCGTTCTATCTTAACAACAGAGAAGAAACTAATAAAACAGGCAAATGAGGGGTATGACAGTGGTTATGAGGACTAAAGACGGTTCCCACTCTTAGGAATAATGGCATCATATTAATTTCTTTCTTAATTATTTTATTTATTTATACTTCAAGTGTTGCCCCCTTCCTTGTCCCCCCTCCCTAAGTTCTTCACTGCATCCCCCTCCCCTTTGCTTCTGAGGTGCTCTCCTACCCCCACCCCCACCCACACACCCATCCACCCACCCACCTCCACAAGCATCCTCCTTCCCTAGGGCACCATGTTTCTACAGGATTAAGTGCATCCTCTCTCACTGAGGCCAGACAAAGCAATCCTCTGCTACATATGTGGGGTGGGTGGGTGGGTGGGGGGCACAGACCAGCCCATGCGTGATGCTCTTTGGTTGGTGGCTTAGCCTCTGGGAGCTCTGAGGGGTACAGGTTAGTTGATACTGTTGCAACAACAAATTCTATTGTTTGAAGTTAAGCTGGTTGTCATGGTGAGTATCTATAACCCCAAGTTCCCAGGACTGAGGCCAAGTGATCACAAGTTTGAGGATAACCTGGAATATATAGTGAGAACTGGCTTCAAAAACCAAACACAGACATAATGAATAAATAAACTTTAAAAAAAATAACTACTTCCATGCAAAATTTCATTGTGAATCAAACTTTTTAAACCTGAGTGCTTTTACTAAACAATAAACAGACTTTGGTCCCCTGGATAATAATTAAGAAAATTTCCATCTTAGGAACTAATGTGTCCTACTGAAGCTGAAATATGGGAAGGGGGAGTAATGTAATTTTTTTTCTCTGCTTGATAGAAACAGCTTCCAGCATTATATTCTCAAAAGAATATTTAATTGGCTTTTAAGTAATAGTAAGAAACTTCCTTTCTTTTTATTGCAAGTTTTCCTAAAATATCTTGGTAATATGTGTTACTCAGATATGCACAAAGATGTCACAAATAATAACATTTTTTGGTGATAGATTTTTAATGAATACTACAAAATATTTGAGAAATAGTCTATAAACATGAAGGATTTGGATAGTGAAAGCTGAATAAATATATTCATTATTTAGATTCAAACTTGATACAATGCATTATCTATGAGTATGAACATTAAAAATAAACATTTCACATTATACTAAAATACATGCTGTAAATTGATACAAATTAATAGGCACTAGACATTAGACAAACTTCCACATGGAAAGGAGATTTTAAAGCATTCACAGACTATGATGACAAAACCATAACAAGATAAAATAAAGTACAGTATGTTTAGAGAGGCTTGCGAGCTCACAGGTCACTGAATGAAGAAGCAGATATTTGTGAGTGAGGTTGCAAGCAAAGAGAACTAGCCTATGTCAACAGGAGATCCAGTTGAAAGCAGAAAGGGGGAAAACTGAATCCAGTGAATTTGTAGAGGGAACTTTGGAAAAATGTAGAGAATAATAAGTGAGAGCAAAATGCTAATTTCTGCCACAGGGAGCCAAATGTCCCTGTTAGGTTTCTAACACAAAATGATCAATGTTCCATTCTAAGGTATTTTAATGTTCTGTCATTGGTTCATATCCCAATACGAAGAAATAAAACTATCATTTTCAATATTATCCTCCTCTGGTCTTAATCTTGTTCACTGAAATTGGAAGAGACTGACAGGAAGGGTCCGATTAGACATGTATTTGTAGCAGTTTCTCATAGCTACTGTCTGTTCCATATCACTAACACCTTCTCTGTGGACCCCTCAACTTCAACATTCACCCTGTGTTGGCCTTCCCTTTGCTAGATCTAATCTAGTGAGCAAACCCTTTAAATGTGGACTCTTCCATATATATTATACATGAGTCAAGTGCTAAATATTTCTTCTTGTTACTAAAATCAAGAACACCCACCAGGAACACATATACGTGGATGCATCAATGCATAGATGCTCATGTACACACACACACACACACACACACACACACTTGCACATATAAGAGATAAAAAGAATCAAATTCCCATCAGAGGATTTTCTTCACCTCTCTTCCTCAAGGTCACCATGCCCAGTTAAACAGATAACACAAGGCTTTTTAATGACGTGGCGTGATATGTGTGGTCATTGACATCCAGCTAGGACGGCAGGGAAAGCTTCCCAAGGTCACACTTGAGTGTTGAATATGAGGTTTTGTTTGTTTGTTTTGCTTTGTCTTTTGAGACAGAGTTTCTCTGTGTAGCCCTGGCTGTCTGGAACTAGCTCTGTAGACCAGGCTGGCCTTGAAATCACAGAGATCCACCTGCCTCTGCCTCCCGAGTACTGTGAATAAGCACATGCAATACCACTAGGGAGGAGGAAAGCTAAGAAAGGCACCACAGGCTTGGAAGAAACACAAAAGCATGGCACGGCCATTCTACTATGGTCTTCCAAGTACTTCCATATGGCTGAATTTCATAATGTAGCAGTAGTGGGGAGCAGACTCCAACTGTGGATAGGTACAGTGTACAGTTAATTCACTGTACTCATGATCAGTCTCCCTAGGTTGTCTACCTCGTTCAAGGGTAGATCAACCACTTGTTTGTTTTGGAATAGTTGCATAGTCTCCAGGAATACCTTATACTAAGTAGAAAGTTTTCAGTTGAAGAATATGAACACACACACACACACAATACACATATAATATATACATATATATTATGTGTATGTATGTACATGTGTGTATATACATATATACATACAGAGTAAAAGTACAAGAATGAACAAAGTTTGTCAGGAAAACACAAAATCAGTCCTACAGAAATCAGGAAGGCAAAGATGAAGTTGAAGTGAGGTTTCTGAAGTGAAGCTGACTTTCAGTTGGTTACAGAGGAGGGAAGCTTGTTCTTTTTTATTACGATGCAGAAATGACTGTCTGAAAGAGAAGACGAAGCTATCACATGGCATGCTCTCTTTCTATGAACTGAGGGCTCCTTTCGGCTTCATCTGCTCACCACCTCCTGAATCCACTTCCGGCTTTTTCCTAGATGGGTTCACTGCCTGCCTCTCCTGATAGAACAGCTCACACTCTGCCTCCCCTACCTGAACCACCAACATCTCCTCATTTGTATTTGGCTCTCTAGCTTCTCCACTGATGACGAATCCAGAAAACCTAGGACCTACATCCCAAAGCCACCTACATCCCAAAGCCATCTACATCCCAAAGCCACCTACATCCCAAGGCCACCTACATCCCAAAGCCACCTACATCCCAAGGCCACCTACATCCCAAAGCCACCTCTATCCAGCTTCTGAAACTTCAGTCCACAAAGCACTGGCCCAGTTCCCTAGGAAGAAAAAAAAATCATTATAAAAACAAATTTAGGGAGGTCATTCTATTTAAACATCATCAATGTATCACTGTGGGTGGCTATCTCATTTTCAAATTATGTCCTCATTTTTCTCAGTAGCTTCAACATGGCTTGGCGAAAACAAACCTCCACAGACAGCTGAATGTTCTGGTTATCTCATAACAGTGTCCCCAGATGTAAACAGCTGTCGCCAATCCTCCCTGATCGGCTACCTCAGGGTCCTATCTAATCGCACAATTCCTTTAGACTCAAAGTCTGACTAAGTCTGTCTCTCTCTCTCTCTGCATTTGTATTATCTTAGACATATATTATGATACTTCTAAATCATTGATACTCACACCCCTTATATTTCTTCCTAACCATTTCTCTTTCTAACAACGACTACATTTGAGAGATTAACAAAAAAAAAGTCTTGTGTGACTATGGAAACCTAAAGCCATATTCATAGGATATCTAAAAGTTCAGTAGCCAAACAAAAAGGGGAAAAAAACTGTCTTTGAGAAGTGCCAAACACTGCAGAGAAGCTTATTTGAGTGAAGTAAAAGATGATACTATCTTTGTCTGATTGAGCATACACAGTGTGCTATTCCTCTTTGAATTGTTGTAGCCAAATACTCAAGAGAAACCATTTAAAGGAGGAGAATCTGTTGAGGCTCATGATTTCCAAGCTGTGGGTCTATCCATTGTAGTGGGAAGGGAATGACCAGACCTAGCTGTTCACAGCATGGTTGGTCAGGAGACAGAGAAGGGATGTGGCTATTCAGATGGTATTCCCCTCATGGTCTGTTTCTCCCACAATCATGCTGGATCTTCCCCCTACCCCCACCCCCTTAATTAATCTCTGAAAATACCCTCTCCAACACACGTAGCATCTCCTAGATGGTAATAAATCTAGTCAGGGATAACAATGAAGATTAGCCATTGTACACATAGCTTCGAGCTGTTTTAAGCAACCCAGCTGTTTTGTCTCCATACCCTCTTCTCATAAAGATATTTCTATTGTTCAACTGTCTTCAGAGTGCTTTGAAAATATCAAGCACTTTATGGCAAACAGGGAGTATTGGTCAGTGTCCAAGCTCTTTCCTAGCATAGGCAGGGCCCTGAATTTGAATCCCTAGCACTACCAAAAAAAAAGTCATAATTAAGCACCATTCGTAGACCTTTTCAGCTATTGACCATCAATTCAGTGACTCTCCACTCTTTCTCCTGAGACAAGATAGAATGGATTCCCTATAAATCATGCTCTAGGCCGCAGATGTGCTGATAGTCTCGCTATCCTTTTCAGAGGAGTAACAACAATCCATCAGCCATGAACTTGATTGTTTGTGCTTAAAAAGTATCAACCACTGATCCACAACCTCGGTCCATCCAAGTACGTGTTTGTGTTGTAGGGCTTGGATTCTAAGCTATAATCTAATTCATGCTCAGGTAGTACTGGGTCACTGAGATACACTCTGAGTCCAGGCCGATTATGTTGTTGCTGTCTATTGATTTGTTTGGTTGGATTTTTATAGAACTGTAAAAACCTCATCCATGTTAGACAAAGCCCCCATCTGTGTGTGGGCCACACCCCAGGTTGGAGTGTTCTAGCTATTAAAGTCAGTAATGCTTACTACAAAAGGGTGGGAGTGGGTACAATCAGTTTTTCTAAGCCAGAAAAAGCAATGAAATCTGATATTCAAATTCCTACTTAGTACTGATAATGAAATAGAGTACTTGAAATAGTAGGAAAGATATTACTCCTGCAATGGTCATAATTACATGACTTGCAGTGTAAACTCTGAAACAACTGTTTCTTCCTCATCTGTTTTCTCGTCTTAAATACTTTATGTTCACTGAATTGTTTCTTTGGGCAAAACATTCTTTACATGGTTCATCGTGGTCTTGGACAGGATCCCCGAGTGCCTGGGGAGTTTGATAAGGAGCTTGCAAACATTATCATTCCACCCTGTCCTGTTTGACATCAGCCCCCATGTGCTAGACAGAGTGGGCAAGGCTGTGCTCTAAAATTCTTCCATAGCAATTCTTAAGCACAACCTGACCTGGATGGATTTGAAGATAGTAATGAGTTTAGAAAGGTAATTAAAACTGACTTAGGTTGTAAGGGTGTGACCCCAATCCCATATGACTAGTGACTGACTCTCTGCACACAGGGAAGGCAGAAAACTTGAAACTACAGTGAGGTAAAAGTAAGGAACCTCACAGGAAACTAACCTTGACTGGCGTTAGACTTCTGGCTATCAGAACTACGAGAACATAGTTTTCTGTTGCTCCATCCACTCCACCTGTAGTATTTCTTATGGTCAACTCCATATGGCCAAACTGATGTGACTGTAAGCATCAGCCTCGAGGAGTAGGAGGGGGGACCCGGAAGCCAGGAAACAGAACTACAACCATGAAGTTGAAGAGACCAAAAAGGGGGCCTCAGACTGTGGAAGTCAGAGCCTGCACTTCTTCTCCTTTTGCCCCCACAAACTCTCTACATTCAATCACGCCCACATCTCCATCTGTGTCCTGGGGAAAGGGTTTCCAGCAACTTCTTGGTCCAGGCAACTGGGCTCAGGCAGAAACTAGGAAGGCTGAGATTTCTTACGGGCAAGCATAGCTCCTCCATCTATCTCGTCACTCACAGAGTTGAGCGCCCCTCAGGGCCATGAGCTTTAACTTCTTCACTCCTTGGACAAGTCGGGAAAAAGGCAACAGTATTTGAACAAGCCTGTGCCTGACCTTTGCCACATTTATTTACTTATTTATTTAGGTACTGACCAGTTTTAAAATGCTGTCATATGCATTTTCATTTAATAAAATACTAACAATTAGTTATTAAGTTTCTGGCAAGCTTCCGCTGTCTGACAGCCTATATTTGACACAAGATTCTGGTCTAAACTACTTTTCAAAAGCTATTTTCCCCTCTCCAAACATAAAATTTGTGTAACTGGATCACACCCTGGCTCTGTCCACAGCGACTCTGCGGCAGCCGTGGTAGGATCTGCCCTCTTATTTCTTTCCTTTTTTTAAGGTTTATTAATTTTATATGTATTGGTATTTTGCCTGCATGTATGTCTGTGACAGTGCCAGATCCCCCTGGAACTGGACCTACAGACAGTTGTGGTTGCTGGGAGTTGAACCCAGGTCCTCTGGAAGAACAGTCAGCGATCATAACCACTGAACCATCTCTCCAGTCCTGGTCTGTGTTCTTTATGGAGCAGGACATTAGCAACAGGATTGAGGTCCCTGGCAGGGGTGGTAGGGAAGACCCCCAACTCAACCAGAGTAGCCACAGATTAGAGACCCATTCCATAGACTTCACACCACTCAGAATCACATATCATCAGGAGGATATGCAGGAATGGATGGGGCAATCTATTTTTAACAGCCAGGCAAAGAAAAACACTGCATGAAGGAATCCAAAGAACACTTTTGGGGATATAACTCAAGGCACCCTCCAAATACCTCTGGAGCAACGGTTTTTGTTTGAGAAAGAATTAAAAATAAAACTGAACTGAAAAGCAGCAACAAAAGCTGTTGTGGTTCCAGGCATAGGAGAGAGGGATGGGAAATGGGGCCAGGCATGGAGCTTGGGTTGTTTGCTTTGCAGGTAAGATTCGATCTGGGAAATTAATGAGAGAAAAGGGTGAGAGGCTGTGTTGGAAGGGAATTAAGTCAGAGATCATGACTTCAAGGCAGGTATTCACCTACGAGCTCCATTATACTCTAATCAAAGGCTATCACACACATAAAGAGAGAGAGAGAGAGAGAGAGAGAGAGAGAGAGAGAGAGAGAGAGAGAGAGAGAAGGGGGAGATCCTTTGTTTATAATTGGAGGAAGTGACTTTTCAGACAGCTTCATTAAGAGCAGAAAAGAGAGTTCAGGCCAGGAGAGGAAAGAAAGCTGACCTTGCTGGCCGTCTTTCAAATTAATGATTGCTTCAAACTTCCTGTCCAGATGATGACATAGCAGGCCACGAATCCCTACAGCTGTGGGGTTGCACTACACGACTGAAGATGGCTAAAGTGGAGGGCCTGGCTCTGCTAACTCCACTCAGTGTGGCTGGGCTGCAGCCTGTGCCTGCCATCACCCAAGAATGCATCACAGATCGCCAAACAGCCTGATTTTTAAGGAAACATCAGAATGACGGATTTTTGTATAAAGTGTCCTTTTCATAACTGTAATGCTTTATCTTTTATATTCAAGCATTTTATAAGCACATTAGGACCTGTCTAGGAGATACATTTGTTTTCCTATCATGGGTTTCGTCTGCCTCTTTTAATAGATCACCTGTAGGGTTCCCCAATTCCCTTCACCCTAAGTCAGTGACACCCTAGTCCATCCCCTTCTGCCTTATTATTGTCTTGGCAAAACTATGACAAGAGCTTTCAAAGTCCCTCATGCACGTTGCCTACCTGAGGAATTCCTGATGGCTCAGCTCTCTGCTTCAGGTTTTCTGTAATCTTTCCCAGACTTCACAGGATAAGAGACTCCACCCTGAATTTCCAAGGAGAAGCTGCAACCTGGAGTAGAAGTTCTATGTATTGCTCTACAAATAAAATGCATTCACCTCTTCCTTCTCGTGTAAGTTCTCGGTGTAGCCCTTTCTTTTTCCCTTGTAACCAAATTCCTGCTGATCTTCAGATCCTTCAAAAAGTCACTCACAGGCTGGTAGGACAGCTCAGTTGGCAAGAGCACTTGCTGCCAAGGCTAATGTCCCGAGTTCAGTCCTCAGGACTCAACTGCGGACGGAGAGACCTGACCCCTTAGGGCTGCCCGCTGACCTCCACACATGAGCCATGGCAAACACATCCTCCACCCCAAATAATAAATCAATGTTTTAGCAAAATACGCGCGCATCCTTTATTTGGGAGGAGGTACCTTTCATACACAATTAAATACAATTGTTCCTCCATATCTGTGGAGATGGGTTCCAGATAGAGTGATCTTCAAATGGTTTGCACAAAAGCTACACGAACCTTCCCATAAATCTTAAGTCATCTCTATGTTACTTACAACACCCAATACAATGTGAAAGCTATAGAAATAATTGTGAAGCTACATTGTTCAGGGGATAACAATGAAAACCAAAAAATGGGCATGTTTTTGGGATAAAAGTACATTTTCCCCCTAATATTTTCCTTACATGATTGATTGAATCCACAGACGCAGAGGCCATTGTCACAGAGAGGTAACTGAACCTTCAAGCAGTTCTCCATGAATCTTCCAGCATGTCTCTTCTAAGCCATAGCTCATACAAATATTTTTTATGAGTTTTTTTAGCAGTTTTTCCCACTAAACCCTGAAAGTTTAACTCAGTGATTAACAAATCCTTCCCGAAAAGGGTCAAACAGTAAATATTTCTGACTTTATGGGCCTTATGATCTCTGTGATAACCACCCAGCTCTGCTCTTGCAACCAGTCATGGACAGGATATAAGCACACTGGACTAGCCATGTGCCTATGAAACTCTATTTACAAAAACCAGGGTCAGCGTGGTTCAAGTGGTAAGGTTTGCCAACTCCTGATCTACATAGACAAGGAGGAGGGCTAGTCTTGCAATTAATAATAGAAAACTGATATTTATTAAAATGCAGAGCAAAGCAAACAAACAAAAAACCCTCTCAGAACTCAATTCCAGCTTCTTCCGTACACTTTCCTTGAACTCTGGGACAAGACGGGATTTTTTTTCTTTTTTGGGTGTGCGTATGTGCAATCATGTCTAGGGTGTACAGGCTCATGGATGTAGGTGAATGCTGAGGCCAGAAGATAGCATTGGATGTCATACCTCAGCCTCGTGAGACATGGTCTCTACCTGTCCTGGAGACTAGCTCACAGTATGGCTGATCAGTGATCCGCAAGGATTTGTCTGTCTCTTCCTCTCCAGAAATGCAGTGACAAACATGCGGTAGTCTATTCTGAGTTTTCACGTGTACCTAGGGGTTGAAATCAGGTCCTCAGGCTTGTGAAGCAAACTCTGCCTATCGATTTCTCTCCTCAGCCCACAACAGGAAATGTCAGCTTCTGACTGTCTACAGGTACATGGTGTCCAGGTGTGTCACGTGATCGTCACTATCATTATATGACAATCGCTCGGTACTGCTAGAGTGAGCTAAGGTCGATGAGCACAATTTCTAGACCCTCTTGCTCTCCTGTTCTGAAATGCTAGGAGTCAATTGTCTGTCATTTTACACTGCTACCTAATTGAGGGTTTGGATCCCCTGCCCCTTAGGTACTTATAAGATTCTTGAGAATATGAATTCCAATTTCCTTAGATCATTAACATGCCTAACTTGTTGTTACTGCCACGTTGTTTATTGGTCTACTCATTTGGTACATTACACAGGTTTAGGTAAGTGTGACCTATGGTGCACACCAAGTGGAAATGACTCTGTTGTCATCAAAGAGTCAGGTGATCTAATGATTGTCTGTCCATAGCCTGAGATGTGTGCTCTGGTACAAAGTACATGGGCGATTACAACAGCTCATAAAGAAAGCAAACAGATCCTGGAGTGGAGAGAGGCACAAAAGGCTTTGCTGCAGAAATCATGCTACACCGGATTCATTATTCACCCAGTGTTTATTTAGTAGCTATTATCTGTCAGGCATACCTTTAAACACTTGTATACTGTAGTGATCAAAACAAATACAAGTTCCTATATTCCTGTATTCATTTCTTTGTGGGAGATATAGAATGAGTAAGTATTAGATGGAGAAGAAGACTATGAGTGACTTTCCAGAAGAGGCAGGGAATGGCACAAACAATGGTCTAAGTAGATGGTAACATGGTACCTGTGCAAGGGCACTGTGGTTCTAATAGAAAGATCCAGCCACTGAAAGTACACATGGAGGTTTAGATGGTGATCTTAAATAACCTATATGATCCTGTCCTTCATCCCTTAAGCATAATGTTCTTAAGAATGAACGACACCATGCTAATTATTACAACAAGCAAAAACCCAGAGAGGATCAACAAATTTGCGTAATGTCTATCCTACCCATAAACTACCCAACAATTTTAGCATAGCCACACTTACAGTCTTTAAAATGACTGTTCTAAATGACTGAGGAAGCTCACCAGAGGCAGTTGTGTCAACGTGAGGGGATAAATGGCTAGAGTATCACATATTAACTATGAGTCATCGTATTTTGGTGATTTTTTTTTTTTTGCTGTAGAAATGAAAAGAAGAAAGGGATAGTGGGAATGGGATAGAGAGTGGGAAGATTTTGCTGGAAGAAAAATAGAATGATCATGGAGATTCAGACGCCAAGACCTCCTCTTGGCACCAGCAGTGAAGCCCCCGGGAGTCTTTCAAGTTCTGGTCTTGATGAATCTGAAGATTGCAGTGAGCACCACCGCTTCCATTAGTGATTATTAGTGAGAGTATAAAGGGGGCTTTGATACTGGAGAAAGACTGGTAGAGTTAAGTGTTCCCCACTGGACAATGAGTAACAATTTGTGCTCTCGTCAAAATTGCAGACAGATTTCATGGACTCTCAGGACATTAAATGAGAGATCTTGGTGGAGTTTCATGACTCGAGACACAGAATGAAGAGCGAGGAGGTGGAAGGTGGTTTAATATTGAGGGTTCGATATCGGGCACCAGAATACCACCGTCAACAGTGAACAGTTATAGGAAGTGACAACCAGAAGAGCAAATAAGGGAGCGAGAGCTATGCTTTGTAGGATTGAGGCTTTGTGGACACTTAGCTGAAATTCTCAGCCAAGGCTATATTTGGAAACTAGAGTTAATACATAATTCAAAACCTACCTTTGCTCCTTGCAGTTTTAAATGAGATGTTGAAATTGTTCAGCGATGGTACAGGTGACTCTTCCTCACTTCTTCCTCTGGCCAAATGCACTCTCTAGGTAGCCGAATTATGTTGAGAGAACTGAATACAATCTGAGCTTTCAGTCAATGTGATTGCATTTGACCAGGGAGACCTCGCTGAAGATGTCACTTCCACTCTGTCCCCTCAGGCACAGTCAGGCAGGAAAACAGGAGAAACAGGAGTGACCAAGTGGACCAGAGGTCACCATTCTTAGTCCCCTCCTCAGAACACCTTGCTACACTTCATCGATGACTACTGTCCTACCTTAGCTAAGGGCAGTCATTATAAGCTGGCTGCCTATGGAGGTCTTTCACATAGGTAACGATGCAGAGATTCTAAAGAAAGAATAGATTGAGCAAGGAGCCCCACTGATGTATAAACCCTGTGTTTGTTCTTTCAATATGGTCATCATTTCTCACTTCTGCATAATTCGTCTGAAGCTAATAATCTAGTTGTGACATTCAGGATGAGATGTGGTCCTGTAAAATCCCTTCTCCCCACATCCAAGCATTCGAAACACAGCCATTAAATATAACTATGTTTTCATCAGACGTTTATGATAAGTCACTAATTTAAACTATAGGTTTTAGAATTTATAAACAAATACAGTTAAATTTTTGTTTTTAGAACAGAAAATAAACAGCTTTTAATATAAAGTTAATCCCTGAAAGTAGTAGGTAGTGAAGAAGTGTAAAATAGTTGTAATATCTTTAGATTATCCAAATCATTGTAGCTTGTATTATAAGAAAATATGTGTCAGAGCTGAGGATACTGATCAGTGGTAGAATCCTTGCCTAGCATGTGTAAGTCCTTGCATTCAATCCCTAGGACCAAAAGGAAACAAACAGAATCTTAAAATATAACATTCAGGGGCTGGAGGGGGGCTCAAAAGGTCAGAGCAGTTGCTGTCTTTCAAAGAACCTGAACTAATTCCCTAGATTGGCAGCTCATACCATCCTGTAGTCCCAGCTCCAGGGGACCTGATACCCTCTTCTGGCTTCTCTGTAGCCCCACAAACTCATGGTATAGACCCACATCGACACACATAAGAATGAATAAAAATAAAGTCTTTAAGAAAAATAGGTGATTCCAATATTCACAAATCTACCTGGAAGCCACATTGGATTATACTAAACTATAATCCAATAAAGAAAATAAAGCTATAGCCTAGCCAACATAATGTGATAGCTAAGAATAGTAGAATCAATTTTGGACTTTCATAAAAAGCTCAAATGTACCAAAGTTCACTTTCTATAGTTTAATTGACTTCACTATACTCTGGCATACATAGCTGTCCTGCTTTTGATTCCCTCTGTCTCTGTTTCTGTCTGTCTCTGTCTCTCTCTGTCTCTGTCTCTGTCTCTGTCTCTCTCTCTCTCTCTGTCTGTCTGTCTTTCTGTGTCTGTGTGTGTGTTTGTGTGCATGCATGTGCGTGCACGCGTGTGCGCACAAACATATACATGTGAGAGTGTGCAAGTCCATGTGTGGAGATCAGAGGAAACTTTTCAGAAATCAGTTTTCTTCTTTTACCACGTAAGTCTCAGCAATTGAACTCAGGAACTCAGATTTGATGGCAAGTGTCTATATCATCTGAGTCCTACCCCATAGCTGTCCGATTTGTATGCTAAAGGTCATAAGAGTTGTAATCTAAAGTTGTATGTATAGCTACAGAAACATTTATAAATTGATTAGCATATGACAGGCTCCCAATAAATGTCAGTCAGTCTTACCAGTGTTTATTTAAGGTAATAATAATTTTGAATAGGTACTACGTTTCTAGAGTTGAGTTTCTGTGTGTGTGTGTGTGTGTGTGTTTGTGTGTGTGTGTGTGTGTGCAATAAAAATACTTTAAAGAAATTTTCTGCTCTTTCAAATGATTCAAGTTCAATTCCAAGCATACCCATCAGGTGGCACACAGCTTCCTGTAACAGCAACTCTGTGGAATTCAATGTCCTCTTCAGGTATCTATGAGCACCTGCACATACATGGCATATATACACAGAGACAACACACACACACACACACACACACACAAACCCCACAAACTTTTGGAGAGAAAGAGGATCTTGAAGAAGAAGGAGGAGGAGGAAGAGGGAGAAGGAGGATGAAGAGAAAGAAAAAGAGAAAGGAGGAGGAGAAGAAGAAGAAGAAGAGGAGGAGGATGAAGAGGAGGAGGAGGAGGAGGAAGCCACCTAACTTTAGCGAAGGCAGTGCCAACAAGTTGCAAAGGCACTGTTTTATTTGTTTTGCTTTGTTTTGTTTTTATAGGCAAACTGTTATTCAGAGAGACTGATTTTTCCCTATATGTATCTATCTTACTTTTTGATGCTATAGTTTAGGGTGGTCTCAAATTCTTATCCAACCACTTCATAAATGCTACCACTGAAAGCAGAACAAATATCTGGTACCTTTGCTAAATATTTTAGGTCACTCTAGACACTGAACTGAGTCCTCTATTTTTGGTCTCTCTGATAACTTCAAAGAAACTGATTGAGAATAGCATCATCTTATTACTCAAGTCACTTTATTGGAAAAAAAAAGTAGGTAGTAAGCATATATTTGTAGGATGATGGCCTCATGTTTGGGAACCTTAGTCAAAAATTAAATGTATTCACTGAAAAAAAAGAGAGAGAGAGACTCACTTGCATAGCTTGCCCCTCCTTCTAGCTATTTGAACTAAGAAAGTAGTGCATTTAAGTTGAGCTTGCCTGACCAATGCTTCTCTCTGATCTAAACTTAAACAACTGCTCATTCCTATGTCATAGGGGTCCCTGAATACTGGCAAACCAAACAGTTAAACACTGACAGCCACAAATACACACAGTTATGTGGGAATATGCTACCTTTTTTTTTCCTATATACAAGAGCCCAGGTGTTTTCATGAATATGCAGTACGCAACACAGTTTGTTTTGAGTATCCCTGGTGGTTTTTAGCAAGGGACATTTAATGTGAATTCAGTGTGATGGGGAAAAAAAGGTTTCGGTCCTTGATAACATAATATATCAGACTAGTTCTCTTTCTTGAGATGTCAAATATCTACTTTATTATCGTGGGAAAGTGACAGTCAATTTAAATCAAAATTTATGGAGAACATTAGGAGCTGGAAGGAGTCTGGCTAATCACTATAATGTCCCCAACAAATGGTAAATGAAGGCACGAGGAAATTGAGTTAACACAAGTTAAAAGTTCACATACTTACGGAATTATATTAGAAGACCTACAACTTAATTAAATTATCCGAAACTGCTCATTTAGCTTCTATTGTACTAGTGAACGTTTATGCAATTTTACTGTTAGATATATATTAAGTAATAGGTTTGGATTGGGTCAAATTGGGAGAACCCTAATGAAGCAGAACAGAAGGAAGTTTAATCCATCATGAAACATCGTTCTGACTCTTCATACTGAATATTATTAAACAGAGATTTTCCTGGTTAGTTTATGATTCTCTTGTATCTATCATTCTGACATTTTGAATAAATGAAAAATCAAACAGGAATTTTGTGCATGGGAGAAATAATCTGGTGGAGAAGAAATAATACGTTATTGATCTTCTCATCTATGGCTTCCCTTTCCAGTCTTGTATTTGCTTTATCAACTTTGGATGATGGAGACCTAGTGAGTGCCGAGGTATTTAAGATTAAAAAGTCTTGTTAATAGTTCTCACACAAAAGGTAATTTAGCGAGATGCAAACAACAGAAACCAGTGTGTCTGATCTCAAAATTAATAGTTGTCTTTCCACTTGGAATTAGCTTAAGATTAGTGAATTCTCACATCCAAGATTCTAATTTCACGTTTGAAATTTTTTTCTGTGTGCACTCGTATACAAATGATCATAAATTCCATTCACTATATGGAATCTCCTTTTGTATGGCCCCCCGACCCCGAACTCACAAAAGAGCTGGTCCTTAGAGCTGAGTTGCTACAGACTACACTTGTATTGGCTTTCCCAGGGAAGACTCACAGCAAGCCCAGGATGAAGTCCCGATCTCTCAGGGAGAAGACCAGAGCCTCTGGACAGCTTTTGCGCCTGTTGAAGAAATGTGACCTTTAAGTTCAATCCTTAGAAAACAATTTAAATTGTAAAAGTATATATATATATATATATATATATATATATATATATATATATATAGCCATAAAACCTTTGAGAAAATTCTGACCACTTTCTCCCCTCTCTGCCAGAAGTATGTTGAAAGAATAAATTATTTGCCACGATCCTTGGTAGCATACACATGCACACACTAAGAAATGAATAAGGGAAAAAATGGGGCCTCCTGCAGACTTGTTCTTATCTGGTTTCTGGGGGTAAAGAAATAAGCTGCCTCCTCTGTGCTGCATTTACAGAATTAATTCTCATACGAAATGAAAGGTCCCGTCCAATCCTATTTCACGGTGGCTTTGTGTGCTTGCCTGTACCAAAGCCAAGGGCACTGCCTGATTGTTCTCTGTTGACATCACCTCACACCAGAAGGTGGCAATTGTTTTAATAATCGCACTAACAAATCTGTTTTGCCTTCAGAATGGACTTTGTGAGATAATGTTCGTTTGGCTCTCGCCAAGACTCTTCCTTTTAAAAGTCAGGAGCATTTACTTCTAGATTTATGTCTCAAAATGGGGTTTCTACTCCCATTAGCTCACTAAAAGGTGGTAGCTCTTTTAAGATAAAATGAGCTACATTTTTTTTATTTCCCCTTATTATGCCTCATTTGTTTGTTTGAGAAAATCAAAGGTGAAAATTTTAACCCAGTGAGAAAGTGACAAAGTTTTAATGCATAACTAACACTACAAATAATGTGGAGAAGACCCTTAATTTCTTAACAAAAAAAAAAGTTTCTTCAGTTGACAACACTGTCTGAGAAGGATAGTGTGTAACAAGATTCATGTCAATGAGGAACAAGAAATCTTTCATGTAGAAATCACAAGGCATTTATGTATAACTTACCTCACACGGTGGCAGCTTTCCATAAATCCCTCACTTAAACTCCAGTGGAAGAGAGAAGAAGTCTCCTTGAAACCCAGAATTTCATAGACAGTCTGGACACCTTCTGAACCATGAGACAAAACACTCAGAAATACCCAAAACACCAACACACGGTCACCACTTGAGGAATTATCTCCGAAGACCAGTTTTCCAGACTCCGTCCTCTTCTGAAGATTGTTTGGCATCCATAAAGAGAGAGGAAGAGGAGACAGGAGAAGGAGAGATTAAAACTGGCTCAGTGGCCTGTCAGGGCTCTTCCCAGATGACCGTTTTTTTCTATAGCTTAGCTTACTTACCTACATGACAGAAAGAGCTAAGGCCAGGGGTGAGCACTTGCGGCTTCTTCTTCTTTTAAAAAAAAAAAAAAACTGAGAAGTCCAGACATTTGTCATCTAGAAAAAAAAAATGCCTGCCTCTCAGCAAGACAGAAATTTTAAAAATGTTTCTCAGTAGCTTTGTCTCATTAGGCTTCTTCAACTTTCTACACACGCCTGTCCTACACAAAAGTCCAGAAAAGCCAGACTATCCCCACACCTCATCAGCAGCTCCCCTATAAATCATGAGAAATTGCAAAGAATTTTTTTAAACATTATGCCATTACCACCCTTAATACAGAAAAACATTTTTATAATATATAGCATATTAAAGCAATAGGAAATAGCATGTCAGTTTTCTCATTAGTAAATTCCAATAATGGCTAACATAAAAAAGAGACTATCTATTAATATTTTCTTTCCATTCACATCTAAAAGAAAAATATTACAATGTCTTTTAGTATCCGTGCCATCCTTGTGCCGGGATTTATTGCAGCAAAATGATTTGGCATTCCTAAAGTAGCATGAACAATATGAAAATTTAAAGACAGCTGAGTGCCCATTCTTTAATTTTACTAAAATAATGAAAAACATCTATTATTGGAGCTTACAAAACATGTAAATACTAATTCAAATGAAGCCTCTGGTTTGTACATAGATAGTGCATGGTGTTTCTGCTTGGTATTAAAAGCCATTTCTCTTCCTTTGGTTTAGTTTGCTTTGTCCTCTAAAAGTAGGAGGCATGGGAATCTTGAAAATCATCTTCCAGCACTTTCTTGGCTCTCCCATCCCGTGAACTTTCCTCTTTAACTTTGAAGAATGATCTGAAAGTTGAACTGTGTAATCTAAATAATATAGATTGTGACTTTGTGCATAGAATGAACTAGATGCTGCCACTTTGAACCAGGCTGGCCCTAGATGAAGATGTTAAGAGATTCTGTTTAATTGACAGGAAATACGCAAAGGTAACTGATAGATGATGAAGGTGGAACTTTGAGCAAAAATTAATAACTCGATTGCTTGCATTTTATGTCTCAATTTCTAGTCTGACCTTAGTCCAGGCCTCCCAGGGAATCTCAACATGAAGTTACACATTGTCTGCCATGCATCCTGACAAGACACAGCTCATCATGGTACCCAAAACCCTGCGTACTGGAGAAGAGCAATGAAGGCATCAAGACCCACTTACAAACTGTAACCACCTTTACATAGCTAAAAAAGAAAAACAGAAAGGCAATCACCAGTGCGTGGACCCTTTATCACATGACAAAATGGCAAAGCCAGCCAGCTACGTTGAGACAAAGAAGTTGGGCAAACTGAAATATATATACTTTTATTTTTTCAGTTTCATCTTACGGGCTCTTTATAGGAGAGGATTGTCTGTTAGGTTTTGCTCCAGTTTTGGAGTAAGCTAAGGTTGAATTTGCTCATGAGTCATCGAGACCGCAGGGTAAACAAAAGGCAGGATGCAGTAGCAAGCTGGAGAAGAGTGAGGCTACCCTTTGAGAACCTGACGAAGGACGACTTGTTTTGTTTCTGGTTCAAGTGCTCTGAGAGAAAAAATTTAGAGGTAAAAATCTCTAAATCACAGATGAGAGTTCAGGGAAGTACAAATGGCATCCTCTGAGCTCAGAGAATATGACACTGACAGCCAGAAAGCCATGGAAGGGACAAATTTGCCAAACGCTCATAGAGGATTAACTGTTGTCCGATGCTACGTTTTATTTTTGTTTTTTAAGTTTGGTTTGGTTTAAAGGCAAGATTCCTTCTGTAGCCCAGGCTGGCCTTCTGTAGCCCAGGCTGACCTTGAGCGCACTCTCCTACTTCAGCCTTCAGAGGATTGGGGTCACAGACACGTGCCCGCTTACTCAGCTTTACTAAACATTTTTGAACAAAATATCTAACTTCTCTGAACCTTAATTCTTTGATTATCAGGACATTGTAAGTGATTATTTTGAGTTCTATCAAAATGTATTTGCTTTAAGAAAGTAATATTAAGTGGTGGTGAGTGTGTTTGTTTTCTTTAAGTAACTAAGATTTTTCATAATATATAGCTAGCCAGGAGTAGATAAGGTCCCAAAATATCTCAGTTTATTAAAAGTCCACAGCTACCCAGAACACATGACTGTAAGAATACATCACTTAATTTAAATAGTTTAAATAGAATACATTGCTTAATTTAATAGTTTAAATAGAATAACTGAAAGATTTTCTAATGAAGAGAAATGCTTATGTTATGTTGATTTTAAAAATAAGTTAATTCATGCATGCCATTTGTATTCATTCTGGTTTAATAGAAGTCAGTAGATAGATAAATTGTTTAAAAGTTAATATAAAACACTTTGGAGACACAAAATCCGTATTCCACCGAACTGATACTGAAGGGAAATTCCTCTTCATTGGAGAATGATGAGGCACGTGATGTAACATGAGACCACTTGGTTCTTGCTGTCGATGGATACACATGGAAGCATCGGAACTATTTTTCTTGTATTAAGCTTTTAGACTATATTGTGCCAACTTGCACTAGTTGAAGACAGCATTAATATTAATGAAGAATGGAAGTCTGAGATTTAGTGACTCTCACTTCCTGACCCCCACCTTACTTCCTTTCATGCTAAATCCATTAGTATAGATGGGTAGACATTAATAAACAAGAAGGACAAAATAGCTCTCCATTTGGGGACAGTTTGACTTGACCCTAACTATGCACTGCCCATCCAGGGTCACAAGATGCTTGACCTACTCGATGACATTTATTTATCGATTTACTTAGACTCGGTACTTCAGACTAACTTTTCCCTAGGTACTTTACACTTCTCAGGCTTAAAATATATCACAAAGGTAAAATCTCTGACAGAGCACACTTCAAAAACAAAAGAAGGACAGAGTCTGTATTAGCCCTGTGAGTCTTGGAAGTCTGATCCGAGAAAACATTTTTGAATGGCGGCTTCTGCACAGTAGGTACTCCATAAGCGTTCACTCGATTGAATTGAGCTGAATTGCATTTGTCAAATTCTGAGCCATTTCATGTGATCTTATTATCCCGTACTTCCGTCCTGCAGTTATAGACACATACCTGAAGCTAAGAGTGAGTGTGTGTGTGTGTGTGTGTGTGTGTGTGTGTGTGTGTGTCCTTCTAGAAATAACTTTGTACCCAGAAATCCATACAAAATAGAATGGATTTTTCTGTGATTTACAAAATTTTTGTTATGAGAATAGCTACCGGGTTTTTTTTTTCTGGATAAAGCAAGAACCTTAGTTTAGCATTATACTTTGTATATTAATAGGAATACATAGTTCTTCTGGTCTTGTGGGTAGTCCTTGTTACCAGGGGCTTCTTCAGATGCCACTAAGAGGAACAATGACAGATGGAGAGGTGCCTGAAGTATTCAGGAAACTCTCTCTGCCTACTCCTTAAATAGAGAATGCCTATCTCAATTTACTTCATACTGTGACAGAGTGGCCCTCTCTGCTTAAAACAAACCAACAAACAAAAAAATAATAGCAATTTCACTGCTTCAAAAAGTAAAAGCTACCAATCTTTATTTTATTTTACTTTATTTTATTTTGTTTTACCTATTAATTTTTATGATGACAGAGGTTGAAAGCAGGTTAAATGCATGCTGACAAGGACTCTACCATTAATCCCCACCCCCAGGCCATTATGCATTGAAAGCAATAGTAACTAGTAAACAAGACTGAATATGCATATGTTTCCTATCAGTTGAAGTACCTATCCTTCAATTTCACAATAAGTTGTCCAAGTTCATCTTTAGACTGTGATAAAGTCGGGAAAATATAGCCTCCATGAACATTGTTAGAAAATAGAATCTATGAACCTAGACACCATACACTGAGTCAGTCAGTCCCCTGACCTCAAACATTCCCATGCCAAACAGCAAGAACTAAACTTAGCTTCTGGACGAGCTGCAAGGTTTATGGCACTAGCTTTATCAACCAAAACGGACTAATATAACCATTTTACACAAAGAAGAGGGGAGGGGGAAGATAAACCTTCATAGATTAGCCCGAGTGCATGTCAACCCAAATCTCTATAGCCACTGCCACAGGAACACAAAGAGAGCTGTGAATCAAGTACAAATCAATTAAGACACTAACTAACATTGACTTATGCTCCCTGCTAGCCAATCATTTATGAGGCCATCCTTAGTGTGGATGTTCTGAAGAGCCAAACAAAAGAAACTTGGATTCTCTCAGTCATACGGCAGAAGATGATGATTTTCTACTTTTTTTTTTTTTTACCATTATTGCTACTAAAGAATACATTATTTGGTTATATCAGAATGCCAGGGTCTATCCTCTCTCACTCCATCACAACAGACTACTTGTTCAATTGAGAACTGTATTCTTTAACTTTATAAGATTCACATTTGAGGTCTCACCTTCATTAATTGCTATTTTATTTTTTATTTATTAGTATCCTACTAATGATTAAAAACCATTAGCCAACATCACCAAATACAAATTAGCACAAAAACTGTTAGTCGTATGATCCTTTGGGGGAAAAAATGCATAGTTTCTTAGCTTATAGAGTGAACTTAATACTTCATATTCTATTTTAGTTATAAAAGGAACATTGATTCAGTCCATTTGATTTCTAAGTCATGGCAAAAATGATTCTTTTCATCGGTGTCTGAAGATTTATTTAGTTAGTTATTAAACTTACACTTTTTTGACTTCCAAAGAACCATAGGTGGTAGGCGATTTGTTTTTTGTTTTTGTTTTTCTTTTTTCTTTTTTTTCTTTCTTTCTTTCTTTTTTTTTTTTTTTTTTTACAGTTTGAGGTTAATTCACCTTTGGTTAAATGATTGCTCAGAGGAACATTATGCTGAAGACAGTGGAGAACTTTTACAACCAGTCTCTGAGAAGATGTAAGGCTGTGCTTCTGTCGACTGGTAAGCAGAAGCAATGGAGTCTGCAGCAGCCCGCCCCATAGTGGGAGCGGCTTTTCAGCCTGGTTTTTGTCAGGCCAACAGCTGCTCCATCAGTCAATTAGTGACCAGGGACAAAATGCATTTAAAAAAAAATCAATTAGCAGCCCCTCCGACTGAGTAAAGATCCCTGGGTATGCTTTTCACCAACCAAAGAAGAGCTAGGGGTGAATAAAGGTAAAGAGGTCATAAATTCTTAGAAATATAATCTTAAAACATAAGAAAACCATGCAGAGGTTAGCAGGTTACACCATGCAGCTGGCAGGAATCCAGTATCCCACCCTAGGGGAAATATGCGTGGCGTGGTGTGTGTGTGTGTGTGTGTGTGTGTGTGTGTGTGTGTCTGTGTGTCTCTGTGTGTCTGTGTATCTGTGTGTGTGTGTCTGTGTGTGTGTGTCTGTGTGTGTGACTCTGTATGTCTCTGTGTGTATGTGTCTGTGTGTCTGTGTGTGTGTGTATCTGTGTGTGTGTGTCTGTGTGTGTGTTTGTATGTATATCTGTGTGTGTCTGTGTGTCTGTGTTTCTGTGTGTGTCTCTGTGTATGTCTGTGTGTGTATCTCTGTGTGTGTCTCTGTGTGTCTGTGTGTGCGTGTCTGTGTGTGTGTGTGTGTGTGTGCATGTGTCTCTGTGTGTGCATGTGTGTGTTGTCTTCAGACAATGGGATTCCCCATCATTTCTCACTAGCCCACTTTACTAATAGCCTTCACTGTGAGGAATCCATTGTCAGCCAGGCTCTGTTCCACAAAATGCATTCCCCTTCCACCTCAAGTTTGATATGTAAAATCGTTATTATCTTTCATGAACTCATTCCTACCAACATCCTTTCTGTCTTCCTTGAAGAAAAGGAACTATTTATGTAATCTTGTATCTTAAGTTTTATCTTTTAGCTCCTCTGTGCTATTTCTGAAATAAGTTGTTATCTTGTCCAATTTTTTCTCTAATACAATGCTTTGCATATATGCATGCTTTAATAATACTCTTTTAAATTTATTTTTGTTTTATAATGCAAATCAAGTATATTTTATATATACTCCATATATACCATATATATTTTATATATGGATATGCAAGCTCTTCTTAAGCTTGAATCTGTTGGTCAAGTGGTAGAAGGCAGGAAAGCAAATTTCCACTCAACAGAGTTAAGAGAGTATGGCCCTGCAGCATAACACGCCCACATGCAATCAGTGGGAAATCACTGTGGCAAGCTGGGGAGAACAACGGAAAAGCAAAACTAGTCCAGACAATAGCTAACTATATTTACAATCATGTGTGTGATGCTGCGGATCAAACCCAGGGCTCATGCATGCTAGACAAGTACTCAAGTACATGCATCCGTACTCCTTCACTCAGCTTTTTGAGGCATGGTCTCCCTAGGTAGTGCAGCCTAACCTTGAACTCACTATGAAACCCATGATGGTTTCAAAGTCATGATGTTCTGGCTCCTTGAGTTCCGGAAATGCAAATGTACACCACCGTGATTGGCTTCACACTTGGAATTTTAAACTAAAGTTACTACCAGGTCCTAGTGAATTTGAGTTTATACCTCAGTAACAACAAAACAGGAAGAACGGGAAGGCCAATCCCAGGCCAAAAGACCTGAGGGAAGATACTAAGATTTCCCAGATGAAAACTTTAGAGTCTGGTATGCCTGGCACCCAGGTAACTGAGCCTTGCCAAGCAAAGAACAGGAAGATTAGCCTCATAAGGGGCCCAGTTGCAAGGTACTGAGCTGGTCAGTGCATCTGGAGGCAGGAGTTCTGGTTGTCTTCTAATGCAAGGGTAAAGCCAAGAGGATATAGGACCTGAAACTCCTTTGTCTTCCTCCCTTGCCTTCCCGTGTCTACCCTTGGCAGACTTGACAGAAAGGCAACTGCATGGGGGGGTGGGGGGTATAAGAAATTTATTTTACAGACTTTTACCCCTAATACCATGAAGGAAAAAAAATGGGCTTAAAGTCATGAGATAATAAGTAAATAATCAGGATACATGTGAACCTGAAATAACTAGCTGAGATGCTATCTTGTTCTTTAAAAGACACGTCCTAGCAAGTTTATGGTTGTGCATCCATCATTGGCCCAGTGGTTGGTAGAGTTAAATAGATAATAGCGTTTTTTTAAGGTCATACAAAAATATTAAGAATGGCATTTATCTGGGCATTGTGTGCCTTTCTCTGCTTGCTTGGTGTTTGAGGCAACTATCCCAGCTGCCAAGGATGAAAAGGCAATCGTTAGTCAGGACAAAATATTTGTTAATATGGTTAAAGTAGGAACTTCTCGCCCAGATAAAAGCTTTTCAAACACTCAGGGGTTTGGCTGGTGATAAGTAAAACCCCACGTACATTCAGTGTGTCTGGGTCCAGCACATCTACCTAAGACTCTCTCCTTGTTGTCTGCTGACTACCAGAAGTTGGATCTCTGCCATTCGTCACGACTCCAGAATGTTATCTGCCATGTCTCGTTCACACTCGTCTTTCCATGCCACTTGTCAATAGATTAGGAAAGCCAGGCTCCTGACAAGAAGTCACTCTTGTGCATGAATAACTGATTACTCCCCCTTAGCCATTTCGAAGATACTTAAAGTATGATAATTACTAACAAGTCAATCCGTTATGATTAAACTCTAGAAAGAAGAACATATTTGTGAACCATTTAGACAAATGGTGGCTCCCTGTACTAGCTGAGACTTGGAGTTCTTAAAAGTTCTGAAAAAGGAGAATATGGCGGCGGCAGTGGGTTGTTTGCCAGTCTCTCTAAACTGTCTCATATAAGAGACCAAGAGAGCCGTGTGTGAAATACCTAAACTAGATTATCAGTACAGCTACATGGTCATCTGTCTCTATGCACAGCAAAACACAAGCAGGTGAGGAACAAGCTGTTAGCGCCCCAAAGAAATGCATGCTAGGGACATTTGTGTAAAAGAATGCATAAAGAAGTGACAATGTATCAAAGAGCTATAACATATAGCCAACATGTCAACTTTTATGCATCGAGGAGCACAGTGATCCAGTTTTGACTCCAACACTGATCATGGGGAGATCTTTGCACAACTTAGTGCCAAGTGATTACTGTGGTCTCTCAAAGGTTGAAAAGGGTTGGGACAGTCTGCCATTAGGAATTCTCAAGCACAGCTCATGATGTCACTCTTCCATAGAAACTTTCTTTTAGTGCTGAGTTACTCGTTACAACCAGTTAGCATAAGGCCTTGGACTTGGGCATGGGTTTCAGAGATTCATAGGATGCTCTAATTTCTTTTAAAATCAAAAGGAAAAATTAGCTTGATGGAAATGTTTTACTGTGTGACAATGTGTCTGTGTTCATGTCTATGTAGTTGCAGTGTACGATTTTTATAGCTGTTAGTGGGGGAAGCAGAGTCCACACAAGTCATAACACAGACTCCACACACCGTAGGAACAGCAGGCAGTGCCTTCGACACTGAACAAGAGAGGGTCAGCTGAGATAAAGTCAGGGGAAAGTCCACACTAATGGAAAAACGAGCGCAGAGCCCCACGGTCTAAGGATGCGGCCACCATGCTTTTGAACATCCGGACAAGCAATAGAGAAGGGAGCTCTGGGAGACTGGAAACACTACCCTGAATCTAGCCTTGTTCTTAAAGTTCAAGAAAACTAATTTCACATCGATGTGAACAACAGAGAAGGATGGAGGTCAGATCCCGTACAATGCTCGGATGAGAAAAGAAGAACGCGCGTAGCCGAATGACGCCCCCGCAGACAATGAGACACACTAGAGAGATGTGTCCTCAAAAAAGATCAAAACAGCAACCTGCCATTTCAAAACAAGCTAAGACATTACGGGGACGAGACAATGCATGAAAGAATAACATGAATCAGGACAGGAGCTCGGCCATGAAGTGGCAGACTTCAGGAGAGAGTCAGAAATTAGAGAGAAAACCATTTTAGAAATGAAGAATGAACCAGAGCACCAGGGCTTATAAACACAATAGATGATAGAAATAGAACGTCAAAAAAAAGAGAAAAAAACAGGGGAGAAATGTTTGATATCAGAAAGAAAACAATAGAAACTATTCCAGAGAATGGGATCGATAGTGAAAGAAAGAAAAGAATATTGAGATAAGAAGAAAGCTGAATAAATACTAAAAATAGTCAAGTCATTCAAGAAAACTAACCCGAAATAGTAACTTAAAAAACTGTATTCAAAGTACATACCAGGTTCCTGGAAACCCAGACTCAAGACACCATCTGATAAGGTTGATGCTGCTGAATATGAACACTGCTGGACAGCTTGGTGTTGAATGAGAGGAAAGAATATATAGGAAAGAACTACCTATACATAAGGAAAAGAAAGTCACATTACTATATGACTATACAAAAGCCATGCTTTATGAAACAAGAGGAATAGAGTAATGTGTTCAACATATACAAAGAAAGGAAATGTGCACAAGAGATTTATTGTCTAGAGAAGTTGAGTTTCGTGTGTAAAACTCTTCCCAGGCTGCACGAATGCAGGGTGTATTGTTCCTATTAAGTCTTCATGGATTGAGTGGGCAAAAGGCACTTCAGACAAACACACTCCCTAGAGAGACATTAACTTAAAGGGCCGATGGTGATCATTAAATATATATTTGCCCTGGAAAGGAAGACTAGATCAGTGTTAAAAGGCAGAAGATACAATGGTTGTGTGCTATGATAACATATATAGAATTATGTTTAATATGACTATTAAAATTGGAAGTACTTTATATATATATGTATATATACATATGTATGTATATATACATACGTATATATATACGTATATATACATATACATATACATATGTATGTATATATATGTATATATACATACATATATATATACATACATATATATGTATATATACATATATATATGTATATATACATATATGTTTGTAGAGTTTCAGTAGCCTATTTGGGGTGATATTTATATTGTTGCTTTGAGACTGTTGTCTGCTGTAGGAGATAAAAAATTAGGAATACAAGATTACCTAATTTTTATTATTTTCTACCTTCTTAAGAATCCGGGTGGTAACTAGATAAAGAAAGACAGGCAGTCATGGAAGACAGGAGCATACACTGATGTTATAAAGAAATTAAACAGAAACTTTGTTATCTTCTGATTAAATTCAGCATGTATTTTAGGCCCGGGGAGCCAATCTTTCAACACATACCTTTGCATGGACCATTGACATGGACTTAAAACAAACACAGTCTCGTTGTAATGAGTACCACTTACTCTTACAACCTGGAGATTTGGATGAATAGAGCATACTGTGTGATAGGAGTTAGCTACATAGTAGGGTATCAAAAGGTGTCAAATGAGACATGAGATATTGTATGTTTTAGAAAGTCTAGACAAACATCCTTGTATAAAATGATTTGTAAGGCAGAAGGAATATCAGTATATTCAAAGATCACTTTAGCCTTGACAAAGGCACGGAACCTTGGTCTGGCCCAGTCCTGAATTCTGATGCCAGTTTGCAGGGCATTCTAAAGACAGAGGAACATATTGAAGTCCACACAGAGGACCAATCAGCAAAGTGCAGACTAGTGAAACTCTACAGACTAATAATTCAAGTTCTCCTACCTAATGAAAGGTACCATTAAAAAAAAAATGGAAGAGAAGTCTGTGGATAAAGAGACTTTAAAGAGATCTATTGTTTCAATGGGCAAGACTTAATTATAATTCCTAGAAATGTACAACTGTATAATAAAACTATAAAAATTTAAAATTTAGGGATGTTATTGCCAATAAAGTTAGAATAACAGTCACTTCTTGAAGACAGAGTGTGTGGTTGGATAGGATGCATGTAGCTGACTCTGTTCTATTTCTTCACCTGGGTGGTATTTGCCTTATAGATTTTTGAGCCATGCATTTGATTTATGTGTTTTATGTGTCTCAGTTTTACCTTACAATGACAGATTTCGAAACTGAAAAGGCCCTAGAGTGGTTTTTCCTCTCACTCTCTTACCTCCTATCTTCTTAAAGCAACTTCTTTAACTTAATGTCAGCACTTCTAGCCTTTCTGTGTCTCCCAAGGCTCCGCACGTTGATGCCTTTCTTTCTTCTCTGTTGTCGTAGTAGATAGGCAATGAATACCAGACAAGGATACATCCTAAAATGTGCTACCTTGTAAGTTTTCCCTGTTCACTCCCTGACCCTAAACAGCAGTAACTTGTGATCAGGCCAACCAGATGGTTCCGCGGGTAGTGGAAGTTTGGTGCACATGCCTGCCTGGCTAAGTTCTATCCCTAGAACACGTGTAGAAATGAAAGGGAAGAACTAGCTGCATAAAAGAGGTTCTGACCTCCAAATGCTGAGGTACATGGAGCTCCTGTACCACATGGAATTAGCAAACAGAGCCTGAGAGCCTTATATCTGAGCTATTATGCTTTGCTGTATTGGTTAGTGCTACCCATTCTTTTTTATTATTATTATTATTATTTTCTATATTTTTTTATTTATATTCCAAATGATTTCCCCTTTCCCATTTCCTCCCTCCCCGAAAGTCCCATAAGCCCCCTTCTCTCCCTCTGTTCCCCATTCAACCCCCTCTCGCTTCTCTGTCCTGGCATTCCCCTACATCCAGTCTTTCCAGGACGAGGGGTCTCTCCTTCCATCTTCTTGAAAATCTATTGATATATGAGTTGTGTCTAGGGTATTCCGAGATTCTGGATTAATATCCCCTTATCAGTGACTGCATACCATGTGTGTTCTTTTGTGATTGGTTCTTTTGATCCTCACTAAGGATGATATTTTCCAGTTCTGACCATTTGCCTAAGAATTTCGTGAATTCATTGTTTTAAATTGCAGAGTAGTATTTCATTGTGTAAATACACCACATCTTCTGTATCCATTCCTTCGTTGAGGGACATCTGGGTTCTTTCCAGCTTCTGGCTATTATAAATAAGGCTGCTATGAACATAGTGGAGCATGTGTCCTTATTGCATGCCGGGGAAGCCTCTGGGTATATGCCCAGGAGTGGTATAGCTGGATCCTCCGGGAGTGTCATGCCCAGTTTTCTGAGGAACCGCCAGACTGCTTTCCAGAGTGGTTGTACCAGCTTGCAATCCCACCAGCAGTGGAGGAGTGTTCCTCTTTCTCCACATCCTCGCGAACAACTGCTGTCTCCTGTGTTTTTGTTCTTAGCCATTCTGACTGGTGTGAGGTGGAATCTCAGGGTTGTTTTGATTTGCATTTCCCTAATGACTAAGGATGTTGAACATTTCTTTAGGTGCTTCTCAGCCATTAGATATTCTTCAGATGAAGTGCTACCCATTCTTTAGTTGAGGAAATAAGGACATAAATATTTATGTTACATAGATGTATTAAGCACTTAATATCATGTAACAGTGAACAGTAGAATCTAGGTCTTTTTCTTCTGAGTCTCTGTAACATAGGCTGATCCTCTGTAGGCTATGAAAACTCTGAGGATTACATAGTCATTGTTATCATCATCACCACCACCACCACCACCATCCTCATCACTGACAGCCGCAGCAGGAGCATCATATCTAAACCTTAGGTGCTTGTTATGAGATGTGTCAATTACTGCTCTGAGTTCTTAAATACCATGGTCCCGTCTGGTTCTGATTAAACCAACGTTGTTGTTAGGTTTTTTTTCTTCTATTAATTCATTTATTTATTCACTTTACATCCAGATTGCAGTGCCCCACACTTCCCAGCCCCTCCTTCACGGCTCCTCCCCCAACCTTACCCCTTCACCTCTGAAAAGGGGGAACTCTACTCTGAACACCAACCCACTCTGGTACCTCCAGTCACTGCAGACCTACACACATCCTCTCCCACTAAGGCCAGACAAGGCAGCCCAATTAGGGGAACGGGATCCACAGGCAGGTTACCCCTGCTCCAGTTGTTGGAGGACTGGAGTTACGTGCTGATAACACCACACGTCTATTGAGCATTTCTCTATCAAGGACTTGCTGTGGTATGGCAAGTTTTCGCTTACCTCTACTACAACCCTTTGGAACATAAATGAAGCCACCACATCTCAGCCACGTCTGCAGCATTTGCACAACATGAACACTGCCTTGACACATCACTTGGAAGCCTTCAAACTCCCAAGCTATACCTGAGGCCCCTGGAGCCATAATCTGGGTGACCCAAAAGCCAAGATATAAACAAAGGCAGATTGGGTCTGTCTTAATGCTTCAGAGACCTTGTCCTCAAAGTTTTGATTTGGATCTGTGATGGGAGGAGAAGCCTTAAAGATTGCTATAATGACTTCAGGTTTGCAATTGGAGTGGCAGGTGATGTTTTTCTACATCTTGATTGTCCACGCGAATGGCTTTTACCATGGTGGCATCACTACCACACATTTAGATTGTTCTTCCAAACATGCACGTTGTGTGTACGATCATCACATCTAATTCATTCTACCTCACTTCTAGTCCTATTACCATTAAATTAAGTCTCTCCATTTGCATCTTCCTGTATGTGGTCACAAGTAGTCCTTCAGCCCACTGAATGCCTTGCTGCTTAGCTGTCTCCTCCAGCACTATCTTGGCCCTGAAGATCTGCTTCCATACAGCCCATACATATGGGCATAGCTCAGTTCTTTGACACTATGTTATAATGATGGTTTGGAGACTGGTTAAGAATGCTTGCTACTCTAGCATGAGGACCAGAGTTCAGATCCCACCATACAAACCAGGTGCTTCACAAGCTCTTGTAATTCCATCATTAAGGGAGATACTTGGGAACTGATGGAAGTTGACCATTAGAGAAGTGGGAGAAGTCTTGACCAATACAGCACAGCAAGGTAAACACAGTTAATAGTGAGGTATGGTATTGTCTAGTTCAGAAATGCTTTTTAAAAGCTATTTAAGGCAGGTGTGTTGGTACAGGATTATAATCTCACAGTTGAGAGTTGTAGGCAGGAAGATCAAGAGTTCAAAGTCATCCTCAGTTAGATACGAAGTTTGAGGCCAGCCTCGCCTACATGAGCCCCTGCCTCAAAACAAAAAAAAAGTAATAAATAAAAGAAAGGATATAAGCGTTTGGGCTGTATTCAGTACTATCCACTCTGGGCTCGCTAGACTCTCTATGTGTCTTTTGGGTAGAAATTCCTCTCCTCGTGAGGCTGAGGATGAAAGGCTCTGGGTCACAGAGCATGCACGCTGTCCTGTAACCATTCATCAACATGCCTAAAGCCCACTGGGAAATAAATGAAATGCATACAAGAGCTCACATCTGTAGGAGAATCAGGAGGGGTGGAGCTGCAAAAGGAGACACGGAACTGCTAACTGGTAAGAAAATGGAAAGATCCAGAATGTTCGTTGGAGAGAGAGAGAGAGAGAGAGAGAGAGAGAGAGAGAGAGAGAGAGAGAGAGAGAGAGAGAGAGAGCTTTGAGGCTCTTGGTGCCTTGGACTGGCAAAGCTAGTGGTGAGGCAGTCATCACACTGCCCAGTATTGGGAGAGAAGTTTTCATGTCCCTACATAAGATTGAAATTCTTTGAGGCTAACTTGATTGATTAACTAGAGTTGTTCGATCAATTACCGATCAATTACCAGCAATAATTAGAAGGCAGGGCTTGTTGTTTAAGTACTTGAGATGTCCTGTCTAATACCATGGCAAGAATTAAAATGTCTCTTTTAGGAACTTAATAACATTCTATCAAGTCACACACAGAAGAGCTTTCCAGGACTTTCTGCCTCAGACTGGCTTAAAAATTGTCTCAGAATTACATGCACATGATAGATTGATTCTGGGCTCCTCCCTGGCTCTGTAGTACCATGGGTGTGAGACGGAGTAGGAGGAGATTAAGAGCACAGCCTTGGCTATCAGATCATCTAGCCTGGGCCTCTGCCTCTCAGAAGCTGTTTGACCTTGGCCTGCTTCTCAGCCCTTTAAGCTTTCCTTTCCTTTATCTGTAAACTGGGATCAGGACTGTGTTTATCTCCCAGAGTTAGTGGGAGGATTAACTGAGATAAGGTATATCTACTACTTAGGAGACCATCTGGCACTCAGTAAGTGCTCAAGAAATGTTCCCTGAACTCTTGAGCTGTCTTCCTGGCTATACCAAAAAAGCCATAAAAGTGGTGATTTAAGAAAACATTATGAAAGTGAATTCGCTTTATTAAAACCATACTCTTTCAGTTAATATTAAGAATCTTCTCAAATAGATCTTTTAAGTGATCTTTTCAAAAAGACGTTTGCAAGGAACAAGAAGCACACAGACTTACATCCAAGTGGTATTTACAAAACTGCTATACACACATGCTTTAATCTGTACAGTGTTAATGAGTTGGTTTATCATCTAAAACTTCCTTGGACTTTTCAATATGCCTGAGTTCATTCTAGAGAAATAAAACGTAAACCCAACTAAGACATAATTTTAAAATGGCCAAAGGCACTAGATAAATATTTCAAATACTGAAATCTGGTGAAAGTAAAGGCAGAAATCAGCCAGTCTTTCATTTCTGCCCCTAAGAACTTAACCTCAGAAAAAGAACTTTATATTCCTTTGACAGAACAAGTTTTGCATTCAATCAGTTGCCTCTCACAATAAAACTGCTTATCTTGCACTCTTAAGTTACAATGAAAGATGAGCCAGAAAGGAACACCAGTGCACATGCAGTGCACGGCGAGCCTACACTGTCACTATTAGGTGACACCACAAAGAAAAGACCTGCAGCCTGGAGCCTCCATCACTCTGTGTATTGGCCCTAGCCGTCCCTTTTTCTGTCGATGAGTTGATGACAAGCTGAAGGAAAAAAAATCCCTTTATTCAACTTCAAAAAAAAAAGAAAGAAAGAAAGAAAAAAGAAGAAACAAAACCCTCACAGTTTTAGCATTAGAGCTTGCGTATTCTGGTTGTAGCATTATGAAAATGGTCATGTGAAAACTGAATGGCAGGTAACTCTTGAGATTTCAGTAGTCCTTTTCAAGCTTTCCATGATGTCCCTCATAAACTTAGAATGTATCCTATCTCCTACAGGTTGGCACAGGCAGGCAAATAGCCTGTCTTGTACCAGGCAATCAATCTTTTCATGTGCAGCTATTGCATGCAGTGTCCTTGTAAAAACTGGGTCCCTAAAACTGAATCACAATTGTCTTATTCAATGCAAATAAAAAGCTAAGGAAAATATCAGTGCTACCCTTCAGCACTACCTTGGGTTGGCACCAAGAGGACATTGGGGTATAACCACCAGTGGGGTCAGTTTCTGGGCTGCAACACGCCTGACGACCACACCCTCTTCTGCCCATTGTCTCGCTTTTGTTTCGTTATGTTTTGAGTGTGTGTGTGTGTGAGAGAGAGAGAGAGAGAGAGAGAGAGAGAGAGAGAGAGAACTCTTGTGCACATGCTGGTTTAAAGATGTATATGTGCACTTGTGCACATGTAGGTGTAAAGATATAAGTATGTATATATGTATTGTGTGTATGTGTAAGTATATGTATGTGTATTGTGTGTGTTTGTGTGTTAGTCTATGTATATTGTTTTATGTGTGTATGCATGTGTGTATGCTTGTCTGTGTGTGCTCATGCACACACATGCACATATGTAAAGATGTCTATATATGTGTATTATGTGTGTGTCTGTATATATATGATGTGTGCATGTGTGTATTTGTGTGTATGTGTGTGTGTATGTAGGCCAGAATTCTATATCAGGTATCTTTCTTCATCACCCCCCACCTTGGTTTTTGAGACCAGATTTCTCACTGGCTACACTGTAGTCACTTAAGGATTTTCATCATGCGTTCAGGGTATCAGAGCTTAGGTCTTCAATCTTGTGCATCAAGTGCTTTATCCACTGAGCCTCGCTTCCCAATGACCAGTTCCAACCTACTAATATGATTCTGCCTGAACACAGAGCTGTGAAGAAATATGCACAACCAATACTCGAATTTGTCATAAACCAGAGCCAGCTCATCGCTGGCTTGGACTCAAATTCTCTGAACCATATGTTCCGATGGAAAGCATCACCAGATTGGAAAAGCAGAAATCCAACTGATACTAAGGAATTGCCCAGACTCATCACTGTTGGCGCTTGCATTCTACATTGGGTTATTTTCCAGTGTTGCTGTAACCTGGAATGCTGAGAATAAAGATACAAGATATGGGGGGGCTTGTACCTTCCTAGGATTCTCCAACATTTTCTTTTCATCAGATGAGGTTAATGTCTTCTGAAGTTGATGTCCATTCTCTAAGACAGTGGTACTCACCTTTAGAGCACAGGAAATTGCCGGGGCACATTATTAATAATGCTGCTTCCCCATCTTCTCTCACCCTCCTAATTCAGAAGGTCTGAATGCTCTGAGATCACTGACCCCAGGGAGCTCTGTTGTTGAAAATGGAATCTAAGCTCAGTGCAGTGGCTGAGCATGTGCAATGTTTGAAAGGAATTGTACATACATGACCATGTGTGCTATTGTGGCATCACTTTCAAGCCTGGAAAGTTCCCGAAGTCATCAGTTTCATGAATTTTTCCAGACTCCTAAATCTCACTGAGAGACCTTATACTCACAAGTCATGGATGATTACAGAGAAACAACTCAGGCCAAGGGCACAAGAACATAGGGAAGATGTTGATGTTTTCTCCCCACGAAGTCAGGACAAATCGTGATAATGTGAGACTATTCAGAGTGTTCTGTATTGTCAATAGAGAAAGCCACCCACACTGGAGGCTTCATGAAAAGTACGACTGATCTGCTGCCCAGAAACTTGACCTCAGATTCCCGGGTGCTTAATTCAAAGTGCTTTCCCTGATCCACAACGCTGAACTTTCTTTTCTTTTCTGGTGCCTCTTCTAAGGTGTGAAGAGCCCCCATGCTAAGTCATGTTGTTATTATCTGCTGTCCCAAGCAAAGATTGCTTCTAGCACAAATGTCATCCTTCTTCTAGGACAATATTAATTCTTTTAGTGCACACCCACACTTAGTGAGAGTGAAAAGCCTCACTCAGACTTCTGCCTTTCAAACCACCTTCTTGGATCAAATTCGAATTCTTAACATCTTACTGAATTAAGCTTTATCATAGATTCATGTGTATATATTTTAAAAAAGTAATATATAGAGTTCTATGTTATCTATGCTTTCAAGTATCCACCGGAGATCTTGGGACATATTTTCTTAGAACTACTATTCAAGAGAATTAAGTAGGAAGTATTAGTTACTTCCGTCATTGCCATGACAACATCCCTCATAAAAGCAACTTAAGAGCAGACGACTTCATTCTGGCTCACCCAGCGTGCAGTCTGTCATGACGGAGAATGCACGGCAGCATGAATGTGCAGATGTTCATATTGTGTCTTCTGTCAGGAAGCCGAGAGGTGAGTGACACCTTTCAGCTCCTTTCTCCTTTGTATTCAGTTTGGGACTCCAGCCTGTAGATTGGTCCCACCCACATCCAGGATGTGTGTAGGCTTAGATTTTTCAAAACCTTCTTTAATACGGGTTCTCAAATGCTTCGACCCCTCTTCTAGTCCACTGTCCAAAGGTAAGGGAGAAAAGATGGTAAATAAGACAGGGGATGTGGACCTGCTTACAAGTAGTACTATGGGCCAATTCCGATCTCCATTTGTCAGGATACCAACAGTCCAGTTCAAAAGTGTCCCCAAACACGAAACAGCAGTGGCAGCACGATATAGCAGATACAGCCAGCCAGGCCTCTGCCAATGGGCACAAGTCAGTGAAAGTGGGCAAAATCAGCTGGAATGCCAGGAGAAGTTCTCTGCCTTGCCTCTCTCAAGTGAAGATCAGCGAAGATGTGAGACCCACAAAGCCTTGCGCGGCTAGCTATGCAAGCGTACCGTCGCTGTTTGTTGGTTCCTAATTCTACTCTCTCAAACACCACTTGTCCTCCCACACAGGTCTGCTTCAGCAAAACACCCTATGAGTCTTCTTTAGCAAAACATCACATGAGTCTGCCTAACATGAAACAACCAGAAATTTCCACTTCAGATGTGTCTTCCCTCTACAATGTAACCTCTCTGGAAACACCCAGAGTTGTGTCTCCTAGGCGATTCTAAATTCTGTCAAGCTGACGTTGAAGAGGAACTACTGAATTAATGATCGGTGGATCTGTGGCCAGCTGAAGACTGTCTAGCAAATGGCGATGCACCTTTATCACACCAGAACATGACTGAGAGAAAGGCAAACTTAGCCCGTGAAAACTAGCAAACTCTTGCCTTCGAAAGAAGGGCAGCTACTTTAACAGATTGCCTCTCTCTCTTTATGTTAATCATGTTTCTGAGTGAGCTCAAGAAAATTTGGTAGGAAGTTTGCTGATTTACTGAGTAGCTTAGACGTTTTTGCTTATGATGCTTGACTTGAAGAGCAGGGTGCAGGCAGGGCCATTGTAGGACTAAAGAGCTTACTTACAAATAGTTGTATAGCCCTTACAGTATCAAAATTGTTACTTTACCCATTTTTTAGATTGGCAAGTGCAATACAATAAAAGCGATTAGCATTTTCAAGGGGCACCCATGAGGGTTCTTAAAATCACTTTAATTATATTTTGACATCTTATGTACTTTACCACAATCAGAGAAGAACTCAGGTATGACAGTAATAAAAACAAGTGACATAACTCTGTGCCCTCCGTTAACCCCCTCAATGGTTAAACTCCCCACTGCCCTCGCCCAGTGCACGGCAGAGTTTGTAGCATCACTGACTAGACAGCTGTGTGAGGACTCTTTCTAAACACTCAACCCCGAGCCCTCGGCAGTACACATCATGTTTTTACTCAAAAGTATAGAGCTATCTCTGTTTATATTGGAAGTTATAAGAAGTGTTTATCTGCTGTGAAAATACTCACAGTTGGAGATGATAAGGCTCCAATACAAGGACCTTGGATTTGTGGTTTTTATTTCCTTTGCTTTACAGAAGCTCCTAGACAAAGATAGCAGTCAGGAACACCCGGTTCTCTCTTTACAAAGGTAGAGGCAGAAATACATGATAGTTTTTACCATAATAAATCTAAGCAAATTGATTTTTAATACCATTTGATTTACTCCTCTGTAGCAATATGGGTTATTTTTTTTTAATATTTACTTCATTCTTTTTAAATTTATCTGTATGTGTGTGTGCGTGTACGTATGTATGGGCAAATGTATATGAATGCCTGTAGAGGCCAGAAAATAATGTTAGATGCCCTAGAGCTGGAGTGACAGGGGTTGTGATACTACCCACACGTGTGCTGGGAACTGAATCTAGACTTATAGAAGAACAGCAGCCCCAGGCCACAAGAAACTCTCTTAGTTGTCAAGCCATCTCTCCAGCACCATCTACAAAATTCTATTAAGCATCTAAGCTAATCTAGGCATTTTTCTTGGTCCTAAGATTAGGAAATAAAATGTCCTCTTCCCTCCAAGATTCTGTAGGCTAACATGAAAAGGAATGTATGGTATCCTGAGGTATGTAATGCCAAACACAATTGGTATTTTAAAGGGCTACAAGGGAAAAAAAATGAGCAATGTGTAGAAAGATTATAACAAGGCTTAAAACACAAAATAGTAGACATCTTTCCCTTGTTTCTTTAATCACATGAGGTCACAAGCTTCCACTTTTGTTAACTCTAGGGCTGGATGTATCCTGGGGGCAGAGTGCTTGCCTTGCACACATGATAATCCAGGTTCAATTCCTAGTACTACCAAGTTACATAAATAAGGAAGGAATGAAGGAAAGAATAAAGGAAGGAAGGAAGTAGGAAGGAAGGAAGAAAGTAGAAAGGAAGGAAGAGCAGAAGGAAGGAAGGATTCCTCTTCTTCCTACTATTCCCATACTTTTTGGGTTTTTTTTTCTTTTTTAAGAAAGGGGGTCCCACTAATCCTGGGTTGAAGCAATTCTGTCTTAACCCCTTGAGTGCCAGGACTACACTGAAATTCACTTTATCCAGTTCCCTTGGTCTGTTTTATGTTTAGAATGATAAAACAGTGCACCATCAAGAACAATACAAGAATCACCATAATTAACCTAGTTAAATATTTTTATAATTATTTCTACATTCATAGTATGAAGACTGCATTAACTCTTGAATCTGAATTTCATGTGAATAACCAACATATGAGAGTTTAAGCCTATATGTCCTTATTTTGAATACATGATTTGAGGTCAGGCATATATGTGGGAGGCAGAGGAAGGAGGATTGCCTCAAGTTTAAGGTTAGCCTGGCAACCATGATGAGTTCTGGGCCAGCCAATGTTGAACAGTGAGACCTTATCTCAAAAAAAATTTGGGGGGCTAATATTTTGATGTAAAGAATATCTTATAAGATTGATTCATTTCTTATGACTATACTATAACAAATGATTTAGATACTATTTATATATACTTAATTTTAACATATGTGTGACTATAATTTATAGGTAGATTATACCACGATTTATATATGTATTATGATTATGCTATAATTTATATGTGTACCATAAACTATTTTAAGTATATCACATACAGTATATAATATAATACATTATATAATATTATATTTATAATGTATAGACTATAATTTGCAACTACTTATGGAGTGATTATTCTATAATTTCATGCATATAGACTAAGTAAAGAATTAAACAATGCAATTAGATGCTGATTTATTTTCACTACAATAGATACTATATTTACTCATATTCTATGAAAGCAAACTCATTCCTTTTGATGTTACGAATTCTCTAACCAATAAGAGAATGAGTACATTTTGATGCAAAGGCAGGCAAACCCCTTCCATATGTCTACAATAATGCATCAAAAACAGGCATATCTGTGACTCATAGCTGCCTTGGTTGTGTGACTCAGTCTGGGTCAACATATTGAGAATTGATTTTTTTCCCTCATTCCCCTAACCTCTGTCATTTAGATTTTGCTAAAGAAGCAGATCTACAAAACGTGAGTTAAAAGCAATGGTCCTCTATCCTACAAGAACATATGTATATGAAGCCTGGACATTGTGAAACTTCAAAGAAATTCTGTCTTTGAAGACAGAATGTATCAAACTCAGATTCCAGCGCCAAACCCAGCCCAAAGGCTCCTCAACCAACCTTTCTCATGATTCATGACATAAGAATGGAGTTTACATCTAATAATTGGTAGTGGGGCAAAAGAGTATTTCTTGAACAACAAAAAAAAAGACCCCTACACAACTGTCAACTTCACTATCCACAAATACAACTTGGTTGGCATCCATCCATGTCCACTCAACGGCATCCAGGCCAGGGCTGCCTTCAGCTTCTCTGTCAGAGTTGAGAAGCTCCGGCAGGCACCCCATGGCCCGCAAAGCCAAGAAAATATTTACCATCTGGCTCCTCAGAGAAAAAGTTTTCCTAGGAATACAGACACTTGAGCATCTTGTTTTGGGTCTCGATAGCCTAATCCAGAATTAAGGAGTGGGGGTTTTTTATTCGTGACAGCGGGATTGATGATAATCATAAGAAAAATCTTCCCATATGTGATGTTAGTTTGATACCCGATGTACTTTCAAATGGAAGAGTGCAATTCTTCAAAGATGTGAGAAGATGGAATAGACAGCCAGCAATTTTGGCATAATTTAGATGTAGGCTTGCCTGAAAGAGCAGGCTGAATCCAGGAAACAAATAGATGACTCAAACGATAGCAAATCCAAAACCATTATAATTCATGGAACGTAGGTAACTTTTAGACGAGGATTTAGTGAAAATCTACAACTTGGAGACTGTTGAACCAACTAAGACGTGCAAGGGATGTTGCTAGCATATTGAAGGCTTCCTATAATTTTTGTAGGCATTCTCATATCTTTAAAAGTCAAAGTAAACCCTGTCAAATGGCAGGAATAGGAATGGTGGTATACCATTCTCTCGCGGTCTCCCATGAAAACCTCCTGAACTTGGACATTTAGAACCCAGTGACTCTAAATCAGTATTTATAAATTTTATCTCCTGTTTTGTAATTAGCATTCTTTTGAAACCAACATAGTCTGACAGTAACTCAGCATTTAGGGATATTTACTGTTAAAGCCTTAAGACTGGCTTTCTTAAATACATTCTAGACGTCTGCTCCTTGAAGTTATAAACCATAGTAGTCCTACTCACTGAGACCTTTTTTTTTCCACTGAGATCTTTTAATTGATGGATCGAAGGCATAATAAATCATAAGAATTCCTCGGTCCCTTTCTATATACAATGGCCTTGGGTTTGACAGTCAAAGACAGAACACCTTTCTAAAAGGCATCTGTTTTGTAAAATGATGAGGTTTACATTCAAGGACAGGTTGATTATGCTTGCAGATACATAAGAAATGGGACGATAACACACTGTGAACAAATACAGACAATCTAAATAGATATGTTTCTAAGGATATGTGCTGAAGGAGTTTTTAATTTGTGTCCTTAATTTGCAATTCTGTTACCTGGCTGAAAGTGTGTCCCTCATTTTAAGGAAGACAGTTACAGAGAATCCCTTTTCTTATCTTGAAGGAAGCTTGGTAGCTTAAATAGGAGTGGCCATAAACTCATGTGTTTGAAAGTTTGGTCATAGGGAATGACACTATTAGAAGGTGTGCCCTTATTGGAGTAGGTGTGGCCTTGTTGGAAGAAGTGTGTCACTGTGGGGGTCAGTTTTGAGATCTTATATTCTCAAGCTATGTCCAGTGTGGCTCACAGTCTCCTTCTACTGCCTGTGGATCAAGATGGAGAATTCTTGGCTCCTCCAGCACCATGTCAGCCAGCATGCAGCCATCGTTCTTGCCATGATGATAATGAACTGAACCTCTGAAACTGTAAGCCAGCCTCAATTAAATGGTTTTCTTCATAAGAGTTGCCATGGTCATGTTGTCTCTTCTCAGCAATAAAACTGTAACTAAGACAGAAAGTATTTTGGCATATCTTAGATCAGGTATGAGATCCATATTTTCTCTTACTGTGACACACTGAGAATGGTTGAGGATTAGAGAAATGTCAGTGAACCACCCATTGTAAGTAGAGTGAATATTTCACTCCTTTCTTCTTTTTGGATTTAAATACTCTTGCATGGACCACAGGTTACATGTTTTCTCAGTTCAAAATTTTCTAACTAAAAGCTAGATAACCCACACATACCATATCAAGTCATGTGTTTGACTTTTCATCATGGTAACAAATGCCTGAGATAAACAGTTTAATGAAGAAAAGAATTCTGGCATTCACGATCCATCCTTCACTATGGGGTGGGCTTTTAGTGATGCAGATGTCTTTCAGTCATTTCTGCTCTTGTAAGTAAACCCCCATCCAAATTCCTATAAGTAACCTCAATAAAACTCTGATGATAGCTCTAATTTGCTCTGTTGTTGCTGTGCTATCTAGGATAAATTGATATTGTTCAATATATAGTATATATTTACAAGTAGATAGTATATCTACATTACAGATGGATTATATAATGTAAATGATATTATCTATGTTATATATAGATATAAATGGACATTATCTATATTATATATAATATAAATATATAATATAAACAGGTGCATATATTATATATTTACAAATAGATATTGTAAATACAAATTGTTTAAGAATAGTACCACACAACAAACATGCCCACAGAGGTGTATATCACCACACTCTCTAGATGGGCATTCTTGTCCTCACCTGGGACACTGTCAGAGATACATTCACATCTGGTCCCTCTGCCCTACTCTTGTTACCTTATGGGAGACACCGAGCTTCCCTATACAATACTCATCAGATTAGATTCCTCAGATGAATTTACAAAGAACAAGAAAAAAGCATCCCTGATAATGTTTTAAAATATTCTGAACTTTTGTATCATCAAAGATAAGGCCAGTTTATAGGATTTTATCAGGTCTTCACAAAGAGAAGTAATCAATGATTATTGACATCCCTCAGAACAATGTGTATAAAATTATAGTGTCCTTTTTCTATGTGTCTGTGAGGATCTTTTTTTCTCTTTGTTTAATGCAGATTTCCCTTCCCTGGGGCAAGGAGCAGTAACCTGAATATCCACTCTCCTGTGTTTATTAAGTGCCAGGTGTCAAAACTGCACCAGATTTGAGTATACATGTTTTATGCGGTTATTTCATCCTTTACATTTTTGGATGTATGTTCACTGCCGCACCAAGCTCTCTGAATGATGTTCTTCAAGATTATCTCTTAAGATCTTGGAGTTTTGGCTTCATATTGATTCTTCCTTGGATAAATGCTATTCATTCTTACTTTTAAAAAGTCAATTCTATTGCTAGTTAAGGAACATCTAGGAAACCTATCCTGATGCTAGCTGTCTGGTGGTCATGCCTGTAAGATGTTCTTAATTCTATAGTTAATAATTTTATTAAACCGGTGCTTATCTGTCCTCCTCTGTAAATTATAAAATATATAAAGCTAATATGTTTAAACATCCAACTGCTATTCTGAAAGTTAAAACACATTTGTAACGAGAAGAAACTGTCTTCTAAATGGATGAATGCCTTCCAAATTCCACCATTTAATGAAGGACATTCTACTCTTTTTTGGTAGTGACACGATGTTTCAGACACAATGTTTGAAAAAGCAGCCCAGCTTTTTTAAAAAATTAGAGTTATAGATTATGTTTGCTATCTTAATTTTAGAAAGGATTTGAGACCATCCTTGTGTTTGGTTTTTTTTCCCCCCACCTTGAGTTGTTTTCTTAAGGTCATTCCACAATTGAAATGAGTCTAGAAAGAAAGGAAAGAGACATAGGACTGCTTCTAGTGAAGAACCCGGGAGGAAGAGACTGGAAGTTGTGTTTGGGGACTAGAAATAGATTTCACCTGCTCATTTTATCCCTACTCTCTATTACCTGAGATAATTGAGAGTTGACTGAACTTAAATGAATAATGAATATATACCAGCATATTTTTTCCATATGAGAAATGAAAATGTAAGATTATTTCCAAGTACGTAAATTGTCCTACAACAGTGTTTCCTTAAATATGAGTCTGCCTCAGCAGTAACATAAGAACCAAACACCAAATAAGTATTATACACAAATACAATATGTATGTGGAAGACAGGATAGAGTAGAGATGAGAGAGAAGGAAAAAGAGAAGGAGGGAGAAAGAGGGAAAGAGAATGAAATTTGCATGCCTTAAAGACTTGAGGATTCACTCTTCCTAACTTTATAATGATTTTGATGGAACTCAATCTAAATGAACTGTTTTAATTTTTTTTGCCAAGAATATGCTAAGATAGACACGTAGCTTCACCTTTTCCTAATGATTCAAAACCATCCTTATATATCTTAATGAGTACAAATACTGAAAGACTGCCAGACGTTTGCCCTTTATATTAACTAAAGTCATACTACCTGGCTGTTTTTCAGTAGCTCTGTCCAGCTTTTAATATTTTTCAATTTTCCTCTTTTAAGTATTTCTTCTCTTCACTTGGACACTTCACATTTCAGAGCCATAAATGGATTTATTAAAATTATGTATTAAGTGAAAGCAGTTACTGAGAACGAACTTTGGAAGTTCCCATGAGTGGCATGCCTCGCTGCATTTTTTTCCATGGGAATTTTGGACATTCACTTCTAGCACTCATAATGAACCTGAACCTCTTCCTCCCTCTTCCTGTCTCAATTTTCTCTTGGCCACACCGCAGATAGCCATACCATTGAGCTCTACCTGTGAAAGTATAAATTCTAATGAATCTGACTTACAAAATATGCATATGCAAATGAGGAAGGAAATGCATCTCTATGTATACACAGAAATGAATGGTACACAATGGACTGAACAAATGAGAGCTACTTTCTTAGTAAGGGAAGTGTATATAAGTATGTGCTTTCTTAGTAGAATTTAGAACTAGATGAGTATTCACAGAACAAAATCTCCATTAAACATACAACACTAGGGTTGCGGAAAGCCAATGATACATAACCCTGATCCACAGTGAATACCAGAAATCACAAGCAATACCAGCCCCTATATGTACTAGGCTTTCCCCTTGTACATACATATCTATAACATAGATTAATTTATGAATCATGCCTAGTATGTGATTATCAACATGATAGCGCTACACAACCCCCTGAAGTGAAGAGCTTTGCCTTTCACTTGAAGATGACACTCTCCACAGCTTCTCTCTAGAATATTCAGATTTCAGCATCATGATTTGTTTTAGAGACATTGCTAAGTATAACAGGACGATTGGAATACAGGCCCTGTATTATTCCAAAAATGGTTCTGATAGTGGAGGTAACAGGCAACCCATACAGACCAGATACACTGACCAAAGAAACGAGTTACATTTTCGGCAAGAAGAAGCAATACAGAAATGAGAATGTATCCCGGTACTCAAAATGTCCTGTAATTTAACACATACGTATGGATTGCTTCTAGAATTTTCCACTTACTATTTTTAGGCCACTGTTATGAAATTGCAAAAAAAAAATGAAACTAATAATAAGTGGGAATATTCTATACTTGATCTATACTCAAAATACATATAATGCACATGCAAACAAGTAAAATTTTTCTATATTTGTATATATAATCTATTGTTTTATTTTTATATATAACACAGGTGAACAAATTCTGTAAGTTCTCCCTCAGATGTCATAAGTCCTAACAGTCTCCTCCATGTTTATATTCTGGTCACTGAAGAAACACACAATCAATGAATGCTATCCTATATGCTTGAATAAACAAGTTATGACTTCAAGTGCCTAGCCTTCAAAACGTCAGAAACTATTCATGAAAAGTTAAATATTTGAAGCAGCTATAAGTTTGGGGTCCTTTATGTATAACAGGGTGATTTGAATAAAGACCCTGCGTTATTCCAAAAATGGTTCTGTAGCGGAGGCTCCATATGCAACAATTGAAATGTTTGTGCTGTAGGATTGCTTTAATTCTGTACTCAATGAGAAGCAGGATTTACTGAAAACAGGACCTGGATGCTAATAAAATGCTTAGGAACCCTCAACAACTCAGCAGGGGTCCAGAGGTGATGCCATACGATGTCCCATATAAAACAGTTCAGGTTGGTAGAATGACTTCATCTCATTTCACCAATGCAGGATGGACACGGGTTCTTGGTAGCAGTGTCTCCTCTCGAGTCCTTTGGTTTCCTGCAACTTCTCCAGTTGATAGCGCCATGGAGATGGAAACATTTCTGCTTGGTTTCTCACAGCTCACATTCCTAATGAGAAAACTGAGAGTCAGTCAAAAGAAAAGGAGAGGCCAGTGATCCCTGGACCCCTCCCCCCCCCCCGTTTAAATCATTGACTTTTACAGAAGTTTTAAGTTGATAGAAAGTTTAAGAAATAAAAAGGTAGAGGCTTCGGCATAACATCAGTACCAAAAATACACAAACTCTCCCCAAACCAATGCTATGAAACAATAATAGATTTGGTATAGTTCAAGAGCCCATGGTAACAGACACCATTGGAAGCCTGTGCTGAACTAGAATTCAGTCTTTTTATTTTATTTTTGGGGTTTTTGGGGGTGGTGAAGGTGAGGGAGTTGGTTTTGGTTTTTTGTTTGTTTTGTTTTGTTTGACCAGAAAGTGTGTACAAAAGTATTCTGACATGACATTTATTCATCTCTGTAATGTCATACCCAGTAGTTACTCTGCACCCAAATCTTCATGTTCACCTATCCATCCCTTCCTTTTCTATTCCGATGACAACCAGTGATCTTTTCACTGGTGACACAGGTTTCTGTAGAGTGTAATAGAGTTGGGATCATATAGTATGTCACCTGGAGATTGCCTTCTTTCATTTAGTAGTGTATATTCACATTTTGTCTGGGTTCTTTTTTACCGCTGAGTAACATTCCATTGCCTCGATGTGCCACGTTTAGTTTTCTATTTGCCTACTGAAGGGTATCATGATCACTTCTATATTTGGGTAATTATAAATAAATATCTCTAAGGAAGTATGTATGCATGTGTGTGTGTGAAGTTTCCAACACATCTGAGTAAATACTAAAAAGACTGATGGTTACATCTGGTGATAGGGTATGCTTAGTTTCATAGGGAATTTACAAACTATTTTCCAATGGGCTGTATCATTTTGCCTTCCCAACTGAATGACGGAAAGGCTTTGATACTCTGTATTCAGACCAGCATTGATATTGCATAGAGGTTTTTACTGTGGCCATTCTAATAGGTGTGTAGTGATACCTTCTTATTCCTTTAATTGCAACTGTCTGGTAACGTGTGTTCTTGGACATCTTACATATCATAATTTGGCAAATGTATAATTGTTCAGTATGGCCTTTTCACATTTTTTTGTCTTGGGAAGGTGTTCATTTTTGATATTGCTCAGTTTTAGGTGTTCTTTGCATATATGTCTAGCCATTGATTTTTAGAGATACCTTTTACAAGTATTTTCTATGAGTTTGTGACTTATTTTCTCATTCTCTTGTATTTTATAGATCAATTTTTCAAATAGTAATTAATCCCAGTTTATTAATGTTTGTTGGGGATATTTGATATTGAAGGGATGGACTATACCATCAGTGTTGTACATAAAGGCATCACCAAGGACAACGTCAGTTATATTTTCCCCTCTGTTATAATCTGGAAGTTTAATAGGTTAGCATTTACACTTAAGTCTTAAATGCATTCTGAATTAATTTGGGGAAGGGTGTAACTACATTCATCTGTTTCACACAAATGTCCATTTATTGAGACAATCTATCCCAATGCCTCCAGTTCTTGGTTGTAGATTAGCGTGCAGTTACATGTATCTAATTCTGGACTCGCTAGTCCTAAGAACCCCATTCTTTTACCAGCCCCATATTGCACGGATTCCTGCTGCTTTACAGGCGGTCCTGATGTTGGGCAATGCCAAACCTCTGACTAGATTCTCCTCCTTGAATGCTGAGTTAGCCATTCTAGGTCTTTGCCTCTCCATAAAAACTTTATGATCATTTTGTTGATATCCACACACACACAAAAAAAGTTGCTGAGCTTTAAGGTGAGGTTGCATTGATCTGCAGATCAAGATGAGAAACTGGTCCTTTCAAATCATTGAGAAGTGCCAGTGAGAAGGTTTTTAGAGGATAAAGGTGCTTGCTGTCAAAGTGAAGAAACTGAGTCCCTGGAATTCCATCTCCTAGCATGGGTGTACACACACTAAATAAATAAATAAATAAATAGGTAGATAAGCAAATGTATAGAAATAATAAAAGTCTGAATCCTAATATCTAGATGTAGAATACTTTATTTAATTCTTATTAAAATTTCTCATTAATTCAAGTTTATAGTTTTCGCATCATATTCATTATTAACATAAATTATTATTAATATTAACTTACAGAGTACCATTTCAAGAATTAATATACATGGCAATACTTTAGTTTCAAACTCTACTTGATAATTGTCAATAAACAATATAGAAGCAATTTTGTATATTAGCATTATTTCCTACATATATTATTATCATTTATAATGGCGTTACTTCTGGAAATGTTTTATAAGTTCTTTCAGCTGTTTTGTGTAAATTATCTCGTCATCTGTAATCAAAGATAGTTTTGTTCCTTCATACCTTATCAGTATACATTAAGTTTGTTTTTTCCTTCCTAGTTACATAAGCTGGACTGCCCTGAACCCTGTTAGAATGCAGTATTGAGAGGCAGTACTAAGTTGGAGAGCTTCAAGTTTCTCATCATTATATGATGTGTGCTCTAGTGTCACACATATATGTATATATATGTGTATATGTATGTATGTTTTATATATATATATATATATATATACTCTTTATTCTTTAACTTAGTTACAATTCCTTATCTTTTTCTTTTTGTTTTTCTCTTTTCTTTATTTTTTTAAGACAAGTTCTCAGTGTATTGCCCTGGCTAGTCTGGAGCTAACCCTGTAGACTGAGCTGGCCTTAGATTCACAGAGATTTGCTTGCCTCCACCTCCCAAGTCCAGGGATGAAGGGTATTTGCCACCACACCTGGCCTTTAACTGACAACTCCTGATCACAAATGGGTGTTGGACTTTGTCACATATCCTTTGTGCGCCTCTTGCTATAACAACATGACCTTTGTTCACTAGCTTGTTGGTGTGCTGGGCTGTATTAATCTACCTTTGAACCAGCCTTGTGTAACTCAAAATGAGTCCCACCTGGTCATGGTGTATGATTCTCTGATGCATCATTGGATTTGACTTGCTAATACTTTTGTCAAGAATGTTTGCTTCTGTGCTCAGATGTGTGAAAAATACCTGTCAGATTCGGGATGTAGGTTTGTTGAAAGGCATACATGAAATGCTAGGTATTAAGAAAGTGCCGCATATAGGCCTTTAGCAACATGAGGGGGGAGGGGGAAAGTTCCCCACACCTAGACCCATGGCTAGGCCTCAGTCTTTTAGGAAGCTGGGTATCCCAGACTGTGAACTTCACCAGAGCTTCTCACCCTCCCCCAAGACCCCCCCTCACCCATCCTTTTACTCTATGGGAGAGGATGACTGCAAGAGCTGTGGAAGATAATTCCCCTCTGATAAAACGCTAAGATATTCGCCTTTCACAAAAGAATTTCTCCTGAGGACAGAACTTACACAGAACACAAAAGTCTGGCATAGTTCAGGATGGTTCCTTCCCCTCTCAGCATAAAGCATGGGGCAATAATTCTTTTGTGAATCCAGTGAGTTGTTATTCCCACACATACACAGGCACATATACACACGATCCCCCGCCCCCACACACACACGTTTCTCTTCTTTACCAATGGATACATCTAAAGGAGGTCCAGATACTCAAAGAAATGATAAGGTCCTGAATCGGAGAGGCTGTAGGGCCTCTTCTCTTGATATGACTCACGGAAGTTTAGCCTATTCAAGCCTTCAAAGAAATCCCTCCATTTTCATTCCAACATTTGCAAACAGTGGCAAAATTCTCAATCTGGTCAAAATTAAATAATAAATATTTTTTAAAAAATCACATTCTCTCTTCCTAAGTTCTTGTATGTTCTTGCTTCCTCTATTCTTATTACCTCCCTTAACTCCTGCAATCACAATTGCTTCATTCAATAAGTATTTAGTGTACAGTTTCTGTGTCTCGGCCTCAATTGCAGATGTTGCCAATTCCCAGGCAGACATAACAAAGTCCGCCCTTATGGAGGTGACCTAAAACAGGATAACAAACCCACATAAATATATAAATACAGATACAGGCTGTATATCTATAATGGGTATATATATATGTGTGTATATATGAACAGGTAAATTATCTGTGATGTTATAAATCAATAAGAGCTATGGAAAAATACACAATGCAGTAGGATATGTGAGATCAGGGGGACCATTGTTTTGGCAGACAGGTCATTTGTCATTTTAAATGGAGTGATCAAGTAAAGCCTCATTGAGAAAAAGATATGTGAAGGCAGACTTGGAGAAAGTGATGAGAGGAAATGAGACAGCCCAGAGGTTGGGGAGTGGCCAGTGCCTGAGACCAAACATGTTCAACATATGCAAGGAAATCAGATTGCCTGGACTGGAGTGAGTAGAAGAGAAAGAAGAGTCTAAAAGCTGAAGTCTCAAAGGTAATAAATGGGGAGTCTCATTGTTTGGGGCCTTGAGAGTCACAGATTGTGGTCTTTGCTCTGAGTGACACTTTAGACATTGCAGGGTGTTAATTAAACCTGCCACATGATCAGATTTAAATGCATTGACTTTTGAGATGGGGTAACACTTGAACATCATGTAGCCAAAAAATGATCTGGACCTAACAGATAACAAAGTGACATCCAGTATGCAAATTTCGTCTTTGTAGCCCATTCAAAATCCTGATCCATTTTAAAATGATGCTAGTTAAGTATTGATCTCTCCTCCGATTGGAATAATTAGCTCTAAAATGTATATTAAGGTGAAATCACATTTTAAAGTCTACCAGAGTTTTAAAGATTTGCAATAAAATGAGTCTCTAATTGGCTATTTGAAGGCATTTTTGACTGCGTGAGGCATTACTCATTCCATATTTAGTTATTCACAGAATAAAGTAAGTTAAATCAGCATTATTATCCAGAGTCAAAGTGCCCCCACATCAATCCTACATGCTGGGGATGTAGAAAAAAATCTTTAAAGTGCACCAAAGCCACATCTCTCCACTACACTCGGGACAGGTAAGCTTGCCTATTAGTGACGTAGTGACATAGCATGGTCTCGCCAGAGTTCAAAAATCTGCTCCCCTGACATCCACAAAAACTTCCTATGGATTCACGCTATTGTCTGAGATTCAACTGTTGTCTGAGAATGTGAACTGAAGATGCTCTTGGTCCCTGGCCCTCCGTAAGCCAGAGCTGCTGAGCCAGGACAACTCAAAAAACCACAACCTTCCTCCTACTGTGGAGCCAGGTCAATAGCACACGAACCTAACCCTAACCATAATCCCTAATAATAACTGGAACAATATGCTACCCGAACAATACACTACCCTACTCCTACCCTACTCTAACCATAACCCTGCTCTAACCCTAATCATAAACCTAACCCTAACTCTACCCTGCCCCTACCCTAACAATAAACCTAACCTCATACTAACCTTAGCACCAACCCTACACTAAACTTACCCTTAGCCTAATCCTAGTCCTACCCCTACTCTAACAACATCCTAACCCTAACCATACCCTAACCCTATCCTTTACCCTAACCCTACACTAACCCAAACCCTAACAATACACTAACCATAACCATAACCCTACCCTAGCCCTACATTAACTTTATCCCTAAACCTATCCTAGTCTTAACACTATCACAACACTAACCCTTACCCTAACCCTAACCTTAACCCTAACCCTACACTAGCTCTACCCAACCTTAACCCTAACCCTATAATAAGCCTAAGTGTACCATAAGTCTAACCCTACCCTAACCCTATCATAGCCTAACCCTCCTAATCATGCTGTAGTCCCCCCACCTCACTTCCTCTCACCACACAATGTACCACATGACAGAGTAAATCGAGTATAACAAGATGCCGACAAAGACTTAAACACAACCATATAATTTTTCTTACAGCATATTGTCATTTTTTTTACATGCAGCCTCCCTGTTTTAGTAGTTATCTTTTTTTTTTTTACCGTTCCTTACCTCATTTATAAATTAAACTAACGAGAGGTATGCATGTATAAGAAAAACAGAAGTTGGTCCTTTCTATGGTTTCTGGCAGCCACTTTGAGTTTTTGAGTCTTCTATCTGCTGTAGAAGAGGGAAAGCTACAACGCCATCCAGAGCTGTGTGTTTGTACCACTGGTGAGACTGAATGGGAAGAGAAGCGAGGTGCTTTAGTAATAAAGAACACTCTGGTTTAGGTATAGCTTAGTCACACAGCATCGGAAAGACTCACAGTGAGATTTGTTTGGGGGAAGCAAACTACCTTCAGCTCCAAAATACCTTTGTCCCGTGGTCATTACCTTCTTGCTCTGTCCGTGGGAACCTGTGGGATTCTCAAGCAGCTCTGTTGGTCTGCGGAGCCCTTCCATTTCCTTCTGTGTGAACCACACTGCTTTAGTGACTACTGACTAAATGAGCCACACTTGCCAGACGCACTAAACCCAGAAAAGAACCTCGCAACAAAACTTTGTGTAGCTGAACCTGTATGATCTGAGAGTCCCCTGTGCTCTGGTCCCTGTCTCTACAGTCCTGACCTGAGATCATACGAGCCCCAAACTACCATATTTGGACCACGTGTTGAAAGGTCCTTAACATGGATCTTCTAAGAGAGCTTTCCTGGGAGAAAGTGATGCCATAGATATTATATTTCATGATCACAAATCACCAATATATTATTGCAAAATGTGGCTTTCTATAGCAAATATATATGTACACACACATATATACATACATGCGTACATACATACATATATATACACACACATATATATGTGTGTGTGTGTGTGTGTGTGTGTGTGTGTGTACACACCTACAGATGCACATGTGGTATTTAACACATGCTAATGAGATCAGTCCCAGGAGAATTTATTGGTAGGACACCCTATATTTCAATTATGCATGAAGTTATGTTAAAAATTGGGGGCTTCCAAGGTAAGGGATTAAATAAAAATGACTTTCAAAGTATTCATCCATTGGAGCTGCCTTTGTATTTCTTAGAAATATATGCGCAAAGGGTTAATGCTATATGCATGGTGGACATTAACAGATACATTTAAAAGCAGCTAAGAACATAGCAGCCTGCACACAACTTTCATAATTGTGCGTTCCTCCAGAGATAATGGATATCATTATCAGCCGCGCCTGTCCTAGGAAACTTGGCAAGGTTAGGATTGTTTGTTACAGCTTTGGTTATATTAACATACACATTAATATTTATAAATATTTGATGTCATGTTAATTTTTCATATAAGATGATTTATGTAATGTTGTGCTGCCCTGTTAGAGGGCATTTGCAATATGCCTCAAAAGGGATCTGAATTGATGCATGTTCTTTAAGGGACTTTGCCTGTATATCACTGTTCTTACAGTGCATTATTCTGGACAAAAGTGTTTCAAAATAAATTATGTGAATTGTGGATTTACTCCATTAACATTTTAAATAAAACATAAAGGAAAAGATCATGCTGAATCAACTCGCTACGTTTTTTAAAAGGATCTCTGTTCTCCCAGAGCAGAATAAAGTTTACTGAATTATTCTTTCTCAAAAAAATGAACTTACCACACAAGCTATGCCTTTGAAATTGTGCTTTAAATAATGTTATCTGTTCTATATAGTATGCCTCATAGGATATTCATAGTAAGAAGTTAACTTCAAATGGAACAGTTATGGTATTTTATGTGGGGTTTTGGGTAGGCTTTTATTTGCCAATTTTCTTCTGCTGAGATGTGTTTTGCTGTGACCATAATTGGATACTAAGAAAACCAAACATGAATTAAGGAAGATGTGTTTGACAAATTAAATGTTAGTTATTAAATTGGTATTAGTTTTGGGTGGAAAATATTAATCTGTTTCTATGATGTTTAGGAGACTTTAAGGAGAAAATTAGTTTCTATATGTATGTAAGTTATGCTGACTATGAAACCAGTAGTACATAGTATGAATAACTATACATTTGTTTAGTATAACCGTTTTATAAGGTAATTTATTAGTTTACATTAAACCAGCGGCATTATTAATAAAGTTTTGCTTGTTTTCATTTGGTTCAAAAAGGCCATTGAATATAATCTGAGGAAATAAAATCAGAAAGTCTGCTTTCTATGGTAAATGATTTCTGTATCAACAGAAGCTGTGCCTAGCATTTTCTATAAGGGGGTTTTCTACAGTGTTTCTAAGCATGCTCTGCCGCTATGCTGCCAATACGAGACTTGTTAATAGGATTTGGGCTTTGATGCTTCTGCCTCACTTTCAACATTAACATTAACAATTGTTTTTACTGCCCCCATTTCTGTAATGAGATTCAACTCTGCTTTAAGCCAAATAACTCATCATTCCATGTATGTATACATATATATATATATGTGTGTGTGTGTGTGTGTATGTATATATATATGTGTGTGTATATATATATATGTGTGTGTGTGTATGTATATATATGTGTATATATATCTGTGTGTGTATGTATATATATATGTGTATATATATGTGTGTGTATATATATATGTATACACACACATATGCTCAATGTAGGGGGCACTTCACAACTCACATCTGGGTGTATCAACATCCAGAACTGCTTTAGTAAACTTGAGCATTTTGGAAATCCTTATGTACAATGTGTACATTGAATAGAATGTTTGCTTTTTTTTTATTTATTAAAGATCCTTCTAGATCATTATATCATCACTTCCTTTTTCCTTCCATCCCCATCGCTTTGTTGAAACCTTGAGAAACTTAAGAAATCAACTCCAGAAATTAACTTTGATTTGACATTATAAAATTTGGCTTTCTCTTTCCATCCAGTTTCACAAAAATTGACAATTAATTTCAGTAAAATGTAATAGACCTTTCCCTCATATTTTCATACTCAAATTAATTCTGTCATTCCAATTATTCACATTACAAAAAAATTATAGTAGGTCACAAGGGAGAAAAATGCTTTAATTTGAGGCCACCCAGAAAGATCTTTGGCAACAAAGCAAATGGAAATATAGGGAATAAGGGTTATGTCCCCAGGCGACAGTGAGTAGGCTCCGCCCTGCTCATAAGAAGTGACTCACTTTGCATTCACATCATACACAGTATATAAAATTCTGCTGGTGTGCATAAGTCAAAAAGCGAAGTGAACAGCAGCTAAACTGGGTATTTAAAACATATGAATCAAGTACAAAGTATATTTAGACTAGAATATGTATGCTACAGACAGAAAACCTATTTATAGTACGTAATATATAATAAAAAGAACATGAAAACAAGGACATATATATGCTTTACTTTCAAAGCTATATCCTGCCAGGGATCAATCAGTATGTATCCTTCAGAATTTTGGAAAAGTGAAGAACCAAAAGTGTAAAAAGGGTGTGATTAAAAAGTTGGGGAATATAGTAAGCAAAATTGTTAGTCATATTATTAAAACCACTAGTTAGGGAAAAAAATACAGTAGATCACCTATCAAGGAAAAAAACCCAGAAGTTAAAAGCTGTATGTATTAAGAATGGGTAATTTGAAAAGGAAAATCAAAGCATGATGCCACACAAAGGTTAGTTTTGTACCTCATGTAATCAGCTTAGGAGATTTCTGAGTTGCACAAAGGGTGAATAAGTATTAGGTAAAATTAACTTTAAGAAGAAGATAAAGTTCACCCACCAATCTGTGAAAACATCTTCTTTATATTACCAAAAAGCTGTTTCTTGATTTACTTAGAATACAGGTGAGCTGAAAATCAATAGAGAAGAATAGTGTGCGTGTGTGTGTGTGTGTGATCACATACATATATAGGAATAGGTATTTTAAGATGCACCAGTACATCCATGTATTTTCCAAACCTACAGCCCTATATTACTGCTGTTGTAAACATTCTACTCTAATCATAAAATTGCAAAGAAATACAAACAGAAGCAGAAGAGTATACTGACTCAGTTTATATTGTAGTAGTTTATCTAAATCTAAGAGAAACAAAGTTTTCTTTTCCCCTTAAACATGATGTAGGAAGTACACACTCTCAGAAATTGAAACTGTAAGAACAATGTATAATCCAGAATTTTATATTTGAAGATACAAAATGCATCAAAAATTAAAGAAAGTACAGCACTTGTAAATAAATATTTCACTGAGTTAAAGCAATATGTCTAGGCATTTTCCCAGATGAACGTGGAGACGATCCCACTCATGATATTCCTGACAAAATTTGAGGACAAGAAAGATACTCCATAGCTGATAGACACTTGTAGGACTAAGTGGATTGAACTTATACACACACAAATCACAATTCTTTTTAGAGCCAATTAATACCATTTGTTCATTATTACAGCCACCAAGATGCTATGCGATGCACCTAAGTAACCTGAGAATTAGCTTGACTTCATGTAAGCTCCACATAGGCTACTTTTCCAGAATTCTCCTCTCTTTAGTCAGAGACCCAGTTTGCAGATTTTCAAAGGAAAATGTTGACTAAGGAGACTCAGTCCTGGCTGAGCAAAATATGTCACAGGAAGAAGAAAAGAAAGTTTATAATTGGGCATCCTTCTCCTTTGTCTTTAGACCTGAACAGTTGTTACTAGGAAATCTTTAAGACAAAGTTGCAAGGTTGTAGCAACATATTACCTGGTCACTGTACTATGTCCATGATTACAGTACTTAACCTAGACTTTGATTTTTGCTAAGTGAGTTGAAAGGCAAAAACAACTACTGGTTAGAAAACCAGGCGATACTACTCATAAATACAAACCTTTCCAGTTTAATAACACCATATCTGTGGATGCTTTCGAAAGCTGAGATGTGAGTCTATGGAGGGGACTTTCTAGTCCTTTTTATGTGGTAACTTTAAGCCCAAGATGAAATGAAATTGTTATTTCACTAAGCATTCCCTTTGTTAGACAAGATAGTGATATGAAATACCAAATAGCTATGACCAGGCCACCTGCAAAACCAAATGGAATTTAATTATTTCTATCACTCTCTATTCTACGAACCATGTTGATGTAAATATAAAATATACATGTGGTTGGTGGTGAGGAAGTGAAGAGAGGACAATGGGATTGCTTTCTACAACTTAACCCTGAACATATGGCATGCCCATACATGTAAAATTAATGTGACCAGTATAATCAATCATTTAACAGTTGATCAGTCATTGCACGTCACAGCAAACTATGTTGGACTGCACAATATGCATCTGTTAAGATGAGAAGCCTAAATGGATAAAGCGAGGCACAGCCGTAATCATTTCTCTTCCTGTTTATGAATATAATATGAGTCTGCCTTTCTTTACACTAATTCTGCCACTTACAAAGCATTGTGTCACCATTAAAATTAAAATGTGTTTAACGTTTATGTGTGAAATTAAGATTCTTATCATTAATATGTCGTTTCGACCAAAGAAACAAAAATAAGCGTCAGGTTTAATTTCTGCTCTGATTTCAGTTGTTTGTGTTAAATTCTGTCTTTATGAAGAGCAATGCGTGGTCTGTAATGACATGAGGAAATGTGAGAGAAGACCATTAAAAGTCACAAGGGTGAATACGCAGGGGCTGATAGGTGCCGAAAAGATGTGCACTTGTCCTTCCACGATGGATGATCTATTGTTGTTCACAGGAAGTGACTAGACAAGTTCGTTATTGCTTTGCTACCACACAGAAACCATCGCCATCCCCGCTCGCTCCCCAAGGTGCCCTCCAACAGACAGTTTTTAACGATCTGTGATTCCAAGCAGCAGTAAGCTTGCAATTCACCCTGCTTAACTTTCCTGATGCTTTGAAAAAGATGACCAGATTCTAGAACCTAAAGGCCTTTGGAACGGTGACAGCCCTCTTAGAAATTCTTTACCAGACGAGCAAGTATTTCTTTTCTCCCCAACTACAGCCAGTCTTCAAAACAGCAGTTTGTTTTTTCCTTCATAGACCAATCGCTGAAGACCACATCGTCATTCCTGGGTGGAATCTGAGGGCCAGTGTAACTTTAACTGAGAGAGACAAAGATTTTAGAGCAACAGACAAAGGGATCTACAAATGTGTTATATTTGGGCATTTTTATTCTAAATCTAGGTTGTACATAAAAACGGATAAGTGTGCTAGGGCACAGTGGGAACTAAAGTTTTGTCACGTTCAATTATTTGAAGTTATAGCTTCAAACACAGAGCACACAACAACAACAACCCCCCAAAGGCAGTTTCTTTGTGTGGTTCTGGGCTGCAAATGTAGCTCAGTGGTGACGCTCTTGCCTAGTGCACATGGGGCCGAGGAGTCAGTCTCAAGAACTGTGAAAGAAAAAGCATTTCTCTCTCATTAAACTCTAGTTCGCACTTCAGCTGATGAATCTATTTGCGCGTAAATGAAGTTATCATCAGAATAAGTTCTGTTTTTCCTGGAGATATTCATTACTGTTTATGTGTTTGAGCTTTGAAGAAGAAGTTACTTGGCATGATTGTACTGACATTGGACAAATTCTTCACCCTTCTCGATCTTAAAATGGAGAAAATACTAATAACTCTGTGGGGAGATATTTGTGATGATTTGCTTGAGATAATGTATGGTACGTTCTATCGATCGTCTGTTATCCACTTGTCAATCATCTATCTGTTTAACACAAACTCATGTTAGAAATGTGATTAGGAGAAGGACGTAATGCTTCTTGTTGAAGGCATATAGAAGGAAGCAATGGTGAAGGGAATTAATGATAGGATGTGTAGTAATGATGCCTTATGTTTAAAAAGAAAAACCCAAGGCCTTCAGCACAAGCATCGCTGTGCTGCCGAGTGTCACCTGCGCATCACACGGTGACTCAAAAGCACCTGGTATCTAGGTGCATTTTTCAATTTTTGACAGTCTTATTCGAAATTTTCTTGAAAAGCGTATGTATTGAGTTGATTCCTATGCCATTTCATACAAACTTCTTTAATTTCTCACAATAAGATTAGTATTTCTTTAAGAGTTCACTTAAAACTACTATAATCTTAAATAATAGACATAACATTGAACAACAAAATAAACAAAACTTGTTTTTCTTTGTTTTTTTTTTTTAACCTATCAGGCTAGAGATTGACCCCAAAGCTTCGTGTGTCCCAACACAAACGTCACCACAGAATTACGTGATATATGCTAGTCAGCACAATATATAGAAAGTGCTCTGGCAAAGAGAAACAAAGGAATAGTATCCAGTTCCTAAGTTACTCATACTACTACGCTTCAGCATGATTTAAAATCTGATTTTGAAGTAGTACTGAGCTTTCGGCTTAAATCTCTCTAGGGAAGTTCTCAATCTTCCTATCCCTGTGAGCCTTTAATTGTGGTCTTCCCCCAAACAAAATCATTTTCATTGCTACTCAACTGTGACTTTCCTAATGTAAAGATCTGATACACAAAATATTTGCTACATGAGCCTCAAGGGGATCATGATCCACAGGTTGAGAACCACTGTTCTGGTAGGATTTCTCACCCTCTTTTTCTTGTGAGCTTTGGTTTCCTAAATGGTAATCTCTCAATTGGAAGAATAAGTAAAGGGGATTTCTTTGCAGTGACTTCTTTTTATCTGGAGAATGATGAAAGCTAAGCTATCAATTAATTTACTGTGGAATTTAGCCTAGGACAATATATCTTAATCTTCTCTGTGTATAAGAATTAAGAATGTTCTAGAAGACTTACAATATTGTTCATATATTGGTTCCATCCTTAGAGATTCTGGTTTTGGATAATTGCAGTAGAGCCTAGGATGGTATACAAACTTTCCTAAGAGGTGACTCTGGTTAGATAGTCTAAAGGTTACACTTTAAAATACTGCTCTGTGAAGGGGCTTGCAACCTCATAGGAAGAACAACAATATCAACCAACCAGACCCCCCAGAGCTCCCAGGGACTAAGTCATCAACCAAGAGGTACACATGGTGCTAGCTGCATACATAGCAGAGGATTTTCTTGTCAGGCATCAATAGGAGGAGAGGTCCTTGGTCCTATGAAGGCTCAATAGATGCCCCATTGTAGGGGAATCGAGGGCGAGGAGGTGGGAGGTGGGTGGGTGGAGGAACACCCTCATAGAAGTAGGGGGAGGGAGGATGGGATAGGGGCTATCCAGGAGGGGAGGGAACTGGGGAAAAGGATAACATTTGAAATGTAAATAATGAATATATCCAGTAAAAAATAAAATAAAGTATTGCTCCAGAAAATATCTTCCAGGGAAGATCACACTACTGGGTTATCTAGTACCAAATGGTCAGCCCTGAAAACATATATCCACAAGCAGCATTATACAGGCTGAGCAGATTGTACTTATTTATTAATGAAAGGGGAGCACATATGACTTTGAGAAAGAAGCAAGAGGATATATGTGAGGGGCTGGAGGGAGGAAAGGAAAGAGGAATGATGTAAGTATATTATAATCTAATAGCAATAAAGATATATCTAAATAAAAGTTGCTGTAGGGGTCAAGCAGTTGACTCGATGAGTAAAAGAGGCAAGTCTTATATTTTTATTTCAATACCTGGAACCAACATGTGTGAGGAAAGAACAGACTCTGTAAAACTGTCCTCTGATCTCTATAAGCACAAGTACCTACACGCATCACACACACACATACATATATACACACACCCCCACAATCTAGAGAGACAGACATATACATATATACTATCAATAAATAATATAAAAAAAACTTTAAAATAGTTCCAGATTTCTACAGCTTATTTGTTATCAATTAACCTTCAAGTTTTTGTAAAATTATCATCTTCAAAATTGTGGAAATAGTCTGATATGATGGCTTATGCCTACAAGTCCCAGTACTTGGAGGCTGAAGCCAGAGGATTGCTGTAAGTCTGAGTTAGACTGGACTACATATCGAACTTGAGGTAATCATGGGATACAAAGTGAGACTTTAGTCAAAAAAAAAAAAACAAAACAAAAAACTTCAATAAATCCAGTGTGATTATTAATGTTTGAAAATAAATATTACCTGTATCAAGCCAAATTCAGTTCCAATTGACAGGGCAAATTCTTGAGACAACGTCCAGCATCCTCTCACTGGTGTGGAGAGACTCAAAGGAGAAATGTGGACTTCCTCTAGAGCAGGATGCTAAGCTTGGGGTCCCACAGGCACTATCTTCCTTCCAGACAGCTATTCTCCCTTCTTTTTCCATTCAGTTTCTATAGATAGATAGATAGATAGATAGATAGAGATATAGAGATATCTCTATCTTCCCTCTTTTATAGACTTCTAGTTTGTAATCTTCTCATGGCCTACTTTCCCTCTCTTCTAGATATCTTATCCAAGGATAAAAGAGGGGAGGGTGAATCCTGCCCTTTCATAGGTGTGTGTGTGTGTGTGTGTGTGTGTGTGTGTGTGTGTGTGTGTGTGTGAAATGCTGTGTGGAAGTTAGGCTGAGGAGAAAAGCATTCAATACACACAGAAAGGGATTTGATGGCCAGACTAGAATTTTCTTTCTTCTGCTCTGGGAAGGCCTGGCTGGCTTCTCACATTTTCCCCTAAACCGAACAGAAGCTAAAATGTATCTAAACTGGAGAAATTAAGTATCAAGTCACATGGCCACAGCAGTTAGTTTTTCCTTTGACCATGTACTTGCTTTCATCTACATCATTCTTTGTTACAGAAAGTATCATGTGACAGGCCACCGCAAACTTATTGTAGCATGTTACCCGTGAACCAAAGTTTTAGCGTCTTTAGTGGACCAGCAAGATGGCTCAGCAGCTAGTGAGCTTGATGGCTCCTGGTCACGTGGTATAAGGTGAGAATGGACTCGTGGAAGGGGTCCCCTGCCCACCTCCAACACACAAGTAAATTATAGTTTTTAAAAGTAATTTTTTTAAACAACTTTTCCTCCGAGAGTGGGGATGTTTCTGATATCTCCTTTACACACAGGACCAAACTCCATGATCTTTGCCTACTTAATTGCAAAATCCTATGCCTGAAATTGAGATGTTTGGATGATCCAAGTATGATTTCTAAGAGAAATTAATTATGTATCGAAGAAACATAACTTTGAACTAAAAGAGAAGGAGGAGGAGGAGGAGGAAGATATTGGATCACCATTGTATCTGCGTTGTCTAATAAAGCCTTAAGGAAGTTGTTTGCCTTTTGCACCCATTTCAGATGGATCTAATAGTCCATGATGTACTGGAAACTATGTACCGGGCTGGAGTGTGTCATGACTATGTATGTTAAAAGTAGCAGTGGCAGGAACACCTCCCCAGGCATCTTCAGATGGAACTGTAACTTCTAAGATCAGCCACTCACAACCGTTCATAGGTAAAATGTAGAAGTCACCTCTCTGCAAGTATGTCTGCATTTGATGTTTCACAGACAAAGTTCTCTGATCTGAGACAAAATCCTAAATGATCTGTTAATGATTTGGGATTTTAAACAGTTCACTCTGAACGCTGGTTCTTATAATCAAGTTTGACATGAAAATAGGACTGTCATTAAATTCAAGGAAATACCATCGTTTAATGCTTAATCACATTAAATTTCAGATAATTAGTATGTCATGAAGCTGCGTTTTGGAAACATGAGTTTGAACCCTACTACTCAGCAGACCATATAGCTATAGAGACGTTTAGCCTCAGAGGGGCTCAGTATTAAGTTGTAGCTTCAGGGAACCAGTTTGTGGGAAAATAACCTATTTATTAATTCCATTTATGTGTTTTATTGAATACATATGCGTAATTAAAATGCCACTGCTGACAAATATTCTACTCTGATTAATTGCTACTGAAACTATTCTTTCCTTCAAAAGAGAAATTTGTGTTCCCATACCTGCCTTGGGAATAGTCAAGACCCTTCCTAGGCTCTGGTGTGCTGTGCCGATGTGTGCTCATATTGCTCTTGCTGCAAGCACTTCCAACTGTTTGTCCTAAACTTGTGTGTGTGTGTGTGTGTTGTTGGAGAGATGGGCGGGTAAGGAATAGTCTGAATTTCTTGATGTATCAAGTTTACACAAGCAATTCTGGGAAGGCTGAAGCAAAGACTTAAATCTCAAGCTAAGTCACTAAAACTATGGCGAGTAATACTCTTAGGATATTAACATACACATTCTAAGTCACCCACACCCACGGTTTTAGTGCCTCTTCGTAATTCCATGTACTGGACACCACTGGCTTTGTCTGACTGCTCTAAGGCCTCATGATACCTTGAAAGGAACAACTGATGTCATTCAATTGAGAGTTAGGATCTTCTAGGAAAGGAGTCTAGTATAACAGCTTACATGAACCATGATGCAAATGATGCACAGTTTAAACTAGGAAATAAAAGCTGAAGGAAGTTTTAGTAATTTTTTAAAGAAATTTTGCTCTTAAGTTTTTTTTTTAAAAAAAAAAAAAAGTTCTTCTAAGGATCAACTAAGAGGTATTCAATGCTTGTCTCCCTACTGTAGAAATCCAAGCCTCTCAGAACTTCCAGAAAGATCTTCCAGCAAGAGAGCTCCTATCCCAGTATGATACTGTGTTAAACTTCATTCACTTGTCCAGCTAATTCTTATACTTCTTCGGTTTTACTAGATATGATGTTTTTATTGGGGTCCACGGAAGCATGGCTAACGACACCAGCAAGCTTTGTAATTTCCCACTGACGGTTTTCTACACAGCTTTCACTTTTGTTGCTCAAACTGCACCAAATTGCTCCAACAATTAATCCTAAAGCAGGGGATTGGGGGGGGGTACTTTGAAATGGACCCCTTCTTGGGATTTTGTGTTAAAAACAGAAAAGTTCCCATGAGCAAAGAGGCTAAGTTAGCTTTTCCAGCCTCTGCTTCTCTCTGAGTCTCACTTTTCTCGGCCACCTCCCAAAAGGAATGAATTAATTTCTCTTCTTGTCCTTTAAATGAATAGTGTAGTTTGGGTGAAATTATCGGGCAATTGCATGCCTTTTATGCAGATAATGCTATTTGATGAAAGCGGTGTTTTGATCTGCTGAGGATAATACAGATCCAGGGTTGGATTCATTGGTGAGAGGAAAGCTGTCTTCTCTGATAACTTCATCTCAGCATGAGGTCAGACGGGGAAAACTGGGATGGGGGATTAAAAAATGACACAGCCGGAGCGGCATTCAGTTCCCTGCTGTGCCCCTGGCTGCACACTATAGCTTATGGTTCTGATCTGTTATGGTATTGTCTGCCTTTCTCTCTCGGAGCAGAAAAGATTGCTTAAAACTTTTCTTTTTTCAGCTAGAGGGATTAGTTCTGTGCAGCTTTTTTAATTAAAGAAACTGTATCTTTTTCAAGGCAATTTAAAGCTGCAAGGGAAGGGCCATCAACATCCAGAACTTAGTACTATTATCTGTAACAAAGTGTCAGCGCCAAAATTTGATATTCGGAAATTGGGGAAGGAGGCTACAGAATTATGGTGCAATTTTTTTTTAACCTTCCTGGTGGCTCAAATCCCCAAATGAAGAATAGTAAATACATTATTTTGCATATGTCCTGAATATGTTTCCATAAGCAGTAACTTCCAGCCACTTTGCTTTTCCAGCTCAGTTGAGCTGGCTTAATTAAATCTTCTTGACGATAGCAGAGTGTACTTGGACATAGTCTAAGAGGAAATAGATTTTACAATAGATTCCTTTTCTTTACCCAGAGATGATTATTTTTTTAAAAAACAAAAAACATTTCTCTTGTGCTAAAAGTAATAGCCGTAGAAAAAATATCTACTTAATATGTGCAATTTGCATTTAAACAGTATAACATGTAACAGGGTGGTGCTTTATTGCTGCGACCCTTTGAGTGTGTGATATGCGGTCATCATCTTTATTAATCTGAGAGGAGCATGGGTTGAGTCTATCCAAAGTGATGATGGATCTGTCAGACGGGTGTATAGATAGATTTGAGTTGGATTTATAGTTCAATTTAACCCAGGTTAATGTTGAAAAATCCTCAAATGTTTCCAATGAGGCCCACATGGTTGTCACTTTACAAAGCACACAGGCGCTGTACTGTGGTTGCCACATACACATCTCCAGCTAAATTCCATGCCAGATCAATTAGAAACAGTCATCCTGAGCAGACAGGAACAAATAGAGATTGTTTCTCCAATACCAGCTGAATCCTTGTCTTGAAGAAATGCAAAGTAGTCCCCATAAGCTTTATACGTCTGACCATTAAAAGTCTAAAGGCAATAAAGGTGTTATAATAATGTCACTTTAAGTATAAAATACCTAAAAGTATCTCCTTGCTACGATGCTTATGCCCTTTGCCCCAAATTTTCAGTAAAAACTGCATTTTTCTGCAAGGGAAGAAAATGAAATTTACTCTTTGCTTTTCCCCATATATTTTCTTTTGCTTATGATTATGTTTCTAAGGAAAGACAAGCTAGTTCAGAGGTGACTCCCTAGCAGTTCATAACTATGTCCCATTAAAGAGATATCATCAGAGAATTAGAGAAATATATAATACATATATTTCTCAGGGTATATTTATTTTATGACATACCAATTTTTAAAAGAAAAGTCAGGATGACATAATGTAACAAAAAAAAATACTTTAATCTTGTAGCCATCCGTTAATTCAAACATTTACTAAGTATGTTCTACAGGCTAGCCCAGGAGCTAGGCCCTGTTGAAAGATGAAAAACTTTGTTTCTCTAGTACTTTGACACCTGCTTGGAAGAATAACAACAACAAACAGGAAGGACCATCACTTATACACACACACACACACACACACACACACAGAGAGAGAGAGAGAGAGAGAGAGAGAGAGAGAGAGAGAGAGAGAGAGAACAGTGGAACATGCTAGGTAGAAGAATATTAATCAGAGCTTTAAGAACAAGGCATTCCAGGGCTGAGCTTACCCCAGGTAGAGGCACTAAGGGGGGAGAAAGAATTGAGCTTTTCTTAAAAACATGCCTAGCTCATTGACAAGTTAATTCATACACCAGACCCTGATATAGCTCAAGGATGGAGTTTTCTTTACCAAATTGTCCTTTTGTGTCATTAATGCATGATAAACTTAACCCAGTGATTATCACCCATATGCTATATGTAGTACCTACGAAAAACCCATTCATTTAATAACAAGCATGAGATTAAAAGGTAGTAGTCCCTGATAACTACCCGTGACAGAGTCCATCTTTCCATGTGAAATCACAGGGCAACACTTCTATGAAGGTCAATGTAAACTTGAGCATGCTTCATGTTAAAGGAAGGTTTGGTAGACAAAACCCTTCCTAGACCTTGGGGCCCTCTGTGATGCTTTAGGAAACAAAACTGTATCAGCAGTGAGGGGTGTGCCACACACCTGCACTTCACACAGAAGGTCAAAGCCACCAGAAGCTCTGTTTACGCCACTCGGCTACATAGTTTAAAGGATGGGCTGTCCTAGCAGCAGCTTACTCTTTGGCTCCAAACTGTGACCACTGAGGGAAGCCTGTGTTGTGTGTGTGTGTGTGTGTGTGTGTGTGTGTGTGTGTGTGTATAAAAACACCCTGATTACCACTTGATGGTTACTTGAGAGACTCGTGTATCAAGTTTAAGTTCTAGTGCTGTGAATTATTGCAGACTGCACACTTGGCTAGCTGTAAAATGATTTACAAAGAAGATGTCAGGTACCTAGACCTCAAACTTGTCTCAGGGACCACCAGCCTTTAGCTTGTTCTGCAAGTTCCAGGAGGCCCATCCATCTGATTGCTCCTTATTGTCGTTGGGGATGTCTGTGGCTTGTTGACTTACCTGAGCTTTTCAAAAGGTGAGTTGGTTGCTCTAGTGTCTGAGCTACAGCTGTCAGTGTCATTTCTGCCAGCTCTTAAGTGTCTGGAATCCCTTAAGTGGCAGAGGTGGAAGAGCTGTGGAAACTCAGTCTGAGCCTGACTGTCAAGTCTTTGTGGCTAGAGCAGGAGGAGTAAGTTCAGAGAACACTTCCAAACTAGAGTTACGGAAGAGCCGCCACCCAGCCCCTTAGCTACAGGCTGAATCTCAGGACAAGAGAAAGCACACAGCCTTCAAGACAGACTCCACGGAGGGCAAGCATCACCTTATACGGCCAAAGACACATGGCAGAGATTGGCATGAGGGAAGTTGGCTTATCAGAGCAGAGGCTTCTTTGCTCTGACTTCATAACAGGTCAAGAGACTGTCCTTTAGTTCTCTAGTCCAGTTCTGATGGCCCAGGTGTGCCCTTCCTAACCCAAAGGGAATCTGGAGGTTCTATTCACCTTTAAGTGCTTGTTAAGGACAGGGCAATAAGAGGAAGCTAGGGGAGGAGAAGCAATACAGCCTGCTTCTTGCCATTAGCCCACTGAATAGACCAGGTCAGCATTGCTAAGACCACATAGTCTCCAGCCACCCTGGGCAGTGTGCAGTGCAGGCCAAAACGGGCAGCAAAGACTTGCATTTCTTCTGCTAGTCCAGGTTTTATTGCTGCCAAGGTGAGCAATTCACCATCTTTCCCTCCCAGGACAGCAGCTCAGCTACAAGGCAAAGTTGGGATGGTTACATAGCAAGCAGGTTCTCGGCTTTCCAGGGATGCATTTGGAGCGCAAAACCTGGTACAGTTTGGTTTTGCCGGTCAACATTTCTTAAGGGGCTCAAATGATGAGACCTCTGGGGGGGGAGGAGAAGGGAGAGAAGAGCAGTAAGAAGGGAAGAGGAGGGAGGAGAAGAGAGAAGAGAAGAGGAGAGGAGAGGACAGGATAGGACAGGACAGGACAGGACTGGACAGGACAGGACAGGGGAGTCAAACTGAATACATATACCCTGACTGCCTTGCCTTACTTGCAGGCTGAGCCTTGTAGAAGCTGACAAATGCTGACCAGACACCTGCAGGTTTTGTCCAGCAGCAAAGCCTGACACTAAGCAAAGAGAGCGTATAGTGATGTGTTCCAGAGATGTGTGTATGTGTGTGTGTGTGTGTGTGCGCACGAGTGGGTGTTTTAGTACATCCATTAGTATGATGTTTCAGCAATATTTTGTGGAAAATGTTGAATATCACTTACCTGGAAAGTGGACTGGAGACAGGCTCCAAGATTTGCTACCATTTCTACATTGTATGAGTTCCATAATTCCTTTCTTCATTTATCAGCAGTGTTAGCCATAATGAGGATTTTAGGGATGAGCTGAAGTAAACAGTGCCCCTCCCCATCTTCCCCTGCACACAACTATTCTGTTCTGGCATCTTTAGGGTTAAGGTGGTGTGTCTTTATTGTGTGCTCTAGATAACAGCACAGGAGAGAGCAAGAAAAGGGTTTTACTTCTTGGACAATTATAAGTTACACTCACGAAATGTTTTCCTGTGGGAGCTGAGCTACAAGGTGATTTATAAAATGTCCTCAGATTTTGCTTATGATCAGGTCAAGGATGCTAATTTGGGGGAGTTGACTTGATTTTCTTGTGATATCCGGGGCCATACATTCATAATTGACAAACTTCTTGCGATAATGAAGAGAGGAAGGTGTAATTCACCTGAGTCTGCCCCCTTAGTCTTTTTGAAGTGTGACATTCATGTGGCAGAAAAGAGACTATACCATCCTAGGGCAACTCTAGATTGTTCCAGAAAGATGTACCGGTGGGTCTTTGAGTCATTAATGCTGGTGGAACAAGGTCGGATTCACTTATTGTCAAGACTTTGCAAAGCACAGAGGTGCACTCAGTGGCTTAGCATCTTTGGGAACTCGAACCATGGGCATGGATGTACTAATTCGAGGTCAATTAGTCAGTTCCATGCTAAACTTTGGGGAAAAAAAAATATCAGAAAGGCCCAGGCTTTTCAAATGTTTGCCTGACTGCTAAATTTGTTCCTCGATTCCAGCCAAGACAAGTTAGGTACTGATTAGTGGAGTCCTCTGTTCTGAAATTCACAGTGGAGGTGGGACCCAAGGGCTTGGCTGGAGTCTGTTCCCTCTGTCAGCTGCGGGAGACTGGTCCACAGTAGCTCAGGGCGGGCCTGGGGACTCTCCGCTGTGCCTGGTGGCTCCAGGCTGGTCTCAGGGAATGCCTGGGCGCTCCTCGAGGAGCTACACTCTCATTGGTGCAATGGTCCTCTCCAGGGCGCAGGACCCAAGGCCTCCAGTGGACAGAAAGGAGCCTGAAGATGGCAGGAGGCAGGGAGCCAGAGCGTGATTCTGTAAAGGTCCTAAGTTTGGTGTTAAAAAAACTCCAACTGCCGGAGCTTTGGGCAGTGAAAAGGGGCTCCCCGGGTGGGCTTTCCGCAGCTAGGGGTGGGGGTGGGGCGGGGGCGGGGCCTGGGGCTGGAGATTCCCGGAGTTGAGTTTTGGCAGAACTTACATAGTTGCAGTGTCCTGGAGGGCGGTAAAGTTTTTCGGCTCCCAATGCAAACCAAGTGTGGCAGGGGCGGTGTTGTACTGCTAATCTGAGGGAAGAAAGGAGAAACAGACCAGGGATGGAGCTGGCGGTGGTGGGCTTTAGATTTGTTGAGTGTACCCTGAGAGTGGGTCGTGGTTGGAGGTCCAGCTACTTGAATCTGGGGGCGGACACTTGTTCTAAACAGGGCAGAGCTGGGGGACCTGTGAGGAAGTCCAAGTGTTCATTGTAGCCCTACCCTGCTGGAGTCCGAAGGTCATTTGCGCTTTTCGGTCTCCGACAAGGGGACACTTCTGGAAGGAAAGAAGCAGGTCATTTTCAGAGGCTCCGTCAAGGGCGGGCCACCTACCGGGGGTGGCAATCCTTAATTACATCCTTCTGTCTAGGAATCCATCTTCCCAGGCAGTGTCTTGCACTCCCACCTCCTCGGGTGACTCAGCTGACCCGAAATGCCCACCCTATGGAAGATCAAGAAAAGTAGTTTTCTAAGAAGGTTAGAGGTTTGATTACACGGAGAAGTGTTTCCACTTAAGTTCGAGGCTATTACCCGCCCCTTCCCCCCAAGTCTTCCCCCCGGTCACCCAGAGAAGAAAAGGACAGACTCCCACGCACGTACCCCCTCACTTTGTTGGTGCGTGTGAATTTCAAATGGCGCTGTAAGTTCATTAGTGTTTGCAATCAGCGGCCAGCAGACCACTCATCAGAGCCGAAAGCCGGCAAGAGCCATTCATCAGCATGAAGTGTTATTCATGGATGACCCCTAAATCACGGCGAGAGTAGTAGATACACTGATTGGTCACAGCATGGGAGCCTCGGTGCTTTCCTCGTACCCGGCGTGGCTGGGAGGAGGGAGAGAGGGAGGGAGGGAGGGAGGGGCGGCGGTGTGGACGTGGTTCAGTCCGGCAAATCCCATTTGACAGCGGAAAAAAGCAGAAAACCGGGAATCTCATTTTTTGAATAAAGAAGAAGAAGAAATAAAGTACCTGTCATCTTGACAAGTGGCGGAGCGGAGGAGTCAAGGATTATAAATGATCACAGCCAGGTCCAGCTCGCCCTGTGATTGGGCTCTCCCTCGATCCGCACCAGGGAAGCGCATGGTAGGCTCCGCTCCTCTCTCTTACACACACACACACACACACACACACACACACACACGCACGCACACACACACACACACACACACACACACACGTGTACGCGCCTGGTCTCGGGCACACTCGCCCAGAACGTCCCCCGCCCTTGCCCACAATTACGGTCCTGGATGCTGCTCCCTGGCACAGCGCCCTGCTCGCCTGCTCACCTTTCCCTTCTCTCCTTCCTCCCTCGTCTCCTCCATCCTCCTACTCCCCGGACCGAGAAACGGGGATTCTGGCCAGCGGAGGAGGTTGGAGAGGCCGGGCGGGAAGCGCGAGGGGGAGAAAAAGAAAGTGAACTCATTGGCGCCCGCGCGCTTCCCTCCCCTCGCCGCGTCCCCGGGCTGCCGGGCCGTGGGCAGCGGAGGAAGTTGTAACACTTGCATCTCTCCCTCCCTCCCTCCCTCCCCTCCCTTCCCCTCCCCTCCCCTCCACTCCACGGGCCCCCTCCCCCGCGCCGGGCGCCTTTGAATTTGGCCGGGCGAGCGCAGGGGCGGACGCGGCGGCGGTGGCCGGGGAGCGAGCGGGCGGCGCGGGCGAGCGGGCGAGCAGAGCGCGGTAAGTGCGGCGCCGTCCGCCCTCCTTCCTTTCTGGGGTCCTAGCGCCCGGGCCTCGGGCGGGCGGGCGGAGAGCGAGCGGGGAAGCGCGGTTCCCTTTCCCAGGCACTGCTCCTAGGGACGGCTGCAAGTTGACCGGCCCTACCGGCGGCCGAGCATCCCAGCTCACAGACTCTCCGAGCTCCGGAGTCCTGATTCTGGCCTCGGGTCCCCGCCCCTCCCTCGCGTCTGCCACCCCTGGCTGCAGGCTCAGGTGGGAACTTTGGCGGGTGCCTCCCACCTGACCGCCGGGCAGGGTTTCTGGAACTCTGGACTCTCTGGATACCCCGAGGAAGGTGGTTCCCGAGAGCCTGTGGGGCAAGCGGTGCAGATGACCTCGCTCTCTCTCTCTTTGGGGGTGCTACCCAGTTAGGGACACAACCTCTGGTTCTCTGGGAAGGTATCTGGACGGCTCCAGTGGGACTTCCGGGAGAGCTGGAAGCCTTGGGATGTCTGCATTTGCCTGTGGTGTGGAGAGGAATCTTCCCCAACTGCCAGACTGCTAAGTTGCCAGGAGTGAAAGAACTAGGGCTGAGGATGCTGAGAGGAGTGGTGATCTCGGCTGAAACTTGATCTGGAAACTCTGGATGGGACTGAAAGCAAACAAAACATACCCTGACCAGGGCATTCAAAAAAAATTACAGATGGATGAGCCTGCTGCTCGCTTCAGGTTATCACAGTTTACAGCTGACGAGAGGGGGCTTCAGATGTTTCAGGTTAGGACCAAAGATGCCTGATCTTTGCTTAGCCCCTTACTAAATGCAGTCCGGATTCCATTCCTGCTGCCTCTCCTGTAAGTCAATAGTAGAGGTTAACTTGTTAATTATTATCACGGAGAAACGATAGTAGGCAATTCCATCGGGTAAGAGGAGAGCGAGGGCAATTGTTTTCTGAGGTCCTTATGATTCTAAGCTAGAGAAAAGTTCTCAGTACTTTGGAGTACATGTATTGGAAATGAAATCCCGAGAAGTAGCCTGGCACTTTTTCCAGGGCTCCAGGCAGCTGGGCTACCAGAGGCTGGAGCTCTCCCTTAACAATACCCTCACTTCTTACCTTCTGGCAATGTATTTATCGAACATTTGTAGACTCTGACAGAATCCACTGGTTGGTCTTTTTACTTGAAATAGCAGTATGTGGAGGCATTACCTTGCTCTTCCGTTGTCAGATGAAAAGAGATGGGAAGGAAAGAGAGAAAGAAAGAAAAAAAAGCTGACACATTTGGAAACCTTAAAAAGGGACCCCTTAAAGAAGTATGACAGCCTAAGAATGGATTTGATTTCTTCTGTCTTTAAAACACCCCATACCTGCTTAAAAGAAATATTTGTAGCCTTTCTAGAATTAGGGATAGACTTTAGGATTCGGGATAGTTGTATAATCATGATATTTTTTATAAATTGTAATGTTAAAACGTATCTTGTACATAGCTCAGTAATCTTATCTTGTGTGTTCCAGTGTACACTTTTAGTACCCAAAACTTCTGGCTTGGATTTCTTAATATGTGAAGTTCTTCAGGAGCCTTGAAAGTTTCGATTTTTGATTCTAAATTCAGAGCAAATATTTAATTCTTTGTGTAAGAGTAAGAGGTTAGTTCGGTAATAAGACTTGCTAATCCCACTTTAAAATGTCATGGCATTCACAAATTATTCTTAAATTCTTCAAAGCTAGGGGGTTTATAATGACATTAGTTATTCTAGTGTGAATTTCAGAACTCTGAGCATCTCTCTTCCTGTTGGAGTCTCCTTAACGCTCTTGCCTTTTAAAATGAGGAATTTTAATATTCTTCCCTTTAAAAAGTACTACTTTCATTGAAGGAAATATATACCTTTAAAATGATATATAATATTATGGAAAGTAATTCTTTTGAACAAGACAGTGTTGCATCTTATATATACTGACCCATTTTGGGGAAAACTGTAGTTTGACAAGAACTGTGCTACTATTTATGTATTTGGAAAATAATGAGATTCCTATGTCCATAACATTAAAATTAGCAATTCAGAATCAAGAATATTGAGTAATGAACATTGCTTCACTGTTTTAAAAAACAGATTATAGTGTACATATAGCTGGTTACTTTTCTAAATGGGATTGTTTTGTGCAGCTGTATTTTCTAGAAACCAATGAAAAGGCATAGTGTGGAGGCTTTTCTTACTCTGGTCTTGTAGGAGTCTTTTGGGTTGAGAAAGGAACCTGCTTTATTAGGGTGAAGACAAAGGAAGATAAGGATGCTTACCTTTGAATAGAAACTAAGCTTCCAAATAAAGCAAAAGTTTTTACATTTCTTTGAAAAGGAGACAGGGCTAGACAATAATGATCCGGTTAGCTAGTGGAAGCTAATCTTTCTTAGCTTTGCTTCTGAGAACTAAGAGTCATGCCTCTCTTTGTAAAGAGTCAAGCAAATAAGAGACTGGGAAAGTGAGTAGCTATCACTGTGAGTGGAACTATCTGTCAGAAACACTAAATCAGTGATGGACTGCATGTACGAAAATGATGTTTTTTGCTGTGAAAAGAGCGCATTTGGGAATACTGAGGTTTATCTTACCTGCAATGAAGAGTCTAGAAATAAATCCAGACTGTGATCATGTCCTGTATGAAGGGTCCACCCAGCCAACTTACTTAGGTTATAAAGAGTGGGTATTTTAATCTATATATATTGCCTCTGTACTAAACTTTATTTCAGTCCTTAGCATTTGGGTTCCTGGGTGGTAGGAGAATGTCACAGAGGTACTGTTTGTGTATGAAGCAGGGTATTTAGGAGCAGTTTGAATTGCCTGCCCCTTTGTTGAGGCTTGGCTGGGGAGAACTGTTAAGCAGTCTGTCTTACACACAGGTCCTCCACTCAGGATTGCCTTTGGAAGTCAGATGGCCGCTTCAACTTTGAGAAATGCTTTTCCTTACATTGGTAGAGAATATTACGAGTTCGTTTTGACTGTAATCTGCAATTGGCTACAGCTCCTCTGGGTTTTCAGTTGAAGTCTGTGTTCCTCTTTGCTTTGTAAAGTAGGAGGTGAGAGTCCAGAGAAGAATTTAACTCACACTTGCAGAAGGAAGCCTTGCCCTAAAGAGACGGTGCAGTGATAGCAGCGCCTTTTCAAAGTTTACAGCAACCAAGTTCGAAAAATGATTTCTCGTAAGCTTCTTTTAAAACACATTTAAGACCTAATTTTGGAGATACCAGCTGTTTTAAGAGTCCCAATGAAAATTTTGTACCTCAAAAAAAAGGGGGGGGGTAGAACAAATGACTTAGACTGAAAACTGATTAATTGTTGTGTCTTATAAAACCTGATTTATTTTATACTTTTTTTTTTATACCAAGCATTACCATTATGAAGCACTCCTTCTAATTGAGATTAATGTTTCAGAGCAAAGAAGTGGTTTGGAGGGCTGCATTCATTTTGAGTGCTGTTGTAATCAATTTTAGATACAGTATTCCACAATGGATCAGTTTGCATCCAAACCTGCCTTATTATGTAGAATTAACCTGCTGGTGATTGATAGCGAGACTTCTCTGTCCTGAAAAGTCATTTGTTTCCAAACAAGTGTGATGGTTCGTGGAAGTTTCGACATAGCACTTGTCAGAATGAAAATCTCTTGGTTGTAGGGACCTAATTTGAGCCTTTTTTTTTTTTTTTAAGAAACACATAAAGCATGGGAAACAATCAATTCAATTTCAACAGAAGTCTCCCTTTTTCTCCCACTATAGTATGCAGCAGAGCGTATGCTCTCCTACATCAAAGAGTTTATGGTGTTGCAGTCATGGGTGGTCATCCTTCCTCCTTTAGATTATCCCTTCTTTCCCCCCCTTTTTTTTCTTTTTGTTTACATCAGCATCCCAGTTGAGTATTTCTGAGCTTTCTCGGAATTAGAAATGCGCACGTATTAGGATTTTATTGCACGAACTGAGAAATACTCTCCTGTCTCATGTGGTGAATTTTATCACTCCACCGTGATATTTGCATATGTGTCTTATCTATCTCAGGCCTACTTCAGCTTGGTCAGGTCCTTCAGAAATAGAGATTAAAATTTCCGTAGGCTTTGGTCTGTATTGCACATGGATTGTGGTGTATCCTCGAAGGCTCAGTGAGACCGTTGGAAGTTTAGAAGATTAGTCTAGAAAAGTATTCTGCTGTACCTGTGATGTAAAAAAGGTTTCAAAAGCAAGATACAGCTGTGTATGACACACAGACGGTCTCGTGGTGGCATTGTTCTTTGGGTCCCTGTAGGGGTTTCACCTCTTGCTTTATTTTAAGCTTCCGGATAAGGATAGATTATTGGCATTGGATTGGCTGTTTTACCAACTTAAAGCACTCAGTTAAAAGTTGAAGCAGTTAAAATAAAGCACTTGAAAGACCATGTTGAAAGTGTTGTCTTAGACAACCATTCCAATATAAAGTATGAAAATGCAGAAGAATAGGTTATTTTGGACATCTCAGCCAGAGCAGAAGCCATTCATTTGAAGACATTGTAATCACTTGTTTTATAGTTTTATTGAATAACTGAGATGATTTGGATAGTCAGCTCAGGTATATGGGATTTGTTAATGATGATCTACTCAGGCCTGTGTCTTTCTACTTAAGTCACCTGTACATTAACATCAGCATCGAGCAGCATCCTCATAAGTCAGATGAGCTGACAGTAATCATAGAATGATGACGAAGATGATGATGATAATGATATTCTCTTGATAGTTTCTTGAACTCTTAGAAATGGGAGTGGCGACAGATCTGTGATAGGTGGCAGTCTTAACTGACTTCCCCAACTTTCAGATAATAGATAGTTATAAGTCTAGAAATATGAGAAGCTATGTGTAACATACCAGCAAAATTCTCTTTGTAAATTTGAAAGTTGATCACAGCTCATGGAGATGAGGTGGTTTTTTTTTTCTTTTCTTTTCTTTTTTTTTTTTTAGCATTTTCCTGATGCTTGTAGCATGACAAAAGCAAACAGTAATACCTTTTGCATATTAAATGATTCAATAAGTCATAGTGCCCATAGTCACACCTACATATAGAAGCCATTGTGGAATACTTTACATATTTGCAACCATCACAGGGTATTAAGTATTTGGAGAGGGGAGAAGACGATGTCACTAGGGTATCATAATGTGATCGTATTATTTAGTAATAACCAGCTATTTTATAAGGGGGTTTACTGTGTCTCTGCCCTGAACCCAAGAAGAGATAAAGGGATGAAGGGAGGGAGGGAGGAGGAAGGAAGGAAGAAAAGGAGAGAGGGGGCGAAAGAGAGAATCTGAACACCTTTTATAAAGAGTTATGGTTCTAGTGCTTTCCAAAGTCAGTGCTGGGGTCTGCAAGAAAAGCAGCATAAAGAGCAGAAAATTGGGTAAGTATAGATGAACATTAATATACATTTTTTAAACTTTAAAGTTTTAGCATTTTAGAACCATGCATGAAAATTAGAACCCTGCTTTCTGAGACTGAACCAAGAATTCTGAGTCCTGTGAACAAGCCATCGTATCACAGAGGGAAGACAGTATCTCTGCAGCCCTTGGTATAGGTGTGTGCCTTCTATAAATGTGGGGCCAAGCATAAAGTTAAGGTTCCATATAGAGACTTAAGTAAAAACTCAAGATTCAAAAACTTGAATAATTTAATAAGATCATTAAGAGGTAACAAAGGTCACTTACATTTGATGATAAGGGTCTTTATCAAGTCATTTCCATCGTTCTGCCATTTCTTCAATTAATAGGTAAGAGGATGCTGATAGTTCTTCTTTAGGTATTGAAACTTAGGAAGAAATAGCCTGCTAATGGCTGTCTTTCTACAGTCAGGCTTTGAAGCAGCTATGGTAACACAACTCTGATTGTAGAATTGAACAAATTTATTGCCCCTACGTCCCTCCCTGCACAAAAGAGAGGAAAGCTGTCTTTTTTTTTTTAAAAGTAGAATGAGCTATTTCGTCTTCAGCTAAGCTCAAATCATATTTTGCAATTCGAATTGTTAGCCCCCTCTCAGCACGAGGAGGTGTCTTTTTGAACAGCAACGTGATCCCAAAGAAGAGGTCTTCATTCAGGACTGACTCCAGCATCTCTGTTGTGCCCAGCATTTGACTCCTGTACTGGGATGGGATCCTAAGAGAGTTAATGCATATGGACTGCACTTTGGAAGGTATGTTAATCAGAGAATAAAATGATCCGATTGAGTATATGACTTTTAACTTATAATGAGAAATGCATAGAGTATTTTGATATATTTGCATGAAGCCCATGCATTATATTAATACTGGAAAATGTTTATTTTGGTCATTATAAGAGTGAAGCTAGTGAAAAGTACATCTATTGTTTATTTTCTGTCTAGCAGATGGTCTTTTAATGTGTAACATCTCTGCTCATATTTTTAATTAAGGAATTTGGAATTTATCTACATGTAGGTGGGAAAACTTGGCAGAGAGAGTGTAAAAGCGTCGGCATTGGGCCTTCCTCTATTTAAAAAAATCACCAAAAAATCTGCAGGAGACATAGCTAATAAATTTTGTTATTTTTAGAATTTCCAATCGTTTCTAGCAAAAGCCGTCTTGAAAAGGAAGATTTTAACTTTTTCCTCATAGGAATAAGAACAAAAACTTCCAGTGCTGTTATGTTATTTTTATACAGACAAACAAAAATGAAATCAGTATTTCAGATGGATTTTTTTTAGTATTTTGTGTGATTATTAATATTACACAATTGTAGGTTAACAGATAACAAAAATTTAATGATGTAAAAATAGATAAATGACTCCTAATACAAAGGGCTAATGATTCCTATAAAAATAACCATGTTTTGTCTTATGTAAAAGACAACTAATGCTTCTCATAGGGATATTTGGAGTGACACAATAGTATCAACATTAACAGGAGAATAACTTGACACAGCTCAAATAACTGAAAACCGTAACCCTCATCTTATTAGCTAGCACTCTAAACATTCCCAAATCATCGTTAAAGTCTTGTGAAAAAACCATGTTCTCCTAGGAAGAAGAGAATATGTGTGTTGTCCTATGGAACTAGCAATGAATTGGAGTTCAGAAAAGGGTGAGTCCGAAGGAGAGCTGCCCATATGTTACTCTAAACAATCAGAACAGAGCAGAAATGTCCACCCTCACAGTGGTGTAAGCTGCTATTTCTGTTCTAACTTAGCCCTTGACATGTTTCCCTGCCCTGAGGGAGCAGATTGACAATAACAATAAATTTTAATTTAGACGAAAATCAAAACTGTTCCTCAACGGTAAGACACTCTTCTCAAATATGAATAAATTATCCTATCAAGTTTTCTGTGATTTAAAAAAAAAAAAATCAAGGAAATCAAAAGTCTTCCTTAACCGTTACCTTTGTCCTGATATGTATAATCTCTCAGTGACAAGTCTCTGACACAAATATTTTTACATTTATACTCATATAATTTGACTTGCCAATATTTTTTTCATAATTAATAATTTTAAAACTTTTATTGTGGCAGGAACTTTGTATCAGTATAAATCATAAAAAGATTTAAAAATTTTTTCTATTTTGTGGTTTTATCCTGGTTTAATTTTTGGTTGTGTCTTCATTTGTAAGGTAGTAGATATATAGTATTTTTAGTGTTCTAACTTAACAACAGTAATGACTTAAAGTAAGGGCAGTAAAAATGTAATTTTAAAAATTAAATTTATTTAAAAATTATAGATTTAAAAATTACTACTTTTATTTAAAATATATTTTCAAATAAAGAAAACCTATGTTATAATTTGAAAAATTGAAATATTGTGTCATAAAATTGAACTAAACTCTAATAATTTAAATTACTTATGCATATAGCTTTTGTCTGTTACATTTTTCCATTACTTAGGAAATGAAATTTTTCTTTATGTGAATAATATGTCTTCAAGTCCATAATTTAGGAATTATTAGTAAGCAAAATATACAGCAACTCACATCTGTTTTTAAGGCAGCCTAAAACCAAAAATTACCCAAGATGTTTGGCAGTCTAAAAAATAATCATGAATATACATTAATTAGTGTATATCACATTTTATGTTATTTAGACATTTGGAAAATATCATTACGCTATGCAGATATACAACTGACACAGATGATCAAGAAGTTACTATATATATATAGTAACTATATATGTAACTTTCATATATATAAATATATATATATGAAAGCATGATGTTTATATTATTTATTTGAAGTCACAAACCATGAATGTATTTGTAAAGTGAAGGTTACATTTCAAAGAATATCAATTCTTGGTATTCAAGGTTAAGATAATTTCAATAATGTTAATATAAATCATCATTCACACATGATGTTAGCAAGTTGGGTCAACCCTCAGTCGTAAGACCATAATGGAAGTCTAATGTCTTTTCCCTTAAGTTTTAAATACAATCTGCTGTTTCAAATAAAATAATTCATCTCCAACTTGCAGATGTGTACTATATTGGTCAGTTGTAATTCCCAGGAAAGGACTGCGTCCTTTTTTTGTTTGATTTCATCAAGCAAATTTTCCTTACAACATCTGAGGGAGGTCTCATTTAAAAATTGTATTTTACTTCAGGTAGGACTTTTAACATATCACATTTGGTGAATTTTATATTCAACTATATGCCAAGGTTAATATATACTCTTTAAATCATTAGTATATCAGTCTTAATTTAAATATATCAGGTTTGTAGATTGTGTAATAAGCATTTAAGTTGTGAAAAGGCTATATGATTTGCTTTGAAATTTTTAAATGTTGGAAAAAGGAAAGTATAAATATTTCCCTATCTTGAAAAAAAATGTTATTAATAATAAGCCTTTGGGGAATCTTCTTATTATTTTATCATCTTTTAAAGTGCATGTTCTAAGGTATTTTTACTATTTAAATTTAAACATAGAACATAGTAATTTGCTTTAGGAGTCAATGTAAATTAATAATGCACATAATGACTTTGATTTTCCAAAGGAAGTAGCTTAGTCTTTGTATATGAGGCCCCGATTCCTTTAAGATGAACAGTTGTTTGTAGAAATAGCTAATTTCTTTTTTGGAAGACTGTTAGATAGTTTTTAAGTTCTCATTATGACTTTTAAAAGAATAGCCCATCAAGCAGAGAAAGCTTTGTGGCTCCACTGACGCTTTTTGATGCCGGATTACCCATTCCCTTCTAATCTGTGATCCCAGCAGCTAGTGTACAATAGATTCATCAGGCGCACTGAACTGGCTGGCCATGGTTTCATTTCCTTTAAACAGTTAGTTTATTCCTTTTCTAGATCAAAACCATAGGTGGAATTGTCACAGTAAATATGCATTTGGGGCAGGAATAGATACAATGCTTCAAGGTCAAGATCCAAAACATTAAGGCAGCCAAGTTTTTAGAGGATGCCTTTTTATTTGTTGCAGACAACCAATGCCCTGGGGACTCTGGGGTCCTCAGCCATTCAGGTGTTCCTACCTCCAAGGTGTAGAGTCTCTGGGGTCCCTGGAATGGTGTCATCTTGCAGACTTTCCCTCTTGGTAATGGTGATAGCAACTCGTGTGGGAAAGAAGCTACAGAAATGAAACCCTCAGATAAAGGGAGTGTTAATTGGGTTTTTTTTTTTTTTTCTGCTTGTGTACTAAACCAGGGATCGTGTTATATGGCCATGTGTTTTGGTCATGGCTTAAAAACATGAAAGCGCTTTGTGTTCTATGTGGGCATGAGAATTCAAAAGTGTGTCATGGAGAGCTTCCATTTTGGCATAAGAAATATCTTTAAAGTTAAAGTGGTCAGTCGTGGTTATGTTTACATCCATTTCATGTAGCCAATGTCCAAAAGACAGAACCTAAAAAAAAAAAATTCAAGTACTGTTTAATCGACACATTTCAATTGAAAAACACAATTGATCCCAGTAATAAAAGCAAGATTCATTGTGTGTAGTTAATTTGCTTAAATAAATGCACTGCTACTTCTGAGGTTACTAGCTTGTAAAACTTTCAAGAGAGTAGCGGAGTGGCTTATAAAGTAATGCAGTGACAAATGAACAAGTTTCCTGGCTATCTCAAGGATCCTACTCTTCTGACGCTTCTTCACTGAAGCAAGCGTGCTGTCAACTTCAAGAGATGACTACCCAGCAATCAGATTCCTGAGTGATCCTCTGTACAAGTCTTAAAAACTGCTTTCTCTTCCTAAATGTTAAATTGAAAGTATTTGTAATATGAAAAGCCCCTACTTGAGAGTGATTTAATATGCTCAAAATGAGTAATGTTCATCATGAGCTTGCTTAGATATATGTTCTTAAATTTTACTTTGTAACATGTTTTGAGGAAAAAGCTTAAATAGTATCCTCGAATATCTTACATAAATAGTGTTGAAATTCCAAACTTCTGGTTGGTAAAACCCAGCATTTGGTCTATGTGTTCAATTGTCAACGGTTTGAGAATCTTTCACCAGCGTCCATGTTTCTGGTTCATAAGAGTACATGGGCTGTAATTTAGTGTTTGGGAGTAATGCGGATTAAGGATTTTGAAGAACAGACTTGCTTCCTGAGTCTCATCAGTCCTGTAGCCGAACCCCCACTCCAATCCCTCTCTTCATTATTCTAAGCCATTATCAGATTCTAATCTCTTCTGTTGCCACAAGCTGTTTGAGAATTCTGTTTTTCAGTTGTGATTACAAATACACGTGCTGTGTGTCTGTCACTTGCTTCTTATAAATGTTTGGAAAGGAAGGTAAAGAAAGACAAGGGGAACTCAGCTGTTTATAGATCCTTGGATGAATGTGCTATTGAAAAATTATAGTGTCAGTAGTTACAGAGGAGAATACATTCGGTCATGCGCAGTGGTATTGCCAAGCAGGGGAAAAAAAAAAAGAAAATTGACCAATTCTTTCAGAGCAGGTATGTTTCGATAGAGTTAAGTACGGCAGAGTAAGATGGCTCCCATACTTTTGTTCCCTTTCCCTCAAATGATGAGCCTTGGGGAAACATTTTGATGTTCTTTCACCTTTTAAAAAAAAAATCACCCAAGTATGTTATCATAGAGGGAAAGTTCCGAAACCTTTGTGATTAATTTCATGTGCCAAGTTAGAAAATGATTGACATCACCTGGGTGCTTAATAAATAAGAGATAAGCAACAACCTAGCCCTGTCGAAGTTAAGAAGATTGTCACATTCTGGAGAAAAGTAACAAATGAAAAACTCTCTTGCCACGTGTAAACTTTAAGAAATGTTTCCTTTGTTGGGGCTGGAGAGATGGCTCAGTGGTTAAAAGCTCTTCCAAAGGACATGAATTGGATTCCCAGAACCCACATAACAACTCAAAGACATCTGTAAGTTGAGTTTCCTGGGGTTCCAACACCCTCATCTGATTCACAGACATGCATGAAGGCAAAACTCCCATACACATGAACTAATAAAAAGAAATGTTACATTTGTCAACTTTTAAGGGCACTCTATCTTCTCTATTTTTTTTTATTATTATTTTATCAGCATTTTACTCCCTACGTGGTAGGACTTGCTATTCTTAGGAATAAGTGGCAATATTTTCTATTAGAGATTATTGAGTTCAGTGCTTATATTAGTTGTCAGAGATGCTACACATACACACAGTTCTGTTTCTTTTCTACATATCTGAGATTCTAGAGAACACTTGCTTTCTGGTGAAAATTCTTTGCAGTATAGGGATGATAAGGGATGGGCTGCTTGGGCTTGTTTTGATTAAAACCGACATGTATGTGGAACCTTGTTTCCCATGAGAACATCCTGATGGTGGAAAATGGCATTCACCATATGAGGTCAAATTATGGTTTTTAAATGACTGTTCTGAGGAAACTGTTGAGGATTTATCAGATGAGCATGTTGTTATCTGTGAAAACTTGAGAATTTTCCCTTTTACATCTGATCTTAGAAATTAATAAGGAACTTGGGCTGGCCATTAACCTTATAGAAATTCCAAGGGTAAACGTCTATATTGTATATAGACACACAGACATTACTGTGCCGGTTTGGATGTGCCTTTGATTTTAACGTGTGCTTCATTTGCTCAGTCCTGTTTTCTCTCCCAAATCCTTCAAATCCAGCCCTGCATGTATCCAAGTGACGGTGTCCTAGGAAGGGTTGTAAGAGATGAGGCTGTTTCAGACCCATGTAGTCGGAGCTTACAATGAAGAGATAACAGATGGTACTCAGGGTCATGCAGAAAAGCCAAGAGGGGTAACGAGAGAGTTACTACCTTTGTCAGGTTGAACTGGTAGCATGCTAACACTAATGCCTCCAGCCTGCTCTTTCATGCAGCATACAGCTGTTTCCAGGGCCTCAAAGCCCCCACTACAATGACCCTAAATCAGTTCAGTGTGCCCTGGGCTTCTACACCACCCACGGTCATTGATACACACCAAGGTGTTATCAAAGCCAGTTACCGAGACAGAGCAAACACTGAGAAGTTGTCGCTTTCCCTGTTGTTGAGTTAAAGGGCACTATGTATTTTACATACTTGCTTGCAAATGCTGTGAAGGCCAAAGACCTGGCCCTTGTTCTGAGGAAAGCGTCGGCTACTACACTGTCTGGTGCTGCACCATCCATAAGTAAATAATTGATGCAGGAATGAAATCTTCCCTCGCTTTCCGTCAATGTCAAGTGTACTCACTGGTGGATAGTTTCTCACCAGACATCCCTGACCTCTAGACACAGGTCATCACCTAGACTGTTCAACTTATCAAAGTCTTTGATAAGAATATATCGCCCACAAAGATACGTAGCAGCATTTATATAAGAACTAATGCTATGTGCCTAGTCCTGCTGGGACTAGATAAACCAGGGTGGTCTAGTACCCAAGGCAGGGGGCGTGTCTCCTTGTCTCAGGAGAAGAGGAAAGGGTGATTGGGGAAGGGAATTAAAAGAGCAGGACTGGGAGGAGAGGAGGGAGGGGGCTTTGATTGGGATGTAAAGTGAATAAAAAAAATTACTGAGAAAAAAAAAAGAACTAATGATATAACTAAGTTCTATAAACTCTGGAAGAAGACAGGGGTGTGACAAGGGCAGATATGGGATTTCAGCAGATGAGAGATTGGCAAGGAGGGATCCACAGAGGATACCCTGAATTCACCAGTAGCCATGATGCCAGCAAGTAACAATGGTGATTGGAAAGTGGAAATGGTGGGGTCGTTTCCAGGGTACATTTTCCCCTCTACAAAGGTAAGCATCCTTCAGTGTCATTTTACAGCATGCAGTCTCTCTTGGCTCACTTCTGCCCGTGTTTGAAGGGAACAAGGAAGAGGAGAATTAGTTCTTTACTGTTAGAAAAACAGTGCAGTGAGTTTGATAAATGAGGTTGACAGGATCCTGAGAGTCAGAGACACAGGGAATCGGGAAGACTACGCCCCAAAGGGCAGGCACTTCATCCAAAAGGAGACACCCCCGTAGCAATAGCTGTTGTCTTGTGAGAATGAAGCCTCCTGTTGCCAGATTGCGAGATCTTTTCAAGAAATGCCACAATATGAATTATATGAATCTCTAGATTTTTTAAATGTTGGCTCATTGAAAAGAAAGAATAAAAAAAAAAAAAGAAAAGAAAGAAGAAAAACACAACACACCAAACACACAGATTAAACAAAACACGTCTGCAGGCTGGGCTTGGCAGTTGGGCCACCAGTTTGCAACCTGTGACAGAAGCCCAGATCTGCATTATGTATTTAAGAGGCTGGGGGTGAGCAGCTAGGCTGGAGCAGAGGACCCCCCGGGAGAAATCTGTGAAGAGCTTGGAGAGGGAGTTTGGGTCCAGATTGTGGATTATCTTAAATGTCATCCTTTTCTACCCATTTTGGAGAAGAAAATGTTTTCAGTTTGCAGTACACTTTTGCCTGCTTTGAAACAGAAACCCAGCCTGCCAGCAAGCCTTCTGTAAGCCTTCTCTGTGCCAAGAGAGGAAAGGGTTAAGCCCCAGAAGCAGTTAGGGCCTATTCCTTTGCTCTTTCAGCCAACCATCACAGATCCTGCTTTCCTGTCTCCATGTTCAGAATACTACACTCGTGTGTGCATATGCCCGTGTGTGTCTGTACATGGGTGTGCGAGGGCGTGCGCTCGTATACATAGGTCAAAGGTAACCTAGATGTTGTTTCTTAAATACCACCAAACTTTATTTTGGGGGTCAGGGGCTCCCTCCAGAGACTCCCTCCAAGTAGATTAGGCTAACTAGACAATGAACACCTGATTTCTACCTGTTTCTCCTTCCCCTTTGCCAGGGCAAGCAAACTGTGTGACACCAGACTTTTTAAAAAAGTGGGTTTCTAGAAATTGTGCAGGTCCTCGATGCTTGTAAAACAAGCACTTTACCAACTAAGCTCTTTCCCTACCCACCACAAATACTAGGCTTTCCATACCCTTAAGACTGCCTATCACTTGAAGAGAGCCACAATAGACAATCGACAGTAAACGAATGTTGTCATTATCGCCTGCATTCTTATTGTTATTTTGATAGCATGAGAATGATACCTGAACTCCAACACTGAATTCTCTAAGAAAGAAAAAAAAATCAAAACAAAAGAGGTCCCTACATTTCCCTGGACATTCTTTCTCAACTGTCAGTGAGGAGCTAAGCTCTGGAACTAGAGAAGTCCTCTGATCCGGTTTCTATCATTTGATGACTGGGTGACTTTGGGTGGAGCCCCTTCCTCTGATGGCTTTTTTGGTATTGCTTTGTCAGGACCTCACCTGGTATCTGCACGCATAGACATTATGGTGATGGCGATGGTAGGGACAGGGTTGTCATCACTGTGGCTGTTGTCAGTGGTACTTTATAGCAAATACCATACTCACCAGGATGGTTTTATATAGGCTTTTGTATCAGATTTGGGAGCAAAATTCATGTCTTCAGCTATGCCATAGGTTGCTTTTTTCCTTTTTTTTTTCTTGGACAGTGTCACAAATACGTGCAGTGAATTTTCGTTGTTTTCCCTCCCTGTTCATCTCCCTCTCACCCCCTTCCATCTCCTGCTGAAACCTGTGGCCCTAGCAAGGGCACCTCCCACTCCCTTGTCTTCCTTGTATGTGTGACCCACTGAACCTAACCAGAGTCTGCTTGACCTGAATGCAGTTGCAGAAATGACAGCTTGTGGGGACAGGATGCAATGAAGGGAAACATGGAAAGGGTTTGCTGCAGCTTGGGGTGCAGAGTGAAGGACACACAGGGTGGAGCATGGATGCCCAGTGCTTCAGGGAAGGGACAGTGCTTTCCCTCTTTCTGTCTCTGTCTCTCTGGCTTGGGCAAACATGACTCAGCAGTCAGTCAGTCTCTCTCTCTCTCTCTCTCTCTCTCTCTCCCCCTCTCCCCCTCTCTCCCCTCTCCCTCTCCCCCTCTCTCCCTCTCTCCCTCTCTCCCTCTCTCCCTCTCTCCCTCCCTCTTCCTCTCCCTCTCCCCCTCTCTCCCTCTCTCCCTCTCTCCCTCTCTCCCTCTCTCCCTCTCTCCCTCTCTCCCTCCCTCTCCCTCTCCCTCTCCCCGACCCCCTCTAGCTTGGGCAAGCGTGACTCAGCTGGCCCTCTGGATTCTGCTGTTGACCTTGAGAGTCCTCCAGAGTGCAGCAGCGCTCTTTTAATTTATGAATGACCACTAACAGCTTTGCTCAGGCTTGCTGAGTTACCCAGTCCATGGTGAGAGTAGAGTTGAAATATAGACTTCTCGTTCAGCCTAGAGAGAGCACGAACTGGACAGGTGGCTCATCCAGCAGCACACACAGTAGCAGAGTAGGGAAGGTCCCTGGTGGTAACCCCTTGTCACTGAAGAAAGAGGGTCAGGCCTGAGATGCATTTTTGAGATGCGTGCGAAAATGGTGAAAAGATCCTTGACATTTCAAGGGATACGAAGTTATCTTTAACATTTATCTAGACACACTTAGTGATCTCACATAGGAAAGAGTCTCTTGTGATAGGGACTGAACTGAAAGTCTATTCAGCTTATTTTTCTAAGATAAGAAGAAAGAAAATAAATGGTTTCTTTTTCTTCTCTATGACTGCTGATGGCCTAATGGTGCATTATTTATGTTATTATATTTAGAGATTCTGGGGGAAATTATGGGAATTTTGTACTTGAATTTATAACATATTTTAACTGTGTTGGCCGGGAGAACTCTGTGCTTCAAGTTAATAATATATGTGAAATATATTAGTGTAACAAGTATAAATACTTAGAAAACAAAAATTAGCAAAACCAGTTCCTACTCAGCTAAGAACATTTGATTATATTTTGCTTTTCTTCCTTCTTTTTTTGTCTTGTTTATTCATTGTTTTAAATTTTGAGGTGGTCTTGCTATGTCACCAAGAGTATCTAGGCTAGTACTTGTTGTCATAAGTCTGTGATCAGAGAGAGGCATGTGCCACCCCTATAAGTTTGTTTCTTTTTAAAATGCATGATATATAAATATATACACACCCACATAAATACACATACACACACATATATATCCTTTCATATATTGCTTAGCTCAATGCTCAATATATTTTGTAACATTTTTGCTGAAAAGGCAAGCCCTAACACAGTTGTCTGTGAAATGTTAGTTGGCTCCGTCGTAAAGTAGTCTCTTGTGGTTTTCGGCTGTAATGTCTTCAGTAAACTTTGGTTTATTAAGCATAGGAATCCAAGAAATGACTTAGGTTTTTGCAAAATTACAGAAGCCCTAACTGAGGGGATAACTACAGACGCATAGGGACAGTGTTGAGTTAGAGTTAAATTGGAAGATACGTAAAAAGCTACATAGTCAGTGAAAACTCAAAACCAGGAATGTATAGGGTAGGGTAGGTCTCACCTTAGGCTAGCCTCACCATTTCCAGGGCAGTACTCTTGATCACTCTATAACCATGCTTCTGCTGCTAAGACAACGTAGCAGAGATAGTATAATTTACAGACGGTAGAAATTTATTGCTTACAGTTGTGGAGACTGGGAAGATCAAGATGGTAGGTTCGGCATCTGGTGAGCGGACCAGCCTCTACTTCCAAGATGACACCCTGAAAGCTGTATCTGTCACAGAAGGCAGAGGGGGGAAGGACACGAAAGAATCTAGCTAGTTCCTTCCGGTGTAGATGATCTCTGTGGCCACCTATATGCCCTACCTCTTGGCACTATTTTGGAGAGGATTAAGCTTCCTGAATTCTGGATTAAACTTCATGAATTCCAGTGCTTTGAGGATATTCAAAGCATAGTAATTAGTGTTCTCAGGTTGAAGGTGCAGTCACTTCTGTGTGCACTGTCCCCCCATTACCTATCCCATCGAACCTCTCCCTGCTGTGGTCACCAGTGCTAGAAGGATAAGTGCCATTCTCCATGACAGTTTCATTCCTCACGAGTCCTTCAGGATCAGTCATCAAGCCATCTGAGTCGCCCTTCACTGAGTTTCCGGTACCGGTCGCCCTTTGCTGAGTTTCTGGTACCTGTCACCCTTCCTGAGTTTCTGGTACCCAGTCCTCCTTTATTTCTCACTGCCAGTCTCCTCCTCTGCTCTGAACATCATCCCTCATCTTGATGACTGCAGCATATCGTCCACCCGGGCTGCCTGCCACTGGCTTTCATCTCTCTAGTCCATTTTTGTAGATTGCTTCAGAGAGTCCTCCTCCTCTCATCCTGACCTGATCATGTCCCTCTCCTCATGAACTCCCAGTGGCCCACCTTTACAGGATGAGTTCCGAACTGCTTAGCGTGGCAGTTGATGTCCATGCCTCATGACCGGACTAAGGACCTTCTCAGGACCTTGCTCCATTCCCCAGTGCCCTTGGGTAGAGTGCTTCATTCAAGTTGATTTCCTTCCTGCTCCCAATCAAGACAACTCTCCCCACCCCTGTGGCACGTTAAACCTTTGCTCTTCCTCTTAACTACCTTGATTGGGTTATGTATATTTCTTTCTCTGCTGCCATGCTATTTTGGAATTTGTAAACCTGTGTGGTTAATTATTTCATTCTGCATTTATCTTTCAGCTTATTAGAATTTAAGACTTTTTTAAGAGTACAAAAAACAAAATTAGAAGTCAGACAAGCTAGGTGCTTTATTTTTCAAATGGGACAAAACCGAGGCTTAAAAATGTACTTATGAGTCATCTTTCTCTCCTTTTCTCTGTGTCTGGTCTCTCTGTCTCTTTGTCTCTGTCTCTGTCTTACACTGGATCTCACTGTGTAGCTCTGGCCGTCGTCCTAGAACTTATGATGTTGACCAGGCTGGTCTAGAACTTGCAGAGATGCTCTTCCCTCTGCCTCCGTCCCTGCATTTTGAGTACAGGAATAAACGCATCCTCCACCACACCCGCCCAGTGTCTGCTTTTCAATTATACTTGCATGTGCTCTCAGAAACCATCCCCAAAGAGAGCTCCATTCCCGATTCTGGGTGACAGAACTCAGCCTTTCAACGCCTTCTCAGCATCTTCCCCTTCTTCCAGTTGGCCTAACACACGGTAGTTCAGGCTCCATTTTGCTGAGTCAGCCTTCCCTACCCTTGCTACATTATACATTCCTATGGCGTCTCCGTTTGCCCTTGATAGTCAAGCTCAGTAATATTCCAAGCTCAAAGCTTCTCTGAGCTCCAGATCCATAATTCGTATAGATTATCATCCGAGCAGGGCTGCTTCAAAAGCAGGCAGCGAGTGGAAGCCAGGACTACTAAGAAGAATGAGTTGAATGCTACACAGCAGACACCGATGGATGATCGTCTTACATACGTTAAACCATTTGACATGTTCTTGGGTACCTCAAGGGCTCCAGACTTGAATGTGTTTTCTTGATTGATACACACTTTCGGAAAACATGTTCTCCCGCTGTGCCCAAACTCTGGATAGATGGCGTCACTGTCCATCACCTTAGCAGGATGGAAGCTTTGAGGGTGCCCTCAGCCCCTCCCTTTGCCTCATTCCCTATACCTAGTTCACCATAGTGTCTCAGTATTTTGCTTCTAGTACCTCTCCAAACCATAGATTATTATTTCTTCTTCTTCTTCTTCTTCTTCTTCTTCTTCTTCTTCTTCTTCTTCTTCTTCTTCTTCTTCTTCTTCTTCTTCTTCTTCTTCTTCTTCTTCTTCTTCTATCCCTCTACTCCAGCCAATCTAATGTAGGCACGAACAGTAATCAGACTGGACTCCCACCTTGGCTTCCTAATTGATTTATCGGCAATCGACATGCTTCCCTTTCTGGCTTCTCCCTATCTCAGTCTGAGCGATCCTTTACAAATGCAAAGGGGATTTTATTGTTTCTTGTTTAAAACAATACACACTACAGGAAATCTTATTGTAGATTTTCTTTCTACTTGATGGTGATGGCCATAAAGCTCAGGACCTCATTCGTCTTATTTTCCTCTGTTTAACCAATAACATAACATAGTATCTCAAACATAATTGCTAAGTAGCTATTGATTGAATGAGCCTGTGAATGGAAGATTCCAGATTCTCAAACTGGACTTCTGAAAACTGATTCTGGTCCCTGTATTATTCTTCCCAGCTGGAAAAATAGTTAGCCTTTTTGAATGTACACACTTGAGGCTTTCTATTATTAATTTTGTTGTTTTATTTGGAAAATGTTTTCCTGTCTACCTTTTTGTTTGTTCAGTATCCCATCATGCCTACCCTTTATAGTTACACAGAGAGATCTCAAAAAGGACCAATGCTAGAATTTTACTTAAAATGAATGAATTCAGAATCTCTAAGAATAAATGCTGGTCACAATCTGGGGTGGGAGGGCTTTAAGACATCTCCCTAGTTTTTAAGGCAGTCATAGTTGAGAGAACACTGGCTTAAATCTAATCATTGCTCGAGTCCCATCTCAAACACCCTGTCCTCCAGAGAAACGCTGGAATCCTTCATTTTCCCTTAGCGTTTAGTAGCATGTAGTGAAGTGATTATCTGATCAATACTTATTTCATTATTTTGGGATGGCTGTGCTCTTAGATCCATTAGGGCTGAACTTGGGCATTGCATTAGGAACTTGCTGAGGACCAAAAAGTTCCTTTACAATTACTTCCTCCGATTTGACCAATGTCCACTTGTCACGTTGCAGAGACTTAGGGAGATAAGCAACAGTCAGTATTTATGAATAACCTTGGTTTGTGGCTGCCTGTGACAGCCAGCGTATGCTTCTCAGTTTCTCTTCTATTGAATTGTTACTGATCTACCTTGAGCTGTCTTGAGTCAGGTGCTCTCCTGAATGCATATTCTTTAGTCCGGAAAGGGGTGAACATGTGCCTTGCTTATATTACTCAGAAAACAGCTTTCCCTAGGATCCATAGGATCTTGAGCAATGTTTCTGAACTTCTCTGGCCTCCTCTGATTACATACTTTCAGACACAGACCATCTGAAATGAACACTAACTACCCTGTTGAGCTTTCTTTGGGGACTGGGCAGATATGGATATAAAAGCAACTTCTGAAGCATGTGTCTGCTTACTGACTGTGTTTACTAATGGTCCCCTTGGTTAGGGCCACTGATTTCGGGTGATCATTTTCTAAGGCTAGTCAAATGGCTCTTTGGACACTATTTCTGTAGGTGTGTTCGATATTTTCCTTAGAGAACAAAAGAGGCAGATGGGAACCTTCTCAAGTTACTCTTTGGGGCTTAGATATGGAGGACAAGACTCAGGGATTTGCCTAGGAGGAAGCCTTGTATGGGGGGAGATCCCTTTGCTTCTACACTTCACAGCCATGAATGTACAGCCCAGAAGATCTTTATTTCCCTTAAGTGGTCTCGTCAACTAGAGTAGATTTTGATGCCATTTCACAGTTGTCAGAAAATTCATTGTGGCAGTCCCCCAGAACCACAAAAATGTCCACAGCGTGGAAATAATATTGTGAGTAGTCTTATGATAAACTTGGAAATTCACTTCCTACCAAATTCCTGCTGCCCCTAAAAGCACCCAGCTGTTATCCTCATGCATACTTATCTATTGTAATTATTAATATCAAGTTTCTTTAAGACTTGGAACATCAGAAAGAAAAAGAGGAAAAAAACAGTGTTTAGAACCTTAGCTCAATTTGTTTAGTGGGTGATAATAGATTTTGAAATTCAAAGGACTTTGTGAAGTGAGCTATCTGTAAGATGGGCCTGACCAAACACAGGTTTTGGTGTGCACAGTAGCTGATGGGATCCTGAGGAGCTAAGTGTACTCCAAGTTCAGTACTTGTGTAAAATCCAGTAAGACCACATCTCACGATGCAACGCTTGCCGGGACTCAGGATGACTGACTACAATGGCTGACATTTTCCCTGTTCTCACACTTACAAAAATAAAATCAGAAAGCATGAGAGGATGCAGAAAGACATCTGGTAGCACAAAATGAAGACATTTATCGAAAGGATGCCTTTTTCCCTCTTAAAAGCTGCAAAACGTTTGCGGCGTCCCATCTTATCTAATCAGTGACAAAACCGTGAGAGGATGGCAGAGGACTGAAGTAAATATTTCTCTTGTATTAAATGTGAGCCTAACATTATCTTTCTGCCAAGTTGTGACTCAGTGCCTCGGTTATGCTACGTCATGGTGTAGATTCCTAATTAGAGAGGCACTATCATGAAGGTAGGTAGAGAATCATGAAGAAGGATGATGATACTCAAGGCCAAATGGATGTGGGTCCACACTTGTGTCTTTCAGAGCATCTTACAGATTCTTGACTTATAATGTCTTTTGCAGAACACCGTTCACTTAATGATAGTTCTTGCATTCATTTTGATGTCATCTTAATGACATTCAGTATTAAAGACAAGCCTGAATTTTTGCTCATGCTATTACACCTCTCAGTTAGAGCTGGGTGAGTTACACAGAATTAAAAACGAAAGGGCCTACTAGACTCAGACGCCAGACATGGAATTAATCATGACTTCTTATAGGGCTCTTTCAGCATCTACAAAAGCCTCCTAGAGGTGTTGTGTGACTTACACAATGATGACAGTTGTCATATCTGTAAATTTAATGGGTCACAGGGAGATGTACAACAGGTAACTTCCAATGTCACACCAAGTATCAGCTTGAAAATTACTCAACTTTGGAAAATTTGCCTTGAATTGTTTTCAAGTGGCTAGCTCTCGTACCATTGCTAGTTGAGTCTGCCCGTTTTGTCTTTTTTCTCTGATACTAGCCATTTTTCAGTTGTAAGTCCTGAAAAAAATATGTGGAATTATTATATCTGCCCAGGTTTTAGGACATTGCTTTCTATGTATATTTATAGGTTTAAGAATTATACAGTTGGTCCTATGTGACTAGCAAATCTAAAGAACCAGTTATTTGTAGAAAGGCAGGATATACATGTAATATGTGTATATGTATGTGTGTATATATATATGTAAACATATATATGTAAACATATATATATATCAGCATATACATTATGTCTTTGCACAGTGACACATACTTTGAGCTAATGAATCATCTGCAAAGGGCTGTATATCAGACTACTATTAATCAGTGGAGCTTGAAAATTAATGAGATTAACTCATAAATCAAATGGTTTTGAAGTCTATCACCTGGTTAGTTATAGTTAGACTGGTTATGTCTGTTCTCTTTGACACAGGAACAGTACAAACACTGGCACAGGATTTCAGTGGGGCCCACAGATCCCCCCCATCACCTTCTGAGCATTTATTGTAAAAGTACTTCCACTCTTTAATGGGAGAGACAACAGGATTTCTCCCCAAATTCAAGTAAAATAAAATAAAAAAATCTATGCCAGGAAAAAAAAAAAAAGAGAGAGTCTCCTGAGATGGATTGAATTCTTCTGAAGAGAAAAATATATAATTTACTACCACCTAAGAAATTAATGAGGCTATATATGAGGGGGTTCTTAGAGGTGAATTTATCTTCTATTTCTTATCAGAAAGTGCTGTACATTTGAAATCTTTCTACGGCTTCACCGAAACATAATTTCCCATAATAATGAAAAATATATGATTCTCGGCCACTTTGTTTACCAAAGACCTATTGTGTGAGCTCTCTATTGGCTGAGGAACTTTCAGCATAATTTACAGCAGAGTTTATTAAGAGCAAAAGACCCTCTCTCTGCACCGGAGGTTAAGAACATTTAATCTCTTAAAGCTGTCGTATCTAACGTGTAGCTATGTCAGCTACAGCTGTTTCAAAACATCAGTAACAAAATTATAGACAGGTTTTGAAGCTTCTGTGGTAGGAACGAATACATCTGAGGATTCGACTTGCTGACAGTGTTTATGTAATTTAATCTTACCATCTGGTAGAAAGTAAACATTTTTTTATATAAAATTAAAGTTTATAAAGTGAATCGCTTACACTTTTTTCAGTTGTTGTGAATGAATGATGAATTTACATGTAGTTTCAGTGGAGACTAGTTGGAGCTTCAGAGGGATGCTGGGGTGGTCCCTCATGCTGCTGTTTAATTGACAATGGTTCCTTAAACAGAAAACAAGACCATGACTTTATTCCAGCTTCAGAGTCTGTGTTTCATTCTTTCTGCATCCCCTGAAGATAGCATGTGTATTTTTATTATTTCTGTTTTGCCCCACAAGGAGACCAATATTCAGAAATGTTACACGTCACTCATCCCAGGGTGAACGATGTCACCAGTAAAACTCACACATCTGCACTGAAGAGAAAGGGTATTTGCACTGTGTCTGTTCCCTGTACCACAGTGGTCTCCACATAATACACACGTAGCTGTTGTGTGAATGATTGTTGCCCAATCCAGTGTTCCCAGCTTGCAGGGAGCACCTTTCCCTCTCCTCAGAAGTTGGCAAATTAGCAGATTTGTGAAACTGACAAATTGTTCTACAAGCCCTGCCAAGCTCAAACTTTATAAATCTGACCTAGACGTTTTACTTGAAATAAATGTACAGACTGTTGTGTTTATGACTATGCCCTGTGCTAAATTGAAAGTCTGTGTTCTATGTTGATGCAATAAAACGTAATTAGTTGTAAGTCAGGTTTGGGTTTAGTAGTAATTAGTTTAGTGTATAATTATTACCTCTAATAGCAATCTGAAATCTAAAAGCATTTTGATCTTTTTCCAAGTTAAGAAAAAGAAAAAAAAAACCACACAGACTTAAAACAGAAATAGAAGTACAGAATTCCATTAATTTCATAGGCAAGTCTGTCGTGGACCATGTTAAAGGACAATGTAAGATTTCGTGGATGATATGCTGTGTATTGTTGGTAGTACACAAAGGTTTATAAAAGTGAATTTCTAATGAGGCTCTGAAATTCAACATGATGATGCAGTACATTGTTTTTCATGTCAAAGCTATAATTGAAAGATCAGAGTTAACCCATGCATCACAATCACTGAAACTATAGTAATTCATTTGAAAATTACATTCAATTCGCTGAGTAACCCTAACCCTAACCCTAAACCTAACAACCCTGACCCTTTAGAGGCCACAGATGCAAGCTCCAGTGCTCCCCAAATGTCTTATGTTTTGCTTGCTTCTTGCAAAATAAAAAGTAGCTTTCCCTGATGAAGCAGTTATACAGTTATACTGTACTACTCAACCCACACCAGCTTTTGGATAAGTACGTTTATGAATTAAGATGCAGTATCTTTGTGAGTTACCAACGCCATGACACTTGCTGGTCAGCCAGCATTCAGAACACAATTGAAGAGCCGGGAATTCAACATTGAACTCCTTCTTCCAGTTCTTTCTGACTGGAAACTCATCTTTCCTGCTGTGCATAAAGTTATGTCTCCTTTGTCCTTTTAAAGCCTGTGTTTTAGTGTTACATTTAAACTTAAAGTTTATGATCTGGACACATTGGCGGTAATCTACAATAAAATTCCAGACCATGTGTGTTTTCTACACTGAAAATTAATATATCTCATCCTTTGACTGTTTGGCTTTAGAATATATATATATATATATATATATATATATATATATATATATTTATATTAGGAAAAAACCTGAAAAGTTCAATAAATGATGTGGAGTATAGAAACTGTGGTCTCACTGAGAGCGGCTTCACCGATAACGCAAGGCTGTTAAATAGTTTAAAATAAAATTTTATAGCTAAATAACTGATTTTATAAGCTGATCTTAAGTTTGCAACCAACATATAGAAAATTTATAAATTTTATGCTCTTCAGTAATATTTCCCCCCTTTATTCTCTGTTAATAGTAAGGGGCCTGTTTTTTGACTTCAAAAGAGGTTTCCAGTTATGAACATTTCCATTTGGCAAGGAGAAAGAAGTGATTTGACATAAAATATTCATGAACTGACATAATTAAAAATATTAACCAAGACATCTCAATTGGCTTTTATAGTATACCACTATAAATATTTATTTAGATCTTTGTGAGATGTCTTTTGTGTTCTGCATATTTATTTTTATCTATCTATCTATCTATCTATCTATTTTACAGAGAATAATCTGTCAGGTTACATTTTCTAGCACATGTTAATCTGGTGTTCGAATTCAGCATTTGGTCGAGAGGCACGCACTGCAGACCTAGTGGGTGTGTGGGATGAGACGGTGGGGGGGGTTGAGAAAAGACACCAGAGTGGGTGCTCCATCCGCTGCCATGTTGGCAGTCCTCAAAGTGACATATGACATGCCTGTTAAAGTTAGCAATACAAAATAACATAATTAGCTGCCAAATGAGAGAGAGTTAATAAAAGATGAGGTCGGTTTGTTGCTTTAGGCAATTTCTGAGACAGTTCCCATCCGTCCTCAGTTTCTTTCTCAAGCTCCCTGGCTATAAAAAGATTTTGTTAATCAAATGCACCAAATATTGCTTAATAAATGAATATAATTTAGTCTATTATCCTGCAGAATATCCGTATGCCCAAAGTATCCCTACTAGTTATCTACTAACAAGACAGATGTAGAAACTGTGAAACGACAGTCAAAGTTACCAGGGTAGCTCAGTACGATGGCTGTGTCCGCAAGGTCCTCATGTCCACTATGAAGGAGGAAGGATTCAAAGACAGTCTGGACTTACAGTAAGAAACTTTGGGGGTGGGGGGGCGGAAATGAAAGCAGAGAAGGGTCTGGAGTGGTGGCTCAGCGGGACGGATGTTCTTTGTGCAAGTGAGCGACCTGGGTATGGTCCCATGGCTCCCGGAGAGGAGACAGGCAGGACCCAGGTCTTCCCTGACCTGCCAGTCTAGCTAAATCAGGGATCCCCCAAGTTTAGCAGAAGTCCCTGTCTTTTAAAAAAAAACTTGGACCATGACAGAAATAAGACACTTGAAGTTAGTCTGTTGTTTCCATGGGCACAGGTGTGGGCAGGCACAGCTGGATACACATGTGGACATGCATTCATATAACACACACATAACAAAGAAAGAAAAGGTAGCTATTGGTAACATTAAATATACATATATAGAAACAACTTTATTTGGGGCTGGAGACATGGATCAGTGGTTAAGAGCTCCTGAGGAAAACCTGAGTTCAGTTCCCAGGATTCATGTCAGATGGCTTGAAGCTACCTGTATCTCCCGCTCTGGGGGAATCTGATGCCCTCTTCGGACCTCTGTGGTCATTGTGTATGTACCCCTCCCCCTAGATAAATAAGAAGTGTTAAAAAGACATTATTCATAAATACATTCATTAGTGATTTAGTCCTCTGATATACAAAGCCTAAGCTACAATGAGCACTCAGACATAGAGTGAGTGATAAGCCAAACAAAATACATGAGTGGAATGCAGACTTAAAGCAATAACTACAGTATTCTGGTGATTTTATTTATTTATTTATTTATTTATTTATTTATTTATTTATTTATTTATTTATTACCAATTCATGCTAGAACCTAGAGACTCCTCACTGCAATATCATGAAGTAGAAATGCCCACTGTGGAGTAAATTTAATAATCCTTTCCTGCATGCAAACATTAATAAACATGAACAGTTGAGGAAACTTGGTGACCACGTGTGTATGAATAAACAGAAGAATAAATAGGAAGCGTCTGAAGGAAAAGAAAAAAAAAGCCGAAATTTTTGTCCTGAATTCCGAGAATAAATGTTTTTGTAAAAAGCTATTTTATATTCCCAGTGTGACTCTCTTAATAAATTTTCATGTTTCCATCAAATGAAAATGAAGAGCGACACAGGGTTTTAAAATATTCATATATTCATTTAGTCAACAAATGTTTCTTGTGTGCCACACACCTAAGGATTCAGCACCCAAGGAACCGCTCTTGAACACATCTCTCTCAGAAGACAGACCCTCTCTTTCTCTCATGCATATGAGAGAGAGGTATCTGTCTGTGGGAAATCAGAGTGAGATCCTCTAGGATTTGAAGTTCATGCCCAAAGTTTGCTAAGCAGTATGGGAAGTTTTGGATGCTACGCATTTGGAAGACATGGTTAAAACCAGAGAACTTTCAGAAGTCACGGGAGAAGGACCTACAAACAAAGGAACAGAAGAAGTAAAGCTTTTAAATTAGGACACAACTCGCAGGCAGCAGAAATCAGTGTGTGTCGGGGGGGGGGGGGAGTGAGAGTCATGTTTATGAATGTTGGGGAAAATGAAGACATTCATTGGCCTGAGTGGACAGAAGGCTTCAAACTAGGATAACTGATAAGAGAATTTTTTTTTGAGATTTATATATTTTATCATATATGTGAGTACACTGTTGCTGTCTTCAGACACACCAGAAGAGGGCATCAGATCCCCCTTACAGACGGTTGTGAGCCACCATGTGGTTGCTGGGAATTGAACTCAGGCCCTCTAGAAGAGCAGCCAGTGCTCTTAATTCACCGCTGAGCCATCTCTGTAGCCCTGGAATGAACTGGTTATGAACAACCTTGTGTATGAGGTGGAGGAACTGGGTATCTGCCTGTTGACCCAAGGACACAGTGAGTGAAAACTGAGACAGAATATGTAAAGTAATTTTTTTTAAAAGTCACTTATAAACCATGTTATTACTCTAACAGTGAAGTGGAATACTGAAAAGACTCCAGAAGAGTGTGTGGTGAAGGACCTAGAACAGTTTCTCCTCTCCATGTCTTCTTTAACTGTGCTAAAGTTTTAATGAGGACACAGGTGGTATCTTTGTAACTACTGGCTTTAGGCTTGTTCCTTTCCTAGCACTGTACACACTAGATTCTTTCTTTTCTTTTTCTTTTCTTTTTGGGAGTCTTATATAATTACATTTTTTCTCTCTTTCCTTCCCTCCCTCAATGCCTCTCCTAGTTCTTTTCCAAATGTATGCTCTCCCTTTTCATTAATTGTAATTTCATGCATATATGTGTGCTCATACATATATATTCCTAAATATAGCCTATTCAGTATGTGTAAAGTTACTCATATGGATGCACTGAGGGCTGGCCATTTGGTAGGGGATAACCATTTGGTGTGACTGTTTCTCCAGTCTCTCGGCATTCCTTAGTTGCCTGTAATTCTTTGTGTGGGGATGAGGCTTTCCCCACCCACTGGGCTTTGACGTGTCTGCTGGTGTATTCCTGGTTCAGTTCATGTTCAGGCACAGCAGTGCGATGGTGAGGCTTTATAGGTGTGGCTTCCTGATATTACTACACTTAGAGTTTCCTTTTTTTAAACTGAGGAATGTTATAGTTATCTCTTCTGAAAACAGTAACACATCATTCAAAAACCAGAGCATATACAACAAACTGATCACTAAAAATCATCTTTCCGGAAAGAAGATTAATTCATATATGGTGAGCTTTTCACCTCGATAGTGAAGTAGACATTCTTGTGATTCTGCTAAATAAATTGGACACCAAGAGGCGTCTCCATGAGAGTAAAAATTGTGGTGTCAATTAACAGAGTTATAAAAATAAGATAAAATGCACAGAATTTATGTTTAGAAACTTATCTATGGTATTGACTTGGAACTGATTTCTTAGTTTTCTTCTCTCTTTTTTTCTCTCTCAGTTTTTCTGAAACAGGGCTTCTCTGTGTAGTCCTGGCTGTTCTGGAACTCACTCTGTAAAGACCTAGTACTCACTGAGATCTGCCTGCCTCTGTCTCCCAAGTGCAATGCTGGGTGGGGTTAAAGGCTCCACCACCAACCACCAAGGCTCTCATTTTCTTCTTATTTTGGGGAGAATTCTTAACAGACAGATATAGGTATATGTGCTGTTACTGGGGCACATAAACCCTGGGGACTGCCTGCTTCCATTTCAAATCCAGCAGTGTTCCTGTGATTCCAAGGAATTCATGTAAAGAAAGCCTTCTTAGGTGGTAATTCAGTCTAATGTGTGTGAGTGTCTGTCTCCCTTCCTCCCTTCCTCCCTTCCTCACTTCCTTCCTTCCTCCTTCCCTCCCTCCCTCCCCCCTCCCAACATTTAACATGGAACTGATACCCCTTCAGTACATGTTACCTGGATGAAACACAGTCTCACAGTCAGTCAAGTATTTGGAGGCACACACAACCTCACCAGGGAGAGAAAATTAGTTGAATAGTTATTGGGAAATCAGGAAAATAATTCAAAGTAGAGAACTCAGGTCCATTAATCGGGAGGTTCCTTGTATGGCCAATGAGCTTTGGTATCCAATTTAATGAAAGATGCTTTTTTTTTTTACTTTTCCAGAGCAGAAAAATTAATTGGCAGCTATAATTTAAATTTGGTTTCCTTTTAATTGAAAGAATGTCTAAAGGGAAGGGAAAAAATCTTTCCACTCATTTTCATTTCTTAATTTCTTTTTTTTTAAAGAAAAGTTTTATTATTCCAAGTATTGACGTTTTCATTATTTTAATTAGGATATTTAATTTATTATATATCATCTCTAAGTAGAGGGAAAAAGAAAACCTTTAAAGGCAGGAGAATGGTTTAGTGAATTCACAGTCTGTTCTCTGGGTGAGGATTCAATTCATACAGGAAGAACTAGCCTGGGGCAGCTTTGGAGCAAATACAGTTTCAGACAGCTAACGTGATCATAGTAGATTTTATATTTTCTCTGTGTTAGAAATTAATTTTGTTGTGGTCCCTCCACCACCCACTGTGGGTGTTTATGTATGTTTTTAAAGGATTTCATTGGCAGGTGGTCAGCCTTGGTGCTATACTGAAAGCCTGCTTTCGTACTTGAAGCAAGCTTAGGTTTTATCTTAATTACCTCAGGTCCTAACTCAGCCTAATTTTTTAAAAAAAAAAGAGTCTACATGCCAGAAAACATAGACATGTTTTTAAATGCCTTTAATACAGGGCTTTTTTTCCCCCATTATTCCCCTGAATAATTCTAAATTCAACACAAAATTCCAGTGTTCCTTCCCACAGGCCACCAGGACAAAGCAGCAGGCCATAGACTTGTAGCCTGTTTAAACATCTGAAAATTACTTAGAAGGCGACCCCACTCCTTTGTCTTCTGCTGAGACCCTGACAACCCAGGAAGGCATGCAGCTGTTTGAGTGTGAGTTTCTCCTCTGCTATGAAGACAGATGAGGGTGGGAGGCTTTTGTCCTCTGAGAATGATTGCATCCTAGAGCAATCTGCATTTGCCTTCTTATGTGGAGGGGCCAGCATCCTTGGTTTCCTAAGATCTGAGAAGGGAAAAGCCAGTTACTTCTCTCTCTCTCTCCCTCCCTCCCTCCCTCTCTCCAACCCTCTCCCTCTCTTTAAAAGGAGATAGAGTCTTATGTCCCCTAGGCTGATTTTGAATTTAAACTTAGCTGATCATGACCTTGAACCCCTTGAACCCCTGACCCTCCTACTTCTTGTGAACATAGGCAAGCCTCCCCCCACTTCCTCCCCCCACCCAGCCTAAGATGGGGATGGAACCCATGGCATCCTGGATGTGATGCAAGCAATATACTAACTAAGAGCCCCAGATGTTTTAATCACATTCTGAAGAAGATCACCAGTACAGTTTGCCTTTTGCTTTTGCACATCATATGCATTGGGGGCACTGAGCAACCTTGGTGGGGGGTCTGAGGGGGTCTTGAACACTCAGGGGAAGTCACCTCCTGCCACTCATAATAAATTGCTATGCTACACCCTCAACCACTTTTTGCCTCAGCAGAGATGACTCATTTGTTCAAAATTAATTTATTAATTAATAATTAATAATGTTAATCAATATTATATTGTGTGGTTTAGTTATAATTGATGATGCTTTATTTGATGAGTTACAACTTAAGAAATGTAGGGGGTAAATATGATTTCCTAAACTCACAGCCTCTCCATGTGTAAAAGACATGTAAGGAACAAAGGTATGATTTCAGGTGGTGTGTGATTTGATTAATAATTCTGAATGAATGAATGAATGAATGAATATGTAATTGGCACACTCGAGAGACAGTATAGTATTTAAAGATGTTGGCTTCATTGAAAATACATTTTTTTAAAAAATTTTGTTTTGAATTATACCATTCTCGTCTACTGTAGTATGTATTATGGGGCTACATTCTCTGCTTTCTGTGGCTCAGGGTCATTGCTTTCAAAATGGAGATGATGAAACTTAGCATCACTGGTTTGTAGTATGGCTGAAAGCTTATTTGCATGAGACTGGAGGTGTAGTTCATGAAAGTACTTTCAAAAGGACTTGCCTATCATGTGGGAAGCCCTGGCATTAAGTCCCAGTGCCTTTTAAAACCAGGTGTGGTGATAACCCGTGCCAGTGATCCAAGCATTTAAAGTACAGGCAGTATGGATAGGAGTTCAAGGTCGTCTTTAACTATGCAAGTGCCTGGCTACAAGAGATTGAGGAACTTGAGAGGGAATCAGGGATGGAAGGAGGGGAGGGGAGGGGAGGGAGGGAGGGAGGGGGGGAAGGGAGGGAGGGAGGGGGAAAGGGAGAGAGGGAGGGGGGAGTTGATAAGGATTACCCTTAACTCTTAAAGGTGAAAATTTCAGGAATTAACCATGTAAGTTTTAATTATTGTTAATATTGCTAAAAATTCTATTATTTAGTGTACATTTTTTTTGGGGGGGGGACTCTTTTCTCAAAACTACCTGAATTTGTTCTGGTTGTTGTAAGTTTTGCAGTTTAACAGTTAATGATAACAGTTCTGAGGACCTTAAACATTTAACCCATGGGCAAGACATACAGACTTTTGTTCAATAATTTATATATTTTTGGCAGTCTTTTTTTTTTCTTTTACAGTAGAGCTCCTTCAAAAAACATTCCTGTGTTTTATGAATTCAGAGTGTGTGAATCTTCCTAATAATTATAACCACCCATAGGCAGGAGCTACATTTTGTAATTGCTTCATCCTACAAGGCAAAAAGATCATGTTTTAATACGTAACAGATATCAGCTACTAAATAAATACAAGGTTGATTCACACATCCATAACAGACACAGCTCGCACTGCTATGCCTTTAAGAATCCCAAATGTCTCCAAGATTTGTGGCAACTGAGAACATCCAGATAACCAACTTTTATTCTTCAAGATAGATGTCATCAATTTCTACTGCCTCACCAAAAAATTATGTGGGCCAGAAATAGGTCTTTCCTTATAAATTTTACAACCAGTTCCTCCCAGGCCAGGGAGAAATCATTGCCTTCAAAACACTGTTGGTCTCTGAGGCTCCTATAGAGATTCGAGCAGTGTGGCAGTAGCTGTACCCATAGGCCAGAGTAATAGAACTAAAGGACTGTGGGCCTGCAATATACATATTAATCCTATCCCAAATCCACATGGTGGGTGTTCAAGAATTCTCTTGTTTTACATCTGGCTTCTCAGAACACTTGCATGTGTCTTTTCTAAATACTGTAACAATTTTATTAGCTGCAGAATGTTTTAGTGAAACAGTTTGAAAAAAAAAAGTCAGACTTACTCCCTATTTCTTCAAAAGTAAGAAAAACAACCTTATGATCATTTTCATTGTCTTTGGGCTTCCAACTTCCCTCATACAGATATGGTCATGTATCTTGTCCTGAGAAAAACTAAAATCTGTTTTAGTTTTAGTCTTCTAAAATCTGCCCCCCCCCTTAGTCTCTCTATGTTAGTTTCTTAGGTTAGAGAAATTCCAATACTTCACCTATAGAGACCTATAAATTTCCAACTCCAAATACTTCATTCCAAGAGTCAATATTGATATGAATGAAATGTATTTTAAAGGGAGAGTAAAACAAGCTTTTCAGCTGAGTTCTTTATAGGATTTTAATTCTCAATCCTCGCTAACTGGAGAACGTTACTGTCTTTAAGGTGAGAATTTTTGTATTAAGTCACTAAAATAAGCTTGAAAAATTGCTGAGCAAAACACACCTAATTCACACATTTAAGTTAGATTTAATTTTAAAATGCTTTCAAGGACCCTTTTCTCTTATCCCCTCGGGGGTCTTTCAAAACCCAGGTGTCTGGGATTGTCTCCAGCCTGGTCGCAAAGCACCTTAGGCTCTGAAATAATACTTGAGCATGGCCTTTTATTTTACAGTGCCTATTTACATAATGCCTATTCATTTAAACTCACTCAGAATGTGTGGCCAAGATGAACGGCACCTGAGTAGGTCTGCAGGGCTTGGCCTTGGGTTTCTGTTGAATTGATTTCCAAGTATCCTTCAAATGACTTGGGGAGAAAAAGAAATACCGTAGAGGCATTTCTTCATTAAACCACCACCTCCTTAAAAGGCAACTTAAAAATAGTGCTGTGTTATATATAGCAATAAATGATTGGACAGAAACAATTTAAATCGATATTTTATTAATCATTCCAGGTGCACAAAGCATACTATGATAACTTTTTTTGTCATCGAATAACAACATGTCTTATAAACCTCAAGACCATCTCTGACCTGAAAGTAGCATTTCTCTCTCACACAGAGTATATTCATTCTCTTAATCCATTGATTCAACTTTCCAGTTCAAAAAGGCATCTTTCTTTATGGGTGTGTGAATGAAATAAGTTTTTCCATGTGACTTTTGTTTTCTAAATGTTTGTTGTTTTTTGATGCAGTGAGTCCTGGTGTGATATTAGAGATGAGGTGTTGCCTTAATTTTAGACTTTGTGGTGAATTTTGAATATATTTGTGTCTTAGCCAAGACACCTCAATCTGAGTCCTTTGTTCAGAGTCCACTTTTAATTCGACTCCTGTGCTCTTTCCTTGTGTGAGGTTAGATAGCATGAGTAAGAATGCATGTAGCTATATCACAGCATGCCTGGAGTATTTGCTTAAGCCTTTGTACACTGACAGTCCTTAATAGCCTCCACCGTATACTCTAGAAATCTGAAGAAAGTGTACTGTGTACAGATGACCGCACTAAGCCATTTCTTCTTAAATGATGTGAGCTGTGAATCAGGAGCATGGGCTTTGACAAGCTTACCTTCGTTTGGTCTTTCTACCCAGTGACTTGGAGATGTTGCTGTGTAGTTAGGGATTTTTGGATGGTGATAATTGCAGCCATGTGCCTGCATACTAGCACCCATGATTTCCCAAGGCCAGAGTGACTGTGACGCTTATCAGCTGGCATACTTTACTCATCTGTTATACCTTCAACTTTGCCACCCTTCTCAGAGCTACACCATGGCTAGATCGCCAGAGCCATTACCTTTGCAGCAGCTGATGCTACACGGAGTGGAGTGAGGTCCCTACTTCAGGTTGGACCAGTTTTATAACAACAGTTAATCTGAACAAATGACCAGGTCCTTATAATTCCAATATGAGTACATATAAAAATATAAACTATAAAATTATATATACTATATTAATGTATAAATTATTTTATGGTTCTTGATAATAGTCATTTTCCCTAGGTATTTTAGTGGGATCTCTATTTCCTAAATAATATTTACTTTTGCTTTCTTTTACTTTATGAAAATATTATTGTTCTTCCCCTTAACAAATCATATCAGTTCAACCAACTGCCCTCCCTCCCTCCCTCCCTCCTTTTGTTCTCTCTCCCTCCTTTTCTCTCCCTCCCTCCCTCCCTCCCTCCTTTTGTCCCCCTCCCTCGCTCCTTTTGTCACCCTCCCTCCCGCCCTCCCTCCTTTTCCCCCCTCTCCCCTTCACTCCCTCCTTTTGTCTCCCTCCCTCCCTCCCTCCCCCTTTCTCTCACTGCCTTTCCTTGCTCCTTCCTCCTTTCCTGTTTTCTAGTCACCTGAATCCAAAAGATCTTTTAATTAATTTTAAATTTTTTTTTTATAATGATATCCTAGTTTTCTCTGACCCAGGAAACATGTGAGTCTGTTTGGGACAGTTGCACTCAAAACCCAGCAGGGAAACACAGCAAGAAAATTCTGGCTTTAAGCAAATGCAACAACTTTTTTAAAAAACATGATGCCTCATCCTGCAAACATCAAGTGCATAGGATGATATCATTTTGATTTTTCACTCTTGACTTGAATCTTGAAGCCAACAATATGAAACCCAAATCCTGCTATGACTTCTAAAGTGACACTCTTGAGCGGTATTGGACTGTGTCTGGATGTGAAAGAGAAAGTTCTTCACATCTCCTGCTGATAGATGGGGCCCTCCTCTGGGAGTCTTTAATTGTCTCTTTGTGGTAGGCACCAGCATCAACTTCTTAACAAAGCCAGCATTAGAGAGGAGATCAAAACTAAGCTTCTGGTGTGCTTAGAATTTGGCCACCTTTTCTCAAAGCTAAACAAACCTGTTGATGAAAAACATGTAGCGAAAGGTGATATTCAAGAAGCAAATTCTAATACACAAAACAAAATCCAATAATTTGGTGTTGTAGTTAAGTGTTTGTTTAACAACAAAAATAGTTTAGCAGATTTCAACAGAACCAGTTAATCAGTTTGGTTGAGACTTACTTCATGTCATGTACAAATGACTCACATGAAGACAAGAGTGTTCCTGAGGGTTTTGTATCACATGTGGTTAAATGTGAAATTATGGTTCAATCAGTCACCAGCAATATTTCATGGGGAGGGAAAATAAGTTGTATATGGTGCACTGCTGATTTAGCTAGTGGACACTGTGTCTTTAAAGTGTTATTATTTATGTGTCTGTGTTGTGAATTTCATAGTGAGCCAATTCTCTGGCTTTAAAACAAAGCTGTGAGCACATATCTGTATTCTTGAGATATAAACTGTTTAGTGACTGAAACGAGGGAATCCCAACATGAATGAATGGAACTCTCTCTCTCGTTGGGGGTAAGACTGCTATTGGGAACTACTGCCCTGACTGATTGGATGATCAAACCCTCCCAAGTTAGCCACTGGTAAGGACAAGAAACCTGAAGACTGGCTTCTGATAAGAGTAGGACTTGGGGTATGACATCATTTATAGGAAACCAAGTAATCTCTTCTATTAGTTTGACAAGTGGCTCAGTGAGTAAATCTGCTTGCCAGTAGCCCTGATGTCATGAGCTTAATTCCTGAGCTTGAGTGCATGCACACACATACACATACATACACACCACACACACACACACACACAAGCTTTGTGCGTACAAATAAAACATAAAAATAAACTCTACTGGTAGAGTTTCAGTTAACTCGGGTTGAATTAACAATTCTCCGTTAAGATGGTAACATCTCTTGGTCACTTAGTTCTAAAGTTGAACTTTTAAATGTCAACATTTGTACTTTGTGAAGAGAAGAATTAAGAAGGTTCAGAGGGTAAAGTCAGGGCACTCGGTGTGTCAGCAGACACTTAGCACCTAGGAATATTGTCCCCGAGAGGAGTTTTGGAGGCCTTGGTCAGGTAAGGAATGGATGTATATGTCTTCTTGGGAGACTAATTTATCAGAATATTCTCTCTACAATGGCTGCAGTATAGATTGGACAACTAAAGTATGAAATTTTCAGGCATTTATGAATTTGTTTGCTTATTTGCTGTTTTCTGAGACAGTGTCTCTGCCCTTGAATATTTTTAGTGGCCATGTGTTTGAATGCATGTGCACATGTCATGTGTGTGCAAATGCATACTTGTGTCTGAGCACAGCTGTACCTGTGTATATGGACCATAGATTAACATTATATGCTGTTCCTCAGACATAGGGACAGGATCTTTTATTGGCCTCTAACTCCTCAGCTATACTAGACTGGCTGACAGGCACATTCCAGGGAATCCTCTTGTCTCTGATGTCCCAGAGTTGGCCTTGAACTTTTGATTCTCCTCAGAGGGCTCCCAAAAGCTGAATTCAAGGCCAGAGCCATCACACTTGGTGAGAACATGACCCTAAGCAGAGGCATTCCGACCCCTTAATGGAGCTTCTCTTTTGACCTATGTGTGCTCGCAGGTGAGTCCCATGAGCCTCTTCTCTCATGTAAAATGCCTGTCTGCCAGGATTGCTGAGAGAGTGAAGATTGTACGTGTGTGAAAAGGCAGTTTGTCAGCTATGTTCCACATTCTTAATTTTTACCATGATACAAATGGTGCCCACAAACAGCCTATGTATTTCAAAGGAAGTCACCCCCAATGTATTATGATCAGTTCGGAAAACCTCAGGACAAACCTGTCCCCGCCCTTGCACGCAGATTCCTGTGGTAATTAAATTATTCTAATTAGAAAAAAAATGATTGAAGTCCAAAGGTAATCAAATACGTGTGCCGCAGAGTGGGATAACCCGGGGCTACACGGCCATGACGCAATGCATTCTAAGATTAGATTCCACACACCTCCGTGGACACACCTCCATGGACAAACTAGCTGTTCGGTTCCAGTCATTTGAGTTTTCTGACTAGACCTTAATACATTCAGTCAACCTCATTTGACTTCCTGTTGATTCTTTTTTGTTTTCCCTACAAATTTGAGTCATTGCAAAGATAGTGTTGTATATTCCGAAATCATAATTCATCAAAAAAAATTTGCTTTCAAGAGTTTTCATTCATACACATTTTTTATTAACATTAAGGGCTCGCTGATTTTTTTTTTTTTTTAAGAGCAGTTGTATGGTCAGATTTCTAACTGAATTCCAAGGAGAAGGAATTTTCTTTGGGATCTATGACTTGATTTAATTTTTTTTTTTTTTTTTTTTACTTTAAGAGATTGTTTTGCCAGAAGGTGATGGGACACATCTTTAATCCCAGCACTCAGGAGGTAGAGGCAGGGAGATCTCTGAGTTCAAGGCCAGCCTGGTCTACATAGTTCCAGGACAGCCAGAGCTATGCAGAGAAACTCGGTCTCAAAACCAAACACAGAGAGAGTGTATTTTAAAAGTCAATGACTGCTAAAAGTGTGGAATTTGAGTTAAGTGTTTGACGATTTTGTTTCTGTGTCACATAGTAAAATGGGTACAAAGCTTATGGGGAGAAGCTGTCTAAAAGGCCTCACCTTTGTTCTGAGCAGAAGAAATACCCATCGACTTGATGAGAATAGTGTATGAAACTTGAACAGTTTAAATTGCATCAACAAGTTTCAAGAGGTATTAATTTGCAGATAACTAAGGATGAAATTAAGCTTCTGAAGACTAGAGGTGCATTTTAGAGGGAACTAGAATTCTCCAGGAAATCTCAAAGACTGTAAACACAGAATGCAGCTTGGAGACAGCACACTTTTTTAACCTGTTACTGAAAGCATTTCATACTCAAAAGGATGGAGAGAGAGGCCCTTGTCCACACTGCTTTCTTGAGGAAAGGACCTTGATTTCAGTCCATTAATATGCAGTTGTGGAACCAAGGACCACTTTGGTAGAGATAATTTCGCCTGCCATGAACTCAAGGGAAGTCTTCCAGAAAGATAAGAAGGGGGCGGGGGAGGGATAATTCCCTTTCGTTCTCTGCTAGTTATTCCAGCCGAAGTTCAACATACTGAGAGAGCAGATAACATATGTCCATTTTTTATCAACATTTTCATTTTGTCCCAGGTCCTGAACTATATGAAGAACTGTCCAATGTAGAAATTTGCCAAGATTGTGGGACGTATTTCAGGAAAAAAAAAGTTGCAAATCTTCCCTGGACCCTATTAATACATTCATGCCATATAGATTTATTTTTATATATATTTTATTTCTTTGGTTAGTTATTCTATTTGGTCTTTTACTCTCTTAGTACAGAATGAATGACACATATTTAAATATCCTTAAATACCTGAGTTTAGTAAAGTTATAAATATAGTCTATATTAAAACTTCAAATATTCTTTGCCATATATATATGTATATATATATATATACATATATGTGTATATAGTTATGTTTTCATCTTGATATAGGAAGCGGCAGTTCTGTCTGCTTTATTATTCCAAAATAAATGTTTTATAGATTGCATAAAATGCTGACCAGCAGTCTGAACTTCTGAACTTGACAAAGTTCAATATTAAAAGAACTGGTTTGAAATTACAGCAAGGGTGCTTTAGGTTAGACAAGTAGAATATTTTTGTGCAGCAAAGATATATATATATATATATATATATATATTTTAAAAAGCAGGCTGCACAGGAATGTTATTATAAGCTCATTCCCAGTAGGTCCTAAGACCGAAATTTCTGGGATAGAAGTTAATCAAATCCTTTTATTGAGTATGCAAATCACTTTTCTGGGTATCTAGAGACTTACATGGGATGTTTCATTCTTTAAAGAGTTTACCATTTAATGTAGAAACAAGATAAAATCATATGGAACCCTTCCCACAAAAGTCTCTAAAAATTGCTATTATGTTTCAAATGTAAACACAATGTTTCAAATGTAAACACAATGAAAATACGCTTGAGAATGCTGTAGGCATAGGTAGACAGAGATGCGTAGGTGTATATGTTCTTTTTATGAAGTCAGTCTCCCATCACTTTATTATTCAAAAACTAAGTGAACTTCAGGACCTAACCAGACCTTTTCTAGATAAACCCAGCCAGGCCGGTTTTATTATTTGTTGAATGTAACCCAGCCTGTATGTTTTGAAAGAGCTGCAGATTGAAGTTAGCTAGTTAACGCTCGCAGAGAGAACACGAGATCGTCTGAACAGGAAGATGAGAGTCTCATTTTCTTTCTTGAGCTAAAATTATTTTGTCACAGTCATGCGGAAAAACATCTATTTTATTCAGATTTTTGGATGGAAGACAGAAGCTGTCTAAAGGAGGATTGTTCCATCAGCTTCAATACCATCTCATTTCCTTTCCTTCGTCTAAGGAGTTGTCCACGCTGTGTAACCGATTTTCTCAGTCCCATTAACTTTAGTACTGTCTCTGGCTTCTGTTCAGCAGCTGAACAAAGTTTGAAGTTGATGGCCCCGTAGACTAAAGGTCTTCTTTGGAAACGCTCACCACTGTCTGAGAAGGAGCTATTTTCCATATCCTTTACAGCAAACTGCTATTTAGCCTGCGTTGAGAAGGTGACCAAGGTAGGGTGAGTTGCTGGACCTTTGGCTTTTCTGAATGTAAGTTCAGTATTTGAGTGAAGAACTCAGAAAGGAAAAGAAATAAATGAGAGCATCCATTCTCACCTAGACACCAAAGACCTTTTAGCCGTTGCTATCTTGTTAGTCTTTCTGAGGAGTCTCACTAGACAGCAGGCTTGCTCGTCAGTTATAATTCCATCATTACCCTTCCTAACAGCCCTTTAAGCCTTGTGCTCTTCAAATGAGGGCTGAGCAGCCCAGAGCCCTGTATGCATTTGGTCCCACCGCTCAGTGCAAGAGGCTGAGACAAAAAGATGCCAACTGACTTTAAGGCAATTTCCTTTCCTCCGTGGAAATTTCTGCTTCTCATATTGAATTGATTCGAGGAGTGAAACCTGACCTCTTGTTACAGTGCGTACCCTTCGCAGTGTGCACAAGTAATTCAAAATGAAATACAAGTTGTACATAGAAAAATACAAAACCGGCTATCGCGTGTCCAGCTTATTGTGAAAAAAAAAAAAACTGTAAAATCTGCTCCTCTATTAAGAGGGATACATTTACCAATGCATTAGGTTTTTCTGCTCATTGCAAGATAATTAAAGTAATGGATTCTTACTTGGAGTATATTGTAAGCTTATAGTTGGCCTTCATCTATAAATGCTGAAATGGAAAAATTATGCAATTAATTAAAAGCAAAAAATTCTGCCTCTTTGTTAAATAGTGTTTTTGACCTCAAGTATTAAAGTATTGGGTTTGTGTCTCTCATTTCTTGCATGTGTGTGCACACCATGTGAGTGTGTGTCTCTGTGTGTGTATTTTGCATGTCCATGTATATCTGTGTATATATGTGCCTGTGTGTATGTGTGTGTATATAAAGTTGATTCACTGGAAACAAAGTATTTACTTTAACTTTTGTCAGTATTTATTATTTGTCAGTATGTGTTGTTAGGGAAAGTTATCAGGTTTGAAAGTAAGAATTAAAACTATTTGGATGAAAAAAGTACATAATCTATTTAAAATGTGCATGCATCTTATTTATTATTGACATTATTCCATTTTAACAGTAACTTCAAATATGTATATACCAATGCTGTTGAATTCAAGGGAGAGTGGGTTCATGTGTTTAGTAACAAAAGTATATTTAATTACTGGAGGTGATGTCACCAGAACCCCTGCCTTCATCACTATTAGTTAATGGGAAGTGCCTCTGAGCTATGTCTGTATGCATGATAAATGGTCCCAACAGTTGACCGAGCACTACCAACACTGATCAGTGTGTTTGTCTTATGATTGATATGTTCCGCTCATCAGCTTGGATACCTTGGGTTAGATAAACAGTAGCATACCTCACGCAGACTATATCTATTTATATAGAGTTCTACCTTGTTGAACAATTTGTGTGAGACATCTCTCCTCTTTAGATCGGGAAGCATCCAGGCAGCTGGTGTGAGGGCGGAGGAGGGAGTGTTGGCAGAGATATTGCCTCTGTTCCAGATCTTTAATAAATGTAACTAGTTGAGTTTGTGCCTTGCCTTCTTCTTTTTTTTAATAGCAAAGCAATTCTAGTGTAAAAAGAGCAGTTGTTTGGTTATATTATTTAATTAAGCGCAGTTTCCTTTCTTGTTCTTTGAAAAGAAAAGCAACTCGTCAAAGCACACAAATAAAAAGAGATGAAAATAAAGGCCTGGAAACGATGCCGAGTCCATAAGGCAATCTCATTAATTCTGGATATCTAAAAGAAACAAAATCTTAAATATGAGAAAATACACGAGCAGTCCCTGTGAAGAAAAGCACATTCAAAATTCACGCCCGTTTTCAACACCCTTATCACATAATTATAAATCAATGCAAGACTAGTGACAGAACTGGTTGGTCTTGTATTCCTTAGTGGCAGACACTTCTGCAGATGACCACTGCAGAGAAGCTGGTGATATCTCTCAAAGGTAATCCTCTCACATAGATGACCACTGCAGTGAAGCAGGTGATATCTCTCAAAGGTAATCTTCTCACATAGATGACCGCCGCCTTGCCTTTCAGCCCCGTTGTGCAGGTGGTCAGAGGTGTTTGCGGGCTTCCCTCCAACGAAGACTTCACAGCTAATGAGAAAGTTCCCTTCTTAAAGATGCCTCTGCCACCCTCCCACGTTTTATTTATTTACTTTTTAATGCGTGGAGCTCAGAAATGGGCTCCCTCATTTTCCTGAAGGCACTGCTCAGGACACAGGGGCCATAAAAGGAAAGAATTCTGTGGTTGAACAGAAATTAATTAGGAAAAAATGAGGAAGGAACCAGGAGCTCTTAAGTTGGTGGCTTTAAAAAACATTCTAACAGCTGTAATATGAGAGAACAGACTAACACATTTTTTAATATAATTATATGAGAAAGACATTTTTATATTTCCCTCTTCTAGCATAAAAAGAGGTTTTTGTCAAGCTGTAACAATTTATTCCTTATGGAAACTGCTGTATTATTGTCTGATGGCCATTTTAGATCCATAAAACGAAATGGATTAAAGAAAATTAAACAGTATTTTTAAGTGTCTACAGCTTGTGGTATGTTAACAACAATGTATGTGAAACAGTACCAGAGATTAAGCTGAGGTTGTCAAGACTTTGTGTGTGTGTGGTAAGATTGCTTAAGTATTTCACTCTTAAAGTTCATTGTCAGACAAGACTTGGAAACTCTCAATAATTTGGGGGAAATAAAAGATGTTTCCAGCAAATTTAAGCCCACATCATATGTAAGACTATATATTATACGTAGCATCTGTTTTACTCTGCATGACATTGCAATAAGTACTTTACGACTTTGATCACCAAAAGGAGTGCTTTTAGTAGTCGGGAAAATTGTAATTGGATTTCAAAGATTTTGTGAACTTTTGGTAAATGGTCCTGCTTCCCTGTCTGGAGGTGAGAGGACCAGAAACCTCTTCCGAATTCTCAGAATTTCTAAGTATCCAGACATCCCCTGACATGACATGAAATACCTAAAATTGTTATATATCTCTCAGTATATTTAATTCTGTAGTCAGATGTAGTGCATATTTACCAAAGATTAGCAAGCTAATAGAAGGGGGCTGCATTTATGTGTTGCTAAGAGTAGCTTGAAGTTGATTGTGTGTGTTCACATGTGTATAGGTATACATGTGTGTTTGCCTATGTAGCAAGATCTGAGATGTCACCCTCAGTGTGTCTTCCTCAGGAACACCATCCACCTTCTAAGAGACAAAATCCCTCATTGGCCTGGAGCTCACCAATTGAGCTAGACAGACAGGCCAGGGAGACCTAGGAAGCCTCTTCTCTCTGCCTCCTTGGTGCCAGGATTCCAAGTGTGTACCACCATACCTGGCTTTTAAAACTTGGTTCTAGAGGTTGAACTCAGATAACCACTGAGCTGTCTCCCCAGCTCAGAGTCAGCATTTTGAATTGAGTTGATTACGAGTGAGCTATTTCATCCTACGGAATATCATTTAGTAAGCCCATAAAGAATAAATGACATGAAATATTGCCCCCTCCCCCCTCCAAAAAAAGTCAAGGTCAATGACTTGACAACATCAAGTGGTCAGGGTGTGATAACTAAGTCACTGGAAACAGGAAAGCTTGATATGGCAAAACAGGAGTCCCCTGATGACTGGAGTCTCCTCTAAGGCACCCTGCTGAGTGCTGTAGATAGGTAATGATGATTTTCCTCATAGAGTAATGTCTTCTCTGTCAGCTGTCCCAATGTGCCAGGCTCATTTTAAGCATTTTAACCAATGTATTTGGGTCATATTCACCTCCCCATCTTTCTCTGATTTCCCCCTTATCCAACTTCTATGTAACAATCTGTAAAAAGTTGCCTCCTATAATTGAGCAGTGGTTATATTAGGTGTTCACACAGGAAAGCTTGTTATTAAGGAAAAGCTCTAACACGAAGTGGATGAAAGAATCTAAGGAATGATAGTATATTTAACCCAATTCCGCCATGTTTTACATACACCAGAATTTATAGTGAAATGGCCTACACTCTTTGTTCTGCTTCCTGCTGATAGAGTGTGACAGGTGACTTTGATGTGCAGTTCTTGGTGGGCTTCGTGCTTGTGCCAGGAGACTCTGAAACTCTAGCTCGGGGAGATTTTTCTGGATTAAGTGGGTCCGATAGCTTGTATGTCACCAGCATATCAGTGATTTACATTGTCACCTTGTACAAGGAATGTTCAATATGGAACAAAGGCTCCGTCCTGATGGGGAGATCGTAACTCTCAATGCTATGCTCAGAAAATAACAGTACGGTAAGAGGTAAGAAACAGTCGGTTAGACGTGTGCATCTAAGATGGTCAAAAGTTGGAGGAAAAACCCTATTGGCAAACAGAAGTGGACAGTGTCCAGCACATGACCTTGAGATGAGAAGGATGACTCTGAGGAGCACACAGTCAGTCTATCATCATCCCTGAGGGCATTTCCAGGCACATTCTGGGTGAGCGTGGTTTCCATTCCCCACCACACATATCAAAAGTTGGTGGTCTGGAACACTTCCAAAAGAGCGTAGACTGCAGTGTTTGAAGAAGCATAATTAGTCATGCCCATGAATCAGAAAGCCTGTGTGTGTGTGTGTGTGTGTGTGTGTGTGTGTGTGTGTGTGTGTATGTGTGTTCCTGTTCAGCCTGCTCTCATGTCTGGGCTCATTTTTCTTATTCATGACTGACCCTCAGGAGAGGCCCCACTGAAAACTGAGTGCGTCTGGGGACCTTTCTGTCCAGAATTATCTTAATACTTAGAATCATCTATGTGAGTGTGTACAGCAGCCATTTGCATCTTCACAAGCAGAGTTCTGGGGATTTCACCCTTATGTTGATTTAATGCTTTGTGTTGTTTTTTGATTCTTAGCTTCCATGGACTATTTTGTTTTCCTTTAGGGAAAAAAATTAGCTAAAATGACAAGTGAAATTGAAAGGTTAACACACTTCCAGTTTTGTTTTCCATTGCCTTTTTTCTCATCTTAGTGTGTGTGCGTACACACACAAACACACACACACATATTGCTTTTTTCTCATATATATATATGTATATATATATGTATATACATATATTGATTAGTGTTTTTCTGAAAGTTTAAGGGAAATTAAAAACCATTACCTCATTCTAGGACTTAGGTTTTTTATTCCCGGATATTAAATTCTGACAGGATAGAAAGGGCTCAACAAGTGTTTCCAGAATTTGTTGACTTGGATGGATAGAGTTTGTGCAAGGATTTCTGGTGTGGCTCTGAGCATATACATAATTAAGACAGTCAGAGACACCAGTGTCCACACATCAGCCGATAGCATTTGAAAGTGTGCAGCGTTCGTATGCACACCTCCTCCCCGAGGTCTCACTCTGACAGCACCTGCACACACACAGACTCCCTGACCCTTCATTTCGTGGAGCTATAATTGGCCCTTCTCTGAGTACTTTGTTTCGTGTGATTCCTAATAGCACAAGGCTGCAACCCAGTGTAAATGCAAGTAACGGAAGCCAATAATCCGTGTATAACTATACACTGATGAGATATTTAAGGACTGAGTGTTCCTGAAGGGTTCAAGTTTAATGTCAAGATGATTTTCAGAGTCTCCCCCTCTCGTGTACTGTGTAGGTCTTTGTACTATGTTCTCACTGAATGAAGTTAAGGGTGATTTCTAATTGATAAAAACCACGTTTTCCCATATAACACACACACACACACACACACAATGGGGGGCATTTAAGTGTTGCAAATCTTCATGTCGTAATGGAGAAAGGATGCTTTTACTATTGTCTCTTGGATTTCGAGATTATAATTTATTTTCACTTGCCTGATGTTGTCACAAATCTAGATGAAGTATGAAACTACTTACCTGTTTGCTGAGTACTACCTCTCTGCTAAACATTATTCTCCAATCACAGATTCCCACCAACACACTTCAGTGCTTTAGAACCCTGTGACATGGCAGGGGCAGAAGGATTTTAGGAGATAATATGTGGCTATCAGTTATTTTATGAAAAAAATTTCATTTTGTGATGAGAGTACTGTTGAACTTAGATGATGAGGAATATTTCAGCTTGACAGATGTCTCATTTGTATAATAAATGCTTGAAATTTGGGGCACTCCTTTGCATAAAGATTGAGTCCAAATTTTCCCAGGTAGCTTTCAAAGCTTCCCTCAATATGAAACCTTCCTTGGTTCCTGTCTGCTACCAGCTCATCATGTGAACTATTTTGAGGATCTCCTTGGCTCCCAGAAAATGTTTCCTTCCCATTCCTTTGCATTTTCTCTCTTTGATAATCTAGTTTTATTTCTATGTATGTGTGTGTGCTTATGTGAGTATATATATGCGTATACATACACACACACACACACACACACACACACACACACACACACACACACATATATCACATGGGTTCAGGTATCCTCAGAAACCAAAGGGCATCAGATGCCCTGGAACTGGAGTTACAAGCAGATGTGAGCCACCTGATGTGGGTGCTGGGAATCGAACCCTGGTCTTCTGGAAGAACAGCCAGTGTTCTTAAGCCACCTCTCCATCCCTCCTTTGCCTTTTTTCAAGCCCATTCTTCTACTTAATTTCTTTTTTCCTTGCTGTTTCCAGTTAAGCGAACATCTGTGATTTCAAGATGATCTCAGATGAGTCCTTGGTTAGGTAAGATGTTACAATAGAACATCTACCCCAACAGAAGGCCTCTTTCCCTGTCCTGGCAGTGCATGTGCTACATCTCACAGGCTAAACACTTGCAGCTAGTTTGGTCGGGAACTATTGCTTGTCCCTTTTGGTTGATTAAAATCTGGGTTTTACAAAGCAGAGCTTACTCAGTTACCATTTTATCACGTTCATCTACAAATGCTTCATAGTTCTGTTGACATCAGCAAGGGTACCCTGCCTCCCGGCTTGCATTTTATCCTGTGCAATCTCTCCCTGTGCCAGGAACGCCACTTGTAAGCAGGAGTTGTTTTCATATTGGGATTTCATTTCATTATTGCGGCTGGATTTATCGTGTTGTCTTCAACTGAATCTCAACTGCATTTTAGATTAAGAACCTATAGCTAATCCACTCTTGCAGCCCTGATGAGTCGTGGCTTTTGATTGTTTTAATTGTAGGAACCAAGACATCATTCTGGTATTTATTACATAATTATTGCATTAGATGGAGAGTCAGCAAACCCAGGTCACATTCGGACCCACCACCTGTTTTCGCATGACTTGCGTGCTACAGGATGATTTTCAGCCTGGATGATGGGAGAAATTACAAGGATAGCATTGGAAGGCAGAGGAAAATTATACAAAATTCAACTTCGCATCTGTAAATAGTTTTATTGGCTCGCCGCCATGCCCACTTTGTGCCTGTTTGTGTTAGCGTTGACTAGTTAAGACAGAGCCCAGGTAGCTAGCTCTATGTAGTAGAATTGGTGCTCTACATCTTTATAAGGCCTTTTGTTTTGTTTTGTATTTTTTTTCTTAAACCATGTCTTTTTAAAAAAATGTGTCATAGAGTACTTGAAAATATTTCCTTAGACTGCAAACCTTTTGAAGACAAGACCCATCCTTGGCCTTCCTGCTGCACTTTCTAGTTTATCGATGGGCACTTGATTACGTGTATGTGTGTGTGTGTGTGTGTGTGTGTGTGTGTGTGTGTGTGTGTGTGTGTGTTGTGTGGAGAGGTGGACTGATCTGTGAGCTGTAAGTCAGGTCCCCCGCTCTGTGGACTTTCAGGCAGGGCTGTTTACTGCAATATGTCATATGCCATTCACTATTAACTGACACACATCACAAATCAGAGAGCTCAACAATTTTGGCCTGAAACTTGTTCTTTATTATTTGGATACTTGGTCCAGTTTTCTGACGTGTCATTCTTTCATGTTTTACAGAAAGCACTAATTCTCACTTTGCAGTGTTGTTTCTATTTATTCCCAAGGGTACCTATGCATTAGTTTTTGATTAATGGAATGTTTGCTCCTCTCCCAAGATAAGTATGGGGGATGTGACCTATCTAAATTGCATCTGGTGTGTGTATACGGGCTGAACAAATGCTTTGTGAGTTAAGCACAGTTAAGTCTATGGATTTGGGTAAAAAATAAGTAAATAAATAAAAAGGTCCTGGATCTTTTTGTTTTGTATCCTGGCCACAAAGCTTTCTTAAACTTCTCTCTGTGGCTGGCAAACTAAAGACTGCACGTGAATTCTTGTGCAATCTTGTTCCATTTAGGCCCATGCACTGAACCGATAATTGCTCACCTAATCCGCCTATCATTCTCCTGTTTCGTTTGCTTATTGAATTTTAGCAAGAGGGTTTCCAGTGCCGTCTTTCATCATGACTTTAAGGTAAGCATTGTGTGTGCCCATGAGTGTCTTATTTGGCATGAAGCATTCCATCATGGGTTTGGAATTTAAGAAAACTAAGAAGAGACCGTTTTTAGGGAAAAGAAATGTGTTTCATTGATAAACAGGATTCTGAAAAAAAAATAAGTGAATGAGAAGACTATGTCAGGATAAAAATGTGTGTAACGCTCATTAAAGTGTTTGTTAAATAATGTATTCAGACTGACTGCGTTTCCCAGCCTCTCCTTTGCCCATTATATGTTCTAGTAAATTAAAGCTGGGAAACCTCTTTCAGAGTTATAATGCTCAAACTGACATCTAATTCCCCCCAGACAATAGGTACAAGTCTACTAGCCTCTCTCGTTTCTTTCCAGTCTTTACATTTATTGATTCTTTTGTAGAACTGTTTCATTCAATCTGTTACAAAACAGCACTGGTTAAAAGTGTGAACTTTACCACATTTGACCGGAGGCACACACACACACACACACACACACACACACACACACACACACGCACACACAAGAAAACAATAGCATCTGGCCAGACCCTCCCCTCATCCCAGGGGCATGACTCTCAGTCTGAGGAAGGGTTTCATCTATAATTACTACATTAGATTTGAAGTACTGGCTTGATTAAAAAGATTGACGTGTTTGTTTTGTTTTGTTTTTCCTTTTGTTCTCGTTTTTTTTTTTTTTTATTGCGGCTGACCTATTTGGGTAAATGTGGATTTAGTTTCTTCTGTTGTGTGACAAATATTTCATTATCGCAGACGATGTGGTGTTTTGTTTCAGGGTCACTGATTGATTAGAAAGTCTACAATCTTTTTATCATAGTTCCCCAGGAACTGTCTGTATGCCTGGCATCTCACTTTCCCAGATATTATAAATAGATACGTGTGTTTCAGAATGCATTTTAGAGTTCAGTATTATTGAGATTGTTATTGAAACATTTATAACCTACTATACCAAATGGCCTCTACAAGCTGATGGTCTCCTCTGTTAAGCTCTCCCAGAATTAGCATAATATACTTTTTTATTGGACACCATTCCTCAGGATTATGCCTTTTCTGCACGTCTGATGTTGTAAAACATACTCTGTAAATAATTGATAATAAACAAACAAATTCTACTTTTGCTCTGGTGTACTTCACCAGTTTCAAGACTTTGAAGTCCCTTAAATAATTTATGGCACTTATTAGTGCAGGCAAATCAAACGGTACCCTTGATCCAAGCAGCTTTTTGTCCTCCTCCTTTCTGAGCAGAATTGTTAAGTGGGCCTTCTGATTGGTAGCTAAGCCAAATGCTGCCGAGAACTACTGTGGTGTTCATGCTAATGTACACCGGAGCATGGTCTTTGACGCACCCTGAGTATTTACTCTGATGCAATCTGTGGAATTCCCAGAATATATTCTGAAAGCTAGACCTTCGAATATCTTTGAAGAGAGAGGGAAAAAAATATGTCTTCCATCAAAAACATTTTTTTTTTATTTTACCTATAACATCTTCCTCAGTGCTTGTTAAGATGAGGATTGTGACTCAGTATGAATTCCTTGGCAAAGATACAGACATGCTGAAAAAAAAAAACAAAACAACCCAAACAAACGATGAACCAAAATATCAAAAGACAGATTATATGCGCCTTTTTTTAACTCATACAAGCATGGGCAGTATGCCAGGCAGCCAGAGTCAGTACTGTTCAGAAGTAAAATAGTCTGACCTGGGTCTAGAAAGCATAACTAGCTACCTGATGGTAAAGCGTGACGCATCAGAAGTTATGAAAGATTTATGGTGAATGTTAATTTTTTTCTCCTTGTGGTCTTCTATGTTATTTATGATTACATGAATCTTAAGCAAAGGTTTCATTGATTTCATAATGAATTCAAATAAAGATTTTTAGTTCCTGAGTGACCTTTAAAGGTTAGACTGATTATGTATTTTTTTTTTCTAAAAGTTTTGGCGTTGTTATTGTTGGCGGCACGATGGAGTTTATCTTATTGTGAGAGCGTTCAGACATGATATTTGGGGTCTCTTCCGACTCTAATAATCACTTCAAGGCAGTGAAATAAAACAAGTGCTCAACACAGTCTCAAGCATACACAGATTCTATGCTTCAAAGTTCCTCTGTACAACCCTTCTATTTAAGTGGCAGAGGATAAAGTTTGTTCTATCTTTTCTGCTTTTGAAGGGGTCAGGACAAGCCATCTATGATGGGTCTGTCTTATGATATGTCTGCCTCTTGGAGTGTTTCTTTTGTCAAGAAGGAATCACAGAAAGTACATGTCCCTCTCATTACCATGTGTGCCTGAGATGCCTATTTCGGAATGGTAGTGACTGTCAACTGGTCACCTGGCACTGGGGATGTAGGTCTGCGGGAAAGTATTTGCCTACCATGTTAAGTGGCTCTGTGTTAAACCCTAGCCTAAGAGAAGAGGGAAAGAAAGAAACAACTGGTCAACCTGTCCCATTGAAGTAAATATAGGACGATATTTTAAACTATATATGTATACACAGATGTATTATATGTGTCCGAGTAAAGAGACAATGGTTCCTTATGACTTTTTCAGACTTACTATTATTATGCCCCCTCTTCTCCTTTGGTATTTTCCTTACTTCCCCCCCCTTTTAATAAAAGCTCAGCAGCTCAGTTTTTCCTTATTTTCCCCTTTAAATCATTTTTACTGAACTTGTTCCCCACCCTCCATGGTCCCTTTTTCCTTTTCTGGTTTCTGCTCTTTCTCTAAGTTGTATAGTCATGTCTGAAGACTTGGAGCTGGGAACTTCAGATGAGCGAGAACATACGCCATTTGTCTTTCTGGGTCTGGCTTAGTCACTCCATATGATCTTTTCTCATTCCATCCACTTATCTGCCATGTTTAGCATAGCATTATATTTCACCTCCCTAAATTATTGAAATAGTAGTATAAATACAGCATCTCTAGTCTCTGAATGTTAATTACTAATCATTACCTTTAATTAATTTGCCAATATACTATGTAAAGAATTTTTAAAGGAAATTCAAGTGCCAAAATCACAAGATTTGTATTTGTATTTGTTCAATCTCTAATTATTACAATTTATGAGGGAAAACAAAACACACAAAACAAACAAACAAACAAAAAAAAACTCCCTCTAACCTTGAAAACCTACCCCAGGGCCCTGGCTAGGCTTCAAGTCTGGCAAGAAGCTTGTAGCTTTGAAATCAATAACCCTTCTGGCAACCTATTTTCGGGGCCAAAGATGAACTACCCTAGAAAGAGAACTTATCTCAGAGGTTGCTGCAGAGCCAACTCTCATCATGCCTGAGCCCTTTCCCTGCCCTCGCTCTGCTTGGAAGCCCCTCATCATTATCCCTGGATGATAGTGCTAAGTCAAGCATACTCTTATTCCCATGCCATCCTTATGAGGAGGGGGTTTCCTTTCACTGATGTAGGCACTAGGTGTAGCGGTCCCGAGGAACATCTGCTTAGCTAGATCCTAAACTCAGCTGGGCAGGAAGTGGGGCATCCTGAAAATAAATGTGGGATTATGTGTCTTGATAGCCAGTTATTCTCTGTGGCTGGTATTTGGTTTTAGGGTTATCCTTATATCTGTGGTCACTGGCATCATACTGTCTGGTTGGAGGCCTCCACTGGGGCTTGACTCCTCAGGGATAGTAACTTGACTCAGGTTGATTGTGGAAATAGAACAGCACACCTATGCATGGTTCTGTTGAGGCTCCTAGTACTCCATCTGAACAACTGTGTTACTTTTAGAAAAATTTCAATTATTTAAGAATATTTGTTTCCCTCTTTGTATCTTTCCTCTCCCCCTTCCCTCCCCTTCCATCTCTTAATATCATTTCTCACACACTTGGGAGGACCATATTCTGTCATATTAAAAGCAGTAGTTCCTTGTTAGATTGACCTCTCTGTACTGTCTTAGTCAGGGTTTTGCTTGCTATGATAAAACACCAAGCACAAAAGCATCCAGGGAAGGAACAGGTTTATTCTAGCTTACAGCTCTCAAGTTATAATTTATCATTGAAGGAACTCAGGACAGGAAGGGATGCAGAGGCCATGGAAGGATGCACTTTATTGACTTGCTCTTCCTGGCTTGCCAAACTGGCTTTCTTCAACAATCAAGGACCGCCTACCCAGGGTGACAGTACCCACAGTGGAGCGGGCCTTCCTATATTAATTATAAATTAGGAAAATGTACCGCAGGGCTTGCCCACAAGTGAGTCTGAGGGGGGCATTCTCTCAGTTGAGGTTCTTTCTTCCCAAATGCCTCTAGCCTATGTCCGGTTGTCATAACATCCACCAGCACGTGCAGCTAAGCCCATTGTTCCTTTTAGACTGAACACTCTTGCTCTTGGCTGCTCACGAAATGTCCCACATTGATTTTGATCATTGTTCCAAGAGTAAAGGAGCTTCCAACTCCTCGAGTCCCCAAATGTTTGTTTCCATGTCACCGTCTCTAGGTCCGTTCAAAGTCTCTTCATTCTTAGAAAGCCATGGTACTTAGCACCATATATTACAAAGCAAAATCCTTCTAGCTGTTTTCTGACTCTGCCTACTATTACTTCATCTGGGAATCTTCTTCCTCTTCTGTTGGTAAGCTTTGCTGTCATTGTGTTTCTTTGCAAACCTTTTAAGAGGACCGTGAGGTGGACATTTGGTGTTTATTCTCGGTTAGCTTGATTTTGCTAAGTACATTGCTCATACCTGGATTAATAACAATTAGTAATAGTAAGCATTGCTATTCTTCTGATTGAGTATATTGTCTCTAAGCAGTGGGTTGCAAACTGTGCCAGGATTCACCCGGACCATGCAGGGTTCTGGAATGGGAGACATCCTGTTATGTTCTGAGATCTGTCTTCCCATTTAACAAAACCAGTTCCGCTTTACTCCTCCCCAAGAGTTCATTTACCACAGAGGACATTATTCAGAGGATAAAGAAAAGTTTCCAAACCACTGCTTTAATTACTTAATAAATACTCAATAAATAATTATCCCACCATGGTATTGCATAGGGAAATAACAAGCTGCGAGTCAATGATACAAAAGGAAAAAACTGTGAAGGGCCTGGAATGGGTACCATACTGTAAGAGCAAGTATCTTTTGCATGTAAATGGTTTACACAGTGATAATAACTTCAGTTTAATTATTTAGTCTAACAGATTTAAAGCAGCAACCCAGTCAGACATAATCCAGAGTGTCCTTTCAAGAGGGCTTCAGATAGTCACCAAAGTGGCGCTTTGTGAGCCCCAATCTCCCACTCTGCAGGAAGATGACGAGTCAGTGGGGAGGTTTGGAGCAGGCTTCTAACCTCAGGATGATTTCCTGTTCCACAACACCTTCTCTATGTTTTGCCTCCACCCAAGATTCCCTTGTGTTAGTAAACTCCCTTCCCTGCACAGATGGTTTAGATGATCAGCCCCAAACAATTTAGTGGGTATTGATTGCCTTGGTCATGTAACCTCGAGGGAAACAAGTCTCTCTGGTACTTCCTCAGGAGAGAAGGGGAGATAATGTGTGAACTCAGCACAGGGAGATAGAGGCATACTCATATGTGGTGTGTCAGAGCAGGAAGGACCAGCTGTGGGCGTCTGGATTGACTTGAGGACCCATGCAACTCTTTCAGGTATTGGGTGCAACTGAGGCTGCTTGCCAAGAAAGGGACCAATGTCACAATGTGGGTGGAGATGGGGTGTGACACACTTCAGACTTGATCAGTGGCGATGGGAACCAGTGAGAGCAATAGAAGCAAGAAGCTTCTTAAAGCTGCCTTTAAGCCGGTTGCCTTTCTTCTCTTAGCAAAATGCTGGATGTAGGAACGTCATTCCTTTCTGAGTCAGGCTTCTTGGAGGCCGGCACAATGGGGATAGACAGAGAGGGAAGAAAATTAGTGGCAAATGTTTAATCAGAGAGAAATGTGAGCTGTGTTCTCAGATATGAAATGAAGGTACAATGGAAACCAAACAGGGGGCTGATGGGGAAAAAAAAATTTCCGCAGGCAGAAATCAAAACTAGAAGAAATCTACCAAAAGTTCTTACAGGCACTGAGGAGACAGCTCAACCAATAAGAACATGTGCTGTACAAGCACAGAGATCTGAGGTGATGTACCCATCACGCATGAAGGAGCTGGAGGCACATTGGTATATCCCGTTAGCCTCAGCATTGGTTTGGGGACAGGGGTGGACCACAGGAGGATCACTGGGGCTTTCTGGCTATCCACTAAGCTCCACATTCAGTCACAGACCTTTTCTCAAGAGAATCAAATGCATAGACAGGGAGGGCACCCAACATCCTCCTTTGGTCTACACATACACACACACACATACACAAAGGAGTGTATGCTAGAATGTGAGCTTGCATACACAAAAACACTCGACTTTTTAGCCTGTAAAGTAAGATAATACTGTTTTTCCCACTTTATAAAACAGTTCAAAGTGTATAGCAATTAAGTTTTGAACTGAAAAGAAAGTGAGTAAAGTTTAGACAGTGTTGAGGTGTAGCTGAAGATGCTAACCACTGGAAACAGCATCATAACCAAGGACTTACGAGGGTCATGAATGGAAGTTGATGATGGACACTACATAGAGAAGTGTATTGTGTTCCATCCCTCAATACCAAGAGGAGGAAAGATTAGTGGAGACCAAGAACAATTAAACTGGCATAGACAATAAAGAATTGATCCAAAACTCAAATGATAGAGAGTTAGTTTGTGTTCCTATTTAGCTCACTGAAAAACTTATTCCTCCAAGGTTTTCATAAGTGTAAAGCCCCGGGTCCAATCTCAAGTCACTGGATGAATATTTTGAAAATTTATCCAAATATATTTCAATTAAAATATATGTATTTTATGACATGAATATATCATATATATCTTGAATTTATGGAAGTATTTTAAATTGAATGTATCTATAAATTGAAAGTCTAGGTGGCTTTTATAGAACATACTTTCATATTTTATAATATACATTGCTCTTATTTTCCCAGGCTGTAATTTATTTTTAATTTATTTTTAAAATTGTATTAAATAAACAATGGTTTCCAAAATAGAGCTGCTCAAAGTCTATAAATGATGTCTGAAGTACAAAGGACTAAAGGAAATACCACTGTTTCTTGCTTGGTTTTAGAAAGAGGATCAGTTCAAACAGGCCCTTTTTAAACCTGCTAAAAATAACAGTAAAATAGAAATGTGAAGCATTAGACATTGCATTATTGAACCCAATTCATCTTTAAAACTTATTCCAGTAACTTAGAATCAAAAACTGTGAATAAAGGACTTATAGTAAAGGAAAATATATCCAATTCACACTTCAGGAAAATGGAAATACTACAGACCAAGAGAGCATTCGTACTGAGCTTTTTTCCCTTTCTTCTCCCCAATGCTCTCAATTTAACCAGCTGGAATTATTTTTAAAGTACATTCAATTTATCCTTTTAAAATGACAGATTTGCCTTTTAATGGGAAATGTGTATTTCATCATAAAGACAGAGCAGAGTGTCCTTGGCTAAGTTACTCTCCACAGAAGGACGCTCCCTTCTTTTGTACTCGGTGCTCATCCTATAAGGAGGAACACAGATTATAGAAGATTGACTTCTGCCGTGGAAGATCAGGAGCATACAGGCAGACTGATGGAGAAGGATTATACACGCAAACTGGTTCTCCCAGTATCTTGGCTTCACATAGTACTGTAGATGGCTGTGTAGTGAGCAGTCCATACAAACAGAACCAGGCGGGAGAGAAGAATAAGTCTAGAAACTAGAATTGTCTTTATAGTCATAGGAGAGGCAAACCATAGACCCAAGTGGACAAGTAGGTTAGAAGATGTAAAGCTCACTCTGACACCTCAGTCTTAAATGTACAGTTGTTTGGACTTCCCCACCCCCCTTTCTGGTGGAAAGTATCTTCAGTATCTAAGGAAAAGCAAATCGACAGTAACAATGGAGGTGAATTAAGCTATCCCAGTGTTGGTGCTGATGAAACGCACACACTTTTAAGATTGCTGTTTCTGAAACATAAGGTTGATGGATACTGTTTGATGGAAGAGGATCTAGAAGGGGAGGGTAAACCATCCAGGACTGTGCAGAGGGCAGGGAGGAGCTGAGGGCAAAGATGCTTATTCAAAATAGGATGCAAGTCCTTAGATCTGAAAGGAGGAGTCCGGGAAGAAGAGGAAGGACCTGAGAAGCTCCAGGATCAAGCAGCGGGGGTTTGGTCTAAAGTCATTCCCAAGAGACATCGGGAGCCCGAGGGGAGAAATGTTTGGAGAAAATGTCTTCTAGCTTAGAAACGTGAGGCAATATATGTCCTCAGGGGAACACTCTTCTGTTGCCTGTCCTTCAGGGCTCACTAGAGCTACAAAACAAGAACTTGTTTTACTAAGGCTGAAGAAGTTCTGAAGACATTGGTGTCAAAGTGTTCTGGAGCTGATCCTATTGCAAAGAAGGAAGAGATACTAAAGTCAGAAACCCTACAGCACTGGGTACTTGCTCAGGTGGAATGGGCAGTAGGAAGAAATGAATCAAGCGTTCTGATGAGATTATAAGCCTCATGGCCACAAGAAAGAAGGATACGGGATGAGAGTCGTAATGGGTGGGATACGGACTGATACTTGATGTGGTGACTGGAGCCTGTTAGCAATAGGCTCAGGTTAGAGTTGGGATAGCTTCTGAATCGGTTAAAGTCATTATTTTAAGGGCTGGGGGAAGCAATGTGAAAACGTTTACTGCCAATAACGAATTCACACAGCACTTCTCTTTGGAAGGAGTAACGAATTCAAAACGAGTTCATCTTGAAAATACAGTAATGATAAATAAGTGATCAGCTTCCTTGCCAATTCTATTGAACACCGTGTAGACATTCGCCTGTGGCTTTTCGGCCCGGCATCTTCTCAGCTCAGCTTATTCATCATAACAAAAGTTGTTCTTCACAGTGAAGCAACAGAGCTCTTCCAGTCAAAGTATTGTTTTCTTAGCCTTCATGTTAATAGGAGAATATTATTGTGCAATTTCCTAGTCCTAAAAATCTTACTCTATAATGCTTACACCATCCACTTATTACATTTTCATTGAAAGCAAAAATAAGCTGGGTGTGGTAGCATATGTATGTAATTTAAGCATACAGGAGACTGAATCCCAGCGCAGGGACACACACACACACACACACACACACACCACTCCCCACACCACCTCACCTGAGGCAGAAGGCTTGTGAGTTTGAGGACAGCCTTGGCATCGTGATGAGTTCTAGGCTACAAAACACTGGCTCAAGAAAGCAAATACAAATAAAAGCAACAATAATAAAACACAATTTAAAAGACCTGAAAGCAAAATGAAGCAAATCTTTTATGGTCAAATTCAAGTTATACCTATATAACCTTTCTGTGAGCAAATATGTACAAATGCATATAGCCATTGCAGCTGAAGATTGTTTTTTAAAATAACTGTACCTAAGATACTCACGTCAGCTGAGTTTGTATTGTTTACCATTTCCCAGAAAGCATTGTGACTTTTCGTTTCCAGCCACTGCAGATCAGCTGATTCATAGGCCCGGTGGGTTTGCGTGCATGTTCATACTCCTTAGCTGCCCCGAATTGAAAATAACCCATCTAAGGTAAAACTGGAGTTTACAAATAGTTCTCTAATGCTTATTGGATAATTGAATTTCTACTTAAGCCTCTAACTCTGAAAGCACACATTGGCCTTGGCTTAAAACAAAGAGGAAAGCTGGAGATAGAGCGTAGTGGTAGAGTATTTGCCCAGCATGCAGGAGACCCTAATTGATTCCCCCAGCCCAGTACTAGGGAGACTAGGCATGATAACAGACATCTGTAATCCCAGCATTCAGAGGGTAAAGCAGGAGGAGCAGGAGTTCAAGGTTATCCTTGACTACATCAGGCATTTGAGGCCAGCCTGGGTTACAGGAGACCCTGTCACAAAAAGCAACACAAGTGAAACTGAACAAAGGAAACCGCTTCCACCCTGTCTGCTCACACTTTCCTCCAAACCACTGAAACCTTGCAACTGTTTCTTTCTTTTTGTTAGTTTGGCTCTTGTAACTGAAATAGTTCACATAAGCAAAAGGCTTCCTTACTTTTAATTAATAAATAATCAAATGTGCTAACCTCAGCTGTGTGCCTTAGTACTTAGGAAAGTCTTCGCATGGCTCCCAGCATCCTCTCCTGCCACACCTCTCCCATGGGCATCTTATGTGTCCCTCTTTCAGCATGGCTGGCCCCAGGCCGTAGCACCCTGTTCTTCATTTGCCATGAATATATTTCCTTCGGGTCTCTGGGTGCAACGGAGCATTTCTATGACTGATTTACACCCAGCCATTCTCCTCATGGGGACTCCCCTGGGCTCCCCCAAATCACCATGCTACATCTGGCAACCAGGCTCACTTTCGAGTATGAGTTTCGTTCATCGTGCCCTTGGCACTTCATTTTCAAGTCGAAAACTCCACGGACAGTCTTATTTATGTGTGTATTTATCTGTTTGCAAATTCTCCTCGAGTGGCCATTCCCACGTGTCCATTTTTATCTTAGAAGCTTAGGGAATCTCTGTGGTGTGGACATGGGTGTTCAACTCAGATCTGAATAGAGAGCTGCCTTCGCACACTTGAAGGGAGTTCAAGTGCATTTGGCAGAAGATTGAAAAGTTAAATGAACTGACAATTAATACTGAGAAGTCACACTTCACATTTGAAATGTGGACTGCCTCTCTGCAACCATTGGGTACTTAATTTTTCTGTGAAGCGAGCCAAAAATCTTAAAGAGAAACTCAATAATTTAGACAATTCATTGGAAAAGGAATCTAACATGGGGAGAAAAAAATATTGGCTAAACTAATACACAAACTAATAAATAATGATGGCTTATATTTTTTAAATATCTGCCTGAATGCTCAAAAACTACATTGCCTCAGAAAACAGAATATAATTCCACCCAAACACCAAGTGATGAGATTCCTTACCTGCCCTCTTCAAAATGGCGCCCAGAACTATGAGGAAGACTGAGGACTGAACCTTCTCCATACTGCAGGCTTTCCTTTTCTTTTGAGTGATGGCTGCTCTGCTCACAGAGCCTTGGGAGAACTGACTCTTAAATGCTAGATGCTACCACCAGGATTCTGCCCATTCTGAAGCCCTGCTAAGACTCTCTTAGCACTCAGCCTTGCAAGAGAGTTAACCAGGGCGGCTTCTCGCAGATTCTCTCCTTATTCCTGCATTGTCATCCAAGCCCTGAAATCCTGACACCACCAGAGAAGGATTCCTTTATGAATGTTAACTGTTTCAGCCCATTGCTAACTGTTAGTTACTGAGAATTCTGCCAGCGTGTCTTATGGAAATGTTGTTCTTCTCTACATGTCCTAGACATAGATTCATTCATTCATTCATTCAATAAATAATGACTAAAACTAATCCTGGTCAGACCTTGCTGAATATCTGTTGTTATTGCTCACACAAGTGGTGGTTTCTGCTTGTCCTTCCTTTCCCAGGTCTATTCCAGATGCTAAATTCCTTTCCAGTAAACCAATTTCACATAATTTTCCTGAGGAATGAAAACCAAGCAGGACCTGCTCAGTATTCCTTTGGAGAACTTCTTTGTCGAAGGAGAATTTGGCATAGCTGCCCGAGGTCTCTAGACTTTGAAATTCTCCATCTCCCTGGCTCTTTTTAAATGTACGCTACCCCTCTCTGCCTATTATCTGGGAAGTCGCTGCATGTTTTCCTATGTTATGCACTCAACATAAATGGGAGACACTCGGAAATTTGTTTGCTAAATCATCTGGCAAATGGTCTTGTTGATGTCTGCTGAGCGGCTCGGAGCCCACAGTTGTTAAGTACTTATTACAGGATCCCAACAGGGCAAATTAAGAAAACTCCGTGTTTGCTTCTTATTTTAGGACTATTATGCCATGCGTCGTCGGAGGCGGCTCCATATTGGACCCTCTGACCTGAAAGGACTTGCTGTTCTTCACTCAGAGATTGCTGGGTAGACTCTGAATCTTTGACCTGCTAACAATAAAAGCGATTATCTTTGGGGGGGGTGCGCTCTCGTTGCTTCTCCTAGTTCAGCCTGCTGGAAAACGCAACGTGCTTATTTAAGCAGCTCTGGTTCATTTGCTATGTCATATTTTACAGCTAAGCTGGGTTTTGGATACACACACACACACACACACACACACACACACACACTTACAAATTAAATTATTTACTTCTCTCTTTTTGGAAACTTAAGGGCTTTGTGGGAACATTATTCCCACATTTGCTCTCGCTCCTCCCAGCGAGTGTAAGAAGATACGTGAAGTGTTTCAGCTGCTACTGAGTGGCTGCTGATGGCCCTTGCTTTTCTTGGAAGTAGCCGTCACAAACTGAAGCTGCTGTCTAAGTAACCTACACGTCACCGAGGGTACATCCATATGACTACAAGGGCCCTTTGTTCTTTCTAATCAAAAGCAGCTTTGAGGCATCTGAGAAATGTCTCAGTCTGATAATCCTTGGGAAGAGATAATCCAAGAGCATGCTATGTATATCAACATAGGGGCTGCTAAATATGTTGGTTTTCTTTTTTAAAAGTTAAGCCGAAACCAGGACTTGATTACTGACGTCCCTTTAAAATTTCATCTTCCGTAATACGTGGTGCCCTGTCCAAAGCCTTGTCTTTGGCATCTCCTTTTGGCATCACGGCTGTGCTTAAAATACCTCCCCAGCAGTTTAAGTGGTTGCTCTTAAGCTTCCTCAGATTTTCATCTGGCCAAAAATGCTGATGATGCTGGGATTTGGAAGAGAATATCCTTGAAAGAATCTGTGCCCCCAAAACTTTTCATTCCAACCCAAGTGTTGGGGCTGTTGAAATGACTCAGCAGTTGAAGGGACTTGGTGCCAAGCCTGATGACACAACTTCAACCCCTGGGGTCCACATTGTTTAAGGAGAGAGTCAACTCCTGAGTTTTTATTCTCTGACTTCCACATTTGAGTCATAGAGGGCATGCGATGTCTGCTCAGCAGACATCAACAAGACCGTTTGCCAGATGATTTAGCAAACAAATTTCCACCCACATCTCCCCACCATACTAAATAAATACATACGTACGTGTACAAAACATTCTAAAACTAAGCTAGGAGTTACACAAATAAATTGGCCTTTCCTGTGTGTGCGCGCGTGTGTGTGTGTCTGTGTACCTGTGTGTGTATGTGTGTGTATGTGTGTGTGTCTCTGTGTCTGTCTGTGTGTGTGTGTATGTGTGTGTGTATCTGTGTGTGTCTGTGTCTGTGTGTGTATATGTACCTGTGTATGTCTGTAGGTGTGTATATGTGTGTGTGTCTATGTACCTGTGTGTGTCTGTATGTATCTGTGTGTGTGTGTCTGTGTCTGTGTGTGTGTGTCTGTGTATGTGTGTCTGTGTGTATGTGTACCTGTGTGTCTGTGTGTGTGTCTGTGTATGTGTGTGTCTGTGTGTATGTGTACCTGTGTATGTCTGTATGTGTGCATATGTGTGTGTCTGTGTACCTGTGTGTGTCTGTATGTGTGTTTGTGTGTGTGTGTGTGATCGAGGATCAAACCTAGGTCTTCCCACTTGCCAAGCAACTGCTTTAACTACTGAACGTTATCCCCAACCTTATTTTTATCTTTTCTTTTGTAAAAGGGTCTCATTACATTGATCTAACCATCCTGGACCTTGCCACCCTCTTGCTTCTTCTTCCTAAGAAGCTGAGATCACAGATTGTGCCACTATATCTAGCAGTCCAGGTGATTTTCATAAAAACGCACAAGCTATTTAAAAACTACATGTCCCATGTATGTCTTTGCCCAGCAATATTTTGTTATTCATAAATGCTTTATGTTGTCCAGTAGTGGAGACCCCCCACTCTTACAAAGTTGTGGGCCTTCTCTGAATATCACCCAACATACTGTTTTCTGTCCTGTCGCTCAAGGGCCATTTGCTGCAAATCTGCTGATATTCATCTGGTCTCAGAAAACCAGCCAGTTCTCATTACATCCGTAGGGCAGGTGTCAGCCAGCTGTTGGTCAGTATTTTAGGTTTTATGTGCCAAGTGACCAAATGAATGTACTGGGATAACAAGGGAAAAAAATCATTTCCCCACTGTTTTAAAAACTCAAGTGATAAAGAACACAGGCTTTTTTATTTTTTGCAATGCAAGTCTATTAGTGAGAAAAATGGACGCGGGTGATTGGCATTTTTTGCTTAATTGGGGTTCAGAGTTAGTATTCCCTGTCGGGAAAGTCATTGTAACATGAAGTAGTCAAACCATTTTTTCAGTAAAAGGCCACGCAGAAGTTGGAACAGGCTGGATTTGGCCCACAGGACTGTGATATGTCCTTCTTTTAAGTGGCTCTTCTTAATTTACGGTCCTTCTGAGCGTGTGTCACCGAGGTGGCTTATTATACCTGCGGATGCCAGAGCCTCCTCACCACTTCTCTTTAGGTGGAGATCCTGTTTTTCTGTAACCTTGGACTCCCAGATGCAGTGTTCCCCCTGTCTGTAGGGAGTCCAGTTTCACCTGGGCTCTCCACCCTCAGACTTCCCAGGGCTCAACTCTCCTCACAGGCACCCCAGAGCTCAGAGTATTAGATCCTGCCTTCAGACCTCATCTCTGCATCAAACTGTACCCAAGCATTGACGTCCCTCTTGCCTTCTGCTCTAGTCTCTGTTATCCGAAACTTCCCTTGGTCACATCTGTGGTGACACAGCTCTCAGATCTTATCCTTTCATGGTGGACATGAGCACGATTCTTGAAAGAGTCACCACCCAGCTCCATGGGTGGGAGACTTCTTCAGGCCTGCTAGTCTTCTGTTGGTTAGCATTTTCATGCATGTGGGGGTATATGGACAACCTTGGGAACACAGTTAGGTGAGTACGACCTTGAGTGGGCAAAGGCAAGAATCTAGTGGTCTTGGAAGTATAAGGGAACTGAAGAGGAATGTGCACACAGGACCTTTAATTATTTTGATGGGTGTTTTAAAAGACTGTGAGACTCAAGACCTGATCTTTTTCTGTCTGTGAATGGATGATGGGTAAGTGATGTCACTGGTGAACAGGTCTGAGTGAATTAACTAATCATATTCACTCTACACTTCTCAGTAGTGAGACTGCTACATACACACACACACACACACACACACACACACACACACACACTCAGACACACACTCAGAGAGACAGAGACAAACACACACAGAGACATACACGCATATAAGACACAGATCACACATACAAACAGAAAGAAACACACACATAAGATACAGACCCCTCCCGCACACACATATACATGCATATACAGAGAGAGAGACAAACACAGACACACACACACATATATACATGCATATACACAGAGAGAGAGACAAACACAGACAGACAGACACACACACACATATACATGCATATACAGCGAAAGAGACAAATACACACACACACACATGCATATACACAGAGAGAGAGACAGACAGACAGACACACACACACATATACATGCATATACACAGAGACAAACACAGACACACACACACATCTCACACACACACACACACGCACACACACCTCACACACACATTCAGACAGAGAAACAGAGACAAACACACACAGAGATATACACACACACAAGACACAGATCACACATACACACAGAAAGAAACACACACATAAGATACAGACCCACCCCCCACACACACACACACGCATATACACAGAGAGAGAGACAAAGACAGACAGACAGACAGACACATATACATGCATATACACAGAGAGACAAAGACAAACAGACAGACACACACACATACATATACATGCATATACAGACAGACAGACAGACAGACAGACAGACAGACAGACACACACACACACACACACACATACACACACACTGATGCTTTCGGTAGCTGTTGACCTCACAGAGTCCCAGTTCTCCATCGCTCCTGCCCCTGCTTGCCCCAACAAACCTTCCTGTGTTGTCGCATCGCATCCTTTCAGATTGACGGCTACATTTACACTGTAGCCTTCGCCTCTCAATCTCTGGAAAAGCTCCACAATGGTCTGAATTGCTAAAGCATTTACATGGATTCTAAGTGCTTATCTTTAATTCATCGTATCAAAATAGAAAAAAATTCCCCTCACAATATGCTTCTCTTTCAAACTCATTTTAAACAGTGACCTGCCTGTTTTCTGCTCTCAGAGGCCCTGAGCTTGTATTTATCACTCCTTATCACTCTTCCCCGGTGTCGGAATTCTTCAAACACGTTACAGATTTATTTCAGAGCCATTACATTATTAAAAATCACAGTTACATTTATGTGATGTAATGCTTACTAGAGTTCATCTAATTTCTGGAATGGTGCGACTTGGAGCAAATTTTGAATATTTTTAGAAGTATTATGTGTGTTTCTTTGAGGTAGATAGTACACATGTCATGGCACACACATGGGGGTCATCGACAATGTTTATGAGTCTGTTCCCTCCTTCCCACCATATGGGTGGGTCCTGGGAACCAAACTGAAGTCATCGGGTGCCTCGTTGGCTGGCTGTCTCTGGGCAGAGTTGTTGAAGTGATATTTCTACCTTTCTTCCTTTGTAATTCCTTTCCATGTGTCATTATCTTAATAATATTCTCAAGGTGCTTTGCTCCTAGAACTCTGATGTCAACTATGGTTCCCAATGCTTGCTAACCAGACATGTCTCTACACCTCATTCCCGTGATCCGTCACTGTACTGTGTTCTCTCTTTGAGGTCTCTTCACACCTGCCCCGCTCTGTTCTTGTAGCCCATCTTCTTTCTATGTCAGATTTTATTTGTACCCCCCGTTCATCTACCTTTGGAAGCTACCTTCCTTCCAAAGACCGTCATTCCCAGCAGAGAAGAGGACTTCCCATGCAAAAGTGTGCTGTTTTTCACCTCATGAATATCTCATCTGACTCTTCACCTTTAAGTGTAGTTGACCACTGCAGGCCAGTAGCTCACTGATTTTTTCCATATGCCACCTTCTCCTGTGTAGGTGACCTTTCCTAAGTGGTGTGCAACAGAGTGACTCAGGATGAACCTGTCAACCTGGGTCCTGCCCTTGGCACCATCCCTCAACATCTCTCCCGAATTCCATTCTCATCCTCAGCAGAGGTGGTCCAGCAGTCTTGTAACTCTTCAAGTTTATTTGCTTCTCTGGCGTGAGGTTGAGAGCCATGAGTCTTTTTCAGAGCAATGAGAGCACTAATGAAAGTCTTTGAACCCATGAATGAAAGATGGGACTCCTGCTAGTAAGAAGAGCAACTACATTATATGAACTGTTTCATTTTGCCTTTTGTCTATTTTCTTTTTTGGTAGGAATCAAAGATAATGTTTTTGAAGGGGGATGCTAATAAATCAGATTCAGATGTGCTTCTACGATTAATTATGTTGCAATTAAATATTAACTACTTCAGCATGTCTTGTATCTATGTAGTAACTCTCTTTTTTGACTGAATGATTTTGTTTAATTATATACAGAGGTATATTCAAAATTAGGCTGCAGTCTCAAGTTGAGAAGAAATTCGATGTGATTATGAAAATAAACTCGCCATGTCAGTTACTTGAGATCTGGCAGATTATTAAGAAACCAAATGTACGACCATCTCCAAAAACGTTCAAATAGTTAGACTTCTCAATTTGTAGAAAGACACAGAATCCTTCCATCTCAAAACATGGCTATTTTTGAGGGTGGAGGTGTTGCTGAAAACTGAATTTCATCAATAAGACAGAATTGCTTTCTGATTTATTTTACCAAAGGGGGGGAAATTTTTTTTTTATTTAGTCCATTTAGTTGTTTTGTCTTTTGTTGTGGGAACCTGATTGTTTATTGACCACGTGACTCAAGACAGATTCCTTAAGCCTTGCAGGGCTGCCATTTAACTCCTCAGTGAGTGGGAGAGAGGCCAGAGATTGGCAGGTTTCTAGGGCGATGAGTAACAATACGTACAGCGTGTAGCATAAAGCCCAGTGCCTGTGAAAATACACTACAGCAGCCACGGTGGTATTGTAATGCGTGTTTAGGCAATTAGTGAAAAGATTCCGTTATCCAGAGCTCCTGTACCTCTCTTAACGGGTAGGAAGAAGTGGAGTTTGATATTTACTCTCAGCACTCCTTCCAGACATGGAGGAGTAAAACTAGGCGGATGCATGGGGATTCCCTTATCTCCTTCATGGAATTTTTATAAAAGGTTTTGCACTCTTTATTTTCTTCTCTACGCAAAGCCGCGGCTAAGCCTGGTCTGCGCCTGGCGCCCCGGAACGTGCAGAGCCCTGCTCCTCCGTGCTTAGCCAGCTCCCAGGCACTTGTCCTCTGTTACCAGAGACAGAAATCAGATACCCTCAGCATCAGCCAGAGAGGGGAACAAGCAACTTGAAGAGGGGTGGGCAGCTGCAGACCTGAGCCTCAGCTCCAAGAGCCCTGGAGGCTCTGCAGGCGGCCATGAGCCACCTCTGACAGAGTATCTCCTGTTCTCAGGACTCTGGCTAATAATAAAAGGTCAGCGATTGGAGGCCCTCTTTATCTCAACTACTTAAAAAAAAAACTTATGTCAAGTGAGCACTTTACATGTTGTTCACCCACTTAGCCAGTGCCTGCTTTGAAGCTGAAATGGATTGCTTACATAAAATGCCTAGAACTGCCCCCACCGTCTTCTCAGGCAGCTTGCTTCCCTTAAAGCTACGGCTTCCTAATCCTTTGATCCAGATACTGCTGAACTCTTTTTGAGAGTGTAGCAGAAAGGACAGAGTTGAGATTTTTGTGTGACAGGTGGAAGAAAATCAATTTTGACTTCCCAAAGATAGAACTAGTGGGTGTGGAAGATCGCCAGTCACAAATAACCCAGTTATCTTGGGTGATAAATAAATAAATAAATAATAAAAGCCAAAGAGGCACTGTACTATGGAGATAATACTTCCCCCTTTATAGAAAGAAAGAACGAAAGAACAAAAGAAAGAAAGAAAGAAAGAAAGAAAGAAAGAAAGAAAGAAAGAAAGAAAGAAAGAAAGAAAGAAAGAGAAAAGAAGGAAAGAAGAAAGGAAGGAAGGCAGGAAGAAAGAAAAGAAAACAAAAGAAATTAAGCCTGATGTTGGGACCACATGAGGAACATCAATACTCTGTCTGTTCTATTATTCCTGGTGTTTTTCTTGATGTTACAGATTTTAAGCACTATGGCATTCTACTGGAGGATTTACACATTGATTAGCAGTTAAAAGCATTTGTCTGCAAGTTTAGTTGGATGACTTGTTTCTTTAGGAAAAAAACGAGATCTTCTCTGTAATTGGCAGTCCTATTATAAGTGGATATTGTGTTAAGCTTCTAAGAACTCCTAAGAACTTATTAAGTAATTGAATCAAGCGGAGTGCATTGAGTCTTGAAGCCACACCATATTTCAGAATATCGCATAACCTATGAGTCAATTCAGATGCTACATGTAAGTGATAAAGCATCGGGATAAAACTCGATATTGAAACATTATGTGAATTATCATACCACCTACGAATACATTGCATATCGACTTAGTCACCCTTTTTCATAATGATACTATAAAAGATTTAGTGACAACTATTTTTATCCTTAGGATAAAGCTATTATGCCCTCCCCCCCCCCCAAAGGTATAAAGAAATCAAGATAGACTTTCCATAATTCATAGCATGGTTGTTTTGGATGTGCTTAATTATGATCACGATTCCCTTCAATACAGCAGTGATTTATTGCTGTTTGAGAGCTGCCTGTGAATGTCTCATTAGGAAGCAGCAGTCTCCTGGACAGCGTAGTTAATGTCATCTCTGTAATGCAGATAGTACTTCTTCAGCCCCGTTGGCATTCCCAAAACTCCCTGCTACAAACAAACCCCACTAATAGAAAAGAATTTAGAAATTAGTCTACATTTTATTGCCATTGTCTAGAGATGATAAATGCAGCTTTTCTGAAATGAGAGAGAATATGTATTCAGCTTAAATTTGGATATTTAAAGCAGCGCATTACATTGCTTTTTGGAAATAAGGTATAATTCTGGTTTTTACCACCTGAGGTGTTTCTTAACCATGTGCTTGCTTTGTGATCTTCAACAAAGTGGAATATATTTAACTGTAACATTAAAAAAAAAGATTTTGTTGCTTGGCATCTCATGTATAGTTCAGCTATACATGAATCTTTCAAACTTTGAAAGAGTCAATGGATATGATAGCCTAAGAATTGATCAACAATCAATGTTTGATCAAAAAACATACATTCAGCATTCTGTTTGTGGATGTCCACAATTACCCTATATTTTAAGGAATTAAATTCCACTTATATTTATTTTTAAAGGCACTCACTTTTCTTGAAGTGTGAACCATTTTCTATAAATTTCTTCCTATGTCTAAATGAATTATCAGAAATCACATAAATGAAGTGCTTAATATTAGCTGTTATTGTATCATTAATGTTATAATGCTATGACAGAGGGCCAGTCTTCTGTAATAAATGAAATCTATCCTATAGTTACACTGGATATGGCTTAGAGATGTTGTCCTTATTTAAGTGTATGCACTGTGAATTTTCCTAATTTATCTGCAGTCTTGAGGTCAAAACAAATACATGAAGTTTCTGTTACTCCCTCAAACTAAAGTATGATTCACAAACAAAATTCCAATTGGAGATAAGTGATGTGTCAGCAAGTGTTTGTTACCATTGCGGGCGTGACACTCCCCAGTACAAGAACACATCAGAAACTGTTGAAGGAATGGCCCTACCCTGGAGTGCCAGTAAAGTGTGGAGAGCCAGCCCTGTCACCTGGACAGCAGGCTTGAGAGCTTGTGAATGGTGCTTTCAAGAATTTTCATAATGGGCAAGGACAAGGAGTTAGTCTAGTTGACCCTCAAAACAAATGTCACTCAAGGAAAGGTGTTGTTTGAATGACTGAATTCAATCATTAATAAAGAAAGGAGGGAAGGGAAGGGAAGGAAAGGAAGGAAGGAAGGAAGCAAGGAAGCAAGGAAGGAAGGAAGAAAACATGACACCTCCAAAATGGGTCAGTTAAAAGTTGAATTTAGCAAACTCTACTTTCAAGGACTAAATTACCACTTCACTTGACTCGTTTTTATAAAAGATGCAGTAGGGGTCACACAGAGGTCCTATTGAGGCCTCTATGTGATGTTAGTTTGCATTGAAAAGGTACCCTTTTTTAACCTCCTGGATTTTTAAGGGCAGTTTCACCTAGTTTCCTAGAGCCAATCAAACCTTTCTATGACAGAAGCAGTTCTGTGGTAAAAAATTGGAATCAATGATCTGTGCACTGTGGTGTTGACGACAGATCACAGAAATCTATAAGGCTGAAGGTATTTGTGTGCTAACAGGGTCTTCTTTGAATACCCAAAGTCTTCTTATTCATATTTTACATCCATCAACAAAATAGCGTTTGACTGCAAAGAATCCCATATTATACTTCCTTTCCCTTCTAACTTTAGGGTGGGTGCCACTAGATACTTTCCTAAGACAACTACTCTTTTGAGTCTAAGATTCAGAAATAGTAACTCACCTTCTCAGGCAATAAACCCTGAATTGGAAGTGATTCCCTCATTGATTGTGGGAGGAAAAGCTGAAGTTAAGGGGAGGAAAAAGTAAAAGAAAGTAAGTTACCTCTCCCTTTCCTCCCCACTGTGTGGTCTCAGCCCAGTTCAAGGAGAATTCTATTCTCTGCAGAAAATTCTGTCTCAGGGGCTTTCCCCCCTTATTTTGTTATCTGGTTGATTTCTCTAAAGACCTATCTGCAGTTGTTCATGTACATGCTAGTAGAAATGTTGTTTGTCCTTGTATTAACCAGTCAGAAACAGTTGCCCATACACAGCCTTCAGAATATGTGGTTTCCTGCCAGGTGAGACTGTATCCACAAAAGAGACAGAAATATTCCCTGCTGAGTACTCCTGGTGGTCCTCTTTGAGGTTCAGATTACTGTGTATAAGATTCCAGAGGTTACTAAGCCAAAGGCTCAGTTGCTTTCAAGACAGCTTGGCCTCCCTTTAGCTTGCTGGGTCTCCTGTGATCCCGTGACACCTTACCCACCTGTCCTTGACATTCCACTGTATTTGTTCAACTGTGGTCATGGTCCAGCATGCCATCACTTAGTACCTTTAACCGTTCCTATTAACCATCCATCATCCTGGCTTTGGTGATAGTCAGATGTGGTTTTATATCCCTATTAATTTGGTTGTTTTACCTCCATCACCAATACTGCCTGAGTAAGAAAAATTTAGGCTATATGCTTTGTCTCATGTAGACTTCTTAAGATGAGAATTACATAAATACTTCCTTTGTATTTTAGATATTATCTACGAGAGTTTTTTGAGAGTAAATGGTGCCCCACATAGTCTTGTTGTGTAGCCCAGGGTGACCTTATATCAATTTCTTTAGCATAGGGAATACAGGCATATTCTATCATCCTGAGTTTAGACTACCCTTCTAATTTGCTGTTGAATTCCTAACCCCGCCCATTGTGTTTAGTATGTAGGTGGTATGCCATAAATGTTGGACTAACTGTGGGGATGGTTCTCCACTCCAAAGCATTCAGCCACTGTGTACAGACAGTGCTGGTGTACCTTAATCCTATCATCATAGGCCTTTTCAGACTCAGTATCAGGTGTACATTATGTCAAACAAGCCATCGACCCCCCTTGATACTAAAACGTTAGCAGAATGAAAATGAGCGTGATTCAAACTGTTTCTCATGTGAATACCCCGTAATCTCTGTAGAAGTACATTTTGGAAACTTCCCCCATCATGTCTGTCCGTAGCTCTTCTGTGTTAGTATTTGAGAAGCACTGCTCAAAAGGAGCCTTGACCCATGTGAGGCCGGCCATATGGGATGGAAGTAGCTGCAGTTGTTATAGAATATAATCATGACATGTCTGAATTTTCCAAAGGGAAAAAAAATTCCATTCACAATCACCTCACTGATACCTGTGATCAGAGAAACTAACCTGCATGGAGGGCTTGCTGTGTGCTAGACACCTTTCCAGGCACCGTGCGAGTATTCATACCTTAAATCTTCCCAAGACTCTTGTGATAAAAATACTTAGCCTTCTAAAGTTACTCAGTAATTAGTTTGCACACACAGAGCCAGTTACAAAGACCTTGGGTCTATACATTGTGGCCTGAGTGTCGTTCCTTTATATGCGTAACTTGGTGATGTCATTGAGAATTTCCCTTTTGAATTTTTAAATTAATAATAATGCATAGCACCATAAAGAGAAAGAGATCTTAAGTATGGAAAGCATGTCAGTAGTGATAAGATAGTTTCCTTGGAGTTCAGCCATAGTCAAAGGACTTGACCCAGACAACTGTCATGGTGATGGTTAGGAGAACTTGAATGGCAGGTAACATGTATTTCATGATCTTTCTTTGAAGGGCAAATGTTCTAAGGCAGTTCTCAACCTGTGGGTTGTGACCCCTTGGTGGGGTTTGGGGGTCAAGGGACAATTTGCCAGGGACTACCTAACTCCACCAGAAAACCCAGATTTACATTATGATTCATGACAGCAAGATAGCAGTTATGAAGTAGCAAGGAAAATAACTTTATGGTTGGGAGTCACCACAACACATGAGGAAGCAGGGTCCTTGACCCAAATCAGTGTGACCTCCCCCCTCCCAAAGTCTATGTTCCGCCTGGAAGACACCATGAAAACTGCACATCTCTGTGCTGTTAACTTGGCCGGGGGGAGGCGTGAATGTGGGCTGTGCTTGTGAACAGCATATGCTTTAAGGATATTTAGCTGTGATTACCACTGAACATGCTGTACAGACAACTATTGCTCCTTCACTCTTTGTAATAATTTCATGTTCGCTTCCTGGGTGTTAGTCAGTGTGCAGCTTTATCCGCTATTGCTTTTAAACTACCTGATGACCTTGATAAAGAGGTGTCATTATCCACATTTTATAGAGGAGGAAATGAGACAGGATCAATTGCTTAAAGTCATAGAGGAGGCACTCTGAAAGCCGTCTTTCCTGTAGCATATATAATGTTCTACCAAATCAGGCCAATCTGTATGAAAGTAACATTTTGGAAATCAGAAATGGCCATATATTGGAAGTTTCACATTATACAACCTAACAGATAAATGATCATTCACTAACAATTTTTACATACCTCAAAAGGGAATATCAATATATTGGCAAGCATTAATGCATAAGAAAAATTGTGAAAATCTGACAAGACTAGTGTCTTTGTAGAAGTGCATTTATGTTAAAAAGCAGCTAACCACAGGTTATAATTCATTTTGTTCATATATATTTAGTATCTGATGTTATTTTTAAAGGAACTAATGAACTGAAAATAAAGAAAAAAAACATTTCTATTGGTCTGGCTATTATTCACAAATATGCTTTTAAAAAACCATATTGACTAAAATCTGAATACTTAATTTTAAGAGTAGCAGTTAAAATCTAACTTCGACAAAACATATGGTCTGACTTCTTTAAAATCCAATTTTAAGGTATTCAGATGATGCTTTATAATAATTGTTTCAGTTTACATTGCAAACTCGTGCAAATTGACATTTATTACATCCCTCTCTCAGACAGTCCAATGCTGAAACCCGCTCACTCTCCTAAGGACGAAAACAAACCTCCCCTGTGGGAAAAAAATCGCTCTCATATTATTATTAAGGGAAGGCTTTTTACACTCTGAATCGAATATTTAATATGCTCTGTATGCAGTGGGCTTTGCAGTTGCCCTGAAAACATTTTGCATAGGCCAACTTTAAATCTGGCTCTATTTAATACAGAGAAGAACTCCAAGAAACATGGCCCATAGACTCTGAGTTGTGGAGCTTTGGAGCACGCTAGTGTAGTTGATGAAGAAGAGTGTATACTTGGTCTCGGCATTCCTGTGCTGAGCTGTTCAGGGCCCTGGCAGCTGGGCGGTTTCCTGACCCTCGTCTCCAGCCTGCCTTCCCTTCTGGGATTGCACAGCGAGCTGCCTTTCAGGGCAGTGTCCAAAGGAGGGGACAACTCAATGGAGTCTGACTCACAGACTGTTGAACAGCACCAGAGGAATCTCTGACTCCTTGCTAGCTACTGATGTCCTGACAGGTAGAAAGATTTAGTTACAAATCCAAAGGTTGGTGAAAGTAGGAGTTATCTGATTATATCCAGTGACGTGTTCTAATTACCTAATAGCTAGCAAATGAGTAGTGTGCACTGATGGGTTTATGGACCTGCCTATCGTGTTGCCTCCAGTAAATGGTCGTGAGAAGTCTGATATATAATGACCTATAACGGCATGTGGGTCGTTGTATAAAGAATGTCTTAAGAGATTACTCTTCCATAATAAATATGTTCCTTAGAGTGCGTTTTGAGCCTGTGAGCTCCCTGTTTCCCACCCCTCCCCCCCAAAAAAAAAGACTGAGAAAGCTCTCTTTGCAGAAGACCACGGGTGGATTTTATCCAGGAGGATGGTAGTGCCCACGGGAGGGCCTCTCCATCCCTGTATCCTGTAGCAGGGGCTCACTTTCTCTCATAAATAATGAAGGCATATGTATGTCAGATTATGTAGAATTCTAAATAAAAGACTTTCTTGTTCTCTGTGTGCTTAAGTAGTACCTACACTCCAAATCAGTTACACTACTGCAGGAAAAAAAAAAGTCAACATTTTCAAGCAGTTCTTGATTTCATTTGCACTGATTTTTATCAAAACAGGAAAGGAAGTGAGGGTTGTTGGGCTTTTGTCAGCTGTGGTACAGGGGCAGATTTTAATTTAGGTCTCCCTGCTCAAGATAACCACTTTGAGCCTAAGGAATCAATGGATACCGTTAGAATACTCCATTTGAAGGATTTGCCATGGCATTTATTTTGAAAAAAGGAGCAAGTTTAATTGACATTGAACCTTAGAAAATTGGCTTTGGGGCTGGGTCCATTGTCCCGAAATAAAGAGAGATAATCCAGGAATCGCTATGAAGTGGTAACGACCCAAACTCTGGGGATGGGCCACACGGAAGAAGATTTTTAGAATAAAAATACCAGAGCTAAAATCATGACGAGCCTGGCAGCCTAACATTTGAAACTATATTAGTTTCTGTCTTTTAATTGTCGAGTTGGGTAATTGACTAATTACACGTCGAGCTGCCTTTCAGTGTGCACCCTGTCCATTCTCAGAGGTTACGACTTCACATGCATATGCAGGTTTGTGTGTCAAGTGTTGACTCGCGAATTAATTAGAGAAAGGCACGAGGGAATAGTTCTCAACGTAACATTTTAAGTGCTTTTTAAATTTTTTTTTTAATCCTGGCATTTGATGTCATATAGACTCAATCTACGAATAAGGCATTTTTTAGTGTTCCATCAGTCTTCGGCACATATTGTATGCAAATGTCATCCTCTCTTTGAAAATACCTTGCATTTTAAGCAAGATCCTATTTTGACAGTTCTTTATGCTTTGGGAGAGAGTTCTCATGGAGAGTTTTTTTTTTTTTTTTAAACCTTGAATTTCTGCCTTAGCATATTCATTTTAATTTGATTACTTGTCTTGTATCGTGTTTAACCCCTCAATCAAATCACCTGGAAATCCTTGTTTAAAGTTCAACTCTTCCGTAAGCCCCCCATCACTGATTCCAAGCAGGAGGGTCTCCCCTTGTTAAACCACCAGAATGTAAGCTGCTCTTCAGGGTTACGCCAGGGAGGTTTTGACTGCATTTTTGCCAATTGAATTATGATGTGAGCTGGCATAGATATTGATCAAATTTCTAAACTGAGTTTCCCAATCTTTAGACGGTGGTGTAAACTAACCCACAGGTTGTCACAACCAATCCAGTATGTTTCTAACAAAAGTTACTGACGCACAGAGGGCTTTAAAACTCATTGAAATGTAGAAGGTTATCTTCATATTGTAGCATGTGCACATTGCCTTTAACTCCTTCCTCATTACATTTCAAACAAGCAGCCAAATTCACAGAGAGGGCTTTAGTTGGGGATCCCCGTGTCCGTATGTGAGTGTACTCTAGGTAGGGTGGTCTGTTCTTACTTAACCCAGACTTGTATGGAGAAGCAAGGGGTGCTGTGTTTACATACATCATGAACACGGAGTAGAGAGGAATCTTGTAGCATCTTACATAGTATTTTATTGTTCTTTTCTGTTATAAAAAGAAAATTTAAAAAAATCACTCACTATGATGAGTTATCTTTTCTTTACATTTTTTTTTTTATTAAGGCATTTTTTAGCTTAGGGTGGAAGGAAGGCGGTCCTTCCACAGTTTGACATCTGCTCTGGCAATAGGTATCTGATGACACATGACGCTCTTATCTGCTGAAGGGCCCACTGATGTTCGAGCCCTCTGTGACATGCCCCCAGCTCTGAGAGATTGTCTGAATCAGTCATTCTTCAAGAGGGTCAAGTGCTGTTCATCCTCTGCACGATACCTAGCTGGTTTGTTCAAAACAGCAAGGTTTCTACAGTCGACAAATGGGTCTCTGCCCAGTCTCTCTATTTATTCAGCCCCTCTCCAGTAATACAGGGGAACAAAGAAAGAGAAGGAACAAGGGAACGTGATGGAGACTGAAAAGAAAAAGAGAGCAGAACAAAACAACCCAAAACCTGTACAAGATATTAGTATGAAAATTGAGATGGGAAGAGAAGAATATCAGTGATAATACCTCTGTCTGTCTGTCTCTGTCTCTATCTCCCCCCTTTTCCTGTGTGTGTGTATATGTGACTTTTTCTTTTGAGACAGTCCTACGTATAGCTTATGCCAGTCTTGAACTCCCTATGCAATTCAGGTTGGCCTTGAACTCATAACCCACCTCTCCCTCCTTCCCTAGTGCTCTGACTGCAGTGCTTAGCTTAGCGTTATCTTCTCCCTTCCTGCCAGCATGCCCGTCTGCTGTAGTTTCATCTGCGTCAGCGAGTCACATATTTTTGCTTCAAAATTGAGTCAAGAGAAGGAAAAATAGTCCAAGAAAGGAAATATACATAAAGTCAGTCCTAGATTCAGAATATAACAAAAATATGTTCTAGATCTTTAAATGACATGGCTCCTTTATTAACATGTCTGTGTGTATGAGGTGCCTACAGGGCTTACGTTGCTGAGAGTTGTGTGGTCTGAGTGGGTATAGAATATAGCCATGAAATCAGCTAGTATTAATAAATGTGTTTTCCTCTTACATGCTTGTACATTTTACAGTATCCCACAGAGCACCTGATAAGACTCCATGTACTTCTAAAAACAAAACAAAACAAAAATCCTTTAATGAAGAAGGCAAGTTCTATCAACCTAGCAATAAATGAGAACACGGAGGCTCAGAGACATTAAATGACATGAATAAATTGTCAAAGATGTGTTTTGCAGTAAGTCTGTGTATAATACAGAGTTTTCATGCATGAGCGAGTGCGTGTCTGTGTCTGTGTGTGTGTGTGTGTGTGTGTGTGTGTGTGTGTGTGTGTGTGTGCACGCATGCGCACGTGCACACGTAAGTGCATGAGATGGAGAGAGAGAGGGAGGGATGCAGTCATAGAACACTGGCACAAATGGAGATAGATAGGGAAAAAGAAGGAATTGAATTGACAGGTAAATTATGAGCACTTATATATATACCACTTGGCAGCATGGGATTGCCCTCAGTGTGTTAATGTAAGCAGCGGAATGTCCAACAGACAGTTTCAATCCAATTAAAGTGATCTGTTGTGACTGTATTTGACTGGAGGCAGTGGAAGAAAGATGGTTCAAACATCTTTCCAAGATTATCGTCTTTCAGAATCCAAAACTTGAGAGAGGAAAAAAATGATTATGACGTGACTTATTTTACACACTCCCCGATACATAATGGAGCCATAAATCAAGCTGTTTCTGTAAAGATTTTAAGTATCATTGACTGGATTTCTTTAATATTGTAATGGAAACCTGAGACTCACGATTTGTATTTCTGGTAGGCATATGAGGGCCTTTAATTAGTACATCCGTTCTTTTTCTTGTTGAATATTCTGAATAAGAATACAAGCAGCAAAATTAGGTAGCGTATGGAAAAGGAAGTCCTGGCTCCGCTAGCCTTCCCAGGGATGCTCTCCAGGCCCTATATTTCTGGCTGGGACACACGAACGGGAGACAATCCTCTTCCTGGCATAGACTGTGTGGCAGTTGTCTCTGTACTGTGAAGCCTCGCCTACTCTACCAAAGGTAATCTCCCCAGTGAAACAACGTCCTGCTCTCACAGGTGAAAAGCTTATACCTCGGTGTTTACTGCAACTATTCTTCAGTCCCACACCATCCCTTTTACTTACAGTATATATCTTACTTATGGTGTATATTTAAATTGCCAATGGATATATTTAAATTTGTAAAATGGATGTTTGACCATGCTCCAGTAAGTATATGAGCAACACAAATTGGTTGGTTGGTTGTTTTCTGTTTTTGTTTGGGCGGGGAGAGGGCACCAGGGTGGGAGGGTAGACCTGGGAGGAGTAAGGAGTGAGTGTGATCAGGGTACATTGTATGAAATTCCCAAATCATTAATAAATATATTATGTTCCCATTGGGTGTATAAACAAACTATTTCCTGGTCAGGAAATTTCCAGGTGAGGTCAGGAGAGAGAGAGGGGGGGAGGGAGGGAGGGAGGGAGGGAGGGGATGGTCAGGAGACTAGTTGATAATAACCCAGCCTGCCATGCTCTTTGATACCCACGTCCTCAGTAGAGGACCCAGGTAACGAATATCACCTCTGCAGTTGCACATTCTTTTTTCTAACCCTGTGGTAAGTTATTTTACCCTTGTGTCCTGACTTTCCCCATGTTTATAGCTATCTATCTTACAGGTTTGTTCTATGAATAAAATGAAGTAAGCCCAGTCATGTAGCTTAATGCCTGGTAGAACATGTCAGCCTGTACGTAGCAGCACTTTTGACTAGTTTTAGCCTCAGTGTTGATAACTTTTGCAGTGGTCCATGAGGATGCTATGGTAGCTCCCATAGCTACTAAAGGTTGCTATGATACATCATCCAGAGGTGGAGTTATCTAAGCACACCACAGACATTGTATTAGGATAGGGATAGGGATAGGGAGCCTTGTCTCTGTGTGTGAGAATGTTAGCTAGAGCTGTGGGTTTTTGGAGATCTCATCGTCTTCTAAATCCAGCGGTTAAAATCACCAAACTTCTGTGAGAGAGAGCATCTGTAAGTGGTGACTGGTACCTGATCCTTTCAATGGCGAATTCCATGGGACCTGCAAATGGAACGGCGTAAGACCCTCTCGAGCTGGAATCACACAGAACTGGAGCAGATCGTTGGATTTTAGTACAGAATGAGCTGAGGCTTGAGGGAGGAGTTATGGGACCATCAGGAGTCAAAGCTTCCTTTGATGACAGTTCTGAGATGTCAAGGAGCCAACAAGAAGATAAGAGTCATCTCCAAAGTCTGTGGAGAGTTGCTTAAAGGTTCTAGGATAAAGTTTCAAAGATGAAGGGGAAACTTTTTTCCTAGGACCCTTGGAAATCACGTAACTGTTAGGCTCTGCTTGGAGTGTGGCCTAGAACCCAGATCTCAAACTTTGATCCAGTTTGGCATTGTTGACACAGCCCCAGGCAGCTCAGTTCAACACTAAGCACCATTTGAAAGAGACCTGGAAGTATCATCTCAGATCGTAATTATCCAGGACATACGCAAATCAAGGGCAGTTACCCTCAGCGTTATCTTACAGAGCTGGAACCAGAACACCTTCTCTTTGTTTGTCCAATTAAACATTCCATTTCTGTCCCTGTTGGTAAGTAGATGAAAATGGCCTGTGTGTATTTTCAGAGACATCAAAAGCAGAGAAGCTATGGATAATGGCCTACTCTGTGAGATCATCATCATCAGAGAGAGAGAGAGAGAGAGAGAGAAGGTTAGAGTCCTAGGAGACTCTGCTAAGGAGGAAATGAGTACATCCAGGCAGCCCTTGAAAAAGACACAAGTCCAAGGGCAAAGGATCTATTTATTCTTGATTGCCTCAATCTAGACACCAAAACTGTACAAGAAAAGAAAGATGACTAATGGAATTTAATGAGTTTCTATTTCAACAATGCCTAAATTGGCTTCTTTAACTTAGTTCATCAAGCACGAAGATATTAATTGAGGAAAAACTAAAATAACATGAAAATTATTTTCCTGGAGTCAAGATGACGGTGAGCCTGTGTATGCCTGTGTGTGCCTGTGTAGATGTGTGTGTGAGAGTATGTGTATGTGTCTGTATGTCTGTGTATGTGTATGTCTGTGTAAGCATGCATGTCTGTGTATGCAAGAGTGCATCTGTGTGTCTATGTATGCATGTGTGTGCCTGTGTATGTGTGTGTGTGTCTGAGTATGTGTATGTCTGTGTATGCATGTGTATGCCTGTGTTTGCCTGTGTATTTGTTTATGCATGTGTGTGCATGCGTGTGTGTGTGTGTGTGTGTGTGTGTCTGTATATGAAGGTATATATACGCACATTTTATTTACAGCAGCTGTGTATGTTTGAAGTCATCATACTCCCCTTGGTGGTCATAGAGAGATAGATTTTCTAGCCTTTACTACTGAGCAGAACCTTTGTCTACCAGCTTCCAAGCTAGATAACTCCACAATGGCTAGATGTGGTCTTAGGAAGTAGAATGTCTTCCAGATAGCTACAAGAGAACCCAGAATCTTCCTGTGTTTTCTTAATGTCTTATCTCATCCTTTCTGCTACGAGTCCAATAGCTGCCATTCTTTAATCTCCCATCAAGAAAGTCTCTGTCTGAATTTGGTAATCTCAGTTATTGCTGAAGACCCATCTCAGGGTAGGCATTCTTCTTTCCATAAAACTGAGGTACAGTGACATTCGCTGGACTTATGGATGGATCCTTTAAGAGGTGACGGTGTACTTCTCGTGGTCCGGTTTCCACACTTGTTTTCGGGATGGTTGTTCCCCAGTCTGAGTGCTGCTCTGTAGTCCTTGCGCTCCAGTGGCTCAGTCATTGTCATGTGACCATGAGTCCCAATACCACAGCCTTTAAGCTTCAACTCTTCCCTGACCATGATCACTTGGTTATTGGTCAGAGTTGTGGCTCTGTGGCCGTAAGGAGCCATCATGGATAGGAAATTGCGGTACATCCTAACTCTGTGTGGTAGTGATTGCTTGGGCCTCTGTTCACCAGCACATGCTTTATGTGGGAGAAGCAATAGTTTCCATGTAACTAGCTCTGAAGAAGTCTAAATCAGGCCTCATATTTTATTTGTGTATGTATGTGGCTATTAAAAATATTATTATTTAGTTGTCCTTTCAAAATACTCATTTTTCATGGCTTCAGGGCAAAGACTAAAATAGTCATGTATTCAACCCATCCCTGCCCCAGTAGGAAGTCCTCTTGTAGCCTTTTAAAATTCATCTTTTATTCTTGCATTAGGTGAGAGGTTTGGTGCCTTTGAAATTGTCTTTAAGGGAAAACATATTCTAGTAAGATAACTGTGCCTATGCTCTTTCAGAATGGGTAGAGATAACAGTGCCCAATGACTTTCCAGAACTGAATTTAGATTTTCTTAAAAATAAAATGGAATTTTAATTGATGCTATTGTGTGGTCTCACATATGGAATCTTGCTTAGAAACCCAAATGTGTCAAAACTGGGAATAAAACAGTAATTGGGAGATGGAGGTCAAAGGAGTCAGTGTTAAAAACTATGGAAGATGAAAAACAGTGTATACATGTGACTTAGGGTTTTACTGCTATGAACACACACCATGATCAAGGCATGTCTTTTAAAGGACAACATTTAATCGGGGCTGGCTTACAGGTTCAGAGGTTCAATCCATTGTCATCAAGATGGGAACATGGCAGCATCCAGGCAGGCATGGTGCAGGAGGAGCTGAGAGTTCTACATCTTCATCTGAAGGCTGCTAGCAGAATACTGGCTTCCAGGCAGCTAGGAGGAGGGCCTTAAAGCCCACACCCACAGTGACACACCATACAAGGCCATACTTACTCCAACAGGGCCACACCTTCTAATAGTGCCACTCCCTGGACTGAGTATATACAAACCATAACAAGATTCCATATCTAACATAAGGGTTGCAGCTCAAAGTACTGTACTCCGCTCAGGATTTTTTTTTTCTGAGTTGATTTTAGCTGCTTTTGCCACACACCGCCCCCCCCAAATACGGTGCCTATAGGAGATGATTGACATGTTTATTAGCTCCTCTACTGTTTACCATCTTCATGATGCATGTTGTAAACCTTAAACATACATACGATAAAATATATCTGCATATGCAGGCACACGGATCCGTCTACATTAGAGGATCCATCTCAGCTGTAAGATGTGTAACTCGCTGGTGTAACATGCTGTAAATCGGACAACGGAATCTTCAGGAACAGATACTTGCCGTCACAGCCCACCCTATTGATTCCCCTCCTGGTGCCTCTTCAAGCTACATCGGAGGGCCTCGAAGTTCAAAAGGGAGCAGAGGAGATGAAGTCAGCCTTGTCACTGCTAATTGGTGTCTTACATGGATAAATTATCTCCTTATCAGGTGTCGCTTCACTCTGTGACAACATAGCGTCAAGAACATTCGTTAAGAATGCTCAGAGAGTGTATTTTTATACTCACAGATATTTTTTGGGGGGGGATGAACTATCAAGCTTTTGAAGGACAGGCGCTGATTTCAGAAATCCCTCTTTTCACTCCCAGCATTATGGTAGGGTTCCTATCTTTGTCTCTTTCTATAAAATGATGAATTTTTGTATGACGACTGAAAAACTCTGTATAAAATGTTTCTGCAGAGTTTTTAGCACAAAGGCACCAGTATCTTTCTCTTTGTAATTCATAAACCTGTAGGTTTTTTTGGTTTTTTTGTTTGTTTGTTTGTTTGTTTTTTGGTAGAGTCCCACTGTGAACATACATTGGAGGTCACCAACAAGCCAGCCTTGGGTTGGACTGGTGGATGGAGTCTGACCCTGATCTTATATTAACTTGAAGACTTCTGGCTCTGGGGCTTAGATTATGTAAATATGTTTTTAATGATGTTGATGATGGATTAAAAACTCAAGTATCTTTGTTTCATATTGTTTCCTTGTCAGAAAATATGCTGTACAGGAGCATCCCCGTGGAGTAGTGTTTAAACTTCCTTGACTTTACATTAATGTCGCTTTAATATCAGCTCCAACCCTACCTCCTTTTCCCCCATCTCTTTTCGGTAAACAAATATAGTGCCGGTGTTGAGGTGAGGATTTGGGGGGAGCTTCAGGAAAATCATTTCTCACATTTTAAAGGTTGTTTGTAATAACTTTGCTCATGCTATAAAAATGTTAATAGCTTCTGAAGAATAAAAAAAACCATAATAATTGCCCATCTATAAGCAGAGTCTTATGGTTTTAGCTGCAATCTATGGTCCCGAGTGGAGAAAGAGTAACATAATACCTTCTATTTATGCATGGTTTATGAACTGATTTTCACTAGGGGCTTTGTATTTATAAAAATGCATCTCACTTCATATGCATTTTAACCATTTAATATTTGATTTGCCAAGGGGGCACAATTTTGTGTTTTAAGATGCACCAATATGATCTTAGACTATGGGTGTCTGCACTATTCAGTGTGTCCTAAAAGCATTCTGAAAGATGACTTTGTAAGATCAGGCCCCAATTATAGGTCCTTGGGCATTTTAGTAATTCATAAAGCTCAATTTCCATCTCTCTTGCTAACATAAGTCATACAAGAGTAACAAAGAAATTCCTTAATGAATTGGTTGAATATAGTGTATGTAACATTGAAGAATGTTTCCAATTCTAAAATTTGGAAGGATGGTGTTTAAAAGCACTGTAGTTAGTTATCTCAACAGGTGGTAGCTGGTAATTGATAATTATATTTAAAGTATGTGCATTCATTGTGGTTGGTAGTAATATAGCATTTTTATCCCCAGATCTCAAAGCATGTGTGAATAAATATGCATTATTTCCCTATTTTAAATAGCCAGAGACTCACTGAACGTTAATTAGATATAAGCAGACAGAGATATAAGCAACATGTCCCCTGCTTGCTTGGAGCTACTAAAAAAGTCTTCCCAGAAACTGGGATAAAGAACACAATGTACCTGCTCTTAAAATAACTGCATTCAGGGGCTTGGTTCCAGCTCCAAGTGAAGCCCTTGTATACAATGACCTTGCACACATCTTCCCTTCAAGGTCTCATGCCTGTATCCCAAAGAAGCCCAGTTCATAATCATTGTGAATCCTGGTCTTCTCCCTCCAGCTGTTCGGCAGGTGAGCCAGGGATAGCCAGATGACAGCATTCCTTCCACCTTCCATAGGACTTCCAAACCTTAATGATCCCTTTAATTGGGGAAATATTTACTGGCTGCCCACCATATGGCGAGGGGTTTTTTGTTTTGTTTTGTTTTGTTTTTTTAAGATGCTTGCAACAGAGCAAAGATGAGACAGTCAGGCCTGTAATGGAGTTGGCACTCCTGGATGAAAAGATAACGTGTGCGTGTTCCCTCCTGCCCACAGTCTTAGTCTACCAATCTCCACCCATCTGCACCAGGAAGGTGTCTCACCTCGTTTAGGCAACACTTTTCCATCCTGCATCTCTTCATCAGATTCGGAAATGTGTCTGAGATCTGCTTTCTATAGTTTGTACCAATCTAAGTTTTATTGATGTCGAGAAAGCCATAGGTATATGAAACATGACTTTTCGTGCTATATAAACACCAACCCCCTTCTACATCCTGCGCGAGCTGCCTTGATCGCAAGACACAAAAAGGCAAATTTTGCTGGCAGACAACTGGGTGCAAGTCTCCTTACTAAAGACCCAGAGCAATGCATGTCCCTCCTGGGCCAGGGACTCTCTAATATCTACAGTCACCTAGTCCAAGCCAGTTCTGTGCCGCAGGAATGGGAGAATCCTTTGCTAGAGACCCGGGGTTACAGGCTTCCAAGAGCCTTTGGAGAGCCTCTGGTTTTCATGCTAGGCTTCTTTCTTTCCAGCAGATTCCAGAAACATCTGAGTTTGATTTTCCAGTCTCTGTCCTCTTCTTTGTTCTTCTCAGTATCTGCTTCCATTCACTAAATGGTTGACTCTCTAGACTGCTTCCCAGAATGCCAGACTCGCTCTGATCAGGTACTTACAAAGGTGCTGGTGTGAGAATGGAAATGGAACAGATAAGCTTTTCGTCCAACAGAGATAATCCTGGGGTGGAGAGGAATGGGGAGTAGTTATCTTTATACCTATAACCCCTTCTAACGCTAACGAGTATGCCTGTTTTAAAATCTGAAACAAGACAACCTCGGTGTTGTTCTTAGCTATATTCATTAAATGTGGTGTCATTGTGTCCATTTGCTCTGGTTGGTAAGTCCCGGACAGCCGCTTGCATTCTTGACACAGGGACAGAATCCTGGCAAGCAGTAACAGGAGGTTCTGTCCAAAGGGTGATGTCCAGGCAGAAATGTCCCTGCTTTTCCCTGCACGAAGACCTCTCAGCTGTTTCAAGAGTGAAACTGCTAACCTAGAATAGCGGTGCTGTAGAACTGCCAGCAACCCTTGCTCTTGTACTAGGGCTGGTCCTGCAGCTGGTGTTCTTACACATCGATGGCATCCCAGGCCTCCCAGGCACCAGCTCAGACTCCAGCAAAGCTCCAAAGAGTTGTTGAATGATATGCAACCTCCTCCAACCATTTCTAAAGATCTGGGGGTGGGAGGGAGAGAAAATAATAGCTGGAAACTTCCCTGGATTGAATTGGCCAGCGTCCTGTCTGTTTTGCATAGTTGTGTGTGTACATGTAATATGCATTTCAAATAGTTCGCCTGAACTCTCCCGTTGACTGAAAGTACAATTAAACACTCCCCATTCCGAATTTCTCATTCCCTGAACCACAGGTAGATCCAGCAGTTTTGTTTGGTCTTATTTGAGATGCCTAAAGAAATTAATTGCCGATAGCTTGCATATAAATGCTCATTCCAAGATAGGCTTTGTAGCTTTGCTGGCCTTTGGGCGGAAGGAACCTAACAGTTTATCATCATTCAGCACGATGGCTTTCCCCTCTGCCCTGGATCCACTGCTGAACCAGGAAAGAGTGCAAACCAGGGTAGACCCTTCATTGCAGACTAAGCAGAATTAAAGAGAGGAGAGAAGAAATACCCTAGAACCTGCCACCAGCGCAGTTAGACCAGATTTATAGGCGCTGAGCAAATAGTCTATTGTACACCTTCTACCTATGCCAAGGAGGTGGTTGGTTGTCCATTAAAGACATTATAGACACCATTATCTCTGAAGTATAGGGGGGGACGGGATTTCAGGGGGAGGAGTACCTCCACGTGTCACCTTAGCATCTCCTTCAAGTAAGCCCAGCTAAGTCTGAACACCCAGAAATTGCTATCAGCGACCCAAATCCTGAGGTACCTTCTCTATTACCAGGTTAGGGATTAGCAGGATGCCAGGCAATGTGGGAGATCCCTTCATAGCTGCCACTAGAGTTCTCAGCAGAAGGACACCTGCATAGAAGCCTGGCTGCATATGCCCCGGCGGTGTCCCTCGTCACAGGGCAGGCGGCCGCTCGCTCAGCAGTCAGGTGACACTTCTGTGCATTATGGGATAATTTGACTCAGGGTGCTGACTGCCATGTATGTTATAATTTCAGTGGAAAAAGCAAAAGTGTATTCCAAATTCCTGCATGACCGCCTTAAAAGCAAACTTCTGAGGGGCAAACTGTTCCTGAGTTGTGGCCCGCCTGTATTTAATGCTTTTTTGGAAGTCCATTATGCTTTCAAAGTTTTGTTCTTCTTATGGAAAAGGCCCCCTGTAAAAATTGTCAGACTTTGGGTTCTTTCCCTTGCATACGTTTCCTTTGTTCTCTGGCGGCTGTACACTTGACAGTAGCTAGGTCACTGATACAGGTTATTTCTGAGCAGATACTTCACACGATCTTCCCATTTTAGTGAGATGTTTTTGGGTAAATCCTTTACCAAGGGACAGTATTCTAGGTGACAAGAAGCTTTCATCCTTCCCCACCCCACCCCCCATTATGCAGTGTGTTACTTAGGAAGGAACCATTGTCTCTCCTCAGGAAGGACCACAGGCCTGCAAGGTCTGCTGGAAATCCCCCAGACTCTCTGGGGTGCAGTCCCAGGATTTTGATCCAGCTATCTGAAATGATTTAGTTTTGATAAAGCCAAGTCCTCCACATTTCAGCCCCCCCCCACACACACACACACTTTAAGTCCTCTGATTGTGTTTGTAGTATGTTTCTTCCAATTTGGGCATTAGGGTGTGGTTCTTGGTTCCTTTATGAGCCTACATAGTCACAGAAGCTAACCGTAGATCAGTGGGTTTCAACCTTCCTAATGCTGTGTTCCTTTAATACAGTTCCTCATGTTGTGGTGACCCTAACCATAAAATTGTCTTGTTACAACTTCATAACTGTAATTTTTGCTACTGTGGTGAATTATAATGTAAATATCTGATATTCAGGATACCTTATATACCACTTCTGTGAAAGGGGCCACAACCTATAGGCAGAGAGCCACTGCCTTACCTTCAAGTTCACTGTGAAGCCTGCATTCTGGAGACGATTCTTACTATTCTCCCAATCCTTGGACTTCCAATTTTAGTATCTCCAACCTCTGGCCTAAGAACCTTTAAAAACATCCAAGTTTATGATCCACAAAGAGCTGGTCCCCAGAGCAGGAAGCCCTTATTCTAGGAGAAACAAACCCCGCCCTGCAGGGCACACCTCTCCTTATACAGTACAGTCCCCACTGCTACAGTTTTTTAGATAGAATGTGAGCTGGCAAATATATCCATTCATTTATTTTACGATCAGGCCTATATACGTTCCAATGGGAACTCTTCCTTGCAAAAAATTACAACTATAGATGGAATGCAGCTTTTTCTTTTTTCCAGAAAAATCAGGTGGGACACATGGATAAATCGTTACACAGTGTCATGGCTATACAACTAGAGATGCATTGGAAAATGAGGAAGAGAAACCACCCCCTGGAAGATTGGGTGGGCAACCCTGGCTGGAGGTCACACTAGCCTGGGCAGCCTCTAAAAGATGCATAGGGAAAAGGTATTTGTGGTGGTTTGCATACGAATGGCCCCATTGACTCATATATTTGGGTTCTTGGTCCCTAGTTGTTGGAACTGTTTGGGAAAGTTTAGGAAGTGTGTTCATGTTTGGAGGGGTATCCATTGGGGGGCAAGGGGGGTGCAGTTTGAGTTTAAAGCCTATTGCATTCCCAATTAGATCTCTCTTCCTTGTGGTTCTTTCTCAAGATGTATGTTCCCAATTACTGCCCCAGGGCCATACTTGCCTACTACCGTGCACTGCTGTGGTGGTCATGGACTCTAACCCTCTGAAACTGTGAGCCTCGTACACTTTTATTTATTCGTTGCCTTAGTCATGGCGTTTTATCAGAGCCAAGGAAAAGCAACAAAGACAGTATTGTATACCAGGAGGTCAGGACCACTGTGAGTAAATGGAGAATCAGTCAGGGGGCGGTATAGAAGACAATGAAGACATTTCAGTAGCTGACACACAGTATCTCTCTGTTAGTACCCATATCCTGCCTCCCCCACTGCATGACCTCACGGCATCTCAGTGGCCTCATCTTAGAGTATTCCAGGAGTACCCATCGTACTGGTTGGTGCAGCTTACACCTGTGCATGTCATAGCCCTGAAAGCCCTTGGGACACAGTAATGATTCCAAATTGAAAACATATGGACATTTATAAAGATAAATATTAATAGGCTCAAATATGCCCAATGTCTGTGATTTCAAAGTCCTCAAAACACATGTAGCTAGGCATACTGTTTACATGGTAGAGACCTTACAGAACTTACAGCAAAAATGTGCCTACGTAGGTGGTGGTTCTTCAAAGAGACAGTGTTGTACATATTACCAATAACGGTGATATGTACAAATTCGTAAAGCTTTGGTTCCTGAGGGTATAAGAATTGACCTCTGTGTGAGTCAGATTTTAGGGTATAAAAGAAAGTTACCAGCAACTTCAGAGAAAAGGTGGTTGTAATGGGGTATACATATTTGCACACAGCATCTTTCTTATGTACACAGCGTCATTCAGAAGCAAACATGTGGAACCCAATGAGGTTCACACACATAGTGTCAGGAGGAAGAATGAAGGTTTGTGTGTCTGGGGTTTCCTTCATTCTGACTGTGTAATGTACTCTTATTATGTCCTACCCTTTATGAGTTACAACTTTGTGTGGAGATCAAGCACTGAATGAATTGTTGCAAACAGGGAGAAAGAGAAGAGCAAAGGAGGAAATAGACTGGACCTTGAGCTGGTCTTGAATTTCGAAGTAGACCATAGTGGTTTCTGTCAGACAATATATAATGAGCGAAGAGGAAAATGGATTGTAAAAAAGAGAGGCAGTCAGGGCTCTACCTAGAGGCTGTGCAGCAGAAGGCAAGAGCTAACTGGTAGACCTTCAGGTAGGGTGCAATGCTCCACTTAAGTTATTACTGTTGGGCACCTACTGTGTTCAAATAATGCTATCAGCACTGAGAATTCCCCATCCTTTTGTGTTTGTTTGTTTGTAGGTTTACTTATTTTAATTTATGTAAATGAGTGATTCTAGAGGAATGTGTATATATGTACCATGACTCTACCTGGTGCCTATGAAGACCAGAAGACAATGGGTCCCTGGGAACTGGAGTTACAAGTGATTGTAAGGTATCATCAGATTGCTGGGAACCAAACCCAGGTCTTCTGCAAGAGTTACTCTCAACTAAAAAGCTGTCTCTCAACCCCCACGTGTATTTTTTAATTAAAAAAAATTATTTGTTTATATATGCATGTGTGTGTCCACCACAATGTCTGTGGAAGTCAGAGGACAACTTGTGGGAGTTGGTTCTCTTTCCAAGATGTGAGTCTTCAGGATGGGGCTCAGGATTTCAGGTATGGTGGCAGGAACCTTTAATGTGAAGACCTTTCTCTCAACATCAAAGAAAAGTAATGAATAGTTTGAAGCAGGCAAGTGCCACAATCAAATTTGCATTTCCTTGGTTCCATTGAACAAATCATTAGAGGGAGGGACTGTGAGTAGGTGGAGGGGATTACAATGGCGGATCCCTTCTAATTCCCCCTTAGCCAATTACTCTCCTTTCAAGGCATTATACACTCTTTTCTTCAAGAACAAGAGTTTACAGAGATTGTGGCTTTTGTTTGGCTACCAAACAATTGCGCAATTACCTAAAGCTTTACATTTTATAACAAGACATCATATTTCTGAAATTCAGGCTTTCGGGAAGAGTGTGTTCAAGGAATGTTCCATAATGACTGACTTCCTGCAAATCTGCTTGCAGTTACTCTTATTACTCCCAAATTCTTGTGGCTGATAAGAAATGACAAACTATAATATGTTTGGTTAAATAGACCATATGCCTATTTGTAATACGGCATTAATTCTCATAAACCATCCCTTCAGCTATGCTAAGTGCCTGATCTCTCCCTCTGTTATGTTCCTCCATAGCCAGTCATATGACTTTTTTTTTCTTTCATATGATTTTTTTATAGTGGACCATACACGTGTTTTTGTAAATCTTAAATTATTTAATGTAAAATGTTTATGCACTAAATAATTTACACATGAAGACAATCCAGCAAGACCATTCTGGGCTGTAAAGTATGAATCTTGTTTTTAATGAAGTAAACATAGAGTTCAAAGGAGCTTGAATTTATAACAGATCATCACAGGCTTTGAAGCAGTAAGTTTCGTTTGTCTTAAATAAAGTGCAGAAAAGGCCTTTGAGCTCAGCCTGTATTGGGTGGGTAACATTAAACTCTTGAGATCCTACAGCATTCTGTAACGGAGACTCACTCAGAAGCCAAAGGATTTGTTTTGGTTTGTTTTAATTTATAAAGAATGATATGAACCTACCATCTAACATAAATAACAAAATCTGAGGCTGCACCTGGGGGCAGGGTGGGGACAACCACAGGGAAATTTCTTCCATAAAACTCATGAATATTCATACGTAGACAGAACAAAATGTGTAAGTAAGTACAGGTTTCTTTCACCCAATAAGTTCTCTTCATTCTGTTTTTGTAGGCTTCTCCTTTCTAGTTTTTTTTCCCCCTTAGCAGTAAGAGATTGTGAACTTCTAACAGAATTCCAAAGAAATTCTGGAAAAATTTCAAGTCTGGACTTTGGCATTTAGACCCAGAAATGACAAATGCGTCTGGAACCACCGCTCTCCATGAGAGGAATATATAGGTTTCTTTTGTTTGTTTTCTACATAATAATAGAGCTGGTTTAGTTAATGGGTCTACTTTTAAATAAGGCTAGGGAATGCTTAAACCGATTATAGGAATAAGGAAACAGTCAACAATATCTCCATTATTCATAACGCCCGCCCCTTCTTCCTCATGTCTTAGCTACTCTATCCTCAGGATCAGAGTCTGCAGTCAGAAGGAACCCTGACTTCCACAGCCATTAAAGTTACTTCCCCAGCATTTCCCACGAAATGAATGACAGAGAAGGGATTTCAAAACCTGGAGCAAGTGGAGTGCATTCCTTCTGTCAGGGCTCCCTGCCGACTTGCTCTTCTTGCTGATTAGAACGTTTTTCCCCACAATTGTCCCCAACTTGGGTCCTTGTTATGTCTTAGGTGTTGTCCCAGCCCACCAGCCATCTCTTCTTCCCCCTTCTTATTTCCTTCTCACTCTGAAATGCACCTCGTGGTCACCCCATGTTTACCAGGATTCCCCCACCATCTTTTGTGTGGGAGGGGCTTTCTGCTCTCTGCAGAAACTCTAGGGTTGTGCCAGCACACTGGAAGTCAGTATTAAAAGGACAGAAGAACACATGTCTATTTCCATTACCGTTGGGGTAGAACAGGAAGGACCTGGCTGCTGTCATAGAAAGAATGAGCCACGTTGTCACCCATAACTTTACTGGAATTTTAGATACTGGGGATGGCATATGGTGAAATAATTGTAATATTGTTTTGCAATAGTGCAAATACAAGTTCTCTTTCTCCCCCATTACATACCCACACGGGCTCTAGGGACCTCATAGTGACACGAAGTCTTTCTGTATTAAAAGCAACTCAGAGAAGAGGGGCAGGAAAAAAAGGATGGAGATAATTCTTGAGCAGGTATTCTGGATAAATGTCACCTACTGTCTATGTGCATAGAGGATGATAGTTTATATTCTAAGGATATCCTAATACACGTGTAGTTCAAAATCTGGCCCAGAGCCCCCTATATCACAATTACTGTTCCATTTAGTGTTCAATTTATTGACTTCTCTTCATTATTAGTAAATGATATTTTATTTCTAAAATTTGTCAGAAGGTTTATTATAATAATACCATATAATACATCATATGTTGCAAAAATACTGGTATCTTCATACCAATAAATTGATTCCTCTCCTCTCTATCCTGCAAGAAAAAAATTGTATTTATTATTTCTTTATCATGTTGAAAATCAGATTGAAGAAATTCCAAATCAAATAGAGGCAGAAACAGAGAAGAAGTAAAATAGAGTTGCTGATATTTAAAATAAAACAAAAGGAAGGAAAATTACATCTAATGCCTGTTGCTTGTAGAACATTATATACCAAAGTATAATAAGGCTTAAGTGGAAAAATTATTATACCTATCTTAGAAAACAAAACAAAACAAAATCATTAGCTTGATGAATATCTGGTTTGTTATTTTCAAAAAGTAAAAATAGGGTAATTAATCTTAGATCATTTGGTACAATTTGGATATCTAAAATTAAATTCCTGAGTAAAATAGAGGAAGAAATATCACAAAACACACCATTAATTAAAATAACTGGGGAAGACAATACTGTGGAAATAGTTGTAGAGAGATGAAGCTGAAGAAATATATAGCAGCAGTCCATGTTTTCCTAGTGACCTTGGTGTAAAATTGTCTGGGAATTAATTCCTTGCTATCCATATTCATCAAGACCATAGTCAGCCATGGCCACCAGAAACTCCTGAAGAAAGATGACCTCCTGTCCAGGCTACTGTCATACCCTCTGAGTCTGCAGCTAGAAACAGGTCTTAAGCCTGCCTGTCATGGCTACCATCTGAAATGCCAACTGTAACCACAGACGTAGGAGGGAGACATCCTCGGGAGAACCACAGATGCACGCTGTCCGCATTCTTTAAATATTTTCTCCAGCTACAGTCATAACCTCTGTCTTATCGGGATTAATTCTTTTTCTGGTTGGCTTTGATCTCCGTCCCCAGCCAGGCCTCTCAGACGCTGAATAAATTGTGGGACTGTGGTGTCAGGCTTAGAGATAAAAGGAGAGATACAGACCATGCGTCATCAGCATACTGAGCGTGTGCAAAAGGCCCTCAGCTTTGCTTCGGGCTCTCGGGTGTGAACTTTGAGCAGGTGGGGTGTTTGTCGTCAGATCCCAGCAATTCTCCGAGAAAGGCCTGGTCCGGCTGCCTGGCAGTGCAGAGAAGGGCGGGGTCTGGAGGGTGTTGGTCCTTTATAGACTCATGGCTCTCCCTCTCCACTCGCAGAGCCCCTTGGGGTAAGGGATGCCTCAGGAATGCATCTCCAGGGTGTACTAGCTTACCTCTGTTATCTGATTACTGTACTGCAGTGACTTTGAAACCAGACCCCTGTATGACCTCACAAATCTGGCCCCTCAACCCTCTGACCCAGGTGACTCTTGTTGCTGTCTCTTTTACACTATCATTCTAATGGCTTCATTCAGTATTTTCGCCTTTGAAGCCACCAACTGCCAACCTCAAGATCACCCCTCCCCGTATCTTTTAAGCCTTGGGCATCTGGTTTGAAGATTTTTCTTTCACGGGGGAGCTAGTTTCATTCTGGTTGACTCCTGGCTTCCCAGCGCTTAGTTCACACCAGGCGTTTGGTAGAAGTGCACCGATCGATACCTTATCCTTTGATCTTGATTTTGTCTCTATCTCTGATAATGTTTTCTTCTAATTTATTAAGAAACGTGAGGCCATCATGTATGTACTCCATGTCTCTCTTCCTTGTCAAAAAAGAGGAAGATCTCTATCTGTTCTGTTCAGGGCTATCCATCCACGTGTTCCCTACATGGGGTTCCCTTTGCTTCCTTCCGCTCCTCAAGTTGTTCTCTCCATTCCTGTATCTACAGTTGCTTCCTTTCTCCTTTCTTTTCCCAATAGGTTATAAGACACTGAAGGCTTTTTGAGATCCTCTTGAAAACACTTCAGCCTTTCCCCCCACCCCATAACCACTATCTCTCAGCCCAGTTCCTTCCTTGACCAGTGTTCTAGAAAGAGTAGTTTGTGTTTCCTTGCCATGTATGCACTGAGCTCATTCTGTTGCTAGATTGCATCCTCTTCTACATCTCCACTGAGAAGGCAGACTCTTGTGGTTCCCCGTGACGATGACGACTGTAGATGTTGTAAACCTTGTCTAATTTTTCTTCCTCCTCTTCCTCTTGCTTCTCCCCCTCTTCTTCCTTCCCCCTTCCTCTTCTTTGTTTTTTTAAGAGAAGGGGTTTCTCTATATAGCCCTGGCTATCCTGGATCTCCTTTTGCAGACCAGGCTGGCCTTGAACTCACAGAGATCAGTCTGTCTCTACCTCCCTAGTCCCGAGGTTACAGATGTACGCTATCACCACCTGGCTTCCCAATGACTTCTTAATACCTAAACTCAGTGGCTGCTATCTAGTACAGTGCTAAGATATTTTTTTTCCACTACTGAATTTACATCTTGTTGCCAGTTTGTGTTCCTAAATTTTGCTTTTCTCACATATACTGTTTTCTCTAAATCCGACTTTGATTCTCCTATTCCTTTCCTTTCCTTTCCTCTCCTTTTATTTTTTTTTCTCCTTTGCTTTGATGGTTGGTTTTTGCAGCACTGAGGGTCAAACTCAGGCAGTCATACAATTTAAGCAAGTGCCCTACCACAGCACTTCATTCCCTGCCCCTCCTGTTCAGAAGAGAGACGGTGTAGCTTGTACTTGGGTGGCGGTTCTCAAAGAGAAAGAGAGGTTGAAAGGATGGTCGATAGGAGCGGTAGGTTTTTGACTGGCATGAGGTGTTAGTGATACCCACTTGGACTAGAGAGAGTCTGGTTAGACCGTGGGGAGGATATGCTGCTCTTCTTTGGGATGGGTGTTAAGTAGGTTTGGAGTTTGGAAAAGCCTAAAAGAAGGGTAAACGACTGAGCTCTCTCTAGAGAGCTTAGAAGGCAAGAAGCAGGCGGGAGCTTACAGAATGGATGAGTAGAGGATATAGAGTCTAGGGGAACAGGAGGAGTCTCCAGGGCTAGGCACATCTGAAAAGAAGACTGAGAATAAGGAAGGAGAGATAGAGAGAGAAACCTGGTAGCACTGAGGCATGGGCACCATGGAGGACGGGGTTTCAAAATGTTTACATCAGATGAAGCTACCGTCAAATCATCCAGCAAGTTCCCACTGCCAACGACCCAGCAGTCACAAGTCTCACAATGACATTTCTGCTCAAGGACAAAACACTTCTATGGTGGTGTCTTGTCAGATTCTATTTGGCAGCAACAGGTAACCTTCTAGGTTCCTGTTGGAGTACTTGATGATGTTGACATGGTGATGAAGTCACCTACTGACACTTCTCAGGAAAGATGCTACAGCTGGACGATGGCTGACATCAGCGGAAGAACTGAAGATGCAAACCTGTTGAGCGCGAAGCAACATTTTTATTCTGTCAGATGGAAGTTTTAGAACTGAGATAAGGCAATCAAAGGCCTCGAGTCCGTTAAGTCTGTGTTTCCGCCTCCTTTACATGTCTGAAGGATGGGGTCGTTCTATTCTTTTTTGGTACATTGCATAAACAAGATTGTCCAGAAAAATCAAAATGTAATTAAAATTGGTTTTCCTTGCCTAACCTAATCAAAATACATTGTCTTGATGGGTGAGATTGTTTGAACCAACTGTACGTGTTGGAACAGTTTACAGATGCTCATTAAAATGATTTTATTGGGACACGGGAAACCTGCAAATTACTGTGCTTCACATCCAAAGACAATAGTTCCCATGGTGGTCAGTGGTGATTCGTTCCCATTCTGTGACTGTAAAATATGTAAGTTTAGTCAGTTGGTCTGACTCCTCAGCCATTGGACAGATGGGAATATGAAGACAAGGGTTGTCTGGATTCTTAGATACAGAAGCCCCTTCCCCTAGTGGCCCAGAAATATTTCTCTGCCCATCATGGATTCATGCGGTTCTCATGGTTGGCTAACATACAGAGAGAAAAAAAAAATTTTTTTTTTGTGCTTTCCAATATAGAACTATTTTGGAAATCTTTTGCAACTTTCCAAGAGGTTGTAAATATCAACCTTTGCTCTTCACAAGAATATATATTCATGCAAATCAAGTCCTATTGAACTTTATTAACTATGCCTGGTTATTAGCGTACTAATTAGAGTGATGAGCGTCTTGTATTTCATCATAATATTAACTTTCTAATATTTTCTTTTATTTCAGTGTGCACAGTCTGTAGCCAGCGGATGCTTTCATCCCCTGAAATCATGCTTTTTTTTTTTTTTTTTATTTCCCTGCTCAGGGAATGGAGCAATGGCTTCAGAGGTATTTTTAAAAAGCCATCAACTCCTATGTCCTGCTGTTCTTTAATGAACAGAGGTCAATTGCTGTGGGGACATCGGCAGTCTGTGGTCTGCTGAAATGGGTCTCTTTTTGCCCCGGATGGGGTCACTGGATGACTTTACTTAATCTGTGCCCTTTATTCCTTGAGATGCACTTCAAGGCTCCAGATGCAATTGTTTCCAAGAGCAGCGTCTTTAGAGGGTAGGCCTCAGCAACTTTGTTCTGTCTGCCGAGATGAAGATCCTCCAGTCTCATTCAGAAAAGGCAAAAGGAAAGGAATTCATCTGATCCCCATGGCTTTGTTGTTGTTTGTTTGTGTCTCGAGTATGGCTTTTCAGGTGGCCCCAAGAGGACATCACACATTCCTATTGAGGCTGTAAATTCTGTTTTGATTTTCCATTCCTTTTCAGCCCTCACCGCTTTCCTTTAAATTCTGTCACAGTTCCTAAAGGAAGCTTCAGCACAAGCCCAATTTAGTTCTGTTTAGCAACTGCAGCTGGTTTTGAACTGTGGCAATCCAGATGTCGCAACTGTCTCTTTAGGTTAATGTGACAGAGGCGGCTATAATCTGTTGGAACCACACCTCCCAGGTTGCGGCAACGTTACCTAGGCACGGTTACTGAAAATCTAGTCTAGGGCCAGCTCCACGGGGGAGAAAGGTTTCAGATGTTGTGGTGTGCACACAGCAGTTGGCTTTAAGATGCTGGACTGTTTTGTTCTGGGCGTGTGAATGGAGCCATCTGTGGAGGTGGTTGCATGTGCAGGTGGGTATGTGAGAGTGCACATGTGTGAGGAGACGTGTGGATGGAGGCCAGGGCTCAACCATGGGGTCATCCCTTAGGAGCTGTGTGTCTTCTTCGAGACAGGATCTGCCACAGAGATCTGGATGCACCAGTAGGTTAGGCTGACTGGCCAGTGAGGCACAAATTCTTGTTTCCATCATTGCACTCAGTCTTTAACATGGGTTCTAGGGATTGAACTCAGGATGCCATGCTTGCTTAACCAGTACTCAACCCAGTCAGTGAGCTGTTGTTCCATCCTCTGACCTGGATTGATCTCTCTGCCTGCCTACCTTCCTGCCTGCCTGCCTGCCTGCCTGTCTGTCTGTCTGTCTATCTCTTTTTCTTTTTCTTTTGTTTCAAATCAATACTCAGTATACTAGGAACTCACCTCAATCATTTGTATAGATTTGTAGTAGTTGTTAGCGCTAAGAATTTTTCGACGACAAGTTCTAATTTTATTCAGTACCAATGTAACATTTTACAGGAGGGTGCTTCTCTGAGTCTCTGGTTCAGTGATTCCTTCCTTTACATGTACTTCCTGGTTCCAGAAGGCACAGCAAATACCTCAGGAGCTACGCTGTTAGGAAGTGACTGGGTGGGTGTGGACAGGTCTAGAGCAGAAGCCAGCACCTGAGGTTTCCTATGTGCCCTGAAAGAAGGTTCCTGGAACTTGTCTTCTGACACCATGCACAGTATTCTAGTAGCTAGTGATGATCTATTCATTGTGACCCCAGCCATCAGTGGAATTTGCCACCCAGTAGCAATCCCAAGGCCAAAGAGGGAAAAGAATTGGAAAAGAGAAGGTAGAAACAAAAGAGAGTAGGGAAAAATAAAGCAGCAGTTCTCGTGGTTCAGAGTCATGGGATAATGGTCACGGTCCCTAAGATTAATGTCAGACAGGGAGCTGGAGAGTTGGTGCAGTGGATAAGAGCTAGTGTTTCGTTTTTTTCAGAGAATCCACCTTGGATTCCCAGAACCCACATAGTAGCTCACAACAGTTCGTAATTCCAGGCCTAGAGGATCAGACGCCCTCTACTGGCCACAGTGGGCATTGCATGCTGATGATGCTGGTTAAAAATAATAATAATAACGCCCCTACACATTAAAAAAAAAAAAGCTACCCCCTACATTAATTGGAAAGAATAGTATTAAGACATTAGAATAAAATAGGCAATACAAGCCTAGCTTGTCTCCAATGTCTTGTCTCTATGCAGGAGGTAGATATAGATTCATTGTCTAGTACATAAATGGTTTAGAGAGCAAAGACAGGAAGTGGGTAAGGCTAACATGTGGCGTGAGAAGGTCAGAAGAGCGTAGAGAAGGGGGCTGAAACCAACAACTGTTGGCAACTAAGATGTGTCAATGGTATCATCATGTAAGAATTGTCTGTGTATGAAAATGTATATATGGGTTTCTGATGGGACAGATTTAGTAGCACTCTGAGAAAGACCTGTGCAAATATTCATTGTGTTTAACAGGAAATGTGGCAACTTGAACGTATACAGGGTCCAGAAGAAGACCATTTGTCCCCCATTTACCCTGCCTTCTCCACTTGAAGTGTTAAGCAAAAAGCTTAATTTTCTAGGAAGGAAACTGCCAGTAAATAAGTAAACTGAAACAAGCTATCCTCAGATTGTTGAATTCGAAAGAAAACCGTGAGATAAAGCAGTGATAGAGAGGTTGATTCCCGTAGTAATGTGAGTGATGGCCGTAGGAGGTGGTGGTGATGAACTCCCTGGAGTCGAAGGGATAAGGAGGAGACAGGCGTGTCAGAAAAGAGCAGAGGCTGGAAAAGGTAGAGTTCTCAATTTTAGAGTCAACACTGTTGAAGTGTGGGGAAGTATTGGTGCAGCCTTCAGTCTGGGGAGGTAAGGAGAAGCCAGCAAGGTGAACTTGGAAAGGGGAGACAGAGAGATTTTGCTCTGTGTTGGTTCGAAAGAGTGATTTTGGCGAGAAATTGATACATGGGGGGTGGGGGTGTGAACACGAAAATTGGGCTTTCCAAAAGTGCCCTATGAAAATAGCAGTCCTATTTAGAGATGGTCATCTTGTGAATAATAGGCTTGGGGGAGAAGACCTGTGCTAGGTGTCTGAGGATCTGAGATGTGTTCTGTTGGAATAACTGCTGAGCCACAGCTCTAGAAAGAGTAGCCACAATTTTGAATGCAAGCCTCGGTGAGGCGAGCTGACGCTGCTGGGGAGGAAGAACTTTGAAGAAGCATTAGCCAACTTCGTAGAGAGTTGGTTTCTAGTTATAAAAGCCACTGGGCAAGGCCGTACCAACATTTGATTCTTGAAGGCAGTGGCTGTGCTTAACATATGTGTTATCAGTCCAGTGTGGTTCCCAGCAGTGGATGCTTGCCAATATTTTCTAAAATCACGGATGAATAAAATAATACAGGATTGACTAGGGGTTGGTCACTTCAGTGACTTGTAAGAACACACCTGTATCTAGGACGTGAGGAGCCTATGATCATAAGTGAAATTATGTTCGATCTTAAAAGCTACTTTATCTGGAAAAATAAAGAATCGTTTGCTTTGATGGGAGGTCTGAAAGGTTTGATGGGAGGTCTCAAACTGTAGCCAAGACACTGTAACTTCCAGGATAACTTCTCTTGTGCTTCCCAAATCAGAAAAGACAATAACACAGTCATGGTTTGATAACAGCATAGAAACTATCATTTTCAGATAATTTAAAATTCAGGTAAAAACTGGGGTATTTTTTTTCATTGTTAATTTAAAACTTTTAGTGGCCGTACAAAGATTATGTTTCAATGTAGCATTTTTATACAATATCTAGTCACCCCATATAATAATAGTTATAAATATTTAAAGGTAGGATCTGCATATGAAAGTGAGAATGCAGTATTTGTCTTCCTGAGTTTAAGTTAACTCACATAATATATTTTGCAGGTCCATCCCTTTTCCTTCAGATTACATTTTTCTTTATTGTTGAATAAAATTTTGTCCTGTGTATGTACCATTTACAGAAATGAAGGTTTTTTAAATTGACCTGAAATTTATAATTTATGGTTGCTTTCAGGCTCTTAACCAAACATATGTGAAATGAATTCCATTTCTTTATTCATTATATTTGGTTAAAATTTACTTTCAAACCATTGGTTTCCTTTTAAAAATATAGTTTCAGTAGCCTTAGCTTTAATATTAAAGAGAAAATAAATCTTAGACTGTTTTCATAATTCAGAGTATTGAAAATGTTAGCTATTGACTCTCAATCAAATACCTTTCTCCTTGTACACTCTTTAATTGAAAGTGATTCTTCTAATAAGCAATGCCAATATTCTGATCTCCACCAAGATGTGATGACATGTGGTAATATTTTTATTTAATGTCTGGACCTGGTAAGTTTGAAATACAAGCAGGTAGTTAGGTACACTCACTATCTGAAATGACTAACGTATGCCAACTTTAACTTACAGAACTGGCTGGAATTCTACCAGGAAAACTAAAACTTAAAGTCAGGCCTAATGGCTGAGGCCTGTAATGCCAGCTACTCGGGAGACTGAGGCAGGACAGTCACGAAGTCAAGGCCTACATAGCCTGAGCAAATTGCTGAGAACTTGTTCAAAATTTAGGGGAAAGAACGAATTAATCGATGAACTAGTTAATTAACTAATCACTTAAATGTTGCCGAGGATATACAGCTCAACAATAAACTACATACAAAGCTTGCATGAGTCCCAGGTCCATTCTCCAGTACCAAGAAGCAGAATAAAGGACATACATTTTCAAATAGCCTCGGCAGAGAATGAATCACAAAGGAGACCATAGGCAACAACTATTTAAGGATGTATTACGTGCCAGGGAGAGTTGGAAGTGGCCCAAGGCTTAGCATAGGCTTAGAGAACAGAACAGAATAACAAATCCCTACTCTAGAAGCAACCAAACGCCCTAAAGGTTTGCAAGGGAATATGTCAAAGCCATGTACGTGAGTCAAGCATGATCGTAGACGCCTATAGTCACAGCGCTTGGGAGGTGGAGACAAGAGGAGAAATTCAACGTTTGCCATTGTCTGCTACACCCCTGCTGACTGTGTAAGAAAAAGAACGGACCGAACAAATCCTTATACTGGTGTGACTAGAGCGGAGGGTTCATAGAATATACTTTCAGAAACATCATTGGCTTTACGTTCCTCAAAACACATGATAAAACTAAACGTAGTCTCAGCGATGAAAAGCTAGGACTCACAAGTACTGTTTGCCACCAGGCCAGGCAAACCTCAAAAGCCCTGTGAGTGAATATTCGTTTTGTTTGTTTTGTTTTGTTTTTCGGAGGTGCATTTTCAGGTTTGCGTTGAAGATTTACTCTTTCCACGTAAGGATGGGTTTCTTTTCTGCTGACTGAAAAGGGCATCCTCGGAAATCCGTATGTAGCACACAGAAATCCTTATGAACCACGTGGTGGTTCATAGAGGAGGCTTCCTGCTTCAGCCCCACCCCCAGTTCGAGCTGGAGGTTTTTAATTCAACGGTGCAGTATTTTCAGAGAGATGTAACAATCTGTAATTCAAACATGGAGTTGGCTCACATTCGATTTTTTCTTACATATCGAAAGGCAGAGAATTTTTTTTTTTTTTTTACGAAGAGTCGCATCCCTCCTTCACACCAGCCAAGCTCGCTGGGAGGTTTGGTGGCGGTCTGTTCACATGACCGGATTCAGTAACTCGGTTTGGAGCTCCGGGCTTCCAGGTTCTCCCGGATGAGGAACTGCATGTGGCTCTCTCATTCACAAAGTTGTACCGTGGAGCTGCCTTCATTGTTAGACTGTGAGGAGAGAATCTGTGCTTTCGGGTAGCAGGTGTGGCTGCTTTACCAGCCCAGAGCCCGCTATTTCCAGCTCCGAGTGTGAGATGGAAAAGAGACGTTTGATAGTGATCACTGGAGTTCTATTTTTTCCCCCTAAGGCATAAGTTTTATCTTTATCCTTTTTTTTTTCTCCCTGTGCTGGGAATCCAAGTTTTTAATCTTCTTTAATGGGAGAAATCTGTTTTAGGTTTATGATATATTCCGACAATTTGCATCTTACTAAAGATACTCCCTGCAACTTTGAGCTCGTCTCTGCCCATTATAATTCCTGGTCACTGTGAATGAGATCTGTATTGAGTACAGTGACTAATTTTATTCATTTCAGAACATTGATTTGAACATCTACATTTGAATTAAAATGTGGCGGCTGCCGATAGTTTCACGCCCTGGCAACACGTCAATTGTTCTTAATTATTTAAATATAGATACAACTTGGTTGTTTTTTTTCGTGCTCCCGATAAGTCAAACAAATATAAAGTAGACAGCGTTTAAGACCTCTCAAATCTCTCCATCAGATGTATACTGTTGTGAAAGAAGAAATTTGCTTTCAGGAGATTTGGAAAGGGGGCGGATTTAAATAACGATGTGATTTAATGTGCAGTTAGCAAATCAACATACTTAAAATACATGAATATTAAAATAAAGTCTGTAATAAACTGACTTTCTATTTATCAAGCAGCTGACTTTTAAAGAAGAAAATTTTTTTCATTAAAATTTCCTTTTGAGACCTTCAGAGTTTCTTCCATTGTTACCTTTCCAGATTGTGGCTATGTTGAGGCTTCTCCCGTTCATACAATTCACTTGCATATTTAAATTGACATAATTACTACATAAAGGCTCTGGGACACCTTTGGACTCGGTATTTTATTGGAGAATTTTGTACATAAAACAGCACCTAGCTAATAAAGGGAGAAAAGTAGCATGTATTCAGTGTCTAGTAAATGCCATGGGCTGTTCTGTGTGTCTCCTTTAACTGTTCCACAGCTAGCCTTTAATCTAGAACAATAGCTGTACTTTGTTTGGTGACCAGGAAACCCTGGTTCCTGCAGGCTAAATGTCTGCTTGAAGTCAGGGAGTTGGTAGAGCAAGGAAGGGTCTAGACCCAGATTTCTCTGTACAGGAGCCTCAGCTGCATTTCCTCACCAGTAATGCCCAGACACTTGAGAATTTAAAGAAACTGATTTCTTCCTTCAATCAAGCCTTTGATCTCTCTATGCCACACTTTATTTTAGAGTTTAATACAGTCCTGTGGCTATCCAGAAACACTACCCTCTTGCTGATCCATCTTTCTCAGTGAGAATTGCACAGAGAGGTTGATGGGATTATTTGAAAGTTCCTTGGCTTCGGGCTAAATAAAACACTTTAATATGGAAGGCATAATTCTGATATCTTAGGCAAAGATATGTTTTCTTAGGTTAAAAAAATATGGAGGTTGACCCTCTGACTGTTTTCCTAAGTGACCCTTCTGCTTGTCCCCTTCCAAATCTTTGATTTTGGGGACAAGAGAAGATATTATCTTGGTAAACCAAAGGAAACTTGTTTGTAAGATTAACTGCCACCATCCAAAGTTAATAGTGTCAAAGGGGACTGAAGATGTGGCATTTGCCTCAGTATTGAGATGTTAGATGTCTCGAAGCCAGCAAATGGCTTTTAGAAAGATAGTTAATGGTAAAAAGTAAACTTTTCTGAAGGAAAACACTTTTATTAAGGTAAGAGTTCACTTGGCCACCTTTCAAATGGCCCAGAAGAGTTGAGAGGGTGACTCTGTGGCACAGGGCTTGCCTGGTACATAGGAAGCCTGGGTTCTATTCCCAGCATCGGAGGAAATGAACAAAGATCAAACTTGTATAAGGAGCGTGTAGGGTTGATTTCTTTCTTTCTGTTTTTAAGACTTATTTATTTATGTGAGTACATTGTAGCTGTCTTCAAACACACCAGAAGAGGGCATCAGATCCCATTACAGATGGTTGTGAGCCACTATGTGGTTGCTGGGATTTGAACTCAGGACCTCTGAAAGAGCAGTCAGTGCTCTTAACTGCTGAGCCATCTCTCCAGCTCCCACAGGGTTGCTTTCAGTCAGCCTACATTTCTTCCGGGGATAGGCACGTCATCACTCTTCTTTGAACACTATATTCTTTTTAGTTTACATCCTCCCTATGAAGAAGGAAGTTTTAATCGGAGGGGAGATATCCTTTTCTTGATGCGAAAGCCTGTTTGGTAAAGTGTGTGTTCTCCTAAGGGAAAAACTCCAAATCAGATACTCTGTGCAGAAGTTTACATGCCTGTGTTAAAACAAAGGGTTGTGCTGAATTCACATATGCAGGCTGGATATAGCTGGACAGTGGCTTGGTATTGGCTTCCTGATGCCTATGTCCAACCTCTTGAGCCGCGGACCCTCCATGCCTTCCACTCCCATTGTCTTTCTGCTTTTAAGGCCCTCATTTTGGGTAGTTACTGAAGCTTTAAAACAGGATCGGAAAAAGAAATTCTCATTTAAAATTTTCTGAAAGAGGATAAGATGAGACTATTTCCTAAGAGTATCAGTTGGTTTAAAAGGACGAATTGGAAAGTCATTTTTCCGATATTTAGCACTGTTCATGTACGGACACCTAGAGGAGAGGCTCAGATATGTCTTAGCCTTCTAGGGCTTTCTAAGCAGCAGAAAGCTGTGGTTAACTGAGCAGAATTTTCCTTATTTAGGTAGATGTTAAAGAGAAAGTGCTGATCCTTTTGAAGTGCAAATTTTTTCATTTAAACATATTAGCTGGAGAAATTCGGACATGTGAAAAAAAACTCTGTTGCTTTGCTCGTGATCTATTATTTCCATTAACTTATGAACTTTAGTTATCATGTGATTTTATGTTTATGGTTTCAGTTTCAGATATCCAGAGATGTCTCACTTGAGTAATCAGTGAAGATAAGATAACGAATGTCTCTGTGACCATTACTCTGATGAACTACTAGCTAGGCTGCTAAACTGACAGAATCCAGTCGACTCGATGCTCTGGGTTCTGATGATGTTTACACACACACACACACACACACACACACACACACACACACACACTATGTGTATATATATATATATATATACACATATACATATACATACATACACACACACACACACACACACACACACACACACACATATATATATATATATATATATAAACATGGGCAGGCATGTCATTTGAATCTAAGGCAGGTCAACCCAAGGACCACAGCTGCAAGAACATTGGAAAGTAACAGATTTGAGTACAATAGAAAAGAGTACATTCATACTGTAAACTGCGGGGTTTAGATATTAATTTAAAGTTTAGGCCTTAATTTTTGTGTCACCTCACAAAGAAGACAGCCCTCTGGGGCTACACTGGCATCTCCCTTCCTTATGTTTGATGAACCCATATCCCTTGTATCAGGAGGGATCTCCTAAGATGGTGCGAGCATATGGGGCTGCAGCACGTGGCCCCAAAGCACAAATCTCATAAATATTTCCAGACATTTAACTGAATAAACCACCAGCCCGTGTTTAGGAAGAGAGCTGGCGGGCAATGGAAGAGGCCTAGATGTAAGGTAAATGAGCCAGGGCTCACTCAAGGGTCTGGTCCAGCTTTGGGTTCTTTTAGCTAACAGGAGCAAAAGAGAAATGGAGACTGAATCACTTCCTGGGTGTATGTTATGTTTCTCCATAGAGAGTCTGGGGCTCCAAAATGAGCGGCTTTCCAAGACTGTGTGTCTATGGGCAAGTGCCAGACATCCGCCGGTCTGGTTCGGAGTGAGGGATCGGTGTGGAGCCTGTTGACTCCGGATGCTGGAGGTGATAGTGCAGCCCTCTGGGAGGGGTGGTGGCCGACGGCCAGGGGACTTTCCCTTCCAGGTTACGGAGCCTACCAGACTCAGGCTTTGTAACCATGGGTCAAGATGAATCCAGATCGTTTGAGTCATCTAGACGGCCATTTTGAAAATCTACATTCTTCCTTGACACCAGTTTTGCCCCTGTAGGATAAGGCTAAAGTGCTGAAAAATTCTACTCTGAAAGCATAGAGTAGCGTCAGCCCAGTACCACGGCAGGCCTTGGTTTCCACACCCCTTTGTATATTTCTGCTTTATCCAGTCACTGCATTCATTGCAGAGACCGTCTGTTCTCTTAGTGCTCACCTGCTACCCAGTCTGGACCTCTCACCTAAACGTAGGTGGCGGGTGTAGGGAGCATAGCAGAGAAACTGAAGTCCTTCCTTTTCAGGCTTCTAGAGGTTATTCTGATAATCTTAAATTATTTCAACTCCAAAGTTATAAGAGTAAAATGCACGAGATAATTGTCTTTTTCCCCCCTTTGGCCACAGCTATAAAGAAGAATGGATCAAATTAGAATATATTATGGGCGCCATCCATTTCTACTTGTCTTGAATGTGGGACTATTTCTACATAACGTGTGAGCGGGAGATGATATATTCCCAGGGAAAATTAATAACTTGGAAACTTTCTTCTAAAATAACAAAACTGCCAGATCTTCTGTCAGAGCCACCAATTTCAACACAAATGACAGTTAAGAACTTCTGAGTCTACAGTACTGTTTTACCCTGCGGGTGGGACTTCAGTAGAAAGTGCGTCTCTACTAAATGTAGGGCAACTCTACATGGTTAGTCTGTTACCCATGAAGAACCCACAAACCAGGCTGTAGGAAAAAAAAAACCCATTCTTCATGGTTTCTCCTTCTTTAGCTGGGTTTCTCTTGTAATGTGGCCTTTTAAACACTTATGCTCCCATCTGAAGAGGGGGGGTGACTTTGCAGTCATGAGTTTTATTTCAGGTGTTAATCTATAAATTTTAATGAATTTCGATATTTTTGTTTCTACACAGAAAAGATTGAGCTGTGTTGGAACCTTCCCATTTGTGTAATAGCCCAAAATGATGCTGAATTAAATGGAAATAGTTGTGGGCCAAATCCTGTTGGATTATTATTTTTAACTTCCTCTTTCTTTCAAATGGTGCTTTAAAAATAACTATTAAAAAAAAATAGTTACCCATGAGTGCCATTTTCTTCTCTCAGCTTCACAGAGAGCTCCCTCAGGGTGGAATTGGTGTCAAAAAAACGGTTCTGAATACGTTGAAGGGTTCCTTGTTGATTGTAGCTACCATAGGACATAATGGTTTTACATTTGGCAGCAGGTCTCCAACTTGAGCAAGCTTTCTACAGAGTCCCTTGAAGGACTTCCTGAGGGATAGCTCATTTACTATACCAGGATGGGGCCCAAGAATTTTCACGTCTGGGGTTTAGGGGTATAAATGAGTCTGGGAAGTGCTTGACTTAGAGGAAAAACGACCTGAGTTTGGTTCGTGGAACCTACAGGAAAGGTGTGTGTGTGTGTATGTGTGTGTGTGAAGAAAGTGGCTTTTGTAATCCCCAGAGGACTGGAGAGTTACAGACAGACAGACCCCTGGGGGTTGCTGACCCACTCCCCTAGGCTGCTTGTGAGTTCAAGGCCAGTGAGGAATGGTATCATAAGGAAGACAAGGTGGGTGGTGCTGGAGGAAGGGCCCTCAAGGTGGTTCTCTGACCACTGCCTGCATGCACATACAAGTGCATGCACACTGTTCACAAATATGCATCAGCATATGAACAAATGCACATATACACGCAGAGGGAGAGAGGCAACCAAGGAGGGAGGGGAGGAGGGAGGGAGGGAGGGAGGGAAGAAGAGAGTATTTTCCTAATAAGTGTCTCCAGGAAGTTTTGACAACTACTGCTTAATGTGTTCAAATGGACCATGCGTGTGTTGTGTACACATATGTAGTCATCTCAGTGCCCCACACAGTTGTAGCTGGCTCTGTGACTTTTGTTTGCGTCACACTCCTGTGAATGCCCAAAACTGAGCATGCTCACATCCATATATAAGACAATATAGTATCTTCAACCTGCTTATACTTGAAATTATTCTTAAATTATATAATCTGTACCATCTATATATCTTATATATCAATTATATAATATACATATATAACATATTAGATATTATTATATATCATAGATATTTAGTATAGATAGATTTATATCTTACCTATATATTATATATTGGTATCTTATAATAGCTAGTGTGATGTCAGGGCTATACAAATGGCTTCTTTGCTATATTGTACAGGAGATAATGACAAAATAAACCTGTACATGTTTGGTACGGATGAAAATCGTTTCAAGTAGCTTCTGTCCACACTTGCCCGCAATCACCAGTGTGCATGGATCTACAGGGATGCTTATATATTTTTCCTAGGTTTCGTTGTGGTGCAATCCAAGGTAACCTCTGAATCATGGCTGTCCCCCAGACCTTAGAGGACACTGTGGTTAATGACTCTGTAGAAAGGGCCATGCCAGTAATAGCCTTAAAGTGACTCTACTGTTGGCAAACAGCAAGGTAATGGAAGTGAGTTCAGAGGACACGGCACTTGAGGTGACAGGATGTGAGAATCCAGAGGGCGAGGCGTACTGTGCATCCATACACTGCCCAAGGACACATTCCTGTAGCATTAACGTAAAACCCGACTGTGGATCCATGAAGGAAATGAACAGCAGCCAAACGGCAAAAGGAGCCACTGGGTCACCTGGGAGGTCTTCTTGTTTAATTGCAGCTCAGTGACACAGATATGGCTATCCACCTTTCCCGATCAGACATTTGCATCAGGAAAACAAAAACAAAAACACACAAAAACCCCACAGGACTGTCCAATGTCATAAAACTGTTTCATGCTAGAGTTGACATTCAAGCCTGTTCAAGTGGCCCTCAGCTGCCATCTCTTACATGATGCTACACCACTGGGGAAGGAACAAGTGTTTGAGGTTTATATTGTGATGCCCTTCCCCCTCATCAATAAATCTTACTGCCCATTTGTCACCCTTCCTATGTTAACAATATATTAATGTATTGTGAAGAGAAGATAGCCTTGCAATTCAGGAGCATATGGTGTAAATGTATAAAGCAAGCATATGTCTGTTGAGATGACCCAGGTAAAGGTGCTTGCTCTTAAACCTGATGGCCTGGCTTTAAAGCCCTTGATCTCTGTTGCCATGAAAGGAAAAAGGAAACTACTGCAGATTGCCCTCTGACCACTGTGCACACATTGTGACTGGAACATATGAACCTTGCTCTCTGTCTCTCTGTCTCTCTCCTACACACACACACACACACACACACACAGAGAGAGAGAGAGAGAGAGAGAGAGAGAGAGAGAGAGAGAGAGAGAGAGAGATCTGTTTTTAAAGAATCAAAGGGCACTTTGTAGGCATCAGTATTGTATAAAATATGTAGTCTACAAAGTATGTAAAGAATATAGAATGATATATATTGTGTACTGTATATATTTTGTCTTTCAACGCACTGATGGGTATGTATACATTTTTGTTCACATAAAAATCCTACTGTGTGCATTTCCTTGAGTTCTGAGCTGGTAAATAGGTTTGTTTGGTTTTTTTTTTCCTCTAAACAAACCCCACCAAACCATTTATGTGAAATAGTTTACATGATTTCTAATGACTTCATTAGAGAATTAATAACTTATGTCCAAATATATTCTCATGGGGAGAAGCAGATTCAGTATTTTGCCTCTCAAACTGTGCAGGAGGGGCATGGTCACTGTGGATGTTCTGAAGATTTGTCTCATCTTTCATTTAGGCATGCAGTGGCCACACAACTGCAATTGCTTATTGTTTGCAGGAGAGCCATTCTCTCCTCCAAATCAGCAAACCATCAAAATAAAAATACAGTTAATGAAAAAGAACCTTGCTTAGGGTGCATTTACGACTCAAAGCAAAAGGTATTAATTATTACCACATAGAAGTCAAAAGATATTTTTGCTGCCGCTGTGTTTTGGTTTATAACTATGCAAGTGTTATTTAGTGTAAAAGGCAAATCTGACTTTTAACAACCATTTTAGCAAATGCTTTTTGTAAAAGACCATTCGGTGTCTGATTATTATCTACTGTCAGGATTTGGAGGAGAAGTCTGACAGAGGAAGCCCCCCTCCTCTCCTCAACCAGCATTTGTTACACAAGCAGTCTCCAAAGGACAGAGCTTTGAGTCTTTGGACATGACTGGGAAAGTCAGTTTTTAAAAGACTTTCATCTGTACCGAAAAGTCCATTTGGGGCTCATCCTGCTTTTACAATTTTGGCTTTTACACTTGGTTCTAGAGAGTAACAAATTTCTTTTAAATGATAAAGTAATGACGTGGTAGATACATTGATAATCTCCCCCCACCCCCAACCTACAAAGCCAAAAAAATGAAACGGTAAAGACATGTCCTATAGATGAATACATCTAAGTAATGGGTCATGCTGGGTGGGTGTATCTGGGAATCCTGCTGGAGGCTAAAGGCAGCCTGTCTGACTTGGCACTTCACAGAAAATTCATGGGACCACTTTCAGACCTCAGAAGTTGTCTTTAGGAATGCTTAAGGACGTTACCTTCCAGGTCTCTTCTTCCCCTGTGCTGAGGAGCAAAGATGTGCAGGTAAGACAGGCAGGCCCAGAGAGCCAACTGGTAACATACTGTAGCAAACAACACATGTTCCAGCGAAGATTGTCAGACATAGTGGGGATTATGGAGCTGTGAGAGAGTCTGCGTTCCATCTTCCTTTTATGATTCTGTTTTTGACAATTTACTCTCAATTCCAGAATGACTGCACAAAACAGTGTTTCTGCATACTTTTCCAAATAAATGGGTTTTGCCTGTGGGTTACTCTATAAGTTTAGCCTTCACTAACAAGCAGTTGAGGTCTTTTTCCATATTACAGAAAGACAAAGTACTTGATCCGAAATATTGATAACACTAAAATGTTGATCATTAATAGGTTATAATGATTATCTTGGTGCCAATAAATAACTAGGACCTAGGGATAATTCATGAGTTTTTAAGATAGTCTCTTACTTAGTAAATAGGTACTGAGTACAGGGTAAAGTTCTGGCCACTGAAATGGATATTTCATCTCGTAAGCTAGCTAGTTTGTCATTCTAAAAGTTGCTTCGGATTTTAAATAAAGCCTTCTTCCACAACTGCAGCACAGAAGTAAGTGAGCGTTGTCCTTCAGAGTGGTCTCCCCTGTTGTGATGGCCATGGTCTTCTCTGTGTGTGGCAGACCGGTGATGCAGGAGTCAGGTACAGTTCGTCTCATTACCCACTATTGGATCCTCAGTGTTTCCATTTGTACACATTCTTCATGCGTCTTTACCCTCAAATTCTAGGTGTTTAAACTAGCGAAGTCACTATTGAAGAGAAACTACCAGAAAATAATAGGCGCTTCAGAGACTGCTTGCCAAGGGTTTGTTCCAAGGAAGGTCCCAAGAGAAGCACTGTCCAAATCAGAGAAAGACTAACCACTTTGCCAGGGTCTCTCTGTTTCACTTTGAAGGACACCAGCATGTTGGTTTCAACATGGGATTATCTTAGGTGCTTGTCTTAGTTAGAGTTTTACCACTGTGAACAGACACCACGACCAAGGCAACTCTTATAAAAGACAACATTTAATTGGGACTGGCTTACAGGTTCAGAGGTTCAGTCCACTATCATCATGATGGGAACATGGCAGCATCCAGGCAGGCATGGTGCAGGAGGAGCTGAGAGTTCTACATCTTCATCTGAAGGCTGCTTGCAGAATCCTGGCTTCCAGGCAACTAGGATGAGGATCTTAAAGCCCACGCCCACAGTGACACACTTACTCCAACAGGGCCACACCTCCAAATAGTGTCACTCCCTGGACCAAGCATATTCAAACCGTGACAGTGCTATTATATATTACACAGCGTGCACCATCACACCTCAGGTTATAACTCTATTTTGTACACTTCCAGGACCTGCTGGTTTATTTTAACTTGCACTTCACTTCCAGGACCTGCTGGTTTATTTTAGCTTGTGCTTCGCCCGGCAAGCACAAAGTACACTAGAACCTTCACCCCCAATTTTGAGGATTTCCCAAAGTGTCCTAAATGGTTAATCTTCACCCTAAGACTGCTGTTTTGTAATTAGGGAGTCGTTGGTAAGATGGCAGGCAGGGCTGTGTTACTTTCAGCTGACTGGTGTGATACCTAATGAAAAGTTTCATCCTTTACAGCAATCGGGTGTTGGGGGAGGGGGAGGCATCTGATAAACTCACAGCTTTGTGGCGTTTGTAATGACTAAATGAAATTTTTAAAGATTCAATTAGGAAGTATTTAAATTGTCACAAACCATTTACGTGGATGTCCTCAAACTTCATTTGCTTTGAATTCTATGGAAGCTTCACAGTAGTGTAGGAGAGGTCTTAACGGACAGTTCAGCCATGCCCCTACTCGTCCAGGGTTGGGGGATTGTTCATCCCTTTGTGTTTCTGTGAATGCCCGCTAGTATCTGTATTGATCCACAGCCGTGTTTCTGTAAAGAACCAGGATGCAGGAGTGCCAGGCACTATTGTGTCAGCGTGTCACAGCCCAGGTCTGGATGGGGTTTCAGACCTGTGCAGGGGCGGAAAAGGACAGAAGGGAATGCAGAGGGAGAACTTGAAGCAAAGTGATTTGTTTTCACAAAACAGCGGCACAAAAGCCCCCGAGACAGTGGACCAGGGGAAACTGAAACCTAGGAGCACAGAAGCCAGCCCCCAAGGCTGTTGGGTGAATGTGTGTGGCAGAGATGGGCTAGAGGAAATGTCATATGGGGTGACAGGGAATGTAATCCTTGCCATGTGATCCCATCCCCCCACCCCCGCTCAGTGCATGTACAGTCGATGCACTCAGAGTTCTGACTCCCGCCGCCTTACCTCTCCACCAGCTAATGTTGAAAAAATGGAAGGGACTGGGAACTGGAATAGGAGGGAACCCTTTCCAAAAGAAAACAAATGAATGAGACTAATTTAACTAATTATTTTAGTTAAATGTAAATAAGCAAGTAGGTAGAGGGACAAAAACAGATGGACTTCCATGACAGCCCAAGCCTGACACCCACACTACCACTTTTAAGAAATGTTCAGGTAGGATATGGTTAATTAAGTTCACCTGTGTATAACTTGGCCTTTAAAGGACAGAGATCCTATAAGTTTTGGGGGCTGTGTGTGTCTGTGTGACTGTGTGTGTCTGTGTATCTGTCTGTGTACCTGTGTGTGTGTGTCTGTGTCTGTGTGTCTGTGTCTGTGTGTGTGCCTGTGTGTCTGTGCCTGTGTGTGTCTGTGTATCTGTCTGTGTACCTGTGTGTGTCTGTGTGTCTGTGTGTGGGCCTGTGTGTGTGTGTGTTTTAAGAGACTCTACGTAGTCCTGGCTGTCCTAGTCAACCTCTGTACCCAGAGTGCTGGGACTAATGGCATGTGCCACCACACCTGGCTGAGATTCTGTAACCAGAATATACTTAATTCTTCCTTGCCACTTCAAAATTTCATCGCAGCTTATTATAACTGTGAAGCCTCCCTGAAACTTGCGTTACACTGACCTTTAACCTGCGTGCAGATTCTAGCGCTGATTGACAGGTCCTGGAAAATATGCGCCAACACAGACACTGGCACTTAGGTAGTGCTTGGTGTCCTATCGCTTTCTGCTTTCCTGAATTCTTACAGGGCCCTTGTTCTCTTAGCTCCGGCTGTTTTAGAACAACGGTCAGGTGGTGGAAATTCTTCGTCCTCCAACAGTTTTCTTGATGGTTCTTCTTGCTTGTTATACCTGATCGTGTTTCCTCAGAACTGGGCTCCATCTCTATAAGCAGGTTCTTGCTTGTTATTCCTGATCATGTTTCCTTCGGACCGGGCTCCATCTCTAGATGCAGGTAGTTATCACCTTACAGCTGGGATTGTCCTTTCTGGAAACTTCAATGTCTAACCACCCCTGCCCCCTTCCTAAGAGCGGCTGGGAGGACCTTCCCTTGAAATCTAGTCTTTAGGGCATCCATTGATTTAGAAAGACCCTGGTTCAGGGTCAAGGAGCTGCAGAGGAGGAAAGCACTCCTTGCAAAAGAGGCCTTTCCACCCTTTGTTATGCCCAGGTGAGGCAGCGGGCATCCTTTGCAGGTGCAGGTGCACGGGTCCAGTGGTGCACTTCAATTCTTGTCACAAAAGAAGGGGACATGTCCTTGAAAACAGTGCTGCCTACTTTTCACCAGAGTTAAGACGGAGGACACAGAGAGAGGGAAACAGTAGGGATTTGGAGATGTTTTGATTTCTCTGCTATGTGTGATACCTTTGTCTTTGGACCTCAATCCTATAAGCACTAGCAATATTTTTACAGGGCGTCCCATCTTCAATAAATTGTATAACAGTAATTAATTCTCACAGCATCCATTTGACTAAAGCATTATTATCCCCGTATTATAGAGAAGAAAACTGATTTGCCAAACCCCACAAAGAAAGCCAATGTCAGAGTAAGGATTATCACTCAGGAGGGTCTAAAAGTCTAATCTCGGCTCTGAGATCATTTTTTTTTCTTTTTAATTTTTTTTTCTGTCAGAACAAATGCAGTAGGGATTTGCCAGGTAAGTTTTCTAAGGGTGTGAACATGGAGGTGGTTCTGCCCCTCGCTGAGTCTTTGTGACCATTTTGCCAGTGTAAGCTGATTACTTGTGGTTCATTTTCAAGGTTCTCTTAGAGATATAACAACGCAGGATGAATTATTCACTGATAAACATAGCCACCAGTTTGGGTCTGCTCTTTTCCCATAAATCCTGTCAATGTGCAAGGTATAGTTTGTTATTTATTCATATTCTTCCCTCCCTCTTTGAGACAAGGTGTCATGGAGTCTATACAGGCCTGCAACTAGGTGAACAAGGATGACCTTGAACTTCTGATCCTCCTACCTTCACTCCCCAGAGCTTGGCACTGTAGCCGCATAACGGTTTTTGTGTGCCTTAGAAGGTCATAGGCAGGATTTAGTCCCTGTGAGACAGGCATTCTCCTAAATGAGCCTCATTGCCAGCCTTGTATGGGCTTATTTTTGCAAATAGTGAGTGAAGATATTTGGCTTGTAATCTTTTCCAAAATAGTAACTCACTCAAATGAAGGTCATTAATCTCAACTCTTGATATGGTAACTCAGCCAAGAATGGGGAAAGAAGCCAAAGAAATCCCCCAACAGTCTAAAAGCATTATTGCTCCATACTGTATAAACCATAGCCGCACCTTACCGATTCATTGCTCGTGAGGAAATGTCACACAATTGATAGGAAACAAATATATTGAGAGCAGAGTAAATTTACTAGAGGCCAGCACACAGTAGCCCAAACCTGATTCTTTGAGAGCGGAGGTTTTAGAAGTAGATTTTTTTTTTAAGCAAATATTAACATATCCACAAAATCAACGCAGGTGTGAAAGTACACACCTGAAGTCCCAGCGTGCAGGAACCCGAATCAAGAGGATGCCATGTTTGAGATCAGCAACCTGGAAGAGAAGACTAGGCTGGCTTTATAAAGTGACCTTGTCTCAAAAAAGGAAAAAAAAAGAACAAAAACAAAAATACAAAATATCTTGTCAATCTTAAACCATGACTCTACTGGAGAGGCACGTCATGTCAATACTTAGAGTTCTTAATGCCAATATAATATTATAACTAATAAAAGGGTCACGTTTTGTAATAACAGGTGTGAACTCTTTTTGTTAGGTGAGTATTTATTGAGCAGGATAGAGAGGATCTAAGTTCTCAGAGAGACTCTAAGAAGGAGAAAGGCACGCACGCATTCCTAGAGGGGCAGGAACAAGGTGACAGAGCCCTGCTGTGACCTCTCTGGCCTCAACAGACTTTAAACTGGTGCATGATGGTTCTGACTTGAATATGTAGAAGAGAAGACTAAAGAGAAGAGACAGTGGGAACAGGCAGGGAGACAAGGGATCAGTAGCCTCCAATGAAGACACACCCACCTTCCAGACATAATGAGAAGGTATCCAAAATTTAGTGTGTGCTAGCCCAGTCTCAGGGCACAGAGCTTCTCCAGCTGCCCTGTGCCACAGGTGCCATCCTGCTCCCCATCACACAACTAAGTCACTCAGAGCACGGCGTGGGACTTCATCACCCAGGAATGACACAGCCAGGTCACAATCTAAGCTTACGCAGCATTGACGTTGTTAGACTTGTGATAATTTCCTAACAGGAAGTGTATCTCATCCCACATCTAAATGTCACAGATATGACACGTGAAGGACAGAGAATTCTCTTAGAGGCTTCACTTAGAAGTCTGATGGAGTTGAACTCTTTGCCTGGCCGAATTCTTTCTCACTCGTGTGAGCTAATCTCCAACACGATGTGGGTGCAAGTCTCAGCTTTGGTTTATTTTGGTTTTTGTTTTTTGTTCTTTGTTATTTTTTTTCAATTCTACGTAAGTATTCTCTTAAACATCTTCCAGTAAGTTGTTATGGATTGTACCACATTTCAATAGTACACGTTGCTTATAAGGGGAAGAGATGTGTACATTCTGTTAGAACGCAAGGGCAAAACAATTAAAGAGAAATCAGGACAAAACCAGTTGGAGAGCCTGGCTTACCCTATTCAAACAAGAGAGGCGCAGGCCACATTCAACACAAGGCAATTTAAGATTCTGAATACCCTGCCATCCTCTGACAAAGGGACTGTGTAAACTGAGAAATGCGAAGGAATGCCAATTCGGAAATTTGAGCTTTACAAAAATATTTTGGTTTAAGTTTAATTAAAGAGCTTTGTATTGTAAAGATTAAAGCGCGAACACAGGTATCTTTCTAGGAAGGATGTTTCCCCTGTTAATGCTTTAAATAAGAGCGGCATCTTCTCAAGTGTACATCCAGGAGTTCTTCCTCCCAGCCATGGGCTTGTTAGAGCAAGAGCAGGCATCAAGAAGAGTAAGAAAGCAACACAGTGGGAAACAGGCCTCGCTAGAGGCCAGAACAGGCGAGAAGAGCAATCTAAAGGTAAGAAAAAGCGTGGGAAGCAGGCCCCAGCGAATACACAGGCCAATAAAAGAAGGGCCCTATAGCACAAGAAGACGCTACTGCCGAGAGATGACTCAGAAACTGTTTGACATGATGGGTATGTAGTTTACCTGAGCCCGGCTTAGGTGGGTTGTTGCTGCTGTGGTTGTTATTTAATCGTAGTCTCCTGGCTATTTTTATTGAGTGTCTTATGAATATATCTGGGACCAAGCTCTGTAATCCAGGGCCCGGGGAGGAGATATTCTGAGGACGCAGGAATCCTTGCTGGTGGTCATCACCATGGATATGGAGTCAGTGTTTGACACAGCAACCAACCAGGTGCTCCGGATGGGTCTGTCACCCCCAGGGCAGGTCAGAGGTCAGGTGCACAGAGGACCTGTTTAGATAAAGAAGATGCGTTGGGCAGGGTTGCTCCCGTCTTCCAGTCCTACCCTACTTGAGTTAGATAAAACTCTGAACAATGGCCCTCTACTTTGTCTCTAAGTTTCCATATGCAGATACTGCATTTAAAGATGTTATACATTAACGTGATATACGATGTTTGCAAGATGATCGCTTTTACCGTTTACATAGCAAGCAAGCTACATAGAAGTTACTAGAAGTTAAAGGCTTTTCCCCTAGACTTTAAGCCAAGTGTACCCATATTTCTTTGTCGGTTTCGGTATTTTCCTTTCAGTTGACTCTCCATTACTTGGTTAGTTTCATTGTCATTTTGTATCGTGGTAATGCATTTTCTCCAGACCCAGAGTGAAGACTGATGTTACCCCTCCCTCGGGCCTCTCCAGCAAGAAAAGCCAAAGAGGAACAGATAGAGGGGGGAGGAGGAGGCATGTGTCTGAGCCAGGAGACTAAAGTAGAATAATGTCTGTTCTCGTGAAACTTGTATTTTCCTGTGGTTGTTAAATAGGAAAGAGGCTGAGGTATAACTTGGTGGCAGTGCAGGCAAGGCATTGGATGGTCTCCTGAACACCAGAAAAGGGGAGAGAGAGGGAAGGAGGGAGGGATGGGGAAAAGAGGAGGAGGGAGCAGGAGGAGGAGGAGGAGGAGGCAGAGGCAGAGGCAGAGGCAGAGGCAGAGGCAGAGGCAGCAATATATAGAAGAACAAGATAACCCCTGAAGGCCTTATGCACTCTTTTTATTTTAGCTGTAGAGTGCTTTGGATACTACTTAAGTGTACTACTGATGAAGCAAGGTCTTTCAGAGACATGAATTTCACTGAGCCCCAAATAATAGGGCTTTATGAGGGGCACAGGGGATCTTTCCAGGGCAAACTCAAAGTCCTAGATTGAGAAGTGTTGCTATACTCCTTGGATCATCGGACACAGCCTTTGCCATTGAGCACAGGACGTCTGATCAGTTTCTGCCCTCCGAAGTCAAAACCAGATGCCTCTCGTTGACCTATGATCAATGGAAGAGGGTAAGACTGACCTAAGCTTTCAATAGGCATCAAGGAACCATATGTGACCTCATGTTTTAAAGAGCCGAGCGCTCAGGACGTTTGGCCCTCCGGCCCTCTCCGAGATGAACGTGTCTGCTAAGTGTGTGGAAAAGCACAGACAGCTTCAGTCAGTCCTCAGCAGAGAGTGCTGCCCCCGCCAAAAGGGAGCTGCACTGTATCACTCGTTTAAATGCCAAGAATCAGTAAATATTACTATAAATGAATTTTTAATAAAATCATCAAAGGTATTTTCCCACCCACAGTGAATTAATCACTGCCACATTTCTAAACAGGGCTGCCCAATTGTTTGAAATAAATGTACAGTATTTAACTCGGTTATTTGCCTGGAGGAAATAATGTTTCAATGAAAATTGTCAGTTAAATTTTCTTAGGCTATCTGATTTTCCATTGTTTATCTTATGCCTATTATCTTTCAAAGTGGCATATTTAGTATATTTAGTCTACGTGTATATATAGACTTTTCCGCTTGGCATATTTCGATATTCCTCCAATATGCATAGTCTCAGAAATTAAATGACTGGAGCTTTGTGTTATTTACAAGTCTACTTTGTTAGACAGAAAGAGCCTTGTTAATTTTATTTTCACAATTATGGAGAATCATGTGGAAGGAGTAAGAAACATTCTCAGAAAGTCTCCTTGGTCTCCTTGCCTGTGTCTGACTGCAATGTCTTGCCGAGGAAATGATTATTTACCATGTAAGGATTATTATCATGTAGCTTTTCTGTGGGGCCAGGTCCTGTTACTTTGGGACAGTTTTAAAGGAAAATCTAAAGGATGTAATGAGAGATTGAGAAATCCTGCAACGTGGTCAGAGGAAGGGGGAGTTAGGTGGAATTAGTTCATGTTGAATATTCACAGCGAGATTAGATAGCGAAGCTAACCAAATCCACAGATTTTCCTGTGGTGAAAATATCTCATTTCAGAGAAACCTTATGTTAGGCAAGTATGTTCTTGGAGGTAGAGTTGGGGGTTTTTTATGTTGTTTTTTTTTTCTTTTTGCATTTTTTTATTGTTTTCTTTCCCATCTGTTGCAGGGAAATTGGGTATTTTCAAGCATTCTTTAATATGACAACTGTTAAAAAGCAAAATTATATACTACATTTTGGAATGTGGGTTGCTCGAAGGTAGACGGAAGAAAAGCTTCCTGTTCATAAAAAGGAGTGTTGTTATTATTGTTTATTTTTATAGCTACTCTTTGCTTATAATAGTATAGACCTTTCTGGCAGAGCTGTTTGTCTCCCAGGGACAAATGAGTTACTTAAGCAGTATGACACTGCCTTACGGAGAGATGACAAAATAAAAAAAGGACATGCTCTGGAACACGTCCTTCTGCGGAAAGCAAAAGTGTCCTCGTTGCCAATAAAATGACTATTTTTTTTCCTTTATTGTGCCATGTAGCCCATCTCCGTCAATAAATGCTACTCAGCAGGGAATTTTAACTTTTAGGCACCTGAGGAAAATTTCGAACGCCTTCAATTTAAACACTTAGCACAATTTTGCATAGATAATGTTCACGACTTAGGGAGTAGGCCAGTAATAGGCAGGCCTGAAGGACCTACCCCTCTTTGCTCAGTCCTGGCGATGCGATGCTGGTTCGCTTGGCTTTGATCTGGTTGCGCTTTTATGCCACTTGTGATTTTCTATGCAAACTGGAGAACAATTGAAACTCACTAGCTGGGTGACCTGTGTGCACAACCTCTCTGAGTTTCTCCTGACTGCAGTAAAAATGAGAACAATGGTAAGAAGACCCCTTGGGGCCGATGCGTGCACAGCCCCATTATGCATCCTCACGATGTCTTTTGTTGTCGTGGTCTGTGAAAATGACTGTATCTGAGGATGTGCTGGAGAGTCTGCCGGTCTAACTCCACCAGTGGCTTATCATTTGACCTTTCTCAGTACCATAAGAAGTCCTTAGTGTGCAAAACAATGAAGGAGCTGGGATAATCTGTCTCTTATGACATTTCAGGATTTGGTTAATTCAATGTAATAAGCTGGTGCAAGGCAGTTGCTTTTCATCAGTAGAGAAGGAAACCATTTGGGTTCTGTGTGCAGCCTGGTGCTAGAATAGGGTTGGGGATCATGGAAGATTTAAGGTAAGCCCCTATGTCAAGTGCTGAGTGTTCCGTGGGTGTGTATTCGGTAAGTGTCGGAGAGGAAGAGGCTATGGGAAGCCCTGACAGCTTATCAGGTCAGGCAGGGGCCAGTGTTCAGATCTTATATGAGATGCGAGAGTGGGGAAAATCTTTCACCCATGCTTGGCTAGCCTGAGAACCTCCATCAGTGACTGAAACTGCAGCCTCCCTCCATATGATGATCTACGGTCTCCTTATCTGCTTCAGTTTTTCTATCAAAGCCACGGAGTTATTTCTTTTTTTTTTTTTCCTGCTTTCTGTGCCTGGCTTTTAAATTATTTCTGTTGAACACGGCAGATTTAATACACTTATATGGGTGTGGCTATATGTGCATGTATATCATATCATCATTGCTTATAATATTAATTAGAATTATTATTAGTACCGTCTTTGACATAAAGAATGGATCAAGTTCTTCATGCGCTAGATGTGCAATGGAGCGCATTATGTGTATGTGATATTTTGACAACCCTGCCTATCTTCCTGTGGGCACTGTTTTGTTACACAAGACGGAAGGATAAGCCTTTCAACCAATCCAAAACCTAGCCATGAGCTAACTCCATCGCCCCAGAGGAGGAGGATCCCAAGCTCAAGAAAAACCTGGGTGATACGGGGAGACACTGCCTCAAAAAGCTAAATGCAACAACACCAGAAAAAGAGAGAGGGGTATAAAGGGAGCTGATTCAAGCTTAATTATTAAATGCATAAAATAAGGAGATGGAATACCATCTACCTACGCGGTCTCTGACTCCTTTTCCCTTACAAACTACAGTTCTCAGAGGCGAGTTCTGTCTGTTGTGGAGAACTCACAGCAGAGGTCACACACACATACTTGCCTTGTAAGTCTTTCCTGGGAACACATCTTCAGACAGAAGCCAAGAGCTACTTGCCTTCTGTGTCCCTGGGGATCGCTTTCACGCATGGTTCTGCCAGGCCCTAGGGGTTTCAGAACAGTTTTTATTCTTCTATCAAAGGTTCACCAGGGTTGTGGGAACAGTTCTGATACCACACACTGTGGAGACTTCAGGTTCCTCCGTCTCAGAAACACTTCTTCCACCAACAGCTTGGGCTCTTCTTTGAGGAGACTATGTGTCAGAGAAAGGCAGCTTTCCCCACAGTCACCTTCCCAGACGTGGAACAGGTTCACACAAAGAATGAACCCAGTGGCAGGAGCCAGCGTGGGTCACAGAACTCTACCTCAGGCATGTCAACAGGTACTCCAACTTCAGGCCAGTCAGAGGAGCAGGCTGCTTCTCATTAGGCCTTGCCCCTGTTTCTAGACCTCACCCCTGGGCTTTCAAATCAGGTTTTCTGAGATAGGGATCGAACCTAGGGTCTTACATGAACTCCACCATGAATGACGCCTTGGGCCCTGTACTTTTTTTTTTAATTTTGTGAATATTTTTTTTTTAAGCTGTGAGTTGTTTTGCTGTGGCATGAGGTATGGTCTCTCTCCTTGTGTTCACCGGCCCCCCTCAGTCACCAGGGTTTCCGTGGATGAGAAGATGCTGAGGGTTTTTTTTTTCTCTTCCTTAAACAGAGTGGGATTCTTGTCCACAAAATTTAGAATGTTTTCTATTTTTGTGGGGGGAAAAATGTGTCCTTACCAAATGTGAAGCAGAGTCTTTGAATAAAAATAAAAAATTCTTCATCTTTTCCTCATGGATGTCATGAGCCTCATTTCAGCAAGCAGATCAGACTTCAAGTCTTATGACAGAAAACATGGAACCCTGGAGATGGGGAGATGGGGCAGTGGGTAGCAGCCTGTGCCAAGCAAGTGTGGAGACCAGATGGCAAATCCCCAGAACCCACCCAGAATCATCCCTTCAGGGAGGTAGAGAGGAGGAAAGTAGGGCAGTCCCAGAAGCTCATGAGCCAGTTAGCCTGGAAGATGCAATAGTCTCTGAGGAGACTGTCTCAAGCAAGATGGAAGGTGAAGATTGGACCCTGAGTTGACCTCTGACCTCCTCATGTGTGCACAAAGGCATGTGGGTGCTCTCACTAACACGCAAGAATATGTACATTCTCTCTCTCTCTCTCTCTCTCTCTCTCTCTCTCTCTCTCTCTCTCACACACACACACACACACACACACACACACACACACACACACCTTGGCACAGATTTTAACTAGAGAACAAACCACGTGGTTCGCACTTGCTGCTCAAATTCTTCAAAAGTCATCTCTCAAAAAGTGAGTCCCCAGTCCTTTGTAACCTTTGGAAAAGGATGGGAAAGCTCTCTTGATGGGAGAGAAATCTCCCTGTCACAATCCTGGAAGGGTCAGAGTTTGCAAACTACTGGACAAGGTGCCTCTGTATGTCTAAGGTGTGAAATGAAGACCGTGCTAGGTATGGGGGCTGAGAAGTGTCCGCTGCTCTTCTATCTTGGGTAATTTCTGCTTTAAACTCTTCCTAGCCATCTTTAATGAAGCAAAAGAGCTCATTGAGTAGGAGATCAGTGTGTAGTCTCTTTACAGCTTTAAGAAATAAAGCTCTTTTCTCTTTCTTTAGTAGGAACCATCCGAGTAAACTGGGACCGAGAGTAGTGATCTCTCCTTAATGGTTAAGCAAGATAGTTTTGATAGAGTTTTGTCCAATTTAGAAATATTTAATACTATATAAGCATGTATTTTGCTGACATTAATCTATTTAATGATCACTTTTATAACCCGTATATTCAAAGAAAGTCCCATAGACTAGACATAAATGAAAACTTAAAACCTCCTTCTTTTTTGGAAATGTATTTTGGCCGTTATACACTACCTCTGTGTTTGAGTGAATATAGCCCCACACTGAATCAATCAACACAATACTACTACTAGAGTGTAATTTTTTTTTTACTTTGAATATTTTCTGCACAAAGAGAATTATATATTTAATTATAGCTCTGACATGCCAAGGTCCTAACATGATACAATAATCATTGCTATTTAATAATTAGTTCTAACTCTGTTAATAAGTATGCAATAAACTTTGTTATTCCTATCATTTAAAATATCTCTGAGGGAAATATGTTTTTTTTAAGGCAATATTTCTAAGATGTAGTTTGTTGGTGTATTGTTGTTTGTAGTGGAAAGGAGTGAAGCCAGGACTGTTTGCTTGTTAGGCCAATGCTCTGTCATACGTACTCTTTGTTTTTTTGAGACAGGTTCTCTTATTAAAGCCTAGGCTGAGTTCGATCTTTGAGAAGACAATGCAGGGGGATTATAAAGACTGCTGGGTTTGCAGGATTACAAAGGTACATTTTCACACCTGGTTTATAAAAAAAATGTTTTGATTATTCAAACAGTAGCTTTGGATGAGATGTAAAGACTGTCTTAGATTGTCTTCCCATGGGCATATGGAGCCCTAAACCTCTGAAGAGACATGAGTGTCTTTAGGGTCACTGCCAAGTTATTTCAAGAACAGTAGTGACAGTTTGTGATTTGATATTGAGGGTTTTTTTTTTTTTTGGCTGGTTGGTTGGTTGGTTGGTTTGGGGTGTGTGTGTGTGTGTGTGTGTAAAACCTAAAATTGTAACATAAAACTGAAGAAGAAACTAGATGAAATTAATAATCTCATATCTTCTTCCCCATGCTGGTCTTACTACAATAGCTCATGAACTATTGTTTTAATAAAGAATAAAATAGAATTGTCATTGTCATAGTCTGGTGGCCCAATATTGGGACCCACAGAATGCCGAGCCTTTCCTATTTTGAATGATTTGGAAATTTTTGCACGTTAGAAAAGTGACCTAGGCTGAAAGAGGTGTAACATTCTTTACAAACAAACAAACAAGCAAGCAAATCCTTCCATTTTCAGACCCAGAATGTATCCCAGTTGATAGTCCAGACTTAAGCCCTCGCACCTTATAAAGTGCGAGTGGTAATGCAAAGCCCATGTTCACAGCATGCAGAAGTAGAAGCAGGAGAATCCCAGGGTCATCCTTAGCTACCTTGTGAGATGAGGTTAGCCTATAATATATAAGAACATGTCTCAGAACAAAGCAACCAACCAACAGAAAGTACAATGATAAATAGAAGAGTTTAGAGGATCCGGCTATACCACTCCTGGGCATATACCCAGAGACTTAACCTGCATGCAATAAGGACACATGCTCCACTATGTTCATAGCAGCCTTATTTATAATAGCCAGAAGCTGGAAAGAACACAGATGTCCCTCAACGGAGGAATGGATTCAGAAGATGTGGTATATCTACACAATGGAATACTACTGTGCAATTAAAAACAATGAATTCACGAAATTCCTAGGCAAATGGCCAGAACTTGAAAATATCATCCTTAGTGAGGTAACCCAATCACAAAAGAACACACATGGTATGCAGTCACTGATAAGGGGATATTGACCCAGAATCTCGGAATACCCCAGACACAATCCGCATATCAATAGATTTCTAAAAAGATGGAAGGAGAGACCCCTGGTCCTGGAAAGACTGGATGTAGGGGAACGCCAGGACAGAGTAACGAGAGGGGGTTGAATGGAGAAAAGAGGGAGGGAAGGGGGCTTATGGGACTTTCGGGGAGGGAGGAAACGGGAAAGGGGAAGTGATTTGGAATGTAAATTAAAAAAATAAAATAAAAAAAAAGCAATAATTATGGAAATGTAGCTAACATGCTACACCTTTCTTCATATTAAATTGAAGGAATTTAAAACTTGGTCATAAGGGTCCTTGTCTTCTCAGACTGGTGTGCATTTTGCTTTACACAACTCTTTGTCATTGTGGTTCTTCCAGGGACCCAGCTAGATATTTTCTGCTCTCAAGTAGATAGCCTCAAAACAAGAAAGGTGTAAACAGACTTTTGGGGTCATATTAGAGCTGATAAAATGCTTTTATCAGGTAAAAGTTCGATAGTTTCCAGAATAAAGAAACATTTCATAAAGAGTCTTATTTGTTTTGAAAGTGGAGTGCTAGAACTCATCTTTAGGATTTCCTCATAACTCCAGGCTTTTAACTAATTAGCTTACTTATTGACCGGGGCGGAGTCTCACTATGTGTGTCACCTGGGCAAGCATAGAACATACAACCCTGTCTCAGCCTCCCAAATGGGTGCTGGGGTGACAGGTGTACCCCATCTTGCCCAATGTAGGAGATTTTGAAGTCAGAAATTTCATTAGCCAATTTGGGTTCTCCAACCCTTGCAAGGTTGGAGAAAAGCAACTGAATACTTTGATATGCAGTGAAATGAAAAGCCATCTGAGATTTGCTTGGTAATATTTTCAAAAGGAAAAAAGAAAGAACAAGCCAATGAAGCCAGTAGGGTAAAAACTTGTGAGTAGAGGTGATACACATATGGGGTTGGTGTGTGTGTTTGTCTGTCTCTCTCTCTCTCTCTCTCTCTCTCTCTCTCTCTCTCTCTCTCTCTGAGTGGGGTGTGTGTGTGTGTGTGTGTGTGTGTGTGTATTGTACTTTAGAATATCCATTTTTTTCACAGTATAAAAGAGTTCTAGCTGGGCAGTGGTGGCGCACGCCTTTAATCCCAGCACTTGGGAGGCAGAGGCAGGCGGATTTCTGAGTTTGAGGCCAGCCTGGTCTACAGGGTGAGTTCCAGGGCTACACAGAGAAACCCTGTCTCGAAAAACCAAAAAAAAAAAAAAAGAGTTCCAAAGAATAAATCAAAGTGGAAAGAATTAACCCAGACATGCATGTGGTTCATGCTTTTGGTAGTTTGTGGGATCATGGACTTAATACATCCTTAGTGTATCGTTTTACTGCATCATAGCTTTTCTGTCTAAAAAAAAATAGTGTTCATTCTATGGTTCTTCACCTTTTGAAAACGGTTTTTAAAAAATACTCTTTACAAAACAGGAACTTTCAAAAAAAAAGCTAGAGTTTAATTAAATATAAGGTTAGAGTTTTATTTCGGGTTACAAAAGCCTGCCTCTCTCCCTCGGTCGGTCGGTATCACTTGCAGGTGGAAGTGAATGAATGGCATGTGAGCCCCACCAGCTTGCTTTCTACTCTGGGATTTACAGGCTGTGGGATTCTGTTTGTAGATTTCCCAGATGACCCCAGAGAGAGCCACATTAACAGGTGTTAATCTTCCATAAATAGCTTATTATAATTTTCATTTTTTAAAAGATATGGCTTATATATAAAACGCCAGTGGTATCTGGGTACTTGGGTATTTTAAATGCGTTTTCAGGCCGAGATTGGTTCGTATTACAATAGCAGGTAATGCTGAAGTGTGTTAAGTGCATTGAGCTAAAATGGAAGGGAAATACTGAGCCCATGTTTATTACTACAGAGGAAGTCTGACACTCCAATGCACCTTTATTATTTTCCAAATCCTGAGCTAAATAGACTTAACAGCTCTTAGGAAGCTGTCGGGGGAGGCATGTCAAACACTAGGTGTATCATGCAACCAGACTGATGTCGGGTTGGAAAATCAGCAGTTGGGGAAGGGAAAAGAGTGACCTTGTGCTCTCCACATTGTCTTTACACTGAGTAGAACAGATGAAATTGTGAATTATTCAGAGCACCGAACGCTTGTAATTGTGAGCGGTGGTGGCAGCGGTAGGGGAGAGAGCCTGGACTGGTTTAGTTCAAATGTCTGATTCTATTAAACATCAAAGGACTCTTTTCTTAAAACCATCTTTGGGAATTGCGGTGCTGTGGACCCCGTGAAGAATCCTTTCCTCAGTCTGATACCTTTTTGGGAATCTGGGTCAAAGAGGCACAAGTTAATATTTAGCATAGCTTTTTTTTTTTTAAATGCAGAGTCAAGGAACAAAGACATTCTAGTAGGAAGGCGATATGCTGTTTCAGTAGGTAATTGTCTAGGGTTAGTTCTCCATGTGACAGAATATTACCTCTGAACTCCGAGCGGGAGGACAGTTTATGTAAATGATCTTATCTCTCATTTATAGCAGGTTGGTTGAGATTAAATTGGAGAGAGAGCCTTGTCCACGTGGCTCTTAGTTGCATTTAAAGATGAACCCTGTGAATTAATAGCTATGGAGCATTTTAGCCGTTATACAGGAAAACCAGCCTGCTTTGGTCATGACTTTTTGTGTGTGTTTGTTGTGCATATTCTTGGGATAAAATCCAGATCCTCATTGTATTTTACTCTTGACCTACTCTTTGCCAAACTTTTATGTGCTTACTCAGAACTCATGGAAGAAACTTTGATGTAAAAGTCTTTTTTTATGTAGATTTATATTATTTTTAACTTTAACGTGGATGCCACTTTACAACTCTGAGTAATTTTTCTTAAGTTCCTGTTATTTTTCAATTTTCTCCCTGAAGTGAAAAAAATATTTATATTTCTCTTTCTCAAAAAAAAATCATAATATTGATGGCATTTTGAGATCTCCATGACATATCTAAAGAACTATGTGGTGCCTGTGTATAGAATTAAAATTTAACATCAGAATTACTTTTAAATGTCAAGACTTTGAAGAAAGACATTTTAATAATGTTTACTGCATAATATAAAATGTCATTTTTCCCTATTTTAAGTCATTTCATAAAGATTGACTTATAATGTCAAAAATCATTTTACTTATGGAATAAATGGCTAAAGAAACCGATGCCGTGCCTCAGTAACTCCCCAAACTCTCTCATTTAGTTTGGTCCCAAGTCTCATTTCTCTGCCATTAATAATCAGAGGAGCACACGGCCCCTTTGTTCTGGGCACTTTTCTATGTTTAGAATTAGTTCATTGTGCAAATTCATCTTTCAAGCACAAATCCCTCTCTCTGTGGAGTCTCTCATATTAGCAGGGCTAGAACAGGCTCCGGATGGTGGTGTTCTGTGGAGTGTAAATGATCAACATGTCATATGCTTCAGAATTGCTCTCTCCTTATTCTCAGACTCTAACATGGGTCCTCCACAATCACATGTTACATCCACCGACTATATTTAACTTTCCGAGAGTGGAGCGGGGTGACCCCCTGACTTTATGGAGGACACTTTCTAACCCCAAGCCAGCAAACATGCAGAAACATGGCAGCTGCTTGCACAAATGTTCCGGGCTGTGTATTATTTCATTTTTATAATTAGGAGAAGTGTGGAGGGGACAGCTGCTTCTGTGTCCTTGTGGTCTGATTTTAGGCTTTGGCCCTTACCTGAAGCCAGTGGTGGCACTGTCAGTCAGCTGAACTACTTGTGGATTTAAGTATTAAAATTTATTTTTAACGAAGGAAACTATTCTTGAGAGGCATGTGATTATGGATTAGAATATTGTATACAATGCAAATCATCTAAAGGTTAATATTGTGACTGGTCGTGTTAGGCCGAAGTTAGGAGAGGGTAGAAAATGGAGATCATGGTGGAATTGTGACAAAGTATGTTACACGGAGGAGCCCAACCTCTGTACTCAGTAGACAATGGTATTTTACCAAATATAAACAAATGTTAGACTAGTTGCATGCATGTATATGTGTGGGACATTCAATAATAACCTTTCATAGATAAAAATTGATCAAGAGTTAAAATTGGTTGTCGACAGTTGGCAACCATTTTGTGGCAGGTGTCACTCTAAGGGGCGCTTCTCATGGCTTTCCTGGCTTCTGATCTCAGCATCACCCCCTGGTATAGGTACCATTCTGGCTATGTTCACTTCGACATCCGAATTGCTTGGATTGACAGTGTGCCTTAGCTTTATGCGTTTGGGGTTCTTGAGTCTCCTAGAAGCAGGTTGGGTTTTTTTTTCTTTATTATTGTTGTTGTTTTTTGGTTTTGGTTTTGTTTTGCTTTTTTTTTTTTTAAGTAAGCATTGTCCATGATGTAGACAAGAAACCTTGAGTCAGCCATACTCAATCACAATCAAGTGTTGAATAAGACAGCTGTGTCCTAACCATAGGCCACAGGGCGCAGTAGGATTACAGTCCGCTCCATGTCTCTATGCTGTGACACCCCAGCATCTTCTCCAGTTTCCTCTCCCCTTCTGGAATAAGTTCAGTGTGGAATGGTAAATCAACTGGTGCCTTGGGCATGGACTGAAATGCCCTCTCCACCTTCTGCCAGCACCAGGGTCTCTTCCTCCCTTAGCTTTGGTTTCCAGTCGAGTGGGAAAAGTTCTCCCCATCACAGCAATGATTCTGACCGGTCCCACACTCCACTCTCCCCTCCCCTCCCCTCCCCTCCCCTGCCCTCCCCTCCTCTCCTCTCCTCTCCCCTCCCCTCCCCTCCCATCCTCTCCTCTCCATTCCCCTCACCTCCTCTCCTGTCCTCTCCCCTCCCCTCCTCTCCTCTCCTTTCCCCTCCCCTCCCCTCTCCTCTCTACCCCTCTCCTCTCCTTTCTCCTCCCCTCCCCTCTCTTCTCCTCCTCTCCTCCCCTCCCCTCTCTTCTCCTCCTCTCCTCCCCCTCCCCTCCTCCCTTCCCCCTCCTCTCCTCTCCTCCCCCTCCTCTCCTCTTCTCTTTTTTCCTCTCCTCTCCTCTCCTCTCCTCTCTCCTCTCTCCTCTCCTCCCCTTTCCTCTCCTCCCCTCCCCTCTTCTCTTCTCCTCTCCTCTCTTCTCCTTTCCTCCCCCCTCCCCTCTCTCCTTTCCTCCCCCCTCCCCTCTCTCCTTTCCTCCCCCCTCCCCTCTCTCCTTTCCTCTCCTCTCCTCTCTCCTCTCCTCTCTCCTCTCCTCTCCCCTCTCCTGTCCTCTCCTCTGCCCTCTCCCCTCTCTTCTCCTCTCCTTCCCTCTCCTCTCCTCTCCTCCTCTCCTCTCCTCTCCTCTCCTCTCCTCTCCTCTCCTCTCCTCTCCTCTCCTCTCCTCTCCTCTCCTCTCCTCTCTCCTCTCCTCTCCTCCCCTCCCCTCTTCTCTTCTTCTCTCCTCCCCTCCCCTCTTCTCTTCTTCTCTCCTCCCCTCCCCTCTTCTCTTCTTCTCTCCTCCCCGCCCCTCTTCTTCTCTCCTCCCCTCTCCTTTCCTCTCTTCTCCTCTCTTCCCCTCTCCTCTCCTCCCCTCTCCTGTCCTCTCCTCTGCCCTCTGCCCTCTCCCCTCTCTTCTCCTCGCCTCCCCTCTCTTCTCCTCTCCTCTCTTCCCCTCCCTTCTCTCCTCCCCTCCCCTCCCATCTCCTCTCCTCCCCTCACCTCCTCCCATCTCTCCTCTCCTCCCCTCCCCTCTCCCCCTTCTCCACCCTCACTTCCCTGCCCCCACCAACTCTTTCTTATAGATGTAGAAGGTATTGTGGGTCATGATGTGGCATACAGGCCTGCCTTCTGACAAGCCCTGGAAGCTGTGCTTAGCCCCAGTTGTTGACAGTTCTCGGAGCGTGAGGCACACAAAGCATTTTGCTCAGCTAGGCTCACTCATGGTAAATCCTGGGCAAGGTTGTTAATTCATTTGGCTAAAGAATAGCTCTCAACCTGGGTTACCCCAAAGACTCAGCCTCCCTGCCTCTAGCTTTGAGCCCTCTACTTGTTATCCATTTTGCATCCAGCAGTTGCGTTGTTGGAACACAAATGGATCACATCAGTCCCATCAAACTCTGTAGATACTTCACTGATGTTTGAGTGAACTTGGAGCTGTGAGCCAGTGCGATCTGGGCACTGCCTGGCCCTGTCCTCTCCTGAGCCCACCACAGGCTTCTTCATTCCTCATTGGCCTCACAGGCTGTCTGCTGATAACTGTAGCACATTTGTCAAGCTGTTGTTCTGACAATTCCCTTTTCATATATATATTTCTCCTGAAAGTCCTCTTCTATAGTTCTCCCTGTCTACATCTTCCTTTTCATTCTCAATGAATGCCTCTGTTTATAAGTTCAAATATTACTTGCTAAGAAATTTTATCCTGACCATTGAAGGAAAAATGTTCCTCCCCCTAAAAGTCTCTTTATTTTTTGTTAGCCCTATTTTCCTCAAAATACTGACCTTCTGAAAGATATAAGCTCTACTATTTATGTGTATACATATGTGTTATCATGTAAGTTTCATAGATTTTGCATGTCTCATCCATTGCTCCAGGCCCAACATCTAGAAATGTACCTGACATGTAGTGAGCTCTTATTCTCAGTCAACAACTTACAAATGGGCAACTACATGGGTTAAGTCAATGGTTAGCTCAAATTCTATATGGCAGACCTTGGGTAGAATGATTGAGCACAGCAGACATGACTTTTTCATGACTTGGGTGGGGAAGTTACCTTAAGAGTTGGAGAAGGGACTGAAGAAGCTGCGGGGGTTTGCAGTCCCATGGGGGGGAGCAATAGTATGAACCGGTGAGATCCCCTGGTGTTCCCTGGGACTGGACCAACAACCAAAGAATACACATAGAGGAACCTATGGTTCCGGATACATATGTTGCAGAGGATGGCCTTGTTGAACATCAGTGGGAAAAGCAGTCCTTAGGCCTGAGGGTGTTCGATACCCCAGTTATAGGGGAATGCCAGGGTAGGAAGGCAGGAGTGGGTGAGTGGGTGGGGAAGCACCCTCATAGAGGCAGGGGGAGGGGGGATGGGATAGGGAGTTTCCCAAGGGGAGACTTAGAAAGGGGAAAACATTTGAAGTGTAAATAAAGAAAATATCCAATAAAAAAAGTTTAAAAAATAAATAAATTTACACTTCACATAAAAAAGAGTGAAATTATTTGTCTAACCATATAGTAGAGAAATCATAGATTGATAGCAAATGCAGTTCAGTCTGATTTTAGAGAACTGGATTTTTATATACTAGTCTGGAGCAACTCATGTAGTATAGGGTGCTACATCCCCATATACAGAGAGTAATGTGTTCAGAGCTTACACATTCAAAGACATGGAAAAAAATTAGGAGGTCTGGGCCAGCAATGTGTTATATAAATCAATAGGCAACTATTTTTTGAGGATCCATTTTCAAACACAAGTAAATATCTCGAGAAATGAAAAATTTGCTCAGTTTTCTTAGGCTAAAACTCAAAGCCATTTTGTTTATAAAGACCTGTTTCTTGTCTCTGCTCTGGTATGCCTTGCCATACCTCCAGTGAGGGAATTATAAAAGAAACTTTTATTCACCAGATATAATTGTCTCAGAGGCTTACTACGAATAAGCTTGCCCCTCTCCAAGCTGACTGATTCAATCTGGTTTTCCTCAGCTCCTCACTGAATTGTTCTGCTTGGCCCCAAACTAACTCTGGAAATTTGTTCTAATCTTCTGGCTCCTTTTTTTCCTGGATTCAGCTGCCTCTGCTGTCCTGCACAAACTACAGATTGAACTCTCAACTCCCTCAACCGAACTTACTGGTGAACCGACTGTCTCTGTCTTCCTGGGCTGCTCTCAAATAGCTCTTTTCCTGAGAATTGGCCATATCCTATTGCTGAGTCATTCTTTCAAATCTTCCTCTGATTCGTCACTTTGTCTGCCCCTCAATTAGATGTTGCTTCAACCGTGGCTGCTCCCTTCTACAAACTAATTTTACCTTAAAGGTGTGTACTTAGGTCATGTCTGTGCTCTAGTCAGATCATTTAGACCTTGAAGGTCTTTGGATATGATCCCTTGCCAGAGTAGCCATGTTGCTGGATTAAAATTCCTCTACAGGAGGTGCCTATCAGCTCCATATGACATGAGTGTTAGAGCTATCTTGGGCAACACAGCCACACAACGAAGTCACATTTCAGTTTAAACAATACAAATGGCCCCTGATTCCCAATGGTTCAGCTTAAAATTTATATATATATATATTTGCCTATAGGAGAGCAGAAAGGCAAGCTGAGGAAAACCTAATTGAATTCAGAATTTTGCTCTTTTGTCATGTTAGGTGTTATACTGGACAATGACACGAAGTCGCAGCTTCCAGTTAGCCAGGCGAGGGGAGACAAGCCAGCTGTGAGGTGGACCTTGTGTTCAGCAGTCATGTCAGTGGTCTGTATGGAATGCATTTCCAGCTTATGGCCTTTACCGTGTGTGATGGGTTTATGAGGCCATAGGTCAATGTACATGTGTATACTGTAACAAAATTTTATTGAAAGAAACGTTGATTGAAATGTAAACTTTTAGTTTAGGAAAGGTGATGTCATATAGAGACTCCCCGCTCTCTCCCTCTTCCAAGCTTATGATATTTATTTAGAAACAAACCCGTTCACAGTTTAGCTTTTTGAAACAATTGAGAATCATCTGTATAAGGCTCAGAGGTAGACAAAGGTATGGCAAAATTCTGGTCTCCTAGGAGCTTAGTAAGATAGCTGAGTTTTGCAACCATGTCCAAATTCCCTATTGTGATGAGCAAGTTGTTTCCGTGCCTGTTTGCGCACACCACCTGTGAGCCTAGCTTTCTACATTATAAGTTACACTTCAGGACACTACATTATGCGCCGTCAACCTGCACCTAGCTCTACCTTCCCCTTCTACATCCTCAACTTCCACATGCTCCTGAGCAGTAGAACTCCATCTATACATCACAAGACATCGCCTCTGAAGGCACTTCTCTGATGGTCTTGTCATTCCTCTTTGGATTCATAACTGTTAAATGGCTACTTGTTGTTTCCCCCTGAGTTGACTGTTAACCACAGGGGCAGTGTCTTGTTCTATGAATCGATAATCTACACATAGAGTCTGGAATGTGTAAATGCGTAGTGTTTGTTGACTGACTAATGCTACGTGAATGCATAAGGAAATGCCTTGGGTACTTCTTCCCAGAGGCAGTTCAGACACCTGATTTCAGTAGCAAAGACCTTATTTCTGAATCCTACAACTGCTATTCACTTCTCAATAGAGTTCACAAGACTGCTTCTCAAACTAATAGTAATCCAACAAAAGGAAATTTGACCCCTAGTTTTACACCTTTGAGAGTCTTTTAGAGAGGTTGTTGTAGAAATTTTTAATTCCAATCCAGGGTTTCTACCCCACCTTTGACCATTTAGTTCCCAGATAAAAGACACACACAATGTTTATATTTACAATAAGCCTTAATAGCACTAGAACTGGGCACACATCGACCCTCCATGCTATTAAAGTCGACCAGTTGGCCAACACTCAGTGCCATGCTTTCTTGACTCCTAACCCATGGCATCTTCCTCCTCCTCCTCCTCTACCTTCTTCTCCCTCTCCTCATGGCTCCTCTGACCCTCAACCTTGGAACACCAAGCCTTGTCTACCTCAATTCTGCCCAGCTATAGACTGTAGGCATCTTTATTTACCAATCAGAAATAACTTGAGGGCAAGGTCACTTGCCACTTGGGTCTATTTACAGACTCTTGCCTCTGGGACAATCAGGTTTTAGGGACCCTCACTTAGCATTATAATGCATAGCAACAGACCAAATCTCACCAGAGATTTAGTTTCACAGAACATTAGATTGGTAAGAAATCAGTATGTACAAAGGTAAATGAATATATGGTCATTATGACAGTCTGGGGATAATTCACATATGCTGACTAGCTCTCTCCCAGACTCCACTATATAACATGCTCGTGAGCATGTATGTCCATGGCCACATTTGTCTCTGGCTCTAGGTCATCTTACAGAGTGACCTCAAAGGCTGTCTCCAAAGGAAAGTTAGAGGCCAGGAGACAAACCATGGAAGAACCTCATCATTGTTGAAATACCACATCAGTTAAAAAAAAAATTACAGTAAAACAGGGTAAGAGATAGATGCCAGAGGACATAGGAATTGAATAACAATGTCCTCCCCACACGCATATATTTGAATGCTTAATAATCAGGTAGTGGCACTATTTGAGAAGGATTAGAAGGTGTGGCCTTGTCAGAGGAAATGTGTCACTGGGTGTATGTAGGCTTTGAGGTTTCAAAAGGCCCAGTTTTCTCTCTCTTTCTCTGCTTTTGGATCAGGATGTAGCTCTCATCTACTTCTCCAGCACCATGAATGCCTGCTGCCATGCTTCCTACAAGATAATAATGGAAGCAAGCCTCTAATTAAATGGTTTTTTTAAATAAGAGTTGTGTTGGTCACAGTGTCTTTTCACAGCAATAGAATAGTGCCTAACACACCATAGATTTGAATTCTATTGTACATATGTCAGCCCTGGTCCAGAATGATTATATGTCACTACGTTATTTAATCCCAAGATACTGCTTGCTGAGAGGTTGTGTGTCATTCCACGGGCCAGACAGCAATGAAACTGTGAGAGCCGTAATCTAAGCCAGTTTGACTTTAGGACGCGCACCCCACCCTTTTCCCTGTATCTTCTCTAAGACTGTGATGGATGGACACAGACACAGAGATGGAGGAGCAAAGTGAAGGAGTCAGAGGTGGCCACTCAAGACTTCACAGAAAGCCTACCCTGCAAGTATGCTCTGGGCCCAGACTTGGCTGTTCCTATGGGCTCAGAGGAGTCAGAGAGACTCCGTAATTATGTTCCATGAGTCTCAGTTATATTATTGTTCCCTAGAATGGTTTTCTTAGTAATCTTATTAAAACTTGGACCTATGCAATAAGGGCCCATAAAAAAAAAGTTTGCCCCTCTAAGCATTCTTTCTTCCTGCTTGTCTTTTTTTTTTTTTTCCTTTTTTCAGCCCATGAGAAAGCTGTTTGGGCCATATGAGTGCCTTCTGCTGTTTATGGAACAAACCACAATGCTAAGGAACAATTTGGCACTGCTATATTTCTTTTAATGAGAAAAATATGAGGCTATAAAGATTTATTGTGAGGATGGAAGAGGCTAGAAGGTGGCCATGTGTCATGATACCTGTGTCTCAGTTAAGAGACAAACAAACCCATCAACTTCCCAGACTCACCTTGGGGCAGGGGAGGTATCCCAGAGGCTTTCTACTATACGCATATTTGGGAAGGTTTTCTATGTAAAATTCACCTTGTAAAAAGTGAACAATGCATATCTTGGTAATAGAATTGTTTATCCCACTGAATTAGATTTTGATCCCTTAGGATCCATCCATGCAGTAGAAATGTTTCCCTAAAATACTGCTTTCGCCATTGGTGCAAAATGTTAGCATTCTGGAACTTTTTACCTGCATTGTTAGAAAAGGATTGTGTCCACATCTGCCTCCGATTCAAAAAGCCTTGTTCTCTGGCCACCCGAACCTTTAAGGTCCCTTCTCTTCTTGGCCCTGTGGGTTCACACACATGCTTTGATCTTTTCTTTCCTCTCTAACTCTCTGAAAACAGGCTCTTAGCACTCACCAGACACTGTGCTTGGGAAAACAGTGCTCCAAGGGTTTGAGGTGTTTTTGTCCTTAAAGAACTTACCACAAGGCCAGCCATAGTGGTAGCCAAGTCCTAGCACTGGGAGGATGAGGCAGGAGGATTGTAAATTCGAGTGGAGCTTAGGCTATATGGCTAGACCCTGTCTGGAAACAAGCAAACTGCACTCACCATGAACTTGAATATGCAGCTGAATAAACAAGAGGCACTTGAACGATGTTAATAGAAGATGTGAAGGGTTTGCGGAGGATTTTGCTCGGTCTCCCATGTGACTGGTTATTACAGATGAGAGCGGAGGGATGAAGAGGAGTTCACACAGGGTACAACTTAGGTCTGAGGTATGTGCAAGCACTGAACCATCTGGGGTCTGCTCTTACCATTAGGAACACACACGCGCGCACACACACACACACACACACACACACACACACACACGCACACGCACACGCACACATGGTTACCTTTATTGAGGACTCGAATGTGTTGAGCACCTCAGTCTTCACAACAGTGTCTGGTTGTGGCTTTGCTATCACACTGTAAGGTAACCATTTAATCCCTTATTTCTTAAGCCTAGCTGGAGGCTATCACTGCAGGTGAATTCCTTGGTCAGGATATGAACTTGGTCGCCTCCTGGGTGATGCTTTCCTATCCTAATGGCATCTTTGGGGACACTCAGCATGGGAATTCAAAGCAAGCTCCACCTAAACCAGACTTGATAAACAGTGGTAGCCATACAGAGAGCTGTCTGTTATCAGAGCCCAGGTGGCTTAGGAGCTGCAGGGAAGAAACCATGTGGGGCAGCCAAACCTGGAGACCTGAGTATGGGACCCATGCAGTAAAGAGGGTGGAATGATGCATCTGTCTTCTTTCTCCTAACCTATGCTCTCTTTCTTTCTTAAAAAAAGGAATTTGTCCCAATGAGTAGCAACTGGGGAACAATGAAAATCATAGCCAGCAAATGAATCCTTGTCTTTGTTTGTTTGTTTGTTTTACTTTATGGGTTTTAGTTTTTTGAGACAGGGTTTCTCTGTGTAACAGCCCTGGATGTCCCGGAACCCTCTCTATAGACTCAGATAGCCTCGAACTCACAGAGATCCACCTGCCTCACCCCAATGTACTAGGATGAGAGCCATGGGCCACCATGCCCAGCAGCGAATCTTAGTATCTTAACTTGTGATGTTGATACTTTTCTAAAGTATTCTGGCCCTGTGCTGGTTATGTCATCTTTCCAAGAAGAGAGCTGCATCTGTCCAGGGGTTAAGAGGTAGTGACTGTTGACTGTTCTAGGGTGGCCACACGGAGAATGCTCCAGTGTGTGACTCTCCAATGTTGACCGCTAGAGTCCTTGAATCTCCACTAACCATTGTAGCAAAAGACCCAGCAATACTCATCGTTTCAAAGAGCAGAGCAGAAAATGGTGAAAGCTTGTGATCAAAGCTTTCCTTAGTTACTGGGCTGGCTCTAAGACAGCACTTCATAATCGCAACTCAAGTTTCATGGTCCTAGCAGAAACCCCTCGAAATTCACAACAACAACAACAAAATTCCAGCTGTTAAAGGCAAATTTCTCTGGGAAGAGAGAATTTCTATTGAGAAAATGCCCCCCACAGACTTGTCTACAGGTCAATCTGATAGAGGCATTTTCTTTATTAATGCGTGGACTCATTGTGTGTGGTGCCCCCCGTAGAGCCACTGAGAGCAAGCCAGGAAGCAGCATTCCTCCAGGGTTTCTGCTTCGGTTCCTACCTTGAGTTCCTGCCCTGACTTCCCTTTAAGATGGATGGTGACTGGACCAGTAAAGCCAAATAAACCTCTTTGTCCCCAAGTTACTTTTTGGTCATGGTGTTTATTATAGCGATGGAAAGTCATCTGAGACAGATACCTTAGGCCCTGGACAAAACAGCAAAGTAGCCAAGGTTTGCCTCAGCCAGCCTAGCCTCTTCTGTATCTTTCCAATGCCCTGTGACCCCCCACCCCCGGCCTCGTGCCACCTCCTCCTGCCTCAGGAGCACCCACAGAATCCCTTCCAAAGTTCCCCTCCCTTCGGCCCACCTCAATCAAAACTCTCTTTCCCTGAGCCCTCAATTAATTAGATCTGATTATCTAATTAAACTAATTCTCACTGAGGTATGAATGAGGCTCAGTGCTCCCTAGGGACATTTGCATTTTAAAAGAGGGGCTTGTTAACCCAAATGCCCTGACTGAGGTCATTAGTGGGATTTATCAGGAGATGTTGAGGGGACCTTTCCTGAGCTCCATGTTGCCTATCCCTTCAAAGGCCTGGGTTAACCTCAAGATTCCCTCTTGCAGGATCATGAACATGGGAGTCGGAAGTGCAGCTGTCCCTGGGTGTGTCACATTCCATTTGGTTTAATAGCTGGAATTTTGTTGTCGCTGTTGTGATTTTAGAGGGGTTTCTGCTAGGACCATGAAACTTGAGTTGTGATTATGAAGTGCTGTCTCAGAGCCAGCCCAGTGACTAAGGAAAGCTTTGATCACAAGTTTTCACCATTTTCTGCTCTACTCTCTGTAGAGAGTATACTGCAATGGTTAGTGGAGACTCAAGGACTCTAGCGGTCAACATTGGAGAGTCACACACTGGTGAGTTCTCCGTGTGGCCACCCTAAAACAGTCAACAGTCACTAGCTCTGGACAGATGCAACTCTTTTCTTGGAAAGATGACGTAGTATTTGTGGTCCAGCCTTGAGTTGACATGGGCCAGATGTTGGCCTCAGCAAGAACATCTGGGGAGAGGCAGCCTTGAAAGTTCTCAGGCGGAATTTGCCCGTGGCCCTGTCCTCGAAGTGCTATAAAGGCTGTTTTGTTCCTCAAAGCCAGGGAGGGAGATGTGAAGTAGGATGTTGTAGCAAGATCCAAATTAAGGAAATGTTTCTGGGATCCTTCCCAAAAGCTGCAGTAGTACTGACCACAGCCCCACATTTACTAAGATAGCTAAATGCTACCATTTCCCACCAGGCACCTAGTTCCCCTGTATAGACACCACCTAAAAATGTCTGTTCTTTTTAAAGATGTGACTTGGGCTTCCTGAAAATCAGAATATAGCTAAGCATAGCTTATTTGCCCACTATCGATTATTGATTCCTTAAAGTCTCTGAATGGAACACTTATTTTTATTATGCTTTGCAATTGCATCTTTTTGTATTTTTAAATAACTTTAATAGTTCTTAAAATGTCCAGAGGTGGAAAGAGGACATTGGCTACCATTTGATAATGACTGCAAGATCCAGGATAAGAGAATTACTCTGTGTGAATGCTAAATGGTTTTACATAGTTTCTTCCTATAATATTCATATTAATTAAATTTTTCTGGCACAATAAGAAAAAGCTGTTGTATAATATTAGTGAAGAAGCTACAGTGTTGCATTCACTTGGGAATCTATCTGGAAACAAGTGGCGGATGCTCTTTTATACTTTACGATTGCAGCAAACTCTCACAGCAAAGCCAGCAATATACATACTTGACGGCTTCAAAAGGCAGGACTCATATGCCAGAGAAAAACAAATAATATAGCAGCAAGCAGTAAAAGTTGTGATTAAACCTTTCATCCGGTTATTTTTTATTTCCTATGCTACTTGCGTTTTTCTGTTTTGCTTCATGGAAGAAAATAAGGATAGCATCTGAACTAGGAGAGTGTAACTGTTTACCGTGGATGTTTTAGCTGTTGGGGCCTGAAAATTAACTGACCAGCTGGGGACAAATGAAATTGAGTTAGGCTTAAATGCTTGGGATCTGTGTAAGCACACAGTAATTTCGAAAATTGCCATGAAATCATTCTAGAGCTTAATATGTTTTATACCAAAATATTTGTTTCCCTGTTAAATGCATAGAAACTCTGTTGGAGTATTTGATCAAAGTCGATTTTTTTTTCTTGAAAAGAATGCAGAATAAATCATTGAAGGATGAAGGCGATGGGTGATTTAGATGTTTCTGCGAGTTATACATCATAAAAGAAACTTTCAGACCAGAGATGTTTATAGTCAGGGCAATCCTTGATCTACTGAAAGATTGTCTGGAAGCTAATTGGCTGTAACTAGTGGAGTTTTTGCCATGGGTAGAGGACATTATAGATCTTTAGTCCAAGAAAGAAACCTCTGTTTCGGAGCACTTCATCCATCCTATAATTCTTGTGTGCTTGTCAAATTGACTCACTGTCATAAATAGTGATGCCTTACTTTTTACCAAAATATTTTTTAAATATTTTAAGACTGAAACAGAATACATTTTTTTTTCCTTGCAACAATGTGGCTCAAACCCAGAACCTGTGAGTGCTTTCTAAGCACTCTAGCACAGAGGGACACCAGGCTCCATTTCTTATTTAATTTGGGGGAACTAGGGATTGACGCTGAGGCTTTGTATATGCTAAGGACCTGCTCATCATCGATCGATACCCCAATATCTCATTTTAAAAAGAACATATTGCTTGTGCTTTTTTTTTTTCCTCTCGATTTTCTGGGGTATGTTTCATTCATGATTTTGATAGAATAACTCCTTCAAAAAGAGAATGTACATTTCTTTTCAAATAAGGGAAAGACGATAATAGAGAAGGAAGAACTTAGCTTCCAGTAGGCAGGGAGGAAACATTAGCTGATACTCTCCCTCTGCACAATCTGTTGGAGTTAATCTCTTAAGACCACCAGTTTCTTACCTCCAGTCATGCTACAGAATTGTATGGAGAAGGCTTCTTCTGTTCATGTCTGTCAGTGGGGAACTACACATGCAAGATCCCCTTCCGTCCCTGCTTCTCTTGGTGAAGAATTTAAATCTAGATGACTTAATTGTGGCCAGGAAGTGAGTCAATCCATTCTTACCAAAGATTGGCCCTTTGACTAGTTGTGCATTTGCTAAACTGTGCAACATTTCCACTTCTGCTGACAAAAATAGGAAATTGGTAATTTTATATGGTTTGTTCTGATACCCAAATAAATGTGTTAAACAATTATTAGGTAATTTACGAAGCAGGACAAATTCTTTTTCGGAATTCTGCTCTCTGAAGTAAAGGTGCTCCTTAAAATGGAAGGGTTATTTTATTCTGGATTTACTTTCTGGAAGACAGAATGAAAATGGAGGGGGGTGGGGAGTGGGGGAGCTCTGCCTTCATCTTCCTTATCTCTCAGACTAAAATCTTCCCTTTGTTTTCAAGGTCCTAGTCCATCAAGGTACCTAGACCTAGCATCAAGACACATTTCCCTGAGTTTCTTAGAACTGTGTATCAGCCTTAGAGTCAAGAATAGCTCCTTGTATTAGCCATCCCTCATAATAGCTCCTTGTGGGGTTGACAGTCCCTATTTTTCTCATTTAGTCTCTTTGAGGTGGCAAGGCCAGAGGGAGCAGATTGCTTCATGGTAGTAGATACAAAGGGAGAATAGAAGGAGCCTTCAGGCATTGGCCTCAGAGAAGGTCTGACTAGGCGGGCATTGGCGGCAGAGAAGGTCTGACTAGGCCATGTGTGAGTAACCCGGGGTTCAGTACAACTGTGGTGCTTCTGTCCCAGGGCAGAGGCTTGACCACAGCATGAGTGACTGAGTTCCTCTCAGCACCTATTGTTGGTTTCTAGTCACACAAAGGGCTTCCTGTGGCTTCCTCTCAGCTCCATGGCCCACGCAGTTCCCAGGCCTAGTCCGTGGCTCCCATCCCTCGGTGCTCTTGATACTCAGTCTCTCAGCCTTTGACCAGGGAATGTCTGTCTCCCCTTGACTTCCGAGAGAAACATCCAGAACGTGAGCTCACTTCACTCACAGCTCCTCCTTTTCAGTCAGTCCTCATGGCCACGTGTAACCACTCATGTGTGTTTCCTTACTTACCTGTTCGTCTCTTTCCACTGAACTAAAAGTTATTCGAGGGCAAGGTACTTGCCCCCCCCCCCCAATGTCTGGTGTATAACACAGAGCCTGGGGCCTAGGAAGTCTTTGATACAGAATTAAATAATGAATCATCTCAAGCAAGAAGGTAGATTCATATAGGTAATATAACAAAAGTTAATATTTTATTATGCTGTGGGTTATCACACACACTACAGGGCTAAGCCTGTCTCCCCAAGGCTACTCACTTGTGAGACATATTGTTGCTCAAGATCAGATCCAGTCTCTAACAGAAGTCTGTGATTTGAGGGTCAGGATCCTGGGGGAGACTCTGCAGCCACAGGGTAGATCAAAGTGGCATCTCTGCAGATGTGCAGAGCAGAATATTGCTCTCGGTCTCTGTTTATATACTGTCCAGTGGGTGTCATGGGCTTCTAGAACTGTGTCTGGTTACCTTGAGTGAGTGACGTCATTGAATTCTGGTCATCAGGTGCAGCCTTAGGTGTAGTGGGGAGCCTGACTAAGCTATTTCTACATGTCTAAAAGGCCTTTTATCATTACGATCACTACATGAATAAATATGTAAATGCAAAAGAAGCTCTTCAGAAGGGCCTGCTGTGCTGACAGAAATCCCAGGCCATCCAGGGAGCAAAAAGAAGCAGAGTAGATTTTCTCTCAGCTACAGATATCGGAACTGTGCTTATTCTAGAAGCTGCCTCTGAGGCAGGCACAGTTTGGGAAAGTCTGGGATTTTGGGTGAGTTTCTTTCTATTCAGGTAGGACCTGCATTGCCCCGTGCTTTCTTGTATGCTCTAGTTAGAAGAACGGCAAACAGAAAAGAAACATTTAGTGAAGAAATGGATCTTGATTCCAAGGTTTAAGGTTTTTGAGAAGTTTGAGAAGGTACAGTCATAGAATTATACATATATATTATATATATAATATGTGTGTATATGTATATCATATATATGTTATATATACATGTATATATATGTTATATATATATATATATAGAGAGAGAGAGAGAGGAAAGGAAGGAGTATCTAAGATGGGTATGTGTGCATTGCATATATGTGTGTGTATGTTTGTTTGTGTGTGTATATGTGAGAGAGAGAGATTAAACCTGATTAAAGCATGTTAGGGAGACATACGCAGGAGCAGAGAACTGTTTACAAAATAGGTGCTCCGGGAAGAGAAGCTATGTACCTCCGGGAGGCCCAGCTATGGCTGGGAACCGCTGAAGACTGACACCTGAAGGGTTCAGGGGGCGTCAAAAGCACTGAATTATCTAACAGTCCACACAAGTTTTTTAGTTGCACTCGTTTCTCCTCATTATTAACGTCCACTGTGTTGAGATTTGGGGAAAGATTGAAGCAAAGGCATCTGTACATCTGTAGGTTTGCGATTCAAAGAGTCTTAATTGGCCGCTTTCTGAAATGCTAGCGTAAGACTTGACAAAACCCTTCACAACTTGATTGAGCCAATGTGGAACAAAGGAAGAGGGAACCGGAGCCTCTGTCGCTATCATTGAAGAATATGGATTTGGAATTCATTTATTTTACCCAATGAGATAGCGACAGCACAGCCTCATTTTCTGAGGAACACAGAAGATGGTACACCAGGCCGCTTCTCTTTGTTCATGCTACAGAGGGACACAGACGCTTTGCTGTGGATCAAGGTCATAGAAATTAGGGGAAAAAAAATACTTTCTGTTTTTGAGAAATCTCTAAATTATAGATCTTCAGGTTAGCAGGCACCTTTGGATAATTTAGATCAAGCCGTTACTTCCAGAAAGGCAAGGTGTTATTATCCCCTGTCGTAGAAATGAGACAAGTAAATTAAATTACCTGCTGGGGTCACATGACTGAGGAGTGACTGATGACTGCACATGCGAAGGATGGTCGGGTGGCTGGCCAGGTTAGGGAGCTCCAGGCCCTCCGTGCTGTTAGGGTGTGTTTTCCATCACGCTACAAGCAGAGTGATTATTTCTCATCTTGATGTGAGCACTGTGAAGTATGTTCTAGGAGGTCATTTGTTGGGACAGTTTTCTTTGCTTCCTACCCCAAAAGGGGAAGGAAGAAAGGACAGAGAAGGAAAGGAAAGAAGAAGAGAAGGGAGGAAGAGGTGACATTAAAATGGCCATTTTTTTAAAAAAATGTTCTAAATTGTCTTTATTTGTGTGACGGTTCTGTAAGATCCCTTACCACAGTATTACAATGTGATGGCTTTTCTGTTATTACTTAAAAGGTTTTTAACTTATTCCCCTTACATCCCATCACTGCCCCCCTCCAGGTTACCCTCTCCAACAGTCCTTCCCCCACCCCTCCCCTTCTCCTCTGAATGGGTGGGGCCCCCTGGGTACCCCCCCCACACACACACACCCTGGCACTTCCAGTCTAGGTGCTTCCCTCCTACTGAGGCCAGACAAAGCAGCCCAGCTAGAAAAACATATCCCAGGGACAGGCAACAACTTGCGGGATGTCTCCTGTAAAGTGGCCATTCTAAGATTTTGGGAAAGAGGACAGAAATAACCATTTGTCCTTTCCTCTCTGTTGAGGTATGAGATGTGAAGGTTCACTTCTTAACAAATAAAGAGGCACAGGGTTCATTCTGCTGGATCACAGGCCTAAGAGTAGAGCTAAGCATTTTGAAAAGTGTCACACAGGGCAGTGACCACTTACAGCCATTTGTGCCAGGCATGGGTCAGTGCTGGTGAGGGTGTGCTCTGTTTCTGTCTTTGTATTTGCTGTTGTTAACTGTATGTTTTTATTGAGGTAACAGTCCTGCACAGCTGAGAGAATGTCTTTTACTTTCAAAGTCATAGATATTTCTAGCTAGGGGTGTGTGTGTGTGTGTGTGTGTGTGTGTGTGTGTGTTTCAAAGGAAACCGAGGACTTCTTGTTGTAGATAATAAACTTTAGTAGGAAAGATATTACATGTGTGATTACCTTTGTATCATTTCTCATATTTCTTTGAACTTTCTTTAAACCTCTCCATGCAGACAGGATGTTTCCAACAGGTAGAGACATTTTTGGGGTTGCCAACCAGAGCTCACACCAGTCTCGCACCCCCAGTGGGTCTTCCAAAATGGCTTCCTTCCTTTGCTTAAAAGTTACAGTCAAACTTGGAATTTGTCTGAGCTTGCCTGTATAAAGTTGTTTGTATTTTTAAATAATGTCTGCAAACATAACGTATCTCCCTCTCTATTATTAGCTTTTTCTTACCTCAGCTCTCAGCACAAGGTACAATTTTGACAAGTAGCACGCTGAGATTTGGGAGTGAGGCTGAAGTTAATTGAGGTTAGCGAGAAAAATACTACTGTCAATTTCTAGGGTTTTTTTTTCTTTAATTATTTTCAACTCATGAATAATCAATTGAATGAAGAAGAAATACGTGCTTAGGAGTGTCTTTAAAAGTCCTACTTCTGAGAGCCTTAGAAAAATAGAAAGGTCTCCTATGGCACTGTCCACAATAGAGTACACCACTGACTTTTTATAAATGACAGACTGGTTTCATTTATTTATTTATTTATTTATTTATTTATTTTTCTTCTTTTGAAGTGATGGAATGGACCTGCTAATGTGTTGGTTAATTTTTATTCATTTATTTGTTTGTTTAGTCAACTCGACACCAACTTAGACACACCTGGAATGAGGGAATCTCAACTGAGGAACTGCCACTATCACAGCGGCCACTTCTCTGAGGTCTTTTTATTATCACATGTTGATGTAGCAGGGACCAGCACACAGTAGGCTGTGCCCCACCTAGGCAGGTGGTCCTTAGCTGTATAAGGAAGGTAGCTGAGCCACCCAAGGGATTGGGAGCCAGCAAGCAGCATTCTTCTATGGTTTCTCCTCCAGCCCTTACCCCCAGGTTCCTGTCTTGACCTCTCTAGATGATGTGCTGTGAACTGTAAGCCAAACTACAACCTGACTGGGCATGTGGAATAAGACAGACAGACAGACAGACACAGATAGACAGGGAGAGGGAGAGAAGGGGAATGTATAATGATAAAGAAAAGAAAAAAGTGAGACCCAAAGGACTCTTGATGAACCACACATTTTTGTTTTAGGAACCCAGTTACCTTAGAGTATTGGAGGGAAAGATAATTTTGCCTGGTTTTGTTGTTATTGTTGATTTTTTTCCCCAGTACTGAGTACTGAATGTTAGTCCTTATAGATGCTAGGCAAGTGTTTTAGTTGCTGAGTCCACCAGTATTTCCTCCTTCTTTCCAATTCTGTGTTTGTTTTGAGACATGGTGTCACTATGTAGCTCTGGATGTCCTGGAACTTACTATGTAGCCCAGGCTAGCCTGCCTCTGCCTCCAGTGTGCTGCGATTAAAACTGTAAGTGACTACTCCCAGTTTTGTAATTTGTTCTTGAGAGTGTTCCTCTGTAGCCCGGGCTAGCATGGAAGTCAGTCTAGGCTAGTTTAAAACATACGATCTTCTTGCCTTTAACTCCCTGAGTGTTAGTATTACAGATATACTCATGGAGTGCAAACAGTGACTCAGTCAATAGATGCTTGCCTTGTGGGTATCGATGAGTAGCTGAACTCAAGATTCCCAGAGCTCACCTAGAAAGCTGAGTTCGAGTTATATGTCTATAATGTCATCACTGGGGATAGGCTGACAACAGAAGTTCATGGACCAAGTAACTTAGCTAAATCCATGAGCTCTAGATTCACTGAGAGACTTGCTCTCAGAAAATAAGTTGAGCTTAACTGAGGAAGACACCCTATATCAACCTCTGACCATCACACATGTGTGCATAGTTCACAGTAATTGCCGCACATGAAGAAGGTTCTGGGTTCGACTCCCAGAGCTTATAAAAGAAGAAAAGATGCTTCTGTGATCTGGTTCCAACAGCTGTAGCATCCCTGTGGGTTGTTATTTGTGGGTCATCTTTCACTTGTGTGTTTTTATTCTGCAGATTTTTTTGGAGACATCTTTGAATGTTGCGGAGGCAGCTGTACTTTGCCAAGGGTCCCTGTATTAGCAGTTCTAAAACTAAAATGCACCACGAAAGAGCGTTTGCTAATCTGTGATGTGTAGTTTTTTTCCCTTTAAATCTGTAGCAGTTTTGCCTTTTACGCACAAAATGTCATTTTACTAAATAGAAAGGTGTCTTTAGTTATGATTGGCCAAAAGCAATGGTTAAAAAGATACACACTTGAAGCCAGCACACTTACGCTGAAGACAATATTGAAGAAAGCATGAGAAATCTGTATTTTATTTACTTCTAAAATGGAAAGATAGCCAGGGCTTTCTTAAGGTTTGGGTTGAGAGCTACTCATGTGACAGGTCATTTTCCCCCCTGGCAAGCAGGGATCTGGAGGCGTTCTTTCTCATTTCCATGCAAGGAGACAGACTTCTGTCATTAAGGACTGGGCTTCCAGGTATGACGACCTGAAATGCTCATGTCTGGGAGTCATCCCTTTGACTGATGGGGGAACCTGAGCACACATCATTCTAAGCATCTCTTCCTACTGTGTCATTTTTCCAGCTCAGTTGACTTTTGATAGACCTTACTTTATCATCCACCGGGGTGGAAATTTCATCACTCTTGTATGCTTTTTGAGTTTTTCTTGGTGTTTGTTTGTAATAGGTTTTATGGATGATTAGTTATGTGAATTTCAGCCTTCTTTGTTGATGGGGAAACCTATCTTAATTTTGCTTATGAAATCAGTTTCTTTTATACAACATGCCATGAAAACACCAGTTGAGATTGGTTTTGACTTAAGCTTACCTTACCAAGATCAGTGTACATACATGCCATTTCTGGTTAGTGTGAGAGCTAATCACTGAAATTATTTGCATTGGCTGCAGTGTTCGAGCACCAGACTGTCCAACTGTGCTTTTATATCCTGGTTACTATGCTGGGACACGCAACTGTCTGATAGCTATCAGATGTCAGGATTTTACCAAAGCCACACTGAACAGTATTGGGACATCAGGCTAATATTTCTGCTGCCGGTGGTGACCGTTCTACCTGAAAAGATTCCCCAGTCAAGCACAAGGACTGGTGTTACCTAGGACCTGATTGTACCTAGTGGGCATGCGTGCACCATCTCTAATGGTCAAGTGTCCCGGACTAATGTACCAAATTGGAATAATGCAGATCTGGTTTGGAGCCTGTGCCATCATCCTATGTAGGAGCTGTGTGACCTTGAATGAGCTATGTAATTCCTGAGTCAAAGTTTTCTTATATGTAAACAAGGGTCCATGAAATAGCCAGCATGTGCTTCTATCGAAGTTAAATGACGTGATTCGTGTAAAACAAACATTATTGAGTTCTTAGTATGAATCAGTTGTAGACACAGGTCTTGGTGTTTGGTTATTTACTTGTTTTATAACTGGGGATTGAACATTGACTCTTATGATGGTATGAAAATCTGTACCACTGAGCTACATCTCCAACCCTTTCCCTAGCCCTGGTTTTATTTTGACGTGGGGTTTCTCTAAGATGCCCGAGATAGCCTGAATTCACTCAACAGGCCAGGCAAGATCTAGACCTTGCATCTCCCTCTCTCTCCTGTGTAGTAGCTGGGATAAACAGCCTTCACCACTATACCCAGCTTTTGCTTATTTCTACTCTGTATTCAGAAACATGTTATGCTGTCATGCAAGGATGTAAACATCATCACCTGAACTGGACACAGTGATCTTTTTTTAATAGCTAACTTTCGACTCAAAGCTTTCTTCTCTTGTTTTTTTATATTGCATGTTTATCATTAGAATATTTTCACTTTGCTGTTACTTTTTTGACATATAAAGTTTACCAGAATAAAAGGCATAGAGACAAGTAAACACAGCATGATTTTGCCATAATAGGTTTCTTGCTCTCTCATTCCCACATTCAAGAGAAGGTATTGAAATGCAGTATAAAAACTGTGTATCAGATTGACAAGTGGACAAAATACACAGAAGTCTTTAAACCAGTCGTGAGAAGTGATAACCTACAAGTGTTTTTTTTTTCCTTTCAAGAAAATTATTTTTTAAAATAAAATTATCTGTTCTTATTGTGTGGAAGACATTTAAGACTAGTATGCAGCTAGGTTTGGTAGCATACTTCTTTAATCCTAGGATTTGTGAGGCTGAGGCAGGTGGATCTCTGAGTTCGAGGCCAGCCTGGTCTATAGAGTGAGTTCCAGGACTAAATGGAGAAATGCCCGTCTCAAAAACGAAACAAACAAAAAATAGCATTGCAGCATATTCTTCTTCCGAGATGAGTATAATTTGAAGTAGAGAAGAGTCATGGTAATTAGATAAAAAATTGACGGTATAGGGGAGAATTTTAATACTCAATCTTTCCTCTTCTCAGCCATTAGACCCCACATAGAGTTCATCCGGAAAGAACAGCAGTATTGCTTAAAACTGTGTTGTGTGAATACACACAAAAGACGTGTGGGGTTAGACATCTGTATTGTGGTTCTGGAATAGCGTTAGCCACGGAGGCTGGGCGGCTTCCTAAGTTGTCCACGCGTGAGAGCAGCTGGTGAAGTGAGAGCTGTCAATCATTAGTCAGCCCCGCCCCCCATCTTCTCCCATTCACTGTTCATGGGAGACCAAGGTTGGTAATGGGGTCCAGCCTGCAGAGAGTTCATCTGTGCTGGTCGTGAACTTGCTACATGGAACCCAGTACATGTGACCACACCATTTACCATCACACAGTCAAAGCAGTTCCAGAATTTCTTATGCGTTTACTGACACATCATCATTCTCCCTTAAAAACGGAGAGATGAGGAGGAGGAGAATGAACCACTCTGCTTAAAGAAGCCACAGATTGTTAACAAATAACAAGCCTCGATGGCCAGCAAGGGCGGGAATGAGGCTGCTTTTACTCTTTACTGAAACTGTAAGGCATTGATTTACTATAGAAATAATTGCATTATAATTGCGTGTGACTTTTCAATGCTGTTTGGAATCTTTTATTCCTTTCAGTGTACCACCAAAATGTTTAGTGCTTCAAAGTATGCCATAAACACTCTAGCGGAGCATTTGTTGAACTAGAAAATTAGGTGTGATTAGACTAATAAACCATTCTCGAGCAGGGAGCTATTCACAAGGACGAGGGTTTCTTCAAAATCTGTTCCGATGGCATTCAGTTTCCTGACATTGTAGCCATGATTTGTTTTCCTTTTAACTAGATGCTTTCAGAGACATCCTGTTTCTGGTTTGTTTTTCTTTTTAAAGGATATATTTATTTTTATTGATACCAGTGCACTGTAGCTGTCCTCAGACACACACCAGAAGAGGGCATTGGATCCCATTACAGATGGTTGTGGGCCACCATGTGGTTGCTGGGAATTGAACTCAGGACCTCTGGAAGAACAGTCAGGGCTCTTAACCTCTGAGCCATCTCTCCAGCCCCCTCCGCCACCCCCCACCCCAGTTTCTGTTTTATTATCTTAGCTTCTGCCAAGTGCTCTCTTCTACTTCTCCATCTTGACCTTCCCTGGAAGGGTAACACCCACAAGACTACTGCTGGTCTTCTGCAGCCCTGAGTATGTGTCTCGGTCTTGGTACCTGATTTCAGAGTGATGTGTGGTCCTTACCTTGCCGAAGCCTGTTTCATGTTCCTGGTGGCAGTGTCCACAGGAAAGATGTTCCTTATGTAGTTTATGACGGGGGGAGGGGTTAGAGATCTGATAACATTATCATTACCTTTCCAAATTCTGCAGTTCTTGCCAAAAGGGGTGATTCAAACTGTGTGGGAGGAGAAGGCTAAGGTGAGAAGAAGGGCTCACAGTACCAGGCTCTATCTAGGAACCCAACAGGGTTGCACTAAGCAATAGGGAATGCAAGTAAGTAATCTTTCCCTATTAGGGCAATATGTATAAATTACACTGATCTTTATCTACTTAAAAATGAAGTACCCCCCTCCTACATAGATTTTCTCATAGGGCAGGAAACCACACTTATATTTGAAATATGTTTTCTGAACTGGGTTAATACAGCTGACTTATGAGAGCACACATGATCATTTTTGTAACTCAGGGTGCATCTTGTAAGCGTGTTGTAAAATAATCCAGACCTTCACTACTCGAATCTCTGAATCATTTGGATCCATTGCTTTAAGAACGTTTGTCACAAATGATTCTAACAAAAAAAAAATTCAATTATAATAATTGGACATTTTCTATTTATTTTGCATTACTATTACCCCTGCAGTTTTTAGTACTCATAACATTATGGACTCCATCGAAAGCAAGCCCCACGGGCCCTGAGGACTTAGGCCAATAGCATAATGGTAAGTCGAGCATATAGTTCATCTGCCTTGTGTCTTGAGGTTTTCACATTGTATCCACTAGGAAGACTCTGTAGATAAAGGATGAGAGGAAAAGGCATTAGGTACATTAGTTGAAATTGGCATCATGTTGCCAAACTGTAATAAGCCTTAAGGGAGCTCAATGTTGAATCTACTCAATTGAATGCTGCAATTTCCCATAACAATTTAAAAGGCCTGCAGGCATGCTAAAGTCATAGCTGGATCTTTCAGTTAACACTCTGTAACATGACCCCAAAGCCTCATTTACATCACAGCAATTAAAATATATTCCACATTACATGCTTACTGCCATGTACTAGAGAAATAATCCAATGAAATGCCATATTTTCTAAAACATAGTCATGATAATCAGATAATTCACAATTTCTTCTCTCCAAAGTGGTATTTCCATAGCATACATGATTACTGGGGGTCATGGTGTTTATGAAGGGGCAGAGGGCAGAGCAGGAGAAGAAGATGCAGTTGAGACTCCTGAGAGTTAGTAGTCAAGACTGTTTGGTGACCCACATAAAATTAGGTTAGTGGTCTCCGTCTGCTCTATAGGTGACAGGTGTCCAATATGCAAAATTATTACAGTAATCAGTGCTAATTGGCCCCCTACTCAGAACCAGAAAGTAGATGGACCAAAAATTAAATGAGTATTAAAATAATTCACCTCCTACCTGCAGAAATGTTGTCTCTAGACAGGGGGAGAAACCACCACGGTGCCCATTTGGGAAGCTTATGGAAAAGTTCAATGGCGCCCAACCTTGGAAGGAGGTATTTGTACAAATTAGAGTCCTTTGCCAGTGCGACACCAAATTTAATTAAAATCTTTCCGCATATAGATTATTAACTGACAGTACATCTATTTATTTATCTGGTTGGTTGATTGGTTGGTTTTGCCTTTTCAAGATAGGGTTTCTCTGTGTAATAGCCCTGGCTTTCCAGGATTCACTTTGGAGACCAGACTGGCCTCGAACTCACAAAGATACACCAGCCTTTGCTTTCCAAGTGCTGGGATTAAAGGCATGTGCCACCACACCTGGCTAGCACACCCATTTTTAATGAGATGAGAGGTGAATTAAATTTATTTTACAGCAAGGCCACAGTGGCCGGAATGGGATCCTATCTTCTCAACAATTGCTGATGCATTTGAGAATGCCTTTCCAACTGCAGAACGCAGACCAAATTGACTTACTTCTCACTGTTGCTGTGGTTTAATGTTTATGGAGTAGCCACAATTTACCAGCTTACCTTAAGAGTGTGGTCTGTTTGCTTGTTTGTTTTAACAATAGCCTAAGAACATCATCATGGTCTAAAGCAGTCACAGAAGTCCAGTTCTGACACTTGGCAGCCGGGAGGGCAGGCAGCTGGGGAAACCAAGTGTGCTGACGTTCTCTGCGTGTCTACTGGAACACTCTCGCCTACACTGCCCTTTTGTGGTCAGGAAGAGCGGTGAAAGAATCCTGCTTCAGCAGACATCTGAGAAGGCACCAGCTTTATCTACTGCCTGACTCCACTTTAACTCTCTGCCTTGCTTTATAACTGCCATTAGTGGAAGCATGGGAAAGAATTTAATGGCTTTTCTTGCTCCCGAGCCTTTGTGCTCATTACTGAAAGGGCTTCCTTTGTGCCCACAAAGTCCCCTCCTAGGCACGACATGAGTGACCACATGGCACAGCCTGAATCGCAGCCCCCAGCCCCTCAGCTGGTGCCCCTGACCAGAGTTGAGCCACATCTACCGAACTTCTAAAAATGTATGAATTATGCATTTACCTATCTTTCTGATGTAAAACATCCAAGAAATCCAGGGTCAAGTAATTGAATACACGTTTCCTATTTTTACTTAACTAACTGGCAGCTAAGTTTAGACGGAGCCATAGTGCTTGGGTGTGCAATACATAGGCACTTTACGGTGTATGACTAAACTTAAGATGTCAAAACATTGAATTAGGTGAGACTACACCTCGTGAAGCATATTTATATTCCTCGATACGGTTACATTTCAGTTTGCTTAAAAACAAATAGTAAACACCAATGATGAAAAATATCACAGGAAACCAAATCTTCTAGAGTCTGTGCACAGCCAACTTCCTGGGCTGATTGTAACAGCCTTGGCCCCAATTCCCATGATGTTAGAAGCTACATTTAGCTCCAAGTAGCCTATAGCATCTTCCCAGCACACCAAGAGGGTCTGTTTCTTTTTTCACTGTATGTATGTATGTGGACGTTCATGTTCATGTGTGTGTAAGGACACGTGTGTATGGTCTTTATGTCCATGTATGTGCATGGATATAGAGCCCAGAAGTCAACTTCAGATATTACCTTCAAGAATGCTGTGCACTTCCTTTGAAGTAGGGTTTCTCACTAAACCTTGAGCCCACCAGTTAGTCCAGATGCCTGCTGGTTAGCAAGCCCCATGGGTTCGACTGACTTCATTTCTCTAGCACTGGGATTACAAGCTTGTGCCATAGCATCCAGTATTTTTATGTGGGTTCTGGGGATCAAACCCAAGTCCCCATCCCAATAAGCAAGCAATTCACGAGACTATCTCTGCGTTCCCAGGAGGATTTCCTTCAGGTTTTTATTTTTGACAACTTAGGCTCTCAGACTGAATCCAAAGTCCTTTTGAAACCCTGAAGCAACTCCTGCCACTGGCTTCTCCATTCCCTTAGAACATACATCAAGGAGGAAAAAGTGGTTTGGGGAATTCGTTCATACCTTTCTCTTTGCGCCACTGGGCAGGATTGCATTGAGGGACTATATTCCATCCAACACTGGACCTTGTTTCTCCCTCCCTGGGAATCTGTGAGGAAGGCCATTTGGTTGGGCTGGCGCTTTTCAGACTGAGATCAAAACTGTCCTGTATCCAGTAGACAGAATGTATGTTTATTATAGCAATTTTGCCTGTGGGTTCCCGAGACATGAATAACTGCAGTTATCCTTTATTCTCCAAGTACCTGTGGGTAGTTATCAGGTATCCACCTAGTTGTTACTAAAATAAACCTAACATAGCTCTTTGAATCTAGAGCCTCTTAATCAGCTTTATTGCTGCCCTTGAAAGCCCTTTCAGAGTCTGCCTACCGCCTTCTGCAACCAAGACATAAATATTTGGATAACATTATATATGAAATCATTTTGAAATTATTCGTATGGGGACTGTGCTTTCTGCCTCATTCGATGATGGAATTTCTGAATAAGCTCATAAAAATTCAAAACTAAAATTCCATTCAAACATTTTAGCAAAATACCAGTTTCCTTCTGCGAGTCTTAATTCCTTACTGTCTGACTTCCATAAGTGAACTTGGACCCATTTTCAATCCAACTAGAGTCCTCAGGTGACTCAGGTGTGAGTCTAATGATAGTGGACGTTATTCTTGGACATGGGACAAAGTTCTTGACCTAATGATAGTAGCTGGCTTTTATCAAGTATGCATGTGCCAACCACCACACTAAACACCTTAAATTTATTTTAATCTCATCTAATCTTCATGGTCTGTCTATAAGAATGCTATTAGTGCGTGCCTGCTAGAAAATTAAATATAGGAAACAAAACCTTAGAGATTTTATGCAACCACTCGAGGCCACATGTCTCATCAATGGTAAATAGTGAGAGCTAGACTTTACACATGGGTTTGTGTTGTTGAAACTCCTGCACTGCCTTGTTCTTTACGCTTGTATCAGTATAGATATTTTTAGTTGAAAAAATGCAGGCTAGGAACATATTGTTTCCGAATCTGTTTCTAAATCGTATTTCTGTCTCTGAGGTCTGTTTCTTCTTTATAGACTGCAATGGCAGGCAGTCTTTCTCCAGAAATGTAAACAAGCTCCAAGTTTGCAGCCTCCCAGATTAGTAACAGCAATGAAATGAATAGGCTCACAGCCAGGGGCTTTATCAGATGTCCCGGGACTGACCTTACGGCACGAATTAGGTCACAGGTCCACTCCGGTACAATCGCTGACATTGAATGGAGGGAGTTCCAGGACTACAGGGTTTGGAGTTTGGTCCACATGAACTGGCTCCCTCATCTTCACTGAGGGAAACACAGGTTTACAAGGAGGATTCCAGTTGCCATGAGGAGTCCCAGGAGCGCAGCCTGTCCCTGTGGATAACTGAACCACATGGCATAGAAGACAAATGAAGGGAATTGGGCCCATGTCTCCATCTGAAACATATAATACCATACATACCATGTCCCCTTTATTTTTAGAGGAGCATCTTGGAAATCTTTTCAGTATATTCAAGTGTCTTGTTGTCCCTGGATTATTTTCCTTACTCCTCCATTGGGTTTCATTTGGTTTTTATTTTTGCTTCCCGGGTACTGGGTTCTTGGCAGATTTAAATGCGATGATGGCATTTTCAATGGGACAGCCTCATGATTGTTAACAGTGAGTCTCTTGGTAACCTCGACCGATTTGTTAAAACCTTTGCTATTCCTCCCTGTCCCCTTTCCGTTTGTTTGTGTTGTTTGGTTTTTTTTATTATTTTGTTGTTGTTGTTGTTGAATATCACTGTTTGTCTTTTTGAGACAGCGTCTCCTTATGTAGCTAAGGTTTTCCTGGGACTTTCTTAGTAGTAGAGGTTCACCTTGAACTCACCATTTCCTATGTACACCTCTTAAGTATTGGGGTTGTTAGTGAGATTTTTTTTTTATTGTTTAATTCTCCTCCTTGTTCTAAGGTTTTGATGTAAAGATCAATGACTAAGGGTACAGGTGTAAAGACTAGGAATAAAACTCAATCAATAAAGTGGTACCAAGAATATCTGTATTTGATCCCCAGAACCTATGAAAAAAAAAGCCAGGTGTGGTGATATGTGCCTACAGTCCTATCCCTGGGGAGGCACAAATAGGTGAATACCTGCATGCCCCTGTCCAGCTAGCCTAGCCCTCATGGTAAGTCCCAGGCAAGTGAGAGACCCTGTCTCAAAATAAAACAGTAAACAGCACCTATTGAACTGAAGCTGTTCATAGACTTCCATACATATACACACATGCACACTCACACATATACACATGGACCAACTCATACATACTCATATACACTCACAATACACACATGCACTAGCACATATGTACTCATACACTTCACAATATACACATGCACTAGCACATATATACTCATACTCACAATACATACATGCACCATCACATACATACTCATACACATTTACAATACACAATGTACCAGAACATACATGCTCATACACACTCACAATACACACATGCACCAGCACATATATACTCATACTCACAATACACACATGTATTAGCACATACTCATACACACTAAAAATACACACATGCACCAGCACATATATACTCATACACACTCACAATACACACATGTACTAGCACATACATACTCATATACACTCAAAATATACACATGTACTATTACATACAACTCATACATGCTTAAAATACACACATTCACCAGCACATGCATACTCATACATGCTCACAATACACACATGCACCAGCACATACCTACTCATATACATTCACAATACATACATGTACTAGCACATACATACTCATACACAGTCACAATACACACATGTATCAGCACATACATACTCATACACAGTCATAATACACACATACACCAGCACATACATACTCATACACACTCACACATACACACATACACCAGCACATACATACTCATACACACTCACACATACATACATGTACTAGCACATTCATACACATACATACATACACACACACTCACACACAGGAACATAAATTCAGAGACACAAAAAGATTAAGAATAAAGAGGAATGGGTTCAAATTTTGATCAGCTGCTTTCTGTATGATCTTGGGCAAGTCAATTAATCCCTTTTGGCCCTAGCTCTCTTCTTCGAGATGGGATTTATAATTCTTACTTAGCAAGATTATTGTGAGGGTTAAGTGAGGGCATATATGTAAAGCACCTGGCATATTTTAAGCACTCAATAAATAACCAAGATAGAAATTAATAATTCACTAGGAGCTTTTCTGGCCACTCTTAAGGAAAGGACTCTGTGCAGCACTTAGGGAAATGACATCAACTCTATCCCAGAAGTTCTTTCCAACTGTCACCAGGTCCATCAGATGGGACTTTTAAGTCATGGATAGCTCCAGCCATTTTTAAACCATCTGGAAGACTAACTTGTCTTTTTCTCTGCAGCCTAAGGTTTGGATTCTGGGTTGATCTTTGTCAATTCCTGTGATTTGTTGACAGCATAGAAATAAAGGAAGAGTAGGATTCTTGAGTGTGAGCCCCAGTGTGGCCACTGTGGTGACTGGACTTGAGACTTTGCCTTAGCGCTATTAATTTTATTTCCTGTTCTGTAAAACTGGTGATTCAAAATCTCCACATGCAAAATACTTGGTGTGGTAGCGTTGGCTGGGTGGGTGTCGTTTTTTCCACCTTGTGTTTGACTACAACTGACACATCTACTCAGATCATTCATCCTTTGAAGCTGGAAGGGCCTCCTCCTACCAGAACAACACAACTGCAAAAGTATCAAACTATCTGGTTTCTTTGTTTCTTTGTTTGTTTCTTTGTTGTACACGATGAACATCTGAGGCCATTTTGTTGCCACACTGTTACATATATGATACATAGATATGTTCCTTGCTTATTCCTTCAGACCAGATCTGATTACTCCCAGAATTTTCTCTGTGTAGCCCTGGCTGTACTGGAACTCACTCTGTAGACCAGGCTGGCCTCAAACTCTACCTGCCTCTACCTCCCAAGTGCTAGGATTAAAGGTGTGCACCACCACTGGTTTACTCTGGGAAGTTTAAGGGCCAGGCTCACATTGAAGTACAGATGAAGAAAGTAGCAACCTCTATAGCAAGAGCTGTGGCTTACGCAGTGATAGGGCTGTGTGGATAGATATGATGGATGGGTTTTGGTTGATCGAGGCAAGCTGACACTGTCAGAAATATTACTTACACTTTAAGGGTCTCCAACCTGGGAAAACTTCCTTTGACTCACTTCTTTTGAATTCTTAAGTGCACTTCCTGTGTGTTCTAAGTGGAGAGATTATGAGCTCCCTGAAGCCAGCCACATTTTTGCAGGCGTGCATAACTACCAACATGTTGATGAAGTTATTAAATATTCCTTTTTATAGTTTTTATCAGAAAAAAACACTTAAATACACAATCATGCCCCCCCCAAAAAAAACTTTTAAAATTTGTTTTGAAATGATAGAAGAAAACACTCCTGTCTTACATTACTGAATAAATAGGCTGCATTATCCGTTTTGGGGGTTGTTTTGGGGGCTTTTTTTTTCTGGACCATTTCAGTTTCTGTTTCCATTTACTTATAAATATTTTTGAAAGATTTTTTTAAAAAACAATTTGATGAAAATTAAGCCACTTTTCTTACTGCCTAAGGCACTGTTCTATATACTTTCCAATTAAAAATTTTTTCCATATTCACTTCTACTATGAAGCTATTTTAGTACACTGTTCCTGTTTATTCATTATCCAAATTTGTATTTGCTATCTCTGTGAAAAACACGAAGGATAGTTTTGAGTTATTTTTCTTAAAGTAAACTTCCTATTTATTAGTTTTAAAATAAAGGCATGAATCCACCTTTGCTCACATACTGATAATATGTTAAGGAAATGTGCCATAATAAGACTGTGCACGTTAAATACATACACACGTATTCACACATACACAGATGCATAGAAAAACCAAACAATAAAATGCTAAGGGGAGATTATTTTCTTGATTTATCTGGGGTTTTTGTTTGTGTGTGTTTGTTTGTTTTAGTTTCTACAAGGAACAAAATTTATATGCTCAACGTATGATTTCAATGGGAAGAAAAGCAAACAGAAGGAGGGCACTGAGTCCTTTGGGATGGCCTCCTCTTTCCCAGGTCCCAGAGGACTTGTTCTTTCCAGGTCCCTGAGGATGCTCTCTCTGTTCAGGTGTTTTAGCGCAGATCCTGGTACCCATCCTGACTCCCTTTGTTCTCTCTAGCATGGAGCCTGTTACAGTCAGACCAGCAACAATGTTGAGCACCTCTCCAACCTGCTCACTTCTCTTGAGTCCATGCCGTTGATTTAGGCACATTTCGGATTTACCTTTTCCCTTACCTGAACTTCTGCAGGACTACCATACTTTTCTGTTTCCTCTCCAATCCCATCCCTATACTTCAACTTCTGAGGACTTTCTAAACTGAAATCCTTACAGTCACAGCATTTGCTTATCACAGCTCTGCAAGGGCCGCACAATGCTGGTGGAGTTTGGTGGAGCTGCTTCCGGTACCCTTCAAAGCCTGGTTTTTATCTTTGGGGTCCTACCGCGCTCACCTGAGGGCAGTCTCTTCTCTTGGCCCCTTTGGCATTTGTGTGCCAAACCCTTGCAGATTCTGTTTTTGGGGTTCTTCTCTTTGTCTGTGCTGCTCTGCCTCTAGCCTTCGCTGTGACTTGCTTTCTTGTGCTCAGGATGATTTCTCCTATGGGTCTTACTAAATGTCGATTACTTATACATCCATTTATTCATTCATTCATTCATTCCATTTGTTAATTTCAGAAGAGTCTAGGTTTGGTCCAAGGTCTCAATTAGATCTCTTCATCCATTCTCTTCCTCAGTAATAGAACCTTTGAAAGACCGTGTGTGAAAGTTAGCTGCGTTTTCTTGGGTCAGCCTTTCTTTGGCTTTCATTTCCTGTATCAGAAGGAAAGGGGAAAAGTCCTGAATCTTGTCTGTATCTCCATAACTAGTGCTTCTTGCTATGCCTTGCAAGTGATAGGCGTTCTCTATATGTATGACAAATTTGTCATCACTGATCAATATGTCCTGTGTGTATCTGGGTCAGACATAGATCCACTGTAATCTTCCGAATTGTTCCAGCCTATTGCTTTATCTAGTCTTGCTTTTTGTTTGTTTGTTTGCTGTCTTTTGTTTGTTTTTTTCATCTGACCTGAGCCTGTCTAGTGAATGCTGGGATCATTTCCATCAGATGTGGTTGTTGATATCTTTAGGCTAAGTTTTTCCTTTTCAGCCAGTTATATTTAACATTTTTGGTTGTTTTTAACAGTGCTGGGGATCTAACCTGGTCTAATTATTTGTTTTTATCACCTTAGTGTCTCAGAATATGTTAGATACTGGGCACAGTAGCACATTACATCCTGCTTTTGAAATCCACTGTGAAAACCTTCCCAGTTTGTAATGTGGATTGTGTGGATCGCTTTTTGTTTATCATAGTTATTGACTTAGCTATGTTTATGTCTGCTATATTGACTCTTGTTTAAAAGTCCCATTGTGTCTTTGTTATATCTAGTCTTCTGCCTTCTTTATTACGTCATTGTTTCATCGCTCTTATCAATGCAGTGATCTTTTTCCTGGCTTATGAGTTACAACTCTTTGCCTTGTTATTTTAGAGGTTTAGAATGTACAGTGTATGCCTTTGATATAACAGCTTACCATTAGTTAATGCTAAGCCATTTTGTGTGCAGTATAAAAGCTCACAACATGTTTCTGAACCCCTTCCACTATGTTACAGTTGCAGAAGCTTTCAGCCACATACATTATGAACCCTGAAATACATTGCTATTTTCTTGGTTTAAATAGTCACCAGGCTTCCAAAGATTTAAACAATATCATATATTTCTCCACATACTCAACATTGCCAAGTGCTATTTTTTGATTAGCATAATCTCTGCTTCCCTGCCTGCTTTTCACTGGATGTCCTCCTTTATGTTTTTCTGTCAAAGCATCTGATGATGATTGGCTTTCATGTATATGAAAACACATCTATTTGAGTTTAGTTTTTGAAATATTTTCATTGGGCGTGGAATTCAAGATGGCTTGCTTCTTGTTTCCTTTCTGGGCTTTAAACTGTGTAGCCCTCCTATCTGCAAGCTCATGCTACTTTAATTGAGATGCTTTCAATATAGCCACTGTCTTCTTTTCTCTGATCTTGAAGGTATCTCTTTACTGCTGACCAGACTGGACAGCCCTCTCCGTAACTAAATGCACTGGTGTAGATTTCTTCACATTTCTTCTGCTTGCGACTTGTTGAGTTCCTGGGATCTATACATTTGCTGTGCTTATCAAATATCTGCAATGTTTATGCTTATTTCCTTTTCTTCTCTTCAAATATCGTCTGCCCTCCTGTTTGTCCTGTTCTTTGGGGATCTGTCATCCTACTGACTTCTGAGCCCCGTCGCCACACTGACCTCTTACTGTAGCTCTGCATCTCAGCGATGGCCGGCTCATTGATCCACTCATCAGTCCATTAGCCTTATTTGACATTGTCATTTCTCTTTCCGTTCCTACCTTGCTGCCCATCCCTTTTGTGACATCTGTTTCACCATTGCTCATCTTAGACATTGCAGCGTCCCCCTGTGGGTTTGATCACAATCTTCTTTTTCTATCCTCTATGACGATTTGAATTGCAGACATATGGGACACAGTTATAATACTTGCTGCATTAATTACTCTTCTGCTGTGATAAGACCTGGGTAGCTTAGAGAAGGAAGAGTTTATTTGGTGCTTACGGCTCCAGAGGGATAAGAGGCCATCACCATCCTGGCAGGGAACTGTGATAGCAGGTGGGCATGGTGACTGGAGTTGGTGACTGAGAGCTGAGGACTCACATCTCCATCCACAAACAGGAAATGGAGAGGGGGTGCTCTGGAAACTGAACATGACTTTTCAAACTTCAAACCTACCCCCGGTGACATAGTTCCTCCAGCCAGGCCATGCCCAAACCCAGTGACATACTTCCTCCAGCCACGCCCACCCCCAGTGACCTACTCCCTCCAGCAAGGCCACACTTTTTTAAACCCACTCAAACAGTGTCACTAACTGGGGACCAAGTGCTCAGGTGCCCAGGATTATGAGGGACATCTCCTTCAAACTATTCACCGGCCTTCATATCCTTGTCTAAGAATTCTAGCATCTCGGTTAGCTCTGCCTCCAGTCTCGGCTGGTTGCCTGTTCTCTTCATTATTTCTCTGCTCCTTTGCATACATGGATAAGATGCACTGAGGATTTTATCTTGTTCAATGATGTTTATGCTTCTTATTTTTTTTCCTTCAATATTCTCTCGCTTTGTGAGAGTGCAGTTAAGCTATTTGGAAACAGCTGTTCGTGTGTGGTCCCATTTTTTTTAAGATTTATGAGCTGGGACTACAGTTGTCTTCGTTTCATGCCTACATTCCACACAAAACTGAAACATCATTTCCCTAAGTCCATGGCCCAGTGCAGACTGAGGCTCTTACAGAGTGTGGCTGTAATAGCTAGCACACTGAGGTGAGCTCTGGATGCTTTAATCAGTATAGGGTCTGGAAATGGAGGTAGTCTTGCCCCTGACAACATCTGTATCGTCTGAACACATGTTTTTGATGAACTGGATGCTATAGGCGCTTAGTAGGCAGAGGCTAGGAATATCCTAATAAGCGCCACACTACAGCATAGTGCTCTCAGAAGTGCTTTTTTTCTAAGACGTCAGTGGTCCTCAGGATTGGAACACTGCCTTCCTTCTTCAGAGGATTACTTCTCTTACAAGTTATCTCTTCACGCAAATATGATTATTCTCTCCATATAATTTTCTCCATATGATTACTCTGCTCCACGCTAAAGAGGTACCCTCTGCAGATAATAGGGATTCATTCTCCTTGCGCTTCTTCGTTTCTCCAGTGTGGCACCCTAAAATTTCTCCCCAACTTTCTATGAGACTGACCTGTGTCACTAGGAAGTCTGCGACTCACTGTCCCACAGTTTCCTCTCTGGGTACAGAATTGACCAGGGTTCTTTTGTTTTGAGGGATAGGTGCTCACTGTTTTTTCTCGCTTGATATCAGTGACTTGAAAAATCTCGTCTCTGTCATTTTGGTGTTGGTGATTTGGGAAACCTTTAATTCCGGAAATCTGGAGGCTCCATCAGGACTGCAAATCAAGTCAGCCTGAGAAAGGTCCTGTCACAAAGCAACCAAACAGGAAAACATTCGGACAAGGGAACCACAGATATTTTATTTAATTTTTATTATTTTAAAAGATCTGTTTTTTGTTTTTTGTTTTTTTAGTGTATTTGATCTGTAGGGATGTTACATGTGTGTTATTCCCTCTAAGGCCAGAAGAGGGCACCAGATTCCCTGGAACTGGAGTTAACAAGCGCTTATGAGCGTTCTTATGGGTGCTAGATACTGAACCCAGGTCCTCTGCGAGAACACTTATCTGCTGAAGTGTGTCTCCGGCTCCAACCTTTGTCTTTTTAGACTGGAGAGTAAATTTAGTTCCTGAGACTTGCCTGGCAAGTAAGAAAGAGTTGGCTTTATGTTTATAACTGTTATCTAATATCTTTATTAACTGTCTTATTTAAAGAAAACACCTCGAGAGGGGTTGATCCTCTCAACCCTGGAAACTCACCACCTGAACCCTCTCAGTAATTGTCACTTCTGTGACTTACAGTGACTCCCTACTCTTGGGTAGTCTTTCATACGTCCTGTGTTTTCAATGAGCCAATCTGTTTCTTTTGTGGGAAACCAGAAAATTCAAAATTATTGATACAAGTAAATTTAATACTACCAAGAAAGTTACCATAATATGATTTTATTTTTATACTTAATTATCTCAATTCTTTGGTTTACAAGTTTGCCTCAGAAAACACAATTTTCTCCAAGAGGAACAATAAAAATTGATTTCCTCTTGTGTTCAGTTGCAGTTAATCTATTCAATAAAAAGAAATACTTCAAAATGTATACAATACAGGAAGTTATGTATGCAGTTGATTAACATAACTGGTAATTCATAAATGCTAACTTATTAAGGAAATGTGAATTATAACAAAAAGGTGAAAATTTCTCTGTTGTATATCAATGATTTAATTTAAATCTTTAATCTAAACTGTTAGGGTGATAAATTAGTGTTTTGCCTGAAATCTACTTATTCTTAACATAAGTTTTTCAACTGTAATGAAAGTAGGCAGGCATTCTGTGCTCACGGGTCTTCAAGGTAACACTTAAGGATTTATAGTTCTTACAGAAGGTAGATGTCAGAGGAAGCAGGAGTGGCTTTGACCAGCAGGCCTTTTACCTTTGGGAGATTCATGTTCATTTTTTAATCACAGCTCTTGGAATTTTAGAAGTCTAGTTGATTTTTAGCATGTCAATGATAGGTCAAAATTATAATCATTGACTCCAAGAGTTTTAAAAAATACAGAAACTCCAATTAAAATTAGGTTAGTTTGATCAGAATATAAAGTGAATAAATAAATTAATGGAAAAAATCAGGTTAGATTATAAATGTAGAATTTTGGGGGGTATTATTATTGTTGTTGTTGTTGTTTCTGAGACAAGGTTTCTCTGTATAACTGCCCTGGCTGTCCTGGACTTCACTTTGTAGACCAGGCTGGCCTTGAACTTACAGAAATTCACTTGCCTCTACCTCCCGGATGCTGGGATTAAAGGCATGCACCACCACTAACTAGCTTATTATCATTTTTATTAAGAATGTTATTATTAAGTTCAGTTTTCTGCCAGGTTCAAAGTATATTTATATACTATATCTGGGGGATGGAGAAATAGCTGAGTGGTTAAGAGCTTTTGCTGGTCTTGTAGAAGACTAGAGTTTGGTGCCTAACACCCATGTGGGGTTACTAACTACAGCCTGAAACTCTTGCTCCAGAAGATTTGACGTCATCTCCTGGTGTCTGTGGTTACCTGTCTGCATGTGCACACATGCACATAGACACACACACACACACACACACACACACACACACACACACACCATAAATAAATAGATAATAAAATAAGTCTTTAAGTACTGTGTCTGCAGTAGAAGTTATGGTGACTCTCATCAGTGTTCATAGAGCTGGAGCTGTCTGCCTGTTCATTCATTTGTTTAGTCAAACCCTTCAAAGTTCAGGTGCTCCTTCACCACTTGCTAATGCACTATAACCCTGACAAACCCAGTGTGAAATCAAAGTATCCTAAGCCGTAATACTCCGAGCACATTAAGGCCACCTAACCTCCTAGCACAGAACATGGTCCTTCCCTCACCTCTGTGACTTTAAGGAGCTGAACCCCTCCCACCGTGGCTGCCCAGAATCACAAGAGGCCTACCACAAGTCACAAACCCATCAAAAAGCTCAAAGTTCAAATAGCATCTACTGAACGTGCATTGCTTTGGTGTCGTCATAGGTAGTCCGAGAACCAAGTAGATCCATTCTGTCAAGATGTCTGTACCAAGAAACGAGTAACTTAGTAAAGTAGATGTTTTAAGTGCAGCTGCAATTTCCAAAGTACTATCGTTTGTAACTGACTTGTTTCTCAAGGAGGTAATGGAAATTACCTGTATCAATATAATATTGTTCTCACATCATTTCACTAAAAACACTCTTGGTTAACTGGCTTAGCAATAGCTTCGTTTATGAAAGGCTACACCTCCCGCTCCAGTTTGTTAAATTCTTTGTGTGGAGTCTTCCCACAATGACCTTCTCCTTTGTGAGAGACCAGCAGTCACTATCAAAGGATGTCAACAGCTTAGAGCCTCTCCAGCACTTGCATGTCTTAATCTTCTCCTCCTCAGCCTTGAGTGGAGGAGATAACCCGGGAAACCGCCATTTGAAATCATATTGAACTCACTGGCTTCCATCAGAGATTTGTCAGTAGTCACAAGCATTACAGTGTCGATTAAATCCTCAAGGAGCCTGAACTCTGTACAAAAGTGGAATGAGAGACACAAAGAACTTTGCATTGTTTTGAGTGTCTAAGATCAGATTGCCTACGTCTTTGATAGCATATTTGATTTATCTTGATTTATCTCAACAATTTAGAATTGCTTTGCAAATAGAACTTAGTTATCTCGTGTTACAAATGACCCATAATGTTAGAGTACTGGTCGGAGATGGTGGTGCACTGTCTGGTGGCCCATATGTCTCAGCTGAGTCACAGGATCACAAGTTCAAGGATAGCCTGGCCCAAAGAGCATAGCCAAACCCCTACTCCACCCCCAAAAATGAACTAGGGGAAAAAGTTCTAGACCTCTTTGCCCACTAATGGAAAAACAGACAATAAGACTCTAAAAGAGAAGGTTGAGAAGTAGCTCTATGGTATGGTACTTCCCTACCACACCCAAGGCCCTGGGTTGGTCTCAAGCACCATCAAACAAAACTAAAGTGACCTTTAATGCTAATAACTTAATGTTTAATTAATTTAAAGATACCACAATGTTTCTTATTTTTGTGATAGTACACTCGTGTTACCATATCAAAGAACTATGTGAATACCTAGTCTATAACAGTATAAAATTGCATCATGAAAATTACAAAGAACATCCTTTTTACATTTACAAGTAAATTACAGAGCTTGTCAAAGCATCATACTTTGGGTTGTAGTTTTGCTGGTCGCCATCATTAAGAATGCTAATTTTTAAACAGATATCAACTTAGGATGAGAAGCAGAAGTTCTGCAACACCGCAGAATTCCAAATGTCTGTTACTAGAAACGCTTGAACTACATTTTCTGGTCAATTAAAAGGCCTTTTTGATGGCCATTTAATTTTGAGAGCCTATATAGCCTTTCCTCCAAAGAGCCAAACACTAGTTTAGAACTTCATCTTGAACTTAAGGCATATTTATTCAGTGTGTCAAATGATGAAATTATAGCAATGTAATTTAAAGATCATTAAGGCCAATTAATGTCTTTTTTTCTTAAGATTCCAAAAACCAGGCCACTGATCACTGTAACAAAGAATGGATATTTTAATGGGCTTAGCAGACCAGTTGGTTTTTATAAACAGAAAAGGGCTGTTAAAAAGAGAAGGAAGGAAGGAAGGAAGGGGAGAGAGAGAGAGAGAGAGAGAGAGAGAGAGAGAGAGAGAGAGAGAGAGAAGACAAAAGCATAGAGCAGTGACAAGTCATTTGGAAATTATGTTTCCTATAAGGTGAGAAGAGAAAGAGAATCGGATTGGCCATCGTTTTCTTTCAGGTTATTTTTCTTAGGAAATAGAGCGATGAGTGCGACTGAGGTTACCACGTTGATTTGGATGAACTTCATTCTCACATGCTTAGAGGATAATCCCATGATTTTTGCTCTGAACCCTAGAAGGCATGGTTCATTTGGAGCCTGGTGCAGGGCCCAGTCCACGCTATAACCTCCCGTAGTTTCTATTTAGCGATCCCATTGGAAAGCATGTTACTATTTCACTCACTAAATGGAGGCTCCATTTGAGCATTAACATTTTTTTTGTTCAGTCCTGGGTCCTCTGGGAAGGCATTCAGTAAATGGTTCCCTAAAATAACTTTTGTTTCCTTACAATAATAAAAATAAGGAAACTCATTAATTTTCTTATAATCTCTGTCACTTTGCCTTAAGTTCTTTTTCCTATTAAGCTGAAAGGAAAGTTACAATAAAAATTTCAGGTGTTACTGAGAACCATTAGAAGAATCCACAAGAAAGTAATGGAGTCGTGAATCAGAGAGTCAATGAAAAATATTACGTTAAAAAAATACGGTCACGATAAAGGGAAAATGATGGCAAAATCACGATTCTCTTTGAACAATATGAAATATTCGTAATTACTTTGAATGGCCTGGCTCATTGCAAATGTAACAGACCTGTGAAGACCCATTTGAGGAAAGCCCTGATTGGTAATCTGCGTAGCAGGCACGTAATTTGGTTGAAGAAAGGGCTTGGAGGAGTATTCCAAATATTTCGAAGCAAACACGGTGGAGTTCTGTGATCATTCCAGCCCAGAGCTTTGCCCCACGTTCAGTAACTGGATGCAAGGGCAGAACTGAAAAAAGGAGCTATTGTGGTAAGCAGGAAGAATGAAGATTTGCTGACAACTCGACGTGGGCGACTCAGAGGCTTCGAGACTCCACGTGGGAAGCGTATTAAAGAGCCGTGCGTGAGGGATCTGTCTATTGATAGTGGATGACGACGAAGTGGAGAGCCCGTTTCACACAGAGCAGCTCCATGGAAGATAATACCTAAATGCAAGCCATGGCCCGAAGGCTCCAGAAGCAAAGAGAGGACCGGGGGCTAGCCAGGAGTCTGTTTCAAGTTGGTTTATGGAATCACTGGGAAAGTACACTGAGGAAAAGTAGGGTTGGGGTGGGGCCCTAGCATCGATGATTGAAGTGGGGGCTCCTGGGAGACACAGCAGAGGATCAGAGAATGCAGATTCGATTCGCCTTGGGCGCTCTCCATCTTCCAAGTCGCTGCAGACCCCAGCCCGCTCCACTGTCCAGCAAACTCAGGAGAAAGGGCTGCTAAGCAAAGAAACACAGCTCATTCTAACGGAATCTTGCTATCGGCAGTTACGGGGAAGAAAAGAAAGAAAGTGCCCCCCCATCAAATTAGCCACTTGAATTGCCTTAAATGTCAGGGTAGCACTGATGAAGTGCACATGCTAGGGAGGGAAATCAGTGCGTTTAACAAGAGGGGTATGAGAGGGCGCAGGCTCTTTCCATAGTTATGAAGACATTTAGCTCCTTAACGCATGGAAATTAAGCTCTGAAAGCAAAAGTCTTTGTTAAAAAAAATGAATAAACTATTCAATTCATTTGATGAAGTCCCCGCTGTAAGAATCTCCCAATTTGTACCCATGCTTTAAAGAAAAAAAATAATAACATGTTTTGTTTTGTTTTTTTGCCAGGGGTGGGGGGGTCGAGGGAGTAAGGAAAAGAAAGGTGATTTATTTGCACAAGCGGTGCATGCTATGAGCAAAAACTTTTCCACTATGGAAAACCGAACAAACTGTTGAAGCCAATTTTTAGCTGGCTTCTATAGTGTTATTTAAGCTCGAGTTTGATTTTTATTTTGTATTAATGTGTGTGTTTCTTGGGGGTGAGGGTAGGGGGAATCGAGTAACATGTTTGATGTGAATGCCCAGGGCAGGATTGTGTCTCACCTGTTGGTGTTATAGACTATGTTAATATAAGAATCTTAGGGCTATCGATTTCCTATTGAAAGTGGGATTCCAGCTCGCAAGCTGTTGTTGAGACCGTCCTCCGCAAGGGCCAGAGAGGAGTCAGTCTGCGGATGCTTTCCCTGACGTCATGCCAACCTTTTCTCTTTGCAGAAAGGCCGGTGAGAGCTGATCTCTGAGCGCTGAAGTTCTAAGAAGCCGGACCGATGTGCACAGAGAAGGAATGAAGGAAGTATGGATGTGAAGGAACGCAGGCCTTACTGCTCCTTGACCAAGAGCAGACGGGAAAAGGAACGGCGTTATACGAACTCGTCCGCGGACAATGAGGAGTGTAGGGTCCCCACGCAGAAGTCGTATAGTTCCAGTGAAACCTTGAAAGCTTTCGATCATGATTCTTCACGGCTGCTTTACGGAAACAGAGTAAAGGATCTGGTTCACAGAGAAGCCGACGAGTATACTAGACAAGGTAGGTACCCGCTCTAGTAGAAGAGCAAGGTATTCATCCGCGCGTTCTTAACTTAGAGGTGCCCCAGGTTTCAAGCCCTACAGAAGGATATCATTTTCTTTGTCCTGGCTGCCAGTTCTGATTCTGAGATACCCAATGGGTCACAGACTATACCAAATGGGAGGTAGAAAGCCACCCGTGAGACATGGCCTCACAGACCTAGGTACTGACACACATGCATACACATGATACACGTGTGAGGTTGATAGTTTCACACATGATCAAAGTTTCAAGTTTTTCTTAACTGAATGAACACTCACAAACACTGCTTTTAGAGTTAGAGCTGGTATAAGGAAAGCAGGTATTGAGAGGGGGAAAAAACTCATAAAAAACCTTCTAAGAATAGGGTTAGGATTCTAGATTATCTCACAGTCCATCCGGCCCAGCCCTCCACAGGTGTCTGTCTTAAGCAAGAGTGAACCACGGAAGGATTCCTTTTTCTTTCTCCCATGCAACCTCATGCCTTAATACAATGTTTTCCAATAACGTAATAGCTTTGCCATTTGCATATATTTCAGTGAACATTTCTATACTCCCTTTTTCTGTCTCCCTGCCTTGCCAGTGAAAGTGACCCCTGTAACTTTAGTTTACCATCCTAGAATTGACTGGCTCTCATAGTTAAGACATTAGTTTGTCTTAGATAAGGCATGCAGGTAGTTATATGTTGTTTTATCTAGTATTCAGATGTGACCAAGATTTCTCGAGTAAAAATCAAACCTTCTTACATGTTCATTTCAAAGTCCATTGGATTAGTGCCCCTTGACTAATTTAACTGGGAAAACTAGAAAAAAAATGGAACTTTAGTAATAAAGGACTTATGTGTGTGTTTCCAGTCACCTCCCTGGCAAAGTCACTAAGGACTAGACATTAGGGTGGGGAAAAACTCAAGGATCTTTAAAAAGTGGCAGTGCAGGACATCTGTCCCTCATGATTCTAAAACTTTCCCATGACTCCTTTCTCCTCGTGTACATTTGTCCAAATCAGTTTATATTCTAAACTAAATTAATTCGTTTTCCTCAAGGGTAATCCCCGTCAAAAGCGTGCTCTACTAATACTGGTGTGAAATTTCATGAAGAGGGAAAAGATAGCTTCAGATTTTTAACTCATTTTGAGGGAGATACAGAACACATATGGCTGTGTACTCTTGGTAAGTCAGGGAACATTCACGTGATCCATTTACCGGATAATAGAGTGACGAACCAAAGTTCACTCTGAGATTTCCTCTCATAGTGTCTGCACAGCTGAAAGACTTTACCAATATACACTTTTCACCATTTTCTAAAAGTAGACAATGCTTGCCATCTGAAACTTATGTGAAGTCTTGCTTTATATATACACATACACATACACATGCACGTACACATACAGATGCACATATACACACACATGCACGTACACATACACATGCACATACACACACATGCACATACACATGTACATACACACACACGCACATACACATATACACACATATACATGCACATGCACATACACATACACATGCACATACACACACACACACATACACATACACACACACATACACATACACATGTACATACACACACGCACATACACATACACATATACACAAACATATACATGCACATGCACATACACATACACATGCACATACACACACACATACACATGCACATACACACACACACATACACATACACATGCACATACACACACACACACATACACATACACATGCACATACACACACACATGGTGCCATGCTGTGGGAAGAGCAACCGCCTTACATTGTTGAGCACTATTAGGAGACAAGTCAGTCGCACATGTGGCACGAAGCATCCATGAGGCTCTTCCCCACCCCAAGCAAGCATTTAGTCTTGGCAGAGCAAAGGATGCTTAAACAGGTTAAAAATAGCTCACTTGAATTTTCACCTCCTAGGCAGTGCTAATCCAGTGCAGGCTGTTGTTGACGGCATTGGCGACACCATCTGTGGAAACTACAGAACCAGAGTTCTTAGGGGACCAGGGAGTACCATTAGTCAGCCCCTTGCAAGCTGGGGAGCTCGTGAAGGAGAAAGGAAGCCAGGCAGCAGATGGAGGCCTCTCAACTGGATCCTGGTGGAGGAATGGGGTGAGGGGCAGGTTATGAGCAGAAGAGACAGGGAAAGCCCCAGAGCAGTTCTTAGACTTAGTAGGACTTACTGCTCAGGCCCCTGAATTAGAATTCCTTAAAAGCATCAGTGGGCTGTACAGGCAATTCTTGCTAATGTGTACCTGTGCGTACCGTACTGTACTCTAATGTAGTAAGTATGTTGTGAGTGGTCACCTGATGGAGGCCTCACACAATTTCACCCACAATGGAGGTAGTAAGGCTTATAGATGCCCACGGCTAGCACTTCCCCAGCTGAGATTTGCCTGGAGGGGAACCTTTGACTCTCCAGCCTCTAGTGTTTATCCCCAGAGCTCTGTGCAGGTGCAAAAAAAAAAAAAAAGAAAGAAAGAAAGAAAGAAAGAAAGAAAAGAAGAATAAAAAATGCCACTTGCTTTATCACAGATTTTCCTCAATTTCCCATCACAATGTAATGGTTTGGATAGAAGTGAGCTCATCTAAGCCACATATAGGAAATAAAATTGATCTGATTTTCTCATGTGAATGAAGATTAACACTAGGAAAACCTTGTGAACATACACTCTCTCACTCTCTCATTCTCTCTCTCTCATTCTTTCTCTCTCTCATTCTCTCTCATTCTTTCTCTCTCATTCTCTCTCTCATTCTCTCTCATTCTTTCTCTCGTTCTCTCTCTCTCATTCTCTCTCTCTCTCTCTCTCTCTCTCTCCCTCTCCCTCTCCCCCTCCCCCTCTCCCTCTCCCCCTCCCCCTCCCCCTCTCCCTCTCCCTCTCTCCCTCTCTCCCTCCCTCCCTCTCTCTCTCTCTCCCCCTACCCCTAACCCCCCTGTGTGTGTCTGTTGTGTACCTGTGAAAGCCAAAGGTTGACATCCAGCCAAAGTGCATTTTTCATGGGTGCTGGAGTCTGAACTCGGGACCTAATGCTTTCACACCACGTTAGCCACATCCCTGGCCCAGACTCCTCTCCTGTCTTCCTCGATGGCCGGATCGGTAGGTGTGGCAGAGGAGCAAAGACTCAAGCCTGCTGCTACCAAATTATGTTTGCCGTCAGCGAGCACAATGGAAAAGTCCCCCCCAGGCTTTCTTTTGCTTTGAGTGCGACAAATGTCACCTTTTCCTTACTGACTATTATGCTCTGGGATTAATTATTTAATTGACAAAATGTGCTTCCTGCCACTGCTCCTGACACCACACACACACAATAAAAATGAAAGATTAACAATATTAACAGTAGCCAGAGAGCCTTGAGACAGTTCCAAAGGAGCACACTAATTTAGCTCCTCTGCGGAGTCTTAAAACGGTGTTCCTTGGATCCTATGTCCCTCTACCTTAAAGGACACTGGAAAATGCCACATCACCTGCAGGAAAGAATAAGTAGAGACCCCATTGATACAATCATATGGGGACCTCAAATGGAGAAACCTAGGATTTTTATTTTTATCAACAGATTTTTTTTGTCCTGGCCTGTCATCACATTTGATTTTAATCAGATTTTTTATGGCTTCACTGACTGGCAGGTGACTCCTGTTAATTACATGTTATATTTAGATCCTGTAAAGCTGGGATGATTTCAGTGTCAGAGTCATGGGCGAGTGGACTGGATCTTACACAGATTTCTCTCTCTCTCTCTCTCTCTCTCTCTCTCTCTCTCTCTCTCTCTCTCTCTCTCTCTCATCTCTCCCTCCATCAGTCCCCTCTCTTCCTCCCCTCAGTTCCTACATCTCCATCTCTCCATCTCTCTTCCTCCCTTCCTCCCTCCTTCCTTCCCTCCTTCCCTCCCTCCCTCTGTCTCTCCCTCTCTCCCTCTCTCCTTCTCTCTGTTTCTCCCTCTCTCCCTTCCTCTCTCCCTCATCTATTTTGATCTCTCTCCCTCCCTACCTCTCCCTCTCTATTCCTTTAAATCTCCTGAGTTTTTTGATGGGGGTGGGGGTAGGTGGAGAGTGCAACAGAAGGAACTTGTCTTTCTACAGCTCTGCTGTCTGTAGGTGTGAGGGGTTTGGGGTATCAGTGAAACACATTCTGCATTTTTAGATACTATTTTCTTTTATTCCTCTTTGAAGAGAATTTATCTCATTGGGTCGGAGACACATTTTTCACAAAACAGCTGTCTCCCATCAGCCCACAGTCTTGAAGAAGGAATAAAATAGAGGGTTTTTTTTCTTCATGCTAAAGCTGTCTGTGCTATGCGCATATATGCCTCTGGTATTCCTGACTAGACAAGAACAGACACCAACTCCAACATGGAATATTGGTTCTAGGCTTGAAATTTGAAAGGCGCTTTCTCTAAGACTGAGAAAACTTTTGTTCTCTGACCCATAAATCTATAAAGATCCCCCCCCCCAAACCCTCGCCCAGAAACAGCCCAAAGCCTAATAAGTGTTGTGAACTTTAGAATTTTAAAACACAGGCAAAAAGTTACTCTGTGTTTTTAACTTCTGGAATGGCCGCAGAGAGGAAGGTTATCAATGTCAACACTATATCTGTGCTAATGCAACACTGAAATCAGAGCTCCGTTTATGAAGGAGGGGAGAGGGAGAGGCAGATGGGGCGGGCTCTGAGTGGGAGCTCAGCCTGACTCACCTCAGGTCACCCCAGCCGCATGGCTCCACCCTCAGAAATGCGCGCCTTTGGGACGGGACTTGCTTTCTCTTTAGTCTTGTCATAATATGGTTCCCAGCATCCCTGCTCCCACAAACGTGCAGCATTACCTCAGCCAGGCTTAGTCCAGTTTCAGTTCATGCGTGCTTTGGGGGAGTTCCGCTGGAGAGAGGCGAGAAGGAAGAGGAAGAAAGAGGACGGTACGCTCCTGCCTGAGCTAAGTCTCCCTCTGCAGTGCCCAGGCTAAGATGAGCAGAGTAGCCAAGCGCTAGACCATCTAGCCTACGCCATCTTTTATGTATAATTCTGCCCCTCGTCAAAGAAGCAAAAGAACACTAGAAGGGTAGCTGGGGCTCCCTGTAAATGTGTGCCCAGGATTCTGGCATAATAGTAGCTTGGATGATTGATTCCATCTTCCTCCCCCGACTCCCCGACCCCCGACCCCCACCTGACTGTCTTCCTCCCCCGACTCCCCGACCCCCCGACCCCCACCTGACTGTCTTCCTCCCCCGACTCCCCGACCCCCACCTGACTATCTTCCTCCCCCGACTCCCCGACCCCCCGACCCCCACCTGACTATCTTCCTCCCCCGACTCCCCGACCCCCCGACCCCCACCTGACTGTCTTCCTCCCCCGACCCCCCGACCCCCCGACCCCCACCTGACTGTCTTCCTCCCCCGACCCCCCGACCCCCACCTGACTCTCTTCCTCCCCCGACTCCCCCACCCCCCGACCCCCACCTGACTGTCTTCCTCCCCCGACTCCCCGACCCCCCGACCCCCACCTGACTGTCTTCCTCCCCCGACTCCCCGACCCCCCGACCCCCACCTGACTGTCTTCCTCCCCCGACTCCCCGACCCCCCGACCCCCACCTGACTGTCTTCCTCCCCCGACTCCCCGACCCCCCGACCCCCACCTGACTGTCTTCCTCCCCGACTCCCCGACCCCCCGACCCCCACCTGACTGTCTTCCTCCCCCGACTCCCCGACCCCCCGACCCCCACCTGACTGTCTTCCTCGAGTGTTGTCCACTGATCCACATTGCCCGTGGGGTGAAGAAACTCTTGGGGTCTTGAAGGACCGGGCGAAGGCAGGGACCTTCATCTGTGCCACATGAGAGTTCTTCAGAATGGGCAAAGACCAGAAGAATGCTGCTAGAGTTTGGGGGTTCCAGACAGAGGCTGATCTGCCTCTGAAATCAAACCTCCATAAATGAATGTCTGCCCACAGGGATACCTGCTTTCTTGTCCCCTCAGGGAGGAGGGAAACCTATGCTGATTTCTTTCTCCACTCTTGGTAGTGTGTGAATGCCAACACAGAGATCTGCTTCGGAGAACAGAAAGTCCTATTAGCACAGAGTAGGACTTCCTGTGTTTTCTCACAGGACCCCAAGAAAACAGCATGCTCAATGGTACCCAGAAAGCAATGAGCAGGATAAGAGGCAAAGAAACAGAACAGAAAGCTTCCGGGGTGGGGAAAGAATGGTGGGGATAAGAGAGGATGATCTGATCTAAAGTAGAAAACCTTGGGGACTGAGAGATGGCTCATCATGGAGAGCATGTGCTGTGATTGCTGCAGGTCTGAGCTGATTCCCAGCACCCACACTGGGCGGCTCACAACCATAGGTAACTCCCCCTCCAGGAGATCCCACACCTCTGGCTTCCTTGGGCACCTAAACTCATGCAGCATACCGACACACAGACTCACTATACATACACATCATACACATATACATCATACACATATACATCATACACATATGCATCAATTACATCGTATACATATACATCCATATACATATATATCACATACATATACATAAACTTATACATATGCATATACAATGTATAAGAAACAGCAACAGAAACCTGTAACAATAAACTTACAACCAAAGAAAGCGGCAGTCAAGCATTAGAGGGAAAACAAGCCATGTAAACAGAATTTACAAACCCTAAGCTAAAGGAGCCACTGGATGTGGCTCACTAGGAAAACATATGCTTTGGCCCTGAATTTAATTCTCAGTACCAAAGTTAAAATATAAACAGGTAAGATAAAATAAATCATTTGTTAAAGAAAAGAGTGTATATAGTCTTAATTCAAATCCAAACTAGTGATTTTAAATGACAAGGAAAATTAATACCCAAAACAGAAAACAAAATTCAGATACACACACACACACACACACACACACACACACACATACACACACCACATACTACACACACATACCAGACACACCAGACATACACACCATACACACACACACCACACACATACCACACACCAAACACACACACTCCACTCACCACATAAACACCATACACACACACACACACACATACACACACACACACACTACATAAGAAACACGTGGCACACATATAGGATACATATGGACTATACACGAGCACAGCCAGGAAAAAAATGCTTCAGCTTGGAAGATATTTTATTATTTTCAAGGAAGACAAAAAAACAAGCTGATTTTCTTCTTATTTACAAAAATAAGATTATATGAATTTCTAATGTGCAAAGTAGAAATTACCAAAGAATGAAATAATGCCTTATGAAGTAAATGACAACCCAGGGTCCTGTACAAACAGTTGATAATGTACAAAAGGAGGTTTTTCCTCACCCATCAATTAAGTTTGCAGCCATGGCCATTCTAACAGAAGACTGGCCAACCAGAGAGGGGCATGCACATATATATTATGTGTGGTGGGAGCTTATATAAAAAAGTGGGACTTCAGTACACAGATGAACGTGTACAGCTATGCTTAGATTTGACACAGAGGTAGATAATGTTGGAGAAGTGTGGGCAGATAGAATATTACCTGATGCGGATATAGAATTTTTTTTAAATCCTCTAGCTCAGTTTCTTAAAGTTCTGGCACATTGAATCCACAGAACAGACAGTGAACAGTCCTCCAGGAGAAAAGGCACATTAGTGTGCATCAACACTCCAGCATGGGATTCACAGGGAGGTTGACCACTGGAGAAGAACCAGAGAGTCTACAGGGCATGCTAGGCATCAGAACAGGGCACACAGTGCAGCCTTGTGGAGAAGGGCTATGTGCCTTGGTGACCTTCATCATGGAAGAGGGCTAAGGGGAGAGTGACTGCTTTTTACCAGAGATTCAAGGCAACAGATGGATGGTCTCTGGGGTCCCAAAGGTCTGGGCTTCCCTATGCTTCTCAATATCACAACTAAAGAACTAAGTACAGAAAAAAAAAAGACATTTGGTCAGTACACACATTAGGAAGAATAGGGGGAAAGGGAGGTTCTGGTGAACCCCCAAATCCATCTTTGGGGAACTAACATGAGCTTTAGGGAGGAAGAATAGTGACAAGGAACCAGGAAGGAAACCACCAAGGATGCTTAAGTAAGTACTTCTGGTCTACCTGCAGTCTGGTTGATCGCTGACTCGGTTCTAGTTCAGCAAGGTGTTCTCTGGTTGAGTGGACATCCTGTTTCTCAGTAGACTGACTCTACCCCATGTTACAGCCTTATCATCATAGATCATTGCCCTCGTGTGGTGAGGGGATCTCTCCCTCTGGGCTCTGCTATTCCTGGATTCCACTGCAGTTTTAGGGCTGTGATTGTTACTGGGCTCTCTCTCTCTCTGGCAGCCTGTCCTTTATCTGGTCTTTGTGATGTCCATTAAAAGAGTTCAGATGAGACAGAGTGTAGCATAGAAGATAGAGATTGTAACCTGAAAGTACAAGGCACTCTTAAACATTCAGAGTGGCCAGTAGCCAAGAAAATCATTGAGGAAGAAGGTACTCTCCAGGGGTGAGCGTGGGTAAAATCCAAGGGGATATTTCAGAGCGGGGCAGTGTGTGTGTGTGGGGGGGAGGGGACAGTCTCCTGGGGTGAGTGGACAACAGCTAAGGGTAGCACTCTGCTGACTTACATTTTTAGGCAGACTTTATGCTATTTCTTATATTGTTAAACAGAGAGCTTTTCTGGGAGGGCATTTTCCTGGTCAGGTTATTAACAGGCACATTTGGATTCCATCTTAAGGGAGAGGGCCACAGTACTTATTTATTCTTTCTCAGGGTCTCTTGCTAGATAGTAATCTTCTATTCTTCATGACCCAAGGCTAGAGTTACAATTCAGACCTTATGCTTTTAAATTCTTTTTATCAAAGTGCTCCAGTTTTTGTTCCTGGTTTGGCAAAGAACTACACATTTTAATGGAAGAGTCCATCCTCTAAGACCTTCAAAGTTACTAATATCTGACTAGTTTAGGTGTTCTCTGGAGAACTAGACTTAGACATAAAAAAAACCAAACCAAAACAACAACAACAAAAAAGGGTGGCAGTCTAAGAGGCCTGGGGTGCTCTTTCTTATCTTTGTGCCTTCAGCCTTGAGGGACGGAGATAGGCTAAGGCTTGTTAGCTCCTACGGAGACAATCCTTGAGTGATTAACATGACTACGTGGAGAGAGGATACACTTAAAACGGGAAGAAGAGATGCAGGCTTCCATCCTGTTTTGAGACACATTATTGGCCCAAGTCAAGAGTAAATGCTCTCTTGAAAGCACAGTTTCTAGCTGCATATCATAACTCTTTTGCTTCCACCATGTTCTCAAATGTCAAAGGGCCGTCGTATCCAAGATGGCGCATGCTGAGTCTCATCATACATATTAGTCAGATGTGGTGGCTCAGCGCCTGCAATCCCAGCTCTCGGGAGGCTGAAGGGCCGCCGTTAAAGCTCGCTTGGGCTGCGTGTCATTCGTCTGTCGGGGAAAATGATACATATTTAGTGCAGGTAAAGATTGAGAGGCTGTGTCAACACTGTGGGCCATAGTGTTCGAGAAGAGACAGCAGATGGAGGGACCAGGAAGGGATAAGAGGATATCAAAAACTCACATGGAGATTGCAGGCAGTGAAGAAGATACGGGGCAGATGCCGGGAAGGAAGGAAGATTAGGTTGGAACCAAAGGTTAAAGGTGTTTGAGAATCTCTGTGAACTCCAATGGTTGAGGGAAAGCAGTACAGAAAGCCAAGGAGTTCCAAAGTCACGTCTCATCTGAAGGGAAGGAGGGAACCCTTTGAGAAACAGAGCTTTCTCAGAGCGAAATAATTGCTATCTTGCATTCATGTAATAATGAAAAACATGTATTTGAATATGAATGCCAGGAGAGGAAGGTGATCATTAAGGAGATGAGAAAGCACAATAGACCTTCCTAATTAGCAGGGGGAAAGGGGAAGGAACAGCAATCTGGCCAAATTAGCAAAAACAGCTCCCAGGAAAAGGAGGGAACAGGGAAAACCATGAATAGTCATAAAGCAAGGAAGGAGTCACGTCTGTAGCACGCATTGTATGAAATATAAATGTTCAGAACTTTGACATAAGCTGTTCACCCGGCTCATAAACGATATTGGTATTCATAAGGAGCACACTTAAAACGCTTTCTAAAAAGCTTGAAAAATAGAGAGACGCCAAGTAAATGCAGGCAATAAGCAAAAGAAGGGTGGCTTTATTAATATCTATAAAGATAGAAGTTATTATTAAAAAATTTTAATAGGAATGGGGAGGGGGTCTCTGAGATACAGTAGTTACATAGAACCTGTGTGAGGTACACAGTTTCAAACACAACGGTGCAACAAAAGACATAGTGCGTAGAAGGGGCGCATACTCGAATACTGAATCCATTGAAAGGGGTGCTGATTAAAGTTTAGTATTTGAAAAAAAGAAATACCGTTAAAACACATTTATAATGCAACATATCAGATTAGCTTCTTCAGAATCAGCCAGATCTAAAATAAAAATTAAGAGATCCAGCTGATTGAGGGTGTATGTGGGTAACCTTGAACTCAGGAACTCAGGAAGCTGAGCTGGGCAGCTCATGAATCTGTGTGCAGTCCGGACTACGAAGCATAGAGCGAGACCTCCCTCTTTAGCTACACTATGTATATGTACAGAAATCACAATGCTGAATAGATATGATTCAGTTACAGTATTATGGAATAATTTCAGAAGCCAATTAGCTATAGGATCACAAAAGCGAAACGAAATAGTCATATGACATTTTATAGTCAAAATGTGATCTCAAAGTATAGTAAAATTGAAAATAAATGACTAAAAGAAAAACAAAAATGCTTCTCACCCCATGGATCCCAATGTCCATTCATTGGGACAAGAAACAATGGAAAACAAAAATAAAGTTGTATTTCTAAAGTTTATAGAAGATGGTAAAAGCCAAAATAAAAGGGAAATATATTGACATGGAATATATATAATACAACAATAAAGGAATTTACCATACATCTTAAGAAAAGAGGACTTATCAGGAAATATACCAAAGGAAATAAGGGTTAGGTGAGCAATATAAAACTAGAATTAAAAACAAGCTAAAACAGGTTTCTTTAAAAACACTAGGGTGAGGCATGGTTGTTCAGGCTGCCTTCCTACTTAGAAACTGAGGCAGGAGGATTATATGTTCAAGACCCTGCCTCCACATTAAAAAGGAAGAAAGGGAGACATGTAATTGCTTAGAATGCCTGAGTCTCTGCATTCTGTCTCTAGCCATCCAAAAACGCATAAAGACTTCTAAATAAGAAAGCCTCATGCTAACTAAGGACTCAGAACAGAAATAAGGAGAAAGGACAGAGAGACTTATCAATGGAAACCAGAGGAATTTATTGATTCTCAAAAATGATGATAAATGCAGTCTACTTCGAAGTGTGAAGAAAGACTTGTTTAAAAATTAGCCTTGAGTACATTAAATCTAGGGTTTAACAGCTGTCTGGCACAGTTCTCTTCAAGTGAGGCAGGTCAAAGGTCGGTTATGCAATTGACATAACCTTAAGACTACCAGAGAAAGTGGTGCAGACCCTGTTTCTCAGATCCGTGTAAAAATTTAAATCACTTTCTTTATATCAAAACCCACAAATATATAAAAATTAAGAGTCCGGTAGATCAAATTAATAATAACCAAGTGTTTATTAATCTAATAGACAATGCAAGGGTTTTTTTTTCCAGTGTTAGAAAATCTGTTAACATAGTAAGGTTAATAAATCAAACTAAAAACGCTGATCTTTATCAATAGATGATGAAAGAGTTTTAGATAAAATCTAGAAGCCATTCTTTTAAAAAAATAAAACTTACTAAGTCAAAAACAAGAAAGAACCCATTAAATATATTTACACACATTATATTTAAGATGATCTTTGAAACATTAAAACAGCACTGTAGATATTGAGATGCTAGGCTCTTTCATTTAAAATCGGTAGCCTATAAACAATTCACCTAATCCCAGATTGCTAATCAAAATTATTTTGATTGGTTTTTTTTTTTTTTGTGGTATCTGCAATAAGAGAAAAAAAACCAGTGGATGTATGTTTTGGGTTTTTTAAATATGTGGTTCTTATGCACACAAAACTATGTGACTGTGGAGAACAAAGGTAGAATCTGAAGTACATTTTGGCACGTAAATGAATGCAAGATTAATATATAGACAACATAGGTATTATTTATATAGAAGTTAGAAGCATAGACTTCCGATCCTGGTAACATATATTGGAATCTCAGCTTGGCCATCCATTATGTGTGTGGCGTTTTTATCTTAGCCAAAGAGCTTGCTTGGAATAACTACTTAATTTTCTTCTGCCTCAATATCCTTTCCTCTGTGCTTTGTTTGTTGTGTCTTTGTTATTTGTTCGTTTTTGTTTTTAAAAACAATTTTCACCAGAGAGTCCAAGCTAGTCTTGAATTCACTATACAGGCCATATTGACTTTGAACTCACAGCCCTATCACAGCCTCTAAAGTTCTTGGATTAATAGGAGTTTTTTTACATGTAGATTTTAACTGCAAGTGCAAACATGTAGACCACCAGAAACAATGTCTGGTGCATATATCTACTGTTATTATTAAGATATCATAATAATTATTAAGTAGTAATTGGCTACATTTGCCTAATGGCAGCTAGCACTATAGAACTCTTGGGAATAATCTTATGGGAATGACACGGAGCCTGATATGAAGGTCTTCATAAAATATGACTGTACAGCAAAGTAGGTGATGAGGAGAATGGTGATTTGGGGATGAGAGAATGTCAATCTGAAAAAAAAAAAAAAAGAAAAGAAAAGAAAACAGGTCCCACAAAATGAATTCAGAGACATGAAAGCCATTGAATGATATCCTAGTGAGTTTGGACTATTTTAAATTCAAGTGAGTGATTTTTTTTTAAAAATTCATTTGGAAGAATGAAAGTCTGAAATTAGCCCCCAAAACATACATTAAAAAAGTGAGTAGTGAGATTGAAGGGCCCTTGTGCATACCGTCTACTATAGTATGAAGTGGTGTATCACATCTATGTGTTATTGGAATAAATACTAAGAAGTAGATCAGTGTAGTAGAATTACATTATAGAAATAAACCCTAGTATATAGGAAAACTTAACACAAACCAAAAAAAAAAAAAAAAAAAGAAAGAAAATCCTAATTCAGGGGGATTTGATAACCGGTGCTGGCACAACTGGTTATCCATCTGGAAGAATATAAAATTGGACCCATATCTCTCAACATAGTCAAAAATAAATTAGGATGGATTTAAAACAAATGTGGGGGTGGGGAAAGCAGCAAGAATCCTAGAAGTTAATTTGCAAGTGCGGGTAACACATGGATGGCTCGGGCCATGGGTACCAGAAAGCTTCAAATACCAGAAAGCTTAGACACCTAAAGCAATTATTTTCTCACAAGGAATCAGAAGGGCAAATGGTCCAAGGATCAAAAGTGCCACCCAGGAGCCAGGATCCCACCATGGTTCCTGCCAGTCTTAGCACGTGACACGTACCTTGTGGCTCCCTAAGTGCTTGCTGCACCTCCATATCTCTGCAGAAATGGCAGGGGATGCAAAGGGATGTGGGTTGTTCTCCACATTGGATGGTTCCTCTTTGCTCCCCTGAGACTTCTAGCAACTCCCTTACTCAGAACTCTGCGATGTTGCTCTTAGCTTCTGGAGAAGAAGAAGCATGGACCATTTTTATTTCACAGTGGTTATATCAGAGGTGACCAGGGATTGTGGATCCATAGAGCCTGCTCCAGGGACCGCATGTATACCCCCTAATAACTGAAAGAGGGGACTCTTTCAGTGGGAACAGAAACCCCGGAAGGAAAATGTGCTTAAATGATGATATTTATTTAAAACCACTTGCATATGAACTACAATATCCCCAAATAAAGTCATTATATTCAAGAAGATATATTTCTGACTTGTGAACATAGAGAAGATATGTATAATAGGGTGAGAGAGATGACTCAGCATGACGAACATTTGTTCTTGCAGAGGACCTGAGTTCAATTCCCAGCACTTGCATGATAACTCACAACCGTCTGTATCTCCAGTTCCTGGGGATCCAGTGCCCTCTTCTGACCTCAGGAAACACCAGGCATGCAGGCAGTGTACAGATATGCGTGCAGACAAAGCACTCATGCTCATATGAAAAATAAATATGAATCTTCAAAAAATATGTGTGTAAGTGAGTAACTTTTGAAAATTGAAGATGGATATCAATTTGGCAGGAAATTGACATGAATACCCTGTTCAGAACAAGGCATCAGATATTCCAGAAATGTGGAAAGAAAGGTAAACTGGTTTTCCTCTGATTCTAGGAAAGATAGTAGCTGATTCTACATCTCTGTTCTCAGACTCCCAGCCTTCATGACTTCCATTGCCCTTTGGATCATTTGTAGCTCTTCAGTGAATACTCGGGGGATGTCTTAGTTAGGGTTTTACTGCTGTGAGCAGACACAATGACCAAGTCAAGTCTTATAAAGGACAACATTTAATTGGGGCTGGCTTACAGGTTCAGAGGCTCAGTCCAGTATCATCAAGGCAGGAACATGGCAGCATCCAGGCAGGCATGGTGCTGGAGAAGCTGAGAGTTCTACATCTTCATCTGAAAGCTGTTAGCACAATACTGACTTCCAGGCAGCTAGAATGAGAAACTTATAACCCACACCCACAGAGCCACGCCTACTCCAAAAAGGCCACACCTACTCCAACAGGGCCACACCCTCTAAAAGTGCCACTCCCTGGGCTGAGCATATACAAACCATCACAGGGGACTTCTTCCCAGAATGGCCAGCAGACAACTCACAAGAGAGTCTCCTGGAAGAAGTGTCTCCTTGGCTGGAATAAGAGCTCAAGATTCCTAAAGGGCGTGTTGGGTCTGGGGTGTGGCTGATGGGATTCTCCACAAACACACAGCTTGCTGAACTCCGGGCTCCACCCTGACATCCTACATCCTGTTTTCGCAGGGGAACATAACCAGTCTTCATTAGCTCTGGGTACAATTCATTCCTAAAGTGAGGACTTCCTATCTGCTTAGAAAGTGCAGACTTAGGAAGAAGCAGAAAGGAAACAATGTAAAGAAGCAACTCGCACATGGGGCTAAAACTTTATTCAAAGGCACGTGTAAAAGAATATGAAACACAACACAATAAAATTGTACCTACGGAATCCCCAGTAGCAACATAGGGATTCTGAAAATCCCTGGGAGAAAGAGGAGACAAGAAAATATTGAGACCAGCTGTATTAATCATGTGGGTCTTTGAGGGGGAACAGTTCCAATTTTAAATCACCAAAGGCCAAAAGCAGAAAATAATCTCTGCTTTGGAAGTCCAGCATGTTTGTCTTTCTGTCTGAGGGTAGGCGCCAAAAAGCACCTTCAAGTTCACCAGACACAGAGCTAACCCAAGTCTTTTTGCTTTATGGCAGGAGCCCAGCACAAAGATGATACAGTTTATTACACACACACACACACACACACACACACACACGCACGCACGCACGCACGCGCACACATACACAGAGGCACACACGCACATATCTTTCTCACTTCCTCTCTCTCCTTTTGTCTATGTGTATTTGGGGACAAGGTTTCACACAGTAGCCCAGGCTGTCTTGGAGTTTATTGTAGGTCAAGCTGGCCTCAGACCCACAACAATCCTCTAGCTTCAACCCCTCAAGTACTGGAATTCTGGACCTTCACAGCCAAGCCTGGCTTGGTCTAGCTCTTTAGATTTAAAGATTAAATATAAGCCAGTCTCTGGTGACGAAGGACATTTTAATGCTTTAGATCATAATTTTGCCCAAAACTTGTTTTTCTCCATTTGCTTCTCTTGAACTTCTGTGTGGGTCTCAGGATTGGCTCATGCTCCATTGCCGGCCATTTTTTTTTTTTTATCTCTGCACAGACTTCATGGCTGAGAGCTTTACTAGTCACTGTGTCTTTCCAATAATCCAGGAAATCCGAGACCCAGACATGTTACAGAGCCCACACGGACAATAGCTGCTGCGTTCTGGGGATCAGCAGGGTGATTTCAAACATTGTTCTTGTCCACTCCTTCTTCTTAACTTTCACTACAAAACAGCATAAAAAGCTAGACGTGTTCTGGGGATAAATTAGAATAGGAAAAATTGCTTAAGCTACAAAGAGACTAAATATACACGAAATCTTGATGAGTTAGACTTCATCAAGATTAAATAGTTCTGCTTACAAAAGTACCTTTAAGAAAATGAAAATGTGACCTAGAGCCAATGAAAGAGACAAGGTTTGTGTGCATGTGTGTGCATGTGTGTGCGTGTGTGTGCATGTGTGTGCATGTGTGTGTGCATGTGTGTGCATGTGTGTGCATGTGTGTGTATGTGTGTATCTAGGACTTGTATATAGAATACATAAAGAGTGCCTTCATTTTTAAGAACATTTCTAAAAGAAATGTTACCTAAAATGTATACAGATGTTGAATATGCATGAGAGGGAAGGCTAAATAGCAAAGAGATGATGGTTACAGGTACCATAGGGTACTCTAGCTGTACAAATGAAACAGAACAAGTCTGGTTGTTGTAGGTATTCAGTGATTCTTACAGTTGGGAGGTGGAAGCAAGATGATCTAAAAATTCAGGTTAGCCCAGGATACACAGTGAGAACCGGTGTCTCAATCAATCAATCAATCAATCAATCAATCAATCAATCAATCAATGAGTCAGTCTGGCAGGAAGTCCCCATGGGTTGTATAGGTTAAAGGAACTTGCTGCCAAGACTGGTGACTAAACAGAATTCAGTCCCATTTCCCAAGTTGTAGAGGAGAGAGCCAGGATCTCTGACATGTGAGTTGTGGTGTGCTGTGCACTCCCCACATGCCCGCACACAGAAATAACCGTAATGTACTGTGACTGCTTAGAAGGGAAAATCATTGGCAGCGTCACATAAGGGTGAGTGTGGGACAGCATGGCTCTCAGACATCGCTGATGGAAATGTGAAATGCAAATCGGCACCGCCACTTTGGAAACAGGCAATTTCTTTCAGGCAGTTAAAAATACCACCGCCCCCACCCCCACCCCCACCCCCTCCGAGATCCAGGAATCCGTCTCCCAAGCATTTACTTGAAACAAATGAAAACATGTGTTCATAGCCACCATGCTCATAACGGGCCCGGAGGAAGAGGACCAGGTAAACGAATGCAACAAAGTGCAGTATATTCAGTCAGTTCAACGTGACCCGACAGTTCCAAAGAGTGACGCATGTCATGCAACAACATGGAAGGATCTCAGAAACATTCCACAATCTAAAGGATCCAGAATCCATGCCACATGTCCCCACTAGCATGGCCCAGAAGGCAGATGGGAGGGATCTGTAAGAGGCAGGAGAGTGTGTGTCTATTAGTGCTTGATTGGGTGTGGAAGACCTTGATGGGCTCTCTGATTTGGGCTTGTGGTGGCTGTGTTTCTTAAAGCACATTCAATGTCTCTTTGGGTTGATGAGTTTTACTGTATATGAAACTTTCTTAAACAGTAATCGCAAAACCAAGCCAAAAGTAGACATGGGCAAACATGTGTAATTGAATGTGGCACGTTGGGGGTTTATAGCTTTCCTCTCATCCAGGTTCAGCTGGGGCGAGATGCCATTTGGGACCACATACAGTCACATGGTCTCCACTGAGCCATAACCACAATCGTCACTTAAAATCGACCTCAGATGCTGTTGTCCTGCAAAGCCCTGTTGTAAAAGCGTTATAATATGCACATTTCAATAATAACACATGTGACATATCCCTCATTAGGCTTTGAGAATTAAGAGGTAATGGTAGATCAATGGGGACTTGTCTTTCAAATATTTCTTCAGTTTCCAAATAGAAAAAGTCTATTAAGAACTTAGGAATTGATTATGAGTGGACGAAGGCAGTTGACCATTACACTATTACCAAAATGATAAATATTGGTATCATTCTGTATGGGTATATGATCCAGATAGATGAAAAGAATTGAATCCAGATTTCTTAAAATGTAGGACAGGAAGGTTATACATATAATTTTAGAATGTCACAAATAGCATTGGGCAGATATAAAAATAGTATTAATATCTCCTTTGGTTAAAATACTAATTATGTGGGGCTGCCAAGATGGCTCAGTGAGTTAAAGGCACTTGCTGCCAAGTCTGAAGCTGTGATTTTGATCACGGGGACGTACATGGTGTAAGGAGAGAGCTGACGTTTGTAAATCATCTTCTGATCTCCACGTGCATGCTGCACACTCACACTGTGACCTGCACGCTCTTGTGTGTACATTTGTGTGTGCAGTTACACACACCAATAAGTAAGCAGAAGGAAAAGCATTAATCATAATATCTATGTGACTCTGCCCTCTTTTTACTCTGGCTTGGGGAATGAAATGGAACTAAATGCTTCTCTTGTTCTTCTTACTTATATTGTATTTATTTGTATAATTTTGGAGTATGAAAATATATTAAGCCTTCAGACATGTTGGCAATTGTCGGAGGAAGATTCAAGAGCCAGGAGGAAAATGCTTTTAATTTTGGAGACTGAAATTTGGTTTAGTCTTGGATGCCATTATAATGAATAATGGGAACGGATTGTAGACTTCAAAAGAAATATGAGCATATAGTCTTACCATTTAGCACTTAATGCCTCTAGGAATTCCCAGTTAGACCCCAAACTTTTCATTTCCCAAGTGCTCTCCCTCACCTCTGTCATCCTGCAAAAATGAAAGGAATTCCAGGCCCTGTCTCCTGGTTTCTGTTATACTGGGACTGAGGAAATTTAGCTTTTTTGTGTGTGTGTATCTCGAAAATTGGGTTTTATAAAAAGAGACAAAAAAACCCGAGGCGTTCATCAGATCCACTAGGCTAATTACTGCAACTCCAAAGTTTATTACTTTTAAATATTAACTGCTTGAAATGATTCATTTGGAGATCAAATGATTAATCCTTCTCCGTTGCTATAAATGTCAGCGGCAGGATTAAAGGATTTAGATGGTCATGTTTACTCAACCTTAAATTTCTCTACTAAAGACACGAGTTAAGTAGCCCCGGTTTATCACTGTTTCTTGTTAGTGTTTCCCTCTCAGCGGCTTCTTTTAGCTCCCCTACCTAACTGATCTTTAACTCGTTCTGGCTAAGTAGGCAAGCTCTTCTTTCAGGCTTGCCGGTCAAGCTGCTTTGTAGATTACCTACCAGAAGGTGTGAGTAGATAGATGTAGCTTAGAAGCCTCCTCGGGACACAGTGGGAGTAATCCTTCCCCCTGCCTTGGCCTTTATGGGTCTGATGTCTTGAGCCCACAGCTTATTGCTAGACTTGTATCCGGTTCCTTGCCACGTTGCCAATTTTGGAGACACATTGTGAAGCACTGTGGTTCTGCTTCAGTCACAATTATTAACCACCTGCTGCTCTGTGCCAAACCATACGCATACTGATACTAGCACCTCCCACAGTCCGCCGATCAGATACCAGCGGATCTGTTATAGGGGTATTATCATCTCAGGGTCCTGCGTTGTGCTAATGGCATTATTAATAAGTAAAAAGCAAACTCATTTTCAGAATACCTTTTGATAAAAGAAATATTTTAGCATCGCTGTAATTGCAGGTGGTTGCTAAAGTCAGTTTCTCAAGGTTGAGTGTATAAATCCTTCATGAGGATTAAGAGTCGTTCCTTCTTTAAAGTCCGTGGACTCACCACCTAGGTTTTCCTCATTTGCTCCACCAGACCTGCCATTCAGTATGCAGATGAGTCCCTTCCCTGGATGCCTCATAAATCTTGTCTGGACAAGAAATATGTGGTTTCCTATACATTCACTCGATCCTGCTTTTTCTTCTTGAAGAAGTACTTGGTTTTTTTTTTTTCATTCTCACTCAACTCAGTAAATGTGCCTTGGTGAGCACTTCTGATTTCCATAGATGGAGGGACTAATCTAATTTCAAGATGATAGTGGAGGGAACGCAGTGGTCCTCAAACATCCTAATGCTATATGGCCCTTTAATATCATTCTTCATGTTGTGGTGACCCCAAACCATAAAATTATTTTATTGCTACTTCATAAGAAGAGTTCTATTACTGTTATGAATCATAATGTAAATATCTGATATGCAGGATATCTGATATACTCTGTGAAAGGGTTATTTGGTCCCCAAAGGCGTTGTGACCCAAAGGTTGAGAAACACCGCTACAGAGGCTTCCATTAGATGTGATTGGAGTAATGAGTATGGCACACAGAAGCCTTTGTCAATGTTCAATGGATGCTCAAGGTTATCAGTGTGGTAGAGAAAGATATGCTATTTTGTTTCTTTCTCCATAGTGGCATATAGAATACTCCTTCACTGAGATGGCACAGTTGAGTGGTTAATGTTCAGGGCTTGCCTGCATTACTTGAAAATGGCGTGTGACGTTGTTAAAGTACAGCTGTGATATACCTGTGAGGACATTTCCAGAGATTAACTGAGAGAGGAAGACATGCCTTCGATAGGTAGCACCATCTTCTAGGCTGATTACCCAGTAGAATAAAAGGAGAAAAAGAGGAAAACTAGCTCGTTATTGACATCCCTTTGTGTCTGCCTTCCTGGCCCCACCTGGCATAAGCTGTTTTCTTCCCCCATGAGAACCCAATTGCTCTGAAACAAGGAGCTGAAATAAATAAATAAAATAAGCCTCATTCTTTGTGTTGTTTCTGTCATATCCTTAGTCACTGTGATAATAAAATATTGAAGAATAAGAGTTGGAGATATGGCTTAGGTGGTTAAGGGCATGTGTCAGTCTTGTGGAAGACCTGAACTCCTTATTAGGTGGCTAACAGCTACCTCTAATTTCTGCTCCTAGGGATCCAACACCCATTTCTTGCCTCTGGGAACACTGCACTCACTTGTATACACACACACACACACACACACACACACACACACACACAAACTGAGAATAAAAATAAAAAAGAAAGAAAGAAAAGTTTGAAACACTAGGGCTATAGCTCAACGATAGAACACTTGCTAAACATGCTTGAATCCCAGGGGTTCAAATCCCAGCACTGAAGCAAAATAAAACTCCATTGTGTATTTGAGGGTAGGCGTTCTGCTCAATAAGTAGCAAAGGTGATGTAAGAAAATATCATCCTGAGTGAGGTCACCCAATCACAAAAGAACACACACGGTGTGCACTTGCCGATAAGTGGATATTAGCCCAGAAGCTCAGAATACCCAAAATACAATTCACAGACCACATGAAGCTCAAGAAGAAGGAAGACCAAAGTGTGGATACGTCGGTCCTTCTTAGAAGGGGGATCAAAATACCTATGGGTGGAGATACAGAGACAAAGTGTGGAGCAGAGACTGAAGGAAAGACCATCCAGAGACTACCCCACCTGGGGATTCATCCCATATACAGTCACCAAATCCAGACACTATTATGGATGCCAGCAAGTGCTTTGCTGACAGGAACCTGATATAGCTGTCTCCTGAGAGGTTCCACCAGTACCTGACAAATACAGAGGTGGATGCTCTTAGCCAACCATTGGACTGGGCACAGGATCCCCAGTGGAGGAGCTAGAGAAAGGACCCAAGGAGCTGAAGGGGTTTGCAGCCTCATAGGAGGAACAACAATATGAACCATCCAGTACCCCCAGAGCTCCCAGGGACAAAACCACCAACCAAAGAGTATGCATGGAGGGATCTATGACTCCAGTCACACCCGTAGCACAGGATGACCTTGTTGGGCATCAGTGAGAAGAGGGGCTATTGGTTCTGTGAAGGCTTGATGCCCCAGTGTAAGGGAATGCCAGGACAGGAAAACAGGAGTCAGTAGGTTGGTGGTAGGGTGGGGGAATGGGATAGTGGGTTTTCGGAGGGAAAAAGAGGAAGGGGGATAACATTCGAAATGTAAATAAAGAAAATATCTAATTAAAAAAAAGAATATGAAAAGTATAAAGTAAAGAAACAAAGGAGGAAGAATTGTATACGTGTGTGAATGTTTCTATAACTGTGCTATTAAATTACATTTTATGAACACACTCCAAAAGGGAGCCCTAGATAGTGGATGCACATGCTGATTCTACTCATACTTAATAGAAAATTGTAGTTTTGTACCAGTGAAAGAATGCAGTCCCATGCTTGAGAACAAATGACGTCATTCGACACAACAACCGAGAGAAATGATACAGCACGATGGTGGATCTTTTCATTTCAGTGTCATACTGATCGATCTGTCCATTTATTCATATGTGACTTATGGTTGTTGCTTTGGAAAAATGGATTTTTTAATTATCTTTTAAGACGATCCATGTATGAAGAAGGACAACATATGCAACCTCTTTTCTTTAAAGCAGGAAGGTCTTGAAACATAACTTTTTCTAGAGACAGTGGTTTTGAATCAGAACTATTAGGAAAGCAAACGACCAAAATGGGTTTTGAAGATGTTTTGAATTTTTCCTTTTAGTTATTGAGATAGTAATCATGATTTTAAAAAAAAAAACCTTCAAACCTCTTCTGTTTTGTTTTCTTTGTGTGCAATCCCTTATAAATGGACCATCATAGTTATTTACATTTCCTTTTCTTTATTCATGCTTAAAATATGATCACATTTATATCTGTTGGTTGGTCTCTCCCCCTGAGTTTCTCAAAGGATGATCATACCACACAAGTTATTGTGCAACGGACACTTCCAACTCAAAATATATATATGCATGGCTTTCCTCCAGATTTGAAGATATAAGTCCAAATTTCTGCTTTAAGTTATCCATGCAGTGTTCCATAGCAAACATATGCATCTCACCCAGGCCATCACTGTCTGGTAAACATTTGTATGGGTTTTTTTTTTAATTTTTGCATGGATGCTGTAGTAAACGTTCCTTCTATGTACATTTAGAATGAAGTATAGCATGTTAAGTATAATTAAGATAAATTATCTGACCGAGGAGTGTCTGTCATTTCAATGGGAAGGCATTTTCTAAGGTGTGAAAGTGGCATGCCGGAAGAGGAAGGGATACAGAATGGCGTGTGACTGGAGTCTCACTGCATGCCCATGGAAAGAACAGCTTTCAACAAAGAACAGTGATTCTGGATTTCTCCTTGAAGTCAATATCAATGGCCTATATTCCAGAGATTCACAGCAAACTTAAGACCCTGCCTGCGTGTGCTGTCCTAAAGAAGGAACTGATCAGCCCTGAGTGGTGGTGAGACCATGAACTTGGGACCCTCGTACTCTGAAGATGGGAGTACAACCGTGCGTCCTCTGTAGAGAGCATCTGGCAGGTCTCAGAAGGTCAAGCATCTAAGACTATGCTACGGCTCAGCAGCTCCTTCCTAGTTGTAAATCAGGAGAGGTGAAGACATACAGAGATGAAAGCTTATGTACAAATATCCTTACTGTCATCTTCATAGTGCCCCCAGACGGAGGCAACTCAAATAAATACCCACTGACTAATGAATGGATATGTGAAAGATGGCACCCATCCATGGTAAATTTCACAGATAAGGAGGAACAAACTTCTAATGCAGACTAAAATGGTTTTTGTCTTTGTTTTTAATTTTTTCAAAATTTGCGTTTGTTTGTGCATGCTTGTGGAGTGTGTGTGTGTGTGTACATGAATTTGCATTGGCACACATGTGCTAAGATGTGAATGTGGAGGTCAGAGAACAATTTGTGGGCATTGCTTCTCTCCTCTACTGCTTGGAGTGCACTGATGGAAGTCAGGTCAAGCGTGGGGTGAGTCCCTTTACTTCCTGAGCCATCTCTCTAGCCCTTGTTTGAACTGAAATAGATGGTGCTCAGTGAAACAAGCCAATCACAGAAGAGCACGCGCTACAGGATCGTTGTTCAGGGTCAGGCTCAGTATGGAACTGTGGTCAGTGCCAGGCTAACCTAGCTACATGATGCCCTGTTTGAAAACACACCAGCAAAGCAAACAAACAAAGCAGAGAGAGGGAGGGAGAGAGGGAGAGGGGGAGGGGGAAGGGAGGGGGAGAAGGGGAGGGGGAAGGGAGGGGGAGAGGGAGAGAGAGGGGAGGGGAGAGGGGGAGAGAGAGAGGAGGGGGAAGGGAGGGGGAGAGAGAGAGGGGGAAGGGGAAGGGAGGGGAGAGAGAGAGGAGGGGGAAGGGAGGGGGAGAGAGGGAGAGAGGGGGAGAGAGGGGGAGGGGGAGAGAGAGGGGAGGGGAGAGGGGGAGAGAGAGAGGGGGGAGGGGGAAGGGAGTGGGAAAGGGAGAGAGGGAGGGGGAGGGGGAATGGAGGGGGAGAGGAAGAGAGGGAGTGGGAGAGGGGGAGAGGGAGAGGGAGAGAGAGAGAATAAACATCTCTCTGTACCACCTGTTCTCTTATGTGGTATTTTCAAATGTCATTCTTAGGAAAGTCCCTCCCCGATCTGACTAGGTTTTCTAGGTACTTCAAGAGATAGGAAGACAGGCTATATAGCTAGCCCCATTTTCCTGATTCCCCTCATTTATTTAAGTCATACATGTCATGCTGTCATGTTTGAAGTTTGTTTTTATACCATCCTGTCTTCTTTGTCACATATACCAATTCCATTTTTTTAAGTATAAATTTATTTTAGAGTGATATAACCTGCCTCAGTTTATTTATTCAATTTTTCCTGTATAGATTTTTCAGTTTATGACTGTCATAAAACAGAATTGGCTAATCTAATCCATGCTAATGCTGCAGTTTAATCACAGCGTATTCCACCCTCAGGTATACTTCGTTCTTGCTACAATTTATAGTCTTGGTCCTGGTTCAAATCGTAATGGGTAGATCTGCTGTTGACCCTGCCGATCAAGGTTACCAAAATTCAAAGTGCGGGGGATAAAACTAAATACTTGTTCTCGCCAAGTTTAGACAAACAATTAATTTAAAAAAAAAAGGTATAACAACCAAGATGAGACATTAAATGAATGGCATTAGAACTATTGCAAAGAATAGCAGGCTAATAAGTCTTCTTCATTACATGAATCTGAGGCAGATTCTCTACAGCCTCACAAGTGCTTATCCTTCATGGAATTCTCTTAAGTGGCCTCCTCTGTTTCTACCTCTCTCTGTCTCCCCCAGTCCTTTCCTAAGCCAAAGCCAGCTCAACACAACTTTCCCAGTTCTTTCATCCCTACCAGCTGTCTCTTCTCTCCGCCAGGAACCTTTCTTCCCTCCATCTCCTCTATATTTGTCAAAACTGCATGTGTTTCTTATTAAGGATAGCCTGTCTTACAGGGAAATTATTTGATAGACTAATTACTCTAGCCTAATGATTAGTCCTTCCCGAGGGTGATCGCATTCACAAAGAGGGCCCCCAAACTCAGGAATGCCTAACCGCAAAGAGGAACCAACAGTAGGAGAGTTGGGAGCACTACAACCAGTCTGGGTGAAGCACTGTGCAAAGACAGCAGGCCACACCAGTAAACACCAGCTTGGCTGGCGAGGTGGCTTTGCAAAGGATCTGAAAATGAATACCTAAATTCTACGTCCCTCTATAATTGTTATGTTTGCCAGTATATTTTGAAGGGCTCGCTCACATTTGCATAGACCATCCATCCCCCTTTTGAGCACCATTTATATTTATATATAAATGGTAGGAAAGAGATCCCAGCAGAACTCGTGGGTGGCTTTAACAGATGCATCTGAAGTCAAGCTCAGTGTCCTTCTGGAAACCATAATAAACCTTGTAGTTCAGTGGAAGAAATCCAGCAGCGATTTCTGCTGTTGTGTTTGCTTTATAGTTTAAGTTTTAGGACTAGCCCTGAAGAGATTTGAGTTCTTGTGAGTCGCTGACTGCAGAGGGTCAAATGCTTCTGGGGTTTGGGTTGTACGTATTTCTGTAAGACTGGTGTGTGGGATATTTAGCTTCGAAGCGAGCTATGTTTACCTACCTATGGAGCAATTAAGGACTGTAGCTTTCTGCTTTCTTTCCATGTAGATTTTATATCAAGATAGCAGTAGAGTGAAAAAAGTCATTAACTTGGAAAATGTTTCAAGTTATGGTTTGGGAAATAGAGCACTCTGGATTTTTGTTCTGCAATTATAGACCTTTCCCAGGCTAGGAGAGAGATTCAGAGGATAAGCTCATATATTTGTTGCCTACTCTGAACATTACTTTTTATGCTAATTTCCAAGGTCTGTACCTTTGATGGCAATACTTAGGTGCTTTAAAGCTCTGCTCCCACTTTAAAAGTGACCAGTAAATAACAATAAGAGAATTCTTCTGCGGCATGTCCCTTTACTCTCAGCATGGTATCAATCTTGTTTTTACTGACTTTCATAGGTAAGGTCCTTGTGAATTTTTTACAAATACAGACAATACCTACCACATAACCCCATGAGCTTCCCTACCTTCACCCAGTCTACAGAGAGGCAGCTTTCCATTTTTCTCCCCCTTTTCTTTTCCTTACATGCTGATTTTACTCCAACGCTTATTCACATCTCTCTGATAAGCACAGTTTGATTTCTAGCTAATTGTAGCGACCGATTTTCATTATTTATGAGTGTCATTGTCAGAATCCCTTTGGAAGTCTGGCTGAGATAAAGCTGATTCCAACTTCTGATATGACCACAGCAATCAAACAATTAACCACACTAGTTTAAATGTGCTGGGCCCAGAGGGGGTAAATATCTTTACAACCAAATATTTGCTGTATTGTGTCTTATGTTTGATTTACTTTGTAGAAGATCCAACATGCCATTTTATCACAAATAATTTATAGTACCTTCTCCTTAAAAATATAATGTAGGCTTCTCATAACAGCAAATTAACTTTAAAATATTCATGTAGATCCATAAGGTGGGAGTGGGAAAATTAAGACCATGAGTCATATAAATACTTAATATTCATAAAAGATTTGGTAAAGAAGCTGTTTTTAAATCAGTCTTTGCCTTCTACTCCTCTTTATATGTGTCTGATTCTGGAGGTGCTTATACCTGGGACCTTCTCATATAGGAAAGACGTAAAAATGAAAGAGCCTCATGCAGGTCCTCTACAATGAAACAATTTCAAATTCTTTTCATCCACAGTGTCATAAAACACTAAAATTTCAAAAGCCGCTACAGGATGGGAAGCATCATTAATGTTGGTGGTCTTTCGAAAGTGTCACCTAATTCAAATACTTGTGCTTTAAGTGATTGCAATGTCGTGAGCTTTATTATGTTCAGTTTATTAGTAAAGGCTTGCAGAGTTCACAGCCATTTATTTTCAGGGAACCTGATTGTCTCATTAATTTTTAAAAACCTACCCCCTCCCATTTTCATTTGAGAGTGCACTGTACTTAAAAAACTTGCTTTTGCTTTGGTCAATACAGATGTTTCCAGGTGTTTCTTAACTCCAAACATCTAGAAAGTCACCGATAGGCAAATAGGATGCTAATTTTCAAGGTTTTACCCTACTGAGTGTTGAGTTACACAGACATACGTACATATTCCCATGCATACTCATACATGATGATGTACAAATGCATATGCACACAAATATGGGCTCACACATACACACCCGTTATATGTGTCCATGCATACATGCATACACATAAAGATGTATACATACATACACGTGCACCCACTTGCACACACTGCGCATATACATACACATGCAAACACACACGTATACACACACACACACACACACACACACACACACACACACACACATTGCTTTCTGAGTTAAGGTGGGCAGATATAATTAAAATGACCAAACTCCTGCTTCTACTTAAGCAGTAACTTCCTCGTGAGGTAAACTTTTTATTTTCCACCAAAAGAAGTGGAATGTACATGGGGAAAAAAAAATCCTATAGTTTAGGACCCAAACCGGGACAGATGGTCATTTTTGTTGCTTCACCATCTGCTAAGCCAAAGTCTGCCACCGGAAGCCAGTTCTTCCCTCTGTGTTTCGTGTTCATGGCCGAGCCATGAGTCCATCCCTGGAAGTACTTATGGGTTTAAGTTGACAATCGGGGTCTGAACGGAAGGAAGCCTGCAAGCAGGGCCTCCTCTCGCCCCGTAATTGCATCCACTTGACCATATGCCTTGCAAAGCTGGTGCGAACAGGGGTAAAGCCTGAACGAATGAGTGTTTCTTTCAGGGAGGTTTTTTTGTTTGTTTGTTTGTTTTTGAAAGAAAAATGAAAAGAAACTAAACCACGGGAGCCATATACTCACTAGTTGTTATCTCTCTTTCCCCCTAATTAGGACAGAATTTTACCCTAAGGCAGTTAGGAGTGTGTGAATCCGCAACTCGAAGAGGAGTGGCATTCTGTGCGGAAATGGGGCTCCCCCACAGAGGTTACTCCATCAGTGCAGGGTCAGATGCTGATACGGAAAACGAAGCAGTGATGTCCCCTGAGCATGCCATGAGACTTTGGGGCAGGGGGGTCAAATCGGGCCGCAGTTCCTGCCTGTCAAGCCGGTCCAACTCAGCCCTCACCCTGACAGACACGGAGCAGGAGAACAGGTCGGACAGTGAGAGCGGTAAGTCGCACTGTTTACTTTCCTATGTTGGCCTTGAGCGCTTCCGTCTTCCGGTTGACTGTGATTCCTGTTTTCCTTCTTCCATGCTTTCTCTCTTTCTTTTCTTTTTATGTTGATGTAGTAGAGCCCAAGAAAATACTTGTGAACAGTATGGGTCCCCCCCACCCCCGCTGAAGGGGCGGGGCGGGAGAAGTGGATCAATATTTGATGTCAAATTATTAGATTCTGCAAACAGTGTTTGGTGCGTTAGATAGAGTTTTGAAACACAGTCTGTGTACAGGGGGAAAGAAAAGATTAAGTCTGACTTACACTGGATCAAGTCACCTGTTACTGTCCGAGGAATAGGAAAACAATGTTGATAAAGTGTCCCCCGAGCCAGGTTGCAATCAAAGATGTCTTTGTAGATTCCTCTTGAAGATAACTCAAAGAAGTTGCAGAATCTTAGAATGGGCGAATGAGCACCCAGCATAGTTTATTAACAGGGCTCAAGTGATTGAAGAACAAATTTGATCGTGCTTTAACTTACTAGCTGATGAGAGCAATTGAAATCTTGGTAAGGAGTTGGGATGTGGCCTTTGATGTCCTTGGGAACTGGATTACTCTGCAATTAAATCCACATACCAAAAAAATGGATTTAAGGATGTCTAAATAGCGGCTTTGCATGGTCCAAAAGATGTCATTATAAATTGCTGGTACTATTGTCCTGTTGCCTGTATGGGGTAATAATATAAAAAATTAATTTATATGTAATAATAAATTGAAAAGAAAACTGACTTTTTTAGTCAGCACTGCTTCTAAGAAGAATTGGAACATCAGCACTAACATACAGACAGTAAAAAAAAAAAATGTTTTCCTTAGTTTTAATATTAGGAGTAGGCCTCTCCCTCAGTCTTTTATTAATGTGGTATCTATCCAATGAATCAAACAGCAAAGAGAAAATTAAAACAGAAGAGTTGCATGATATTGGAAAAGAAAGATGATTGTTTATTAATAATATTTCACCTTTATTATTTATTGACCAACTTCGTCAGCTTTGTTTTGTAACGGCAGAGCAGATCCGTGGTGAGTTTTCAGTTTCAGAAAAGACAGAGTGGGACTTGCCTCTCCCTACTGCTCGCTAGGCACTTCCTTCCTTTTCAGGGGGTGAAAAAGTTTCATTTAAATCACTGGAAACAATTTATTTGGTGTAGAATATTCTAATGCATTAAACCAAAGTCAATATAAACTGCCAACAGTTACCCAGTATCTTCATGTTAGAAGTGTATGTCCTTGATAGGGTCAGGCTTTATTCCAAACCCCCAGTAAGAAACAAGGATGGTTCTTTTTCATAAAATGAGTTTTACAACCATGCTGCCAATATTTCTCTCCCCCTGGCCGTTCACCTCAGTACAATCTATATTTCCATCAGTTTTTGTAGTGAATTCGGAAGTCATTCTTACAGTCCGTACTTCATATTCTTACAGTCCATACTTCACACTCTACTTGAGAAATTACAGATATATACTCAGATACTGCAATTGGACTCTTGCCTTCCTCATTACACAACAAAATATTGCATAAAAGAAAGGAGGAAAGTGTGTATGTAGACAGTGTATTGGGTTCCTGTAATCTGCACAGTAAACACCCTATATCTCTATTAAATGTCCTGCATTGAGCCAACCTCCAAACCTTTATGGCGTAACCTTTCAATATTATATTAGCAAATTATGTATTAGTTTTATTATTCTTAATTATGTATCATGACAAATTTTTGATCATGGGCCATTGCCCTCCCCACCCCACCCCACCCCACCTCACTCCCAGAAAACACGAGGAGAAACTTTGTAAACTCTAGTTTCCAGTTTACAATTTCTAACTGGTTGAGAAGACAAGAGGAACATGTAAGTCTCTCACACATGGCCCGTCTGCCTTTGCCTTGGTATTATTAACTAGAGGAGAATGGGTTTCCTTGGCAGGCTCGTAGACCGTGTGCCTAGAAAGAAAGAAAACAAAGTTGTGCCCTTCATTCCTCCCAGTGGCACTTAGGAAACAACATGCAGAGCCTTGTCTTGACGTGATGGACATTTGGGCAGCATTTGGTGGCAGTGAACAGGTCCACTCATGGTAGAGAAGAAAGTATCAAAGGTGGGATTTTTTTTTTAAGTTGGGCAGTGATGACTTCAACTTGGATTTACTCTTTCCTCAAGATTTGGCTGGGATTATTTTTTAAGCAGCTTTCTGATGGTCTGGGGCTCCTCAAAGAGGTCCCTTTGAGGAAGGAAACAAGAGGAAATGAATTGTTGTTATTGATATGAACATGGGCCGTATAATGTGTTACATATGTGTATCCATAAGAGTATTTCAGATACATTCATTTGTTCTGAAATTTCAGCCTTTACTCAGAAGGAGCGAAAATTCATTCATTAATTACATTTCCCTCTGGGAGGTAGAGTAATAGGTATGTAATAGACCTTGGAATTGTGAGTTGTGATTTTAAACAATACAGATTTTATTTTTGTCCTGATGCAAAAAAAAAAAAAAAAAGACTATGTTTACCCCCTCTGTGGCTACTTCAAGGTAAGAATTAAAATTTGCAATTATATACAGGTCTTTCAATTTTTTTTAATTATTTTATTTCATGTGTATGACTATCTTGCATGTATGTATGTATGCCCATGAATCATGTGTGTGGCTGCAACCTGTAAAGGACAGAAGAGGGCAACAGATTCCCTGGAAGTGGAGTTACAGAAGGTTGTGTGTCACCCTGTGGGTGGGGGTTGGGGGATCTAATCTGGGTCCTCTGGAAGAGCAGCCAGTGTTCTTAACCAAGGGAGCCATCTCTCCAGCCTTGGACAAGTCATCTTAATACCTTTATAAGTGATACACTCAAAGTCATATCATTTACTTTCATTTCCTTATCTTCAGTCAAATATTTCTAATATAAAATTTTGAAAACAATTCAATTCTGCTCCCTTCGGGTAGTTTAATTTACTCTAACTTTGACAGAATATTGATCTTCCAGTTAGCTTTTATTGATTCCTGAGTTATTCGTTATCTAATTCTATTCATTTTTATATTGGCTTGAGATGTCAGACAAAATCCTAATTAGGTATGTACGTGTGTGTGTGTGTGTGTGTGTGTGTGTGTGTGTGTGTGTGTGTGTGTGAGATAGTCTACAATATAAAGATTAAAGCAAGGAAGAGTTAAGTAAAATAATGAACCAGAATGGCACCCACTGAGGACCAGGACAGCTCTATTTTCATTGAGTTTTACATGGGAGTTTGCACTGCCTGTTTTCATCATTGGCAATACCGTGAATGAGGCTGTCTTCCCAGGAAAAGATGCTATTCAACATTTGTACAACCATACAAGCCAAATGCCCAACGTCCTAGTATAACATCAAAGAAAAGTTCAGTTACTCAAAGGGGAGCAGATTTCATTCATTTGTTGGCTAAGAGGCCAACAGTACACATTAGGAGGTGCTAGAACCTGCAGTCGGTGTTAATGTGATTTTGATGGCTGGAGCATCCCACAAGAGTAGAAGGCTATGGAGACCACGCCACACCCCTCACTGCTGGAAGATAGCAGAGATTCAAATCAAGTCATAGAGCACATCATTTTTTTTTTCCTAAATAACTTCTTTTCGTCAGCCATGGAATTGGCAGTTCAAAGAGTTTAGAGGGGAGAAAAAAATCAGTATATGGTGCTTTATTTGGGATTCCAAATTCTGGAGATGGGAGAAGACCTCTCTTGATGTTACTGGTCTCTGTGGTTGTAACCCTTGATGTATGTCAGCTCCTTGCAAACTGACAAACTATGCATGACGGTGATTTCCTATCCCCTATTAACAGGCACTCCAGCAAATTAGCCCTTGATAGGTCACCAAATAAATGCTATAGGCCCCTGGATCGAAAGTAAGAGTACTCATGGTTTTTGGATCATTTTAGGCTTCTTTCCTTTCTCCGATGTGTGGCTGAAAGATGCCCCCAGCCCCTACCCCCGGCCTAACTCAAACTATCCAACTTAGCAAGTCATCTGCTCTTGGTTCTGAATATCTAGCTAAATGTCAGGAACAAAGGATTTTGTAGTGTTTTCAAAACATCCATCTTCGTGCCTTTAAGATGCTCTCCTGTGCATCATTTGCCAGCAGGATCAGCAGGGCCTGCATTTAATCTTAGTCAGCTGGCAATGGTGGGTGGGGGAAGCGGGCTGAGTGACCTTAGTGTTCAGATCATCACATCTGCCCCCCCCAATTCCTGACCATTGTTATCTGTGTCACTCAAGGTCCCAGCCTTTCTACCCTGCCTGTTATTTGGCCAGCTAAACTGCCAGTGATTTGTTAGAAGGTCCCTAGTCTCATTCGCTCTTGGCCTGTCTACTTTTTAATGTTCTGAGGGGTGGTGGGAGGTTGATCTTTGATGGAAGGAGGACCTTCTGTGTCAGGCAACCCCAGAGGGAGCTGGGTCTGCTTTCCATCCCACCATGATTCAGGGCCTAGTGAGTCTTCTTGGAAGGCTTGTTATTTGACCCTGGACCTCCCAGTTCTGGGCAAGTCACTTAACCTTTGTGTGCTACGGTGTCTACCTGGTAAAATACCAGCGAGCAGTGCACAGCTCACAAGGATAAGACAGCATTGGGCTTCAGTGAATGTGTGTTGTGTCAGAACAGGAATTAGCTTTAAGTGAATTGTGTTCCGTTTGTTTGGTTGTTTGTTGTTTTGGTTGTTGTTGGTTTGTAAAGATGGAAAATAATATCTTCAAGTGATGGTAAGAACTAAAAAGGAAATAAGTAATATCAAGTATCTGCCTAGCTTTGGCCCACGCTAAATGCTTTTCTCTTTCATCCCCGCTTTCTGTCTCTCCCTTATTCCGCCTCCGTATGCAGTAGTCAGGTGTATCTAGGTCTGCTAAGGAGAGGGAAGGAAAACACATGGCCTCCTCTTAATGATCTGCATAGTCTGTAATTTCTGTCACCGTTTATCGACTCTCTTATTTTCATTTGAAACCCCACACCCTTTTCAATTTACTGTAATTAAATGAATGTGCATTGAATTGTGCTGATAATTAGTCTGATGGCTATAGACTTCAAAGACTTCAGCCTGCTCCTTCTCCTGGCCAAAGGAAATTTCAAAAGTCGTGTTTCCCTCAAAGGCGTGTTACTTAGACAGCCAGTCAATTAAAATCCCGTTTAGCTGATGCTCATCAGTTCACACAATAAAATACATCGTTCCCATAAGGCCGCATTTCTCACCTGAAGTTTTAGCACTGCACCTGTTGCGGGACCTTCGTAAAGCCACGCTAATTGTGTGTGATGCTGAAGGATTAAGGGCTAATTGGACTCACAATAAGGGTATATAACGTTAAAGCAGGGGCTTTTTTTTTATGTAGAAGATACTTGCTTTGAACAGCTAGACTATATGATCCAAGGAACCAATTTGACTTGTCTTTGAAATGGGTATATTAAAAGTCAGCTCTCTATTTAATGGGAAGAGAAAACCTAAAAGTTCATTTACTGTATTTAAGATGAAAAATAGCCACGCCTTTTGAATAAGGTAAGACGTCTGATACTGTTTATGTCTGTCTCTCAGTAGAGAACTTGAGTTACTTTATACCCTAAGTCACCACTTCAGGCCAAATAGGTTCTCTGGAAGCATAGACAGGGAAATTCTCTCCCTTTCTGAACAACTGAACACAGGTAAGAGAGAAGAAATAGAGGGACCTATAAGCTATTCCAACATTTTAAAAGAGTTTAGGAGAAACTCCAGTGGCCTGTGGTGTCCCCAGATGTTGCAAGTGGTACAGATGCCATTTGCAAAGAGGGAACAATATTTGGATTTTCTGAAGATGAGTCACAGGCATGTCTAGGGTCTGTTCACCAGACTGATTCCATTCCTCCGACTCTACCCACCAGTGTCCTTTGGAAAGGAAATTGGTTGTGAGAATTAAGGTGGAATTCCCTTGCTGGATGAAACAAAAGCTATTTTCAGTGTTACTTTAATTGCATGAGATTCTGTTACACAGACTCAGTTATAGCTTGGATGCAAATTCCATTAGGGGATCTCTTCTGCAGTGTAGTGGTCAATTCTGATGCGCTCTACCATTGCAAATGCTATTTGGTATTTGATGTCATTGCTCTAGTGTGTCCCAAGCAGCTAGTGGAGTGTGTTGGGGTGCTCACTAAATCTTACTCAGAGTTAGGGTGCTGCTTTGACAAATAGACTCATGTATTTCCAATACATGAAATAATTGAATTTCCTAGGTGGGTGTACATTTATAATTTCAATTGCAACTTTCCAGGCTCTGACTAAAAGCTATCACATTCATTTAAGGATAAATGTCCTCACTTCATGGGTGGGTATAAGTCACTCTTGAACACAGAAGTATTAGTTTAAGTAAAATTTAAAACTGTGCCATCTAGGGGGACACACACCTTTAATCCAAGTACTTGGGAGGCAGAGGCAGGCAGATCTCTTAACACACACACACACACACACACACACACACACACACACAGAGAGAGGGGGGGAAGGGGAGAGGGGAGGGGAGGAGAGGGAGGGGGGGAGCAGGCACTGGAAATATAAATACATATTATAATTGCTCTTACTTAAATGTGTGCATGCTCTTATATACTCCCATCCTATAGATACTTTTTAGAAAATGACTGTTTTGTGACTCATATAGATATTGCCATTTCTATTAAACTCATCTTATGTTCTACGCGATTTTGTTATAATTATATAGGAGATGATCTCCTTGTCTTTAAAATTGGAACCTTCTTATAGCGGCAGAGTTAAAATCAAAGGGAAGCATACTAAGCACATATCAGAACTGATGATGTATGCTATTTTGATTTTTGAGTGTGTTTTTGATATCCTTGAGAAATCCCAGTGGTAGCAGTGAAATTGTTTTAATTAATGAATTCAGCAGCAGTGAATGCTGAATCAGGTTTATGGGTATAATTATCACTGAAATAGAAAATAAATGCGAGCGTCATAGAACCTCGGTTTATTTGCCATTTTGAGTGTAGTCAAGTGTTTGAAGAGCAGCTAGCTACTTTTTCTTGTGTGCTATTTAAAGAATAATCTTCTCAAGGCGAGGCATAGTAATTCTGTTTATTAATATCAGAGACATGCAGTATTATATGTGAAAATTTTGTGTGTTATTTGGTGAGGAGTTTGAATGACTGAGTTTTACTACACTGTGATTTCCTTAAATGCCTTGGTTGACTTGAGATGGGTTTTCTGTAATGAGCAGTCTGTACATAAAATAAATGTAATAAGCATTTGAATGCATATTGAAATAGATGCAAATGCATATACACTCGAGAAAGGAGCAATTAAGAGTGTCTGATGACTCTTACCTTGACTTTAAATATTATTATTTTGAGTCACACGGAAACTGCAAATTGAATTAAGTCTAGATGTGACTTATTGATTCTATTTCTTATTTAGAAACTTCATCTTCATTCAATGAATAATAAATGCTGACTGTTGTACCAAGTGTTGGGAAAGCAAAAGTGAGTGAGATGTAGTTCCTGACCTCCAGAAGCTCCCAGCCTAGTTAGACAAATAGGCATGTAGACATGTAATTGGATTTTAATACGGTGAGTGTTCGGACAACAGAATATGCAAAGCAAATGTCAGCACAGAATAGATGGCTGCCAACAGGAGAGGATAGGAGAGGAGAGGAGAGACCATCTCATAAAGAGTGGGAGAGCTGGTATCAGAACATAAGCTTAGAAGTCCAAGGCAGACAAAGCAGTGTAGGAAAATGTATGTTGGCTAGTGTTATGTCAACTTGACACCAACTAGAGCCATTTTGGAAGAGGGACCCCCCACAGAGAAAGTACCCCCCCCACACACACACACACACACTCTCCCGACCTCTAGGCAAGCCTGTGTTACATTTGTTGAACTGCTGATTGATATGGGAGGACCTAGCCACGATGGGTTATGCCACCCGACTAGTGGTCCTGGATGCTGTAAGAAAACAGGCTGAGCAAGTCATGAGAAGCAAGTCAGCAGTCAACACTCCTCCACCTTCCAGCGCTTGCCCTAACTTTCCTCGATGATAGATTATGACGCAGAAGTGTAAGCTGAAATCAACCCATTCCTCCCCGAGTTTGCTTTTGGTCATGACATTTTATGACAGCCATAGAAACCATGATGAAGACAACAACTGAGACCTCTAAGAACTCTTTCTCAAGTTAAAGGTTGTTTGATGCCCACAGTGGTTTGAATGCCTCCCACAGCCTCAAAAGTTGAACATGTGATCCCAAGTTAGTGGTACTCTTTGGGTAGACTTTTGAGGTATGTTCTTGCTGGAGGAGGTGTGTCACTAGGAGGCAGCCTTTGGGGGTTCAAAGCCATGTGTCGTTGCCAGTTTGCTCTCTCTGCTTCCTGTTGGTGGTTCAAGATGTAAGCTCTCAGCTTCCAGCTCCATCCATCATGCCTCTGCTCTGTCATAACACACACACATTCCTCTGGAAACATAAGAAGAACCCGTTCTATAAGTTAGTTTAGATGTAGTATTTATGGTGGCAATAGAAAAGTAACACACAGTCAATAGAAAAGTAAGACACAGTTTCTGTCACCTATGGTACCTGTCACCCCAGCACAGAGGAAGAACTGCTTCATGGAATATGTAGTTTATTCTCTGGGCAATCGAGCAACTGGGAGGAATTTTGATTAGAAGGATGGTGTTCACATTGGCACGTCTTATACAGATCTTTGAAGATAGCATAGGCTGTGAACCATCTTTCCTGTGAGAGGTGCCGGGCCTTGTTCACCACGGCGCCTCCCACCCCATGTCTGAACCTGAAAAAGAAGGCACCACTCCATGAATAAGGAATAGACTTTGAGGCTGCTGTGTTTCAGATGAGGTTGGCCTCCCTGTATTCCGGAAGAAGCTTCCTCAAGGTTGCAGTGCTGAGGGGTGTAGAATCTTTAAGAAATGGGCCTCTGTGACTGGGACACTGGAGCCTCCTTATTTAAAAAAAAAGGGGGGGGGATTTACCGGCTGCAGCCTTAGTTCTAGCCCTCCTCAGATCGGGTTGCTGTAGGGTGAGGCTATGCCTTTCAGTTTCCTCCTGATTTCCTTGGTGAACCTCTGCCATGCTGGATCGCAGTTAAGAGGACCCCAGTCCCATGCTTCACGAATGCTGCTGCCCAGTGTTGGACTTTAGACCTGCAAAACCGTGCTGTGCTGTAAAACAACCTCAAAACCTCTTGTTTATAGAGTGCCCCAGCAGCAGATATTTTGATACAACGCCAAAGACTAATACAGAAGCTAAGCATGGAAGTCAATTAGCTGATTACATAGTATTGAAGTTATCAAAGAAAAATCATAAAAGTTAGGATCAAGAACCAGGCAGGCAATCAAGATTTCATGGTCCAGGCAAAGGGGACTCTTTCAACAGGTACCCTTGATGTCAACTATGTTGCTACATAGCTCTGAACCAGCATGTGTGAAGATGATGCAGGAGGATTGTGAGTTTGAGGCCACCCTAAGTTATATAAAGAGAATCTCTCAGCGAATAAAAGTTGTTACACACACACACACACACACACACACACACACACACACGATATTCTCTAGTATATGGTGCTGTGTAAATGATGTTTTAATTCCATTTGGAAGTTATGGTACATTGTTTGTAATAAAATTAGTCATTTCAGGGTCAGGTTGAATCTGAGGTCTTCATGGAATAGTGACACTGAGCAATCTATTGAGCAATTATATGTGCCTACATAATATGCATATTTATGTACACATAAATAGATGCAAATCTATAATTCAGATAGAATTTAACATTTACATAAAGTCAGAGAAAGAAACGACTTACAAAACAACAACTTACATAAATATATTTTAATTTTAAGCAAATGTTCCTGAGATCAAGCCATATTAAACACACACACACACACACACAAACTGAGAATCAAAAAGCCTAGTTAAAATGGTGCTTCCAAGAAAAAACAAAATATAGACCATTAAGAAAACAGATTGCTGGTTACCATTTAAACACTGTAGATTTGGGGATGTGATGGCTTTGTTAAATAATAATTAAAATTCATCTGCTCAAAATCAAAGCAGTCAGGATAGAGATAGCTAGTGTTTGGAACTGCTTATACACAATGCTAAAGTTAAAAAAGAGATCTTAAAATTTTGACATTGAGCAGATGGAGATTCCTAAGGGATTTGAACGTGCTTCAAATATCAGTTGCTTTAGACGAAGCATTTCCTTATAGTGGGCTGTGTCCTGAGCATTTCCTTATAGTGGGCTGTGTCCTGAGCATTTCCTTATAGTGGGCTGTGTCCTGAGCATTTCCTTATAGTGGGCTGTGTCCTGAGCATTTCCTTATAGTGGGCTGTGTCCTGAGCATTTCCTTATAGTGGGCTGTGTCCTGAGCATTTCCTTATAGTGGGCTGTGTCCTGAGCATTTCCTTATAGTGGGCTGTGTCCTGAGCATTTCCTTATAGTGGGCTGTGTCCTGAGCATTTCCTTATAGTGGGCTGTGTCCTGAGCATTTCCTTATAGTGGGCTGTGTCCTGAGCATTTCCTTATAGTGGGCTGTGTCCTGAGCATTTCCTTATAGTGGGCTGTGTCCTGAGCATTTCCTTATAGTGGGCTGTGTCCTGAGCATTTCCTTATAGTGGGCTGTGTCCTGAGCATTTCCTTATAGTGGGCTGTGTCCTGAGCATTTCCTTATAGTGGCCTGTGTCCTGAGCATTTCCTTATAGTGGCCTGTGTCCTAGTTGCTCTGTCAGGACCTACCACCATGGAGAACACAGGGCACAAATTGTGTTTATAGGTCAGCTGAGTGGTCGAAAGGAGCCTATTTGGAGTGTAAGGCTTCTGACAATCCCTAGAATTTTTAAAGGCATTAACCACTATTTATAATGTCTTAATAACCCAAATTAATGATTGTATGTGACAGACATGATAAAAGTGGAACCATAAATGGATTTGAGAATAAAACATTATGACTTTTAAAACTCATCCCATTAATCTATTTTGCTTGCTTTGCTCGACCTGGACATTAGACAGGTCAGAGACACAAGATAATTTTAATTAGTCTCTGTTGTTGTATTTATACATTTTTTATATGTATGAGTATTTTTTCTTTTTCTTTTTTGGGGTTAGTATATAAGTACAACATCTCTCCCTTTCCTTTCCTCTGTCCAGACCTTCCCATATGCCCCTGCCCACTTGATTTCAAATGCAAAGGCTCTGTTTTCATTAATTGTTATTGCATGCATTTTCACACACACACACACACACACACACACACACACACACACACACACACATTCCTGAATATATCCTGCTCAATCAGCATCCTGTTACTTGCATCTATGTTTTTAAGGCTGACCGCTTGCACTGGACAATAAATTACTGTGCTTTTCCCTGGGAAAGGCCACCTCTCTTTCTCTCAGGTTTCCTCAGTTGCCTGTAGTTCTTTCTGTAAGGTTGATGCCCCGGGCTGCTGTCCCTGTCCCCTGTAGATGTCCTTGTCAGCATTGTCATCCTTGCTCAGATCACATGGGGGCAGTCATGTTGGTGAGACTTTATGGCTGTAGCTTCTGATGTCACTAGGAGACACAATCCCATAGCAAAGTCCCCAACTCTTGCAGTCTTTCTGACCCCTCTTCTGCAATGTTCCCTGAGCCTTGGGTACAGGCATGTTCTGTAGATTTTTCCACTGGGACTGGGCTCCACAACCCGGCATATTGATTGCTTGTGGTTTTTCTCTAATGGCTTCTGTCTGTTACAGAGAGTAGTTCTGTTGAAGAAGGCTGAAGACTACACTTATCTGTGGGTATAAGGACAAATGCTTATAACTGCTGTGAGGGATTATGCTGGCTTAGTAAATTAGAGGTTGATGATCCTCTTTCAGTAGGTATTTCTTAAATAAAAATCATGGACTGGACAGATAGCTCAGTAAAAAGCATGTGTTGTTCTTCCAGAAGACCTGAGTTCAGTTCTAAGCACCCGTACAAAGTTGCTCATGACCACCTGTAACTCCAGCTCAAAGGAATGATATCCTCATCTGACCTTCATGGGCACCTGTATACACAGACAGACAGACAGACAGACAGACAGACACACACACACACACACACACACACACGCACACCTAAAAGAAATAAAATAGATCTGTAAAAAACAAAAAGAAAATTAAAAATTTTTAAACTACAGTCCTTCACGGTGTTAGAGGCACGTCTCCAGTAAACTGTTTCTATGATATGATTTAAGGTAATTTATTGATGACCCTCACCCACTACATTTGGCCTTCTAGATGTTCCCCCACAGTAAATTATGTTCCCAACTGTAATTTATATTTTGGAAGACAGTGGGGAGATGTCCAAATGATAAAACGTTTCACTCAAGAGAAATAAGTTCTAAAGATCTGCTATAGAATATGGGCACTGCCGTTAATAACAGTATATTCTATTCTTGAAAACTGACATTTGAGATATTGCATATGTGATTAACTTGATTTACTCATTCTACAATGCATATATTTTAAAAATATCATGTGTTTTATACACTTATATAACATATATTCTATATTATATATTGCTTGTTAATTTATGCATATAAACTAATTAATTAAATAATTAGAGAAAATAAATTATTTTGTAATTACTAGATTAGTCTTAAATCTTTGCCCTTAATTTTATTATTTCTACAGAATAAATTCTTGGAGCCCAAAGATATTAAAATTTAACGCTTTTCATTCACTCTATCAAGATGACCTGGAAAACAGTTTCTCTCCACTTCACTCCTGTCAACAGTATGGGAAATTGGATTTTCCCATAAGGCACTGACAAGTGTCCCCTGTTTCAGTTTCGGCCATTTGGTAGATGAAATGTCTAACTATTTGTTGGTTATTTTATAAGAGCGCTGTCTTTTCATATATGTGCATAGTTTTGTATTCTTTTGCAATCATGCCTCTGTTATTCTGTTGGGGTATCTGAAGCAATGGGTCTTCAAAACCTACCAAAAGCTGAAGGGGAAAAATAGCATTCAAGGGCAGCAGGGCCTAGAGTTTGCATTTCCCGTGCTGTACACATGTGATCCTCCTGACTCAGGTTCAAGCCTTTCATCTGCAGTTTGCCGTGGGATTTCTCCTCACAGAAATGCAGATCTAACCATGATGAACAGTGGCTCCAGCTCCAAGCAGAAAGGAACTTGGCGTGGAACAGATGTGTGGGATCCAGGTCCACACCATTCTGCCTTGTGTCAACAACTGCACAGTAATCACTAGAGGCTCATGTTACCAAGAAAATCTGGGTTTAATCCAACTCAGAACAGGCAACTCATTTCCGCATCATTTCTGTAGCTTTATTAAATAAATGAAAAGCTTAAAGAGTAACCCTGTGAGGATCTCTATCATGGATGCCTAACTGTAGGAAAAGATACACAGAGTAGCTGTGTAATCATGCACACATACACACAAGTGGATAGTGATGGGGTATGCGTAGGTGGTTTTTCTCACTAAATTGGGAGTCGTTTTTGTGTAAGGCAACCTTATTAGCCTTTCTCTCTGTAAATATTTACAGACCGTCTTGCAAATATTTTCCTCAGTTTTCTATTATTCAGATATTTTTTGATAAAAAGAATTTATAAGAAAACTTTAAATATACCCATTTTAATGATACTTACTTCTGGCTTCCTTTAGCTTAGAGAAATGATTACATTTTCCAAATCAGCTGAACATTTTAAAACATTTAATATGTTCTAATTTTTAATGTATTGTGTAATACAGTCATTTATTTTCTATCTATTCTATCCACTTTTGTCAATATCATTTGATGTAATTAGGAAACATTTTATGATGTCTGAGTGAAATGTCAACTCAAGGTTTTTCTGTTAACTTGATAAAAACATGAAAGAGGATTGCTAAGATTTGTAAATAGTTTTTAGATACCAAATTCTGTTTTGGCAGTTTCTTACAGTCTTACAGTGCCAACTGAAAATAAATACTTTGGGGTCATACAAAGTTGTTCACTAATAGTATAATTTATTACCTTTAAAATATGTAGTAGTAAAAAAAAAAAGATTTAAATAGATTTACGGACATTTGCTACCATGTCGAAAGTGGAAATTGAGGTCAATTTTTTTGTTAATAAACAAAGCTTTGATCATTTAAAAACAACGTATTATAGTTTTGAATACTCTTGTGAGATATTTTTAAGGAACAAAAATATATTTTTTAATTTCAGCCGTCTGGGCTTAGAGATGCTATGCTGGGCTCTACAAAGAAAAGACAATTAGAAAACACAGCGGTCAGATAAAATTTAATTGCCAAAGTACACAGGAGATGAGAGAGCAGAAAAGATGCAGAAAAGGAAAAGTTGTCCAAGTGTTTAAGTCTGATCAGGATGTTAGAAGGTAGTCGGTCTGAAGTATATGCTCATTAAAACAAAGGCCCACTCAAACCCAAGCCCGGAAAGGGCAGGGGATGCTACTTTGCCTGTGTAAGGAAACTTCCAGATCTTAAATAGACTTTGGGGGTAAGCAACAAGACATCAAAGTTGATAGTTAAACTGGGTGTGGTAGTGAATGCCTTTAACCCCTATATTGGAGAAACTGAGGCAGGCAGATGTTTGTGAATTGGAGGCCAGCCTGACCTACACTTGAGTTTTAGGCTAGCTGGGGCTACACAGTGAGACCCTGTCTCAAACACACTGACAAAGCCAACGAACACAAAAATGTCGATGTTTAAAAGTTGACACTTAAACAGAATCAGCTCCCAAAGGACCATCGATGCCAGGTTGAGAGGCCCGATATTGTCCCTGTGTGTGGTCCTGTGCAGTCCACGTCCTTGTGCAGAGTTGGGATATGCTGAATGCTGACTGGAACTTGAAATCAAGAAGCCAGGAAAGTGATAGAGGTGAGGAAGGGGAAGGCGCATGGGTGAAGCCCTACAGTGTGAGGGATAGGAAGAAGGTAAGGGTGACTCCTAGCTTTGACTGAAAACCATAGAAAACCGATGCAATAGGGAAAACAGGAAGAACAGTAAAATACTACACAAGACGCTGTCACCTGAGTAACGGCATAAGGTCACAGTAGGTAGGTATTCACATCCAAGTCTATGTAACAGTATACTGACGTGTCACCTTTACAAGACAACTCGACCAAGCCAGGACGTGGTGGCACAGCCTTTGATCCCAGCAGTTGAAAGGCAGAAGCAGGTAAATCTCTGTGAGTTCAAGGCCAGCCTGAGGGGTAGAGCTAGTTCTAGGACAACTAGGCCTACATACACACACACACACACACACACACACACACACACACACACACACACACGCGCGCGCACACACATCTTGAAAATTCAAAGGGGTAAAAAAAAAGACAACAAGAGTAAGTGTGAACATAAAGAAACTATTACCCTCTAAGTAATAGAAGTGGACGAACTGTGAACAAAAGCGGGGCTAGTCTAGACTCAAGAGAAAGACACTTCTCCATGTTTCTAGATTCATCCCTCAGAACTGGATGCTCTGTGAATGCTCAACATCCAATAAGAACACTCTCTGCAGCCCTTTAATTCATGTCTGCCGAAGCCAGCATACTTACGTGAACGCACATTAGCCTCCCGTTAGAATAAGAACCTAGAGATTGCAGAATGGAATCTGAGAGTATTTGGTTCCCATATATTTTACTTGCTTTCCTCCTGACCCCCACATCTCAAAACCACTGTAACCAGATGATCCTGTGTAAGATTACTGAGTAAATCATATCGCCTTTCTACTTGAGACTCTCAACTCGAGATTTAAGATTTAAGTCAGGCCTTTCCGGCGGTGACGACCTCCCTACGAGACTGTGCCTCTTGCAAAGGATCTCCTTCATCCCTCTTCAGAGAAAGAGAAGAAGAAACACAAGGTGCCTGGTGCAGAGCCCCACCTCCTACTGCATGGACTTCATGAAAATGCCCAGGAAGCTATAAAATCATCACGGTCTTTAGCCATGCACCAATGGTAGTCTTGTGTGTTGGCTGCTCTGCTGTCCTCTGTCAGCCTACAGGTGGAAAAGCAAGGCTGACGGACATTCCCTCAGGAGGAAGCAACACTGAAAGCCCCTGCTTCAAGATGAGTGGGGACCTTCCCAATAAACACATTCTGGACGTGTGCGTGTGTGTGTGTGTGTGTGTGTGTGTGTGTGTGTGTGTGTGTGCGCGCACGCGTGCGTCCATGCGTGCGTGTGTGTGTGTGTGTGTGTGTGTGTGTGTGTGTGTGTGCGCGCGCACGCGTGCGTCCATGCGTGCGTGTGTGTGTGTGTGTGTGTGTGTGTGTGTGTGTGTGTGTGTGATTTAAGTCAGACAGTTGAGTATGCAAGCCACCTGAGGTGTCCTCACACTGACCAGTGACTCTTGGCCTCATAAAGACAGAGGACTGTCTACACTGGCTCAAGCTAGCAGTGACAATGGAAGGTTTGCAGGTTTGAGTTCGCTTCATGTTTATTTTAAAACAGTAAGGATACACATCCAGAGAGTCAGAGCAGAGTGCTTTCTGCCACGTGCCATGCTTTTCAATGTGCTGTGCAGACTAATCTCTCACTGAGGGATAAGAGGAAATCTGTGCGCAGGTGAGTGGGACAGTTCTGTGCCTTCAGCGTTTCGAGTAATTTGTGCGGAATCATCTGTAGCTCATTGATGAACTGACAGCTCTCAGGCAAGATTTATTTTCCTGAAAAAAAATATATATAAGAAAGGATTTGGAGCTTCAGTTGATTCTTTCCGTGAGATATGTCCTTTTTAAAATTGAATTATTTTAGAATTTTATACATGTATACTATATTTGTATTATTTTAACCTGGCCCTCTCCAGTTCCAAACTCCTCCTATGTTCCACCTCCAACGCCCTCTCAAAATCATGATTTTTCTATAATTAGTACCTTCATATGTATGTGTGTGTATACACATGTATATGTACATGTACATGTACATACACAGAGTTTATTTACTGTTCCTCATATGTACTTGTACTTGGGGGTGACCACTAATGATTGGATCATCTACCCTGACATTCATTCCTGGAGAAAACTGTTTCTTCCTCTCTCCATAGCCACTGTCTGCCTATAGCTATCCCACCATAGCTTGGGCATTTGAAATGTCACCATCTATGTTGGCATGTTGCCAGCACTGTCCGGTCATTATGCAGGTCTCGGTTAGGCAACCCTGGTGTTGAGATCTTGCAGGTGCAGCTTCTGTGCCGTCTGTAGAAGACACTATCAAACCACAAACGTTCTGGCCCTTGGTTCTTACGTTCTTTCCACCCCTTCTTCCTAGATGTCTTCTCAGCCTTAGGTCAAAAGTTGTGTTGTATATGTTTCAACTCATGCTAGGTGTGGGATGGTCACGCATTCTCTGTATTTTGACCAGTTTTAACAGCCTTCACTTGCTGGGGGGAGGGGAAGGGAGAAGCTATGTTGAGGGATGAGAGCTACACTTACCTGAAAATTCCACGGTTTCATTTTTCTTGACTGCTAGATCGAATTCTCGTGTGTTCTTTTTCACTATCCATTTATCAGTTGAACACCATGGAGGCTATATTTATTTCCTAGCTAATGGAAATAGGGTGGCAATGAACATGACCAAGCAAGTCTCCCTGGAGTTGAATCCTAGATCCTTTGGGCATGTGCCAAGGAGTGGTCTAGTTGGTTATTTTGATAGATCAGCTTTTAGTTGCTTTTAAGTTGCCTTGTGGGTATCTTGTCATAGTCACAGAAAAGTAACTAACACACCTACACACACCCCATCTTCTCTGCAGTGGAGCTTCTGCTAATCTGCACAGTAAAAGGGCATAGTTCTCAGAGAAGTGACATTTCGGTGAGACCAAAAGAGGTTTGTGTACACCATGCATTTCACCGTGAGTGTCTGTGTGACTGAATTTACTTTACACTCCTAAGTTTAAACCATTGTCCTACCGCATTGAGGAAAGTGTCTTAGAAACACAGTGGCTGAAGTTAACTTGACTAGAAATTTCTTATTCTAGCTTTATAATTAATGCACTGCTTTACCCACAGTCTGACTCTGATGTCCCTCAAATCTGTACCTTCTTGTCGAACCATTTTTAAATGTGTTAATTTGGGGTAAGATAGCCAATCTAAGCTTGCCAAGCTTTCTCTTGGGGATAGACCTCAAGAGGAAGTCAATGTAGATCAAGATGGGTTCAGTTAAGTCAATATGTGACAATTACTAAAGAAAGATCTCATGCGCTAAGACAGTAAGAAAGCCAGGCTGCCTTCTGCATCACTGATGCCTCCTTTTAGTCTCTTTTGTTTCTGTGTCTTCAAACACTTGCTGTATTATACAAAATGTCCCTATGTCCTTTGCACTAATGTGGTGTCACTAATATCTACCAAGTTCTTTCATTTGTTCTAACTTTCCAACTATATGCCTGAGTCATTTCGGAGTTCTGAGATGTCTATGGTTCAACACTAACGATGTTATTCAGGTAAATAGTAAAAAGTTTATGCTGTTTTATACTTTTAGAAAACTTGCCTAGTAGTCTATGCAGAAAGAAGTTCATAACTGAACACTTTTAAGGAGGCATCCAAGCTAATAGATGGTTGCAAAGTCTCTGACTTTACCCAAATACTTCAGCTATTTTTTTCCCTTTTTTGAGACAGGGTCTCATGGAGTGTGGGTTGTCCTTGATCTCTCTATGTGACTGAGGGTGACCTTAAATTTCTGATCCTCCTATCTCCATCTCCCGAGTATTCAATTACAGGCATCTGCTACCACACCCAGTTCATGCTGTGCTGGGAATTGAACCCAGGGCTTCTGGTGAGAGGCAAGCACTACTAAGCTTTATCCCCAGCTTAGTCAACCTTAAAAAAACAAAAACATCATCTAACCCATTTGAGGACAAAAAAAGGAGTCAATAACATCTTTTTTTTTCCTTCTGCTTCCTCAAACTTTTCGAAGAAAGATTAACTGCGGAACATACTGTTTTCTTTTAACTGTGGACATACTTGATTTCCATACGTGATTCATTTCTACTCCGAATTTCCTCACATATTATTATGACGAGTGACTTTCTTGAGATACTACGGGCTCTCACAACACAATCTGGCTCAGTTTATCATTTAACTGGAAGAATATTCATGCAGTCATCAGTTTGTTTCTAGCAGAACGATGTCTGGAAAATCAATTCTGCTTCTTGTTCCCCTGGGACCTGCCCAATGACTGACGCTCATAATCCAAGGCCTGGCGTTACTTATCTCCCTGGAGTGTGAGATGTTAGTCATCTTCCTCATATGGAAGCCTGACAGCACACCACAGAAGCAGATAGCGTGGCTTCTCAGAACCAGCCTGTTTCTGGGTTTACTTAGAAAATTTCCTCTGCTTTTTACCCTAATATATTGGTTTGAAGTGGAGAGAGCTGATCCTTGGCCTCATATCATGATCTTTCTGGCCCAAGAGAAGTGAGTCTGTGATTCTTGTTTTCCCTAAACACCGCCAGCCTGGTATTCATGCCTTCATAAATGGTTCCTATGTCTGAGCCTTTTTCTTTCAACTTTCCCCTCAATTCGTCTCGGCTCCTTAATCTAATAGGATGTCAAAAGTCTTCCCCTCCTTGAGCCATTCAGATGACTCGTAGAGTGATGGCACTTTCTGGTGGGCCTAGTGACCTGAGTTTATGGTCATATGTTGTATTGTGATGTCCACGAATATGTGCACGCACACACACACACACATACACACACATACACACAGTTAACAACCAATCAAGTAAATAGATATAAAAAAAATTCACGCGTTCACTCTGAATACTTGTACCAAACTTCTCTCCCATCTCTTTAAAAGTAGGGCACTTAATAACATTTCTCCTGACATTTTAAAAGGAGGCTCATTAGCATATATGTATTACCTATAATAGTGTGTTCCATTATATAATTCTCATACATGCATATAATATATTTTTATTGTATTTGAGCTCATTACCCTTTTGGTTCCATCTTATCAAACCCTAACCCTTCCGCTTTGATGATTTTTTTTTTCTTTTTTGGTCAATAAACAGGTAAGTTTAGTTGAGGTTACTTGCAGGAGCATGGATGGGGGTTATTTATAGGTGCATAGGCAACTGGCCAGTGGCCACACCACTGAAGGAAACATCCTTCCCCCTCCCAGCAAATCATCAGCGACCTAGAAATCCTCAGGGAGGAGCAGAGCTTTGTGAACGCCGTGACATGATGGTGAATGGCCCATTCATCATAACAAGAGTACTTTCAAATCTGTGGTACATCTTAACAGTATGTTAAAAGAAACAGAGTCAGCATCTGCAAAACTTCTCTCCATGATCAAGTTCGTGTTGATGGTCCTTTTATTCAAATTTGATCGAAGTTTTAACGTGCTCTTTCTGTAACCATTAAAATTTTCTTCTATGACCTAGAGAGACGGTGCACACCTTTAATTCCAGCCCCTGGGAAACAGAGGCAGGCAGATCTAGGTGAATTTGAGGCCAGCCTGGTCTACAGAGTGAGTTCCAGGACAGCCAAGGCTACACAGAGAAACCCTGCCTCGAAAAATAAAACAGCTGCTATTATTGGTCTCCTTTTTGTGATTTCAGCATCTACATTTTTTTTTTACAATTTTCCACAAAATTATTATAGATGACTGGATAAGAATGTTCTCAACTTTCTTCATACAGTTTCCTACTTTCCCAATTTAATGAATTTGCCTTTGAATGTTCACTTTCTTATCCATTTTACAGTCATCTGGACCCTCTTCCCCTGATACCATCATCCTAAGCTTCTTTGAAACTGGAATATCCAAGTGTGTGTTTAACTCACATTCTTAAGCAATAAGTTCCCATCTGAAAGGCAGACTCAAGTAACCTCCAAACCGTATTTCTCACATGCTGGAAGCCAATTCAGGTTTAAAGAGAGATGGGTTTAAAAGAAGGCCCAAAACAGAGATTGTTGGAAAGCCACTCTACGAATGCCATCCTTTTGTTTATATCTGTTTTTGAAATCATACTCGAGTTTCTGTTACTTTGGTTTGTAGCTTAAAGTGTTGTACAGGTAAATTATGCAAACTGTCATTAGCAAAAATAGCCTGTTACCCTTTGCCAATACACTTTCAGAGAAGTCACTGTTCCTGGGAAATAGGATGGTAGCTATCTTTTTGTAACCTACAGTTTTTTTTCCCCCAATGGGTATAAATCATTAGGAATAAATTGTGTTCTGTCATTGTAGCCAGTAATTGGTGACATTTTCTTGTCACTATGGGATTATAAATAACAACGATATATGTCCTGTCAACAGATTCATTATATTTTGAAAAACGTAAACCTGTAGTCTGTTTCTTTTAACTGTGTTTTGCATATTTTTCATATTAAGTATGACACTGACATCTTTAGATGTTTAAAATAATCTTGACAGGAGTTTGGATTATTAATAACTTCTAATTATTTTATTGTGCATTAAATGCATTTTGCTTATATTTCTTCCTTGGCTCACCTTCTTCCCAAAGCATTTTGTTTGCTAGCAGATGTTTGATAATTATCAATTAACAGATAGTCATTTTTAAAAGTTAAACCTGCAAGCGTAAGTATTTTAGTATACCACAACATACCTCAAGATACAAAGTAATTATTTTTAAAAGTCTTTAAGATTTTTAATTACACAGTAAATATTGGCTACCCATCTCATACTGAAGAAGACATTACCACAGACCACATCCCATAGCCATTGGCATTAAATGAGCCTATCTCTCCTCAGTTCAAGTGTCCTGTCCCCATTACATCTCACTGGAAGCATGGGATTCTCTAATTTTCAGTCAGTTCTTTGGTTTCTCGAAAGTCTCATTTTTTTTTCTTTCATCTTCAAAACCATGACAGTAAAGCTCCTGCTGGCTTACATACTGACCCCAGCAGGTACGCTCACTCTGTCTTCCTAGAAAACTTTACCAGTCTTGCACTGGAAGTCAGTGAACCATGACTTACAGCACTCAGCATCTCACTTAGTCACTGAATCATTTGGGAAGTTTTGGGATCCCCGGCCCTAATGAGGAGTCATCTTCTGAATGTCCCTTTGGTTCTCCTTTGGGGTATGCAACAGTTTTGGAATTGATTTCAGATTCTCATTTCATGAAGACATTGTTATCCAAAATTCCATTTTTATTTATATGTAACATTCAGGGCAATTGTGTGTGGTGGTTTAAAGAAAGCAAAGCCTATGGGATTAGAACTAACTCTTTTAAGGACTCCGTTCACGTGTGCACCTTGGACCTCTCTGGTCACATGACTTATCACTAGAGATTTGTGCCTTAGCTTTTCATTGTTCCATTTTCCAGCCCTTCAAGGGTCTGGTTCCCTGCAAAGTCGTGATGATTTCCTGTTTCGTCTTGTGTTAAGTGCCTCACAATCCAGAGAGTTCTGCTCTTTCTTTGGTGGCTATGGGACACTCAGTCAATATCTTTTCTACTGTTTCTCATCTGAAATCCTATGATCGTCTAACACTAAAAGAGGGGCTGCAAGCTAAACATATTCTCTCGGTCCTTCGCAATGGAAAAAATTTTTAAAGTTTTTCCAAACACGAACTGCTATAAAATTTGAAAACACAATAAACCTGCCCAGTGACTTACATTACACATGTTTCATCCTGGCAATCATGATGATTTACCCATGTGAGCTCAATTTTCTCTTTTTTTCCTTCCCACTTATTTACAAATCAGTTCCAAAACTTCCTCAAGTTTATTCCTTTGCTTTACTCCCCTGTTTAAAAATCATTCCATTGCCAAATACTTCCATGAAGTTCAAACCCTTTAATTACTCAGAACTCCTCTTTAGTCTTAGGTAAATAGGTATTGAAAGATATTGGTCAAAATTTCTGCATTCTTTTATTCTTTTCTTCCTTCTAGAAAGTTTTATTTTGTCTTCACTTCTCTTGATCTTTCTTCAAATCTGTCCTGTTCCCCAGCAGAGAGTAGATAGGGGTCAAATCAAACTACACAGAAAGACTTGAGTTCTCAAAGTTCTCTTTCTTGGTATTTAAACTCTTATTTTATATAACTCTCTGGTTTTTGGTCCTTCCTTCCTCTCTTCCTCTCTCTCTCTCTCTCTCTCTCTCTCTCTCTCTCTCTTTCTCTTTCTCTCTTTCTTTCTTTCTTTCTTTTTCTTCCTTCCTTCATTTCTTTCTCTTCCTTCCTTCCTCTCTCTTTCTTCCTTTCTCTCTCTTCTTTCTTTCGTTCTTTTTCTTCCTTCCTTCATTTCTTTTTTCTTTCTTTCTTTCTTTCTTTCTTTCTTTCTTTCTTTCTTTCTTTCTCTTTCTTCCTTCCTTCCTCTCTCTTCCTTTCTCTCCTTTGTTTCTTTCTTTCATTCTTTCTTTTTCTTCCTTCCTTCCTTCCATTTCTTTTTCTTTCTTTCTTCCTTCCTTCCTTTTTCTTCCTTTCTTTCTTTCTATTTTTCTTTTTCTTTTTTGAGGAAGACTTTAAAATGAACTCTGTAGTATTGCCCATCTAATAAGCAAACCTTGGGATTATTTCCTCTTTGCTTTGATCATTGCTGACAGGTGACAGCCTGCAGTTGTCCCCTGGCTAGCCTTAGTGATCAAAATACTTCCAGTATCTTGAAGTTGTCCTTGAACTGGCTCATCATTAAAGGTTAATACTGTTCTCCATAGTTTCTAAGGCATTAAGCATTAATATGGTATTATTTGGAGAATATCTGTGTATCTGAAAGCAAAAAACAAACAACAACAAAATGTTGCTAAGTGTGTTCTGTGCAGTCTGGAGTGCTTGTCTAAAGAAGATGCTCTATTAAATATTTTTAACAACTAGGGGCTAGGGTTATAAGTTGGCAGCTGAGGGCATGCTAAGCATGCACAAAGCCTTGGCTTCAATAAGCAGTGGCCAAATATAAATGAAGAAAATTAAAATTCAATTACCGAATTAACGGATGGATGGATGAAGTGCTCACGGAATGAGGCGCAGTATCAGAAACTGTTAGGAAGAATCAATACAGACAAGTCTTATCCCAATGCCACCGAACTGTTTAATTTTCTCAGTGAAGGAATAAATATGTGTATACTCTACACTCCTTATAAAGACCTTCATGCTGAGGATCCGTTTTTAAATCACTTCTGTGACGGGAAAATGAATGCATTGACTTCTATGACATACTGTTTTAATTAGAATCCAGACCATTCAGGACTCCGTATTATGCTTGCTTCTTATTTGCATCTAGCAGATTGTCTTTTCTAGATGATTTATCCACATACATAACGAGAAATTTTAAACATTAAATTTATTGCACATCATCATTATATATTAAAATGTTTTCATAATCTTGAGTACTTTAACATGCCACATGTTCTTATACACATAATTTACATCAAGAATTTCTTCAGTAAAGTCTACACTGTCATAGGGAGCACTTTAGAAATCAATACAGTAGGGTACTATATGGAGAAAAATATTTCTCTAAGTACCCCCTGGTGTTCCCATTAATTTGTTTATTATCAAGGTCTTTATTAGGAATATAGTTGCTAATGTAGGCCTGTAATAAACACAGTATAATTGAATTTTCAATATTTTGTCACCTGGGAGTAATTTTCTTACAAGACCTCTGCTCTGTCTTCTCCCTAATTGTCAACAGTTATTCAGTATTGCCACATTAATGTCACCAAGCATCAAAAGGTATCTACCTGATTGCATTATGTTTAGAGATAGTCATTTAAAGCTCTCGGTGTTTTCTCTATACATTGTTTACCTTAATTTAAAATAATATTGGAAATGGTGTAACTGTAATGGATCAGAATAGTTTGAAAATAAAATTGAAACTGCAGCTAAGATCGGCTTGGGAGGAGTCAGGGACCAACTTCTGAGGTCACATGGGAGCCTCTCCTTAGTGAGCTGGGGCTATTTCAGAGTCACATTCCCTTTTGTTAGTAGCCTCTGATTAGTCGGGAATTATAATTATTATGTTACCTTATACTGACATATATGTGATGTAATTATAATTACATTGTGCTATGTAGCTCAGATAATTTGCTGCTAAATGTAAACAAAGACAATAACAGCTGTCATTGGTAGATACAGGTGGACTGATCCAAAAGCAAATAACCTTTGCCAGAGCCGTATAGACAGAATTGAACAATTCACACACCCAAGCTCAAGACATCAGCCTGGGACACTCCCGATTTATTCTCTTCTCCCTGTGTGACCAACACAGCCCCCTTTCACTATTGAAATGTTCTCGTTTGTTCATAATGGTGAATGGTCATCCATCCTAAAGCACGTTTTTAGTTTAGTTACTACCTCCTCTATCTCCTCAACAACTGGTCAGCGAGCTCTACAGAGGAATTAAAACAACTGCACTTAGATTCCGAAAGCCAATACTTCACCTTCCTTGCAAAACATTCTCCGAATCAGTTACCTCTGGACATAAAAAAAAATCACAGTTTTAATGAAATCTCTTCATTGTCTGTGTGGTTCTGCCCCACTATGTAAAACAAAACCAACACAAAAATAAAACAAGCAAACAAAATCAAACTATGTAAGGCAATTTCCCAAGCAGTATTCTCCATAGTTGGTAGCAATTGAACTTGGAAACACTGGCAAGTTACTGTAGCATCCTGTGGGTGGCCATGCAGGCGATCACAGCAACCACATTGTATCATGGGGTCACGGGACAGCCAATCTCTGTATTCAGTATCAGAGACAAATTCAGTGGAAATTGGGTTTATGCTTCTTGAAGTCCTGTGTGAGTTTGTGTAGGGCAGAGAAGTAGAAGCGAAGTCTCCAAAGACTGTGGCCAGCCTCCCAAGGACAGCGAGCTTTGGGACTGTTGTTCTCATTGTACTAATAAGGCAAAGAGAGGCTTAACTCTGTCTCTTTGAACCCTGCATGTTCCAGCATGCAGACATCTGGAGAGATGCAGACATCTGGACATGTTCTCTGTCCTTGTGAGAACTGCTACAGCCCAAGCAAGCCTCTGAAAAGTTCTCGTGTTAGCATCTTAATTCCCACATTCATATGTAGGCAGTTTGGATTTTATGAGGGCATGAGAATGGGCCCCACATGGTGGCATTAGTGGCTTTATAAGATGATGCGTTCCCTGTCTTATCCCATGACACCTTCTGGCATGTTATAAGATGTAAATGGTGGGATTAGAGAGATGGCTCAGCGGGTAAGATCACTGACTGCTCTTCTGAAGGTCCTGAGTTCAAATCCCAGCAACCACATGGTGGCTCACAACCATCTATAATGAGATCTGACACCCTCTTCTGGTATGTATGAAGACAACTACAGTGTACTTACATATAATTATAAATAATTATAAATAAATCTTTGAGCCGGAGCTAGTGGGGTTGACAGGAGTGAGCGGAGGTCCTAAATTCAATTCCCAGGAATTTCATTCACAAACATCTGTACAGTTACAGTGTACTCATATACATAAAACAAATAAAACTTTTTTTAAAAAAAAGATGTAAATGTCATGTTATAAGATGTAAAAAGAAAACTCTCACCTGATAAAGGGCCAGTGCAGACACCGTGTTCTTGGAGTTCTTCAGAACTGTGAGCCAAATAAACTTCAATTCCTCATAAGATATCCAGCCTCAGGGATTTTATAGCAAAAGAAGACATGAAGGAGTTTAAAAGTCCAATGGAAAAACATCTTATACAAGAAAAGCCCAAGAATGTATAGTCAGAATAACACAAGGGAAAAATCTGACTGTAGAGAGAAAGAATAGCTAGGGGAGGTAAGGGTAGGGGGGAGGGGAAATAGCTAAGGACAGGATGCGATTAAAGCAGAAACCTGAAAGATCAGCGTGGCAGGCAACGTTGAGAGGAGGCTTTGTGGAAAAAGAACAATGAGAAAAAAAAATAAAGACTCTACAGGGAAACACTATGGTCCCAGAGAAGCCGGACGACTATAAAACAGAGCTGAAACTTACAAAATAGTGGGAGAAGGGAAGAAAGGCAGATTTTGTATTTCTTAAGAATTTGAATTTTTTTTTTAAAAAGTATTTCAAATTCTAGAAGCTATTTCTTTCCAAAATTGCTATGGGAAGCCATGAAAGGCTTTTGTCCCCCACCCCTTGTTATATTTGATTTGAGTTCTATTCTGGGATGAAACCCAGTCCCTTTCATACCCAAAGTACAGCGCTCTACCCCTGAGCTGCACTCGGCAGACCCAGGAAAAGGTTTTGAACACGGAAAGATGTGATCCGACTTGCCCAGGATGACAGAGTCAATAATTTGAAGCTCTGGAATTGAACTCAGTCCAATCAGACCCCAGAACTTAACTCCATATTCTAAAATAGTTTCTTTCCCCTGAGACTCTAGAAATAGCCAAGTATATGAGAGAAGGTATATACCGTTCCTAGGTATATACCAGGCATATGGTGATTGTAATCAGGGAGATAGAGTCCTGGGTAATGCTACTTAATACCCTTTAATACAGCTCCTCATGTTGTGGTGACCCCCCAAGCATAAAATTGTTTTCATTGCTACTTCATAACTGTAATTTTGCTATTGTTATGGATCGTGATGTAAATATCCAATATGCAGGATATTTGATATGCAATTCCCATGGGAGTCCTGACTCACAGGTTATGATCCACTGGATTAGTGGATAAAAAGGCAATTCAGGGGAAAACAAAGAAAAAAAAAACCTTTATGTTTGAAAGAAAACATGTGTCCTGCCCATAGCAGGTTGCCAGTGGTTTACAAAGGTAATTTAAAGAAGGAACAGAGCTTTTGATGCAAGGGTGAGATATGTGTCTATAATTCACTAGTTTTACACTGTTGAGGGTGTCTGGGAAGGTAAGTGGTATCAAAATGTTCAATGTTTCAAAAACTTGTGGTAATAGCCATGTATGTGGGCACACTCATTTAATCCCAAGGTTCAGGAGGCAGAGGCAGGCTGATCTCAATGAACTCAAGCCCAGTTTAATGTACATAGTGAGTTCCCAGACCACACAGGGCTATATCTGAGGCCTGTTTCAAAACTAATAATAGTGTCAAATAATGAGAGCCCACCGCAACGGGATGCAGGAGAGGCTGTGCGATTGAGGTTCTGAGAGACATCTGTACAGACATCAAAATACTATTTTTAAAGTCTCTCAACTGTGAGAGTGTATGTGGCTTGAAAACTCAGTTTCCGGTTTACATAAGGCCACAGGCTGCTTTCCTGTTTCATTGGGAGGCAGATTTGTTTACCAGTGATGCGACCACATTCAACTCAGTCTTTCGCAGGCATCCCAGCAGAGGTCATCACAATCTCCCACACACATCCTCTTCATCCATCCTACCTCACCCTAAACCTTCCTGTCTTTGGCCAGGAGCATGGACAGACGAGGCTGCAAGGCCAGGACTTCCATTGTCTTCCAGCCAGCAAAGAGAGGATAACCCCTGCTTGTACTTGAGCATTGAGGCTGATGCAGTGTCCCAGAAGACACACCTCTGCGTGACTCTGACTAGGGACAGTATCAGACTGTGGCTGTGAGACTTGGCCAGGCAGGAGTGTGACAGCTAGGAAACAGATTGGTCTGCAAACGCTCCCGATGGAGGGAAATCTCGGAAATTAGAGACAGAAAAGCCTATTAGTCAATTCCCTTGCCAAAGGTAAAGTGATCCCTAGGGTGTGTTCCTACTTGTCTGTCCATGTTATATAATATATATGTTATATATGTCAGTAAAGAGAAGGGGCCATGTGACAGAAAAAGACCCAGAACTCCTAAAAGGCTTAGGTACAGGGATGAGAAAATATCTAGTATCTTCTAAAGTCAATGGAAGGATTTTTGAAGATAATCACTAATTGGGTTTTCCCCCCTTTTGAACTAAAGGTTTTAATAGAGATAGAAATTGCCACAAAAGATATTATGGCCATTATGGGTTTTTATGTTTGATTTTCATGGTACTGGATATCGAATACAGGAGTCCGTCCGTACACGGGCGGTGAGCGGTCAGCCATCGGGCCATGTTCTCAGACCTACTGTGTTCTTTTCCTCCTGAAGAGCCGGGCATTGCTTCTGTAGGGAGAAGTGAGTTTACTCTTATTATTTCTCATCCTCCTTTTGGCGAGGAACACAAGGTTTTGAGTGGACTATTTTTTAACATCACATGAATTAGAATATTTGTGTCGCCTTTCCTGTAATGGGTGTGCTGAGTCTCCTGGGACAGAGCTCCAGTTGGATAGTGAAGAGGGAATGAATGATACGGTAGTTTTGTGGGTTTGATTGAGTATCTATAATAACCATTAAGAGAGACAGATCTTTGTTGCTAACAATCAGATACAGAGATGCTAGTGGATAGAGAGTAATGTCTCAATGGCTTCCTGTGTGCCTAGATCATCAAGTCATTTTTAAGAATTAAAATGAGCTAATTCTTAAAGAAGCTATGCATTAGTGACTTATTTTGATTTTAATTACCTTAAACCAGATGGATGATTCACTAAACAGGCTTTGATTGTCTGATATGGGCTTTTTGTTTGGTTGTTTTTTTTTTTTTTTGTTTTTTTTTACTACTTCAATTTTAGAGGGGACGGAGAGTTATTTTCTAATTATACCCAGGCATTTAGTGTTCACTTCACATATAAAATACTAACTCAACTGGGCAATGCCATTTTGTTTTCTCTCTCTCTCTCTCTCTCTCTCTCTCTCTCTCTCTCTCACACACACACACACACACACACACACACACACACACACACACCACTAAAGGTAAGGCTTTGGCAAAAAGTGTGGAGAGACCCATAGGCTAATAGCCTTTGTATCAGTACTTTCTCCCTTTCTTACTGAATGCATGCGCATGCTCAGACTCTAAATCCCGATGCTGTCAGCTTAGGGTCCAGCCTGCGGGTCCATACCATCCCTAACACTGCATCCTTGATGCTGTCAGTTTAGGGTCCAGCCTCAGGGTCTGTACCATCCCTAACACTGCATCCTTGATGCTGTCAGTTTAGGGTCCAGCCTCAGGGTCTGTACCATCCCTAACACTGCATCCTTGATGCTGTCAGCTTAGGGTCCAGCCTGCGGGTCCGTACCATCCCTAACACTACATCCCAGATGCTGTCAGCTTAGGGTCCAGCCTGCGGGTCCATACCATCCCTAACACTGCATCCTTGATGCTGTCAGTTTAGGGTCCAGCCTGCAGGTCCATACCATCCCTAACACTGCATCCTTGATGCTGTCAGCTTAGGGTCCAGCCTGCAGGTCTGTACCATCCCTAACACTACATCCCAGATGCTGTCAGCTTAGGGTCCAGCCTCAGGGTCTGTACCATCCCTAACACTGCATCCCAGATGCTGTCAGCTTAGGGTCCAGCCTCAGGGTCTGTACCATCCCTAACACTACATCCCAGATGCTGTCAGCTTAGGGTCCAGCCTGCGGGTCCGTACCATCCCTAACACTACATCCCAGATGCTGTCAGCTTAGGGTCCAGCCTGCGGGTCCGTACCATCCCTAACACTGCATCCCAGATGCTGCCCTGATCATTCAGCCAGAACGAAGAGTGGAGACGTAGAATCCATAGAGCTTCCAATGCATACTGTCCTTGAACACTTTCCTCACAAACATATTTACAGGGTTTGCTTTGTAAGCTTGCCTTTTTCATGTCACCCAGCACCGGCTAATACCATGCCTGTCAGATTTGTAGGTGGAGTCCTCTGTCACCCCCCCCACCCCCTCCCCTACCCCCTAACTCCCCCTACCCTCCACCCCTGCTTCTAGGGTCCCATCTCTTTGATTCTAGATCATTCTCTAGAATTCAGAAGTTGTGCTAGGTACTTCTTGTTGTGACAAAAGAAAATTTTTATTTGACTCATTAAAATGATCAGGTAGACCTTACTCAAAGATGTTTGCAATTGGTACCAAGACTATTTGGGACATACCCAAGAGAAGTTAGATACTCATAGCCCGAGGAACTTACTTATCTGAGTGGAGAGAGTAAAGGATGAACAGTTATTTAGGGAAAACATCACAAGTTAGGCTTAAGGGGCCTTGCTAAACCGACAGGATTCTTGCTTACCACAGGCAAATAAATAAATAAATACATACATAAATAAATGCATGTATAAAGAAGAGTTTGATCACATTCTACAGCAGAGCTTTGTCTCTAAATGGACTTAGCAGGGCTTTTGCTGAAACTGGTTTCTTCAACCCCACCAACATGGAAGGAAGCCATGTTTGTAAGCTGTGGCAGGGGAGAGAGAGAGAGCCACCCCTCGGTGTGATGGGCAGCACCTTGCTTTAAGCATGGCCACCGCAGGCTCTAACGGGAGACAGGACTGTAATTCTGAGCACAACAAACTTACCCCGTTGGTATCTTTTTTGCTGTACCCTCTGCCATGTTTATTGGGCCTAAGAAGTCTGGACTTCAGGTTTCAGGCAAGATGGATGGTGTGGAGCAGAAGAGATTTGAGAAAGTGTTTGGGAAATGACTCAGCTCAGGAAGGATGCGCGTCTCTCACACTCGCCCTGAAAAGTAGATTTTTATCAAATGACAAAGTGAATACTCCTCACATGTGACATTTATTCAGGGCCAAAATTATAAAGGAAAGGAGTTAATGTGTTTATTCTCTGAAAAACCAGCCAAGTTTTCTTTGAAAATGTCTTAGGAGGTTCGAAAAGAAAAATTGGTTTCCCCCCCCACTTTGAAAGTATAAACTGTTCTTACAATGAGTTGGAGAGAAACCTTCAGCGTGTACTCGGCTAGATGTCCATCAGGGGCTGTATTACGTGTGTTTACAAACATGATCATGAACAAAGAAGTGAACTTGTCTCATTTATCCCTCCCTAAAACAAAACAGAATAGCGGGTGCTAAGCCAGCCCTTCAACAGTCCAGAAAATAAGGAGGGTTTGCCGGCTGTTTCAGTTTCTTGCCCGTTGGCTTTTAAAAACACCACCAATATTGAAACATTGTTGTTTCCTTTGCCTTCACGCCAGGAATGTAATAGAGAAGAAATGAGTGGATGGCTACTCTCTGTTCTCCAAGTACGCAGGCCAGCCTCCTGCAACTTGAGCCCAAGCTGCTACAGCCCTTCCTTGTCTCCCCGACTTCCTGCTTGGCCCCTCCTCTAATTACTCTTCCCTTTCTGGGATTCCTTTCACAGTTCTCCTTTCTTCCTTCCCTTTATTCCCTCTTGCCCACATTCCACGTTCCTTTTCAACTCCCCTCTTTATTTGCCTATGAGTGCTTCGAGCTAGTATTAAATGTCGAATCTGAATAAGCCCCATCCACAAAATGGTTTTACAGATTTTTTTTTCTTTTGACAATGGTAAAGTTCTGGCCTCCGTGCTGGGGAATTTAAAAGACAGATCAACAACCCCAAAGAGAAGACTTTAATGATAAGTGCGGCAAACGGTTCTCTGGCTTTCCACTCGTGGTTTGTTTTTTTTTTTTTTGCATAGATTAAGCAATGTCTCCATTGTTGTAATCACAAGGACATCATTAGGCATCTGGAAGAAAAACTGTTTCTGTGGTTAAAGTTAAATTCAGAATTCACTCACATATTAAATGTTGACTTGAAAACTCATTGCATGAGCACAGAATCTTAGAAAGTGAATCTGGCAAAAGGAAATTACACTTTACATCTTATAAAGATGTGTGATGCCTGTCAACAAAACTCCACCCCACTACTTGCTAGGGACTTTAAAAATGAGGAGAAAGTGGTCTGGGGTTTAATGGTAAAAAATTAATTTTGTGAGTTTCGCTTATTTTTTTTTTCTGCCACTAAAGGAAATCATTTCAACAAGAAACCAATTCAGAGAGAATTTTGTAAACTGATGGTAAATGCTGTATTTGTTTTGAATTGTGCAACCAGATCCTTTTGTTTTTCCGTTCAAAGGATACATTATTACTATTCCTTATTTTAAAGGCATTAGTTGTTGCTGCTGTTAAGAAATTACTAAGTCTTGGGTAGCCCAAGCTGTCTTCCAGTTGGCTGCATAGGGAATGGTGATGTTGAACTACTGACCTTCCTGCCTCTCCCAGAGTTCCTAGTTACATGTGTGAGCCACCTTTGTCAGATTAGTGCCAGGAGTAAGGTGAGGTTTTCCCCGCTGGCTGAGCAAGGGTTGGGTCACTTCCACAGCCCCAGGGAAGTCTTACAAAGTAACCAAAGTGCTACCAAATTTCACCTTAATTTATGTCACCTTTCCATTTATATCTGGAATAAGTAATAGTTTAAATTGAGAAGTCTACCAAGAATATTGTAAAGTAGTATTCCCGTATGATAAGCAGTAAAATTCCACTGTTGATTGTGAGTGTAAAAAAAGAGGTAAATATAGTAACAATTGTGGGGTGGTAGGGGGGACAACCAGGCCATCGATTAGAAGCTACAGAAGTATCTTTGTGACTTTGGTTTAAGACTTTTAGTAGCAGTAGCTCCATGTGATCAGCTGTCCAAATAATTGTTGACTAGTAAGTGAATTGTCATAAAAATACAGCCTCGTAAATGGGATTCTTAGAAGAAAATCCAGATATTAAGACACACCGCCTGGAATGTTAAGCATATAATAGAGGCAGAGGGCATGTTTTGAAGAGCACACATGATATATGAACAAAGGCCTCAAGTTCTAAGGAATAATAATTGCAGAACAAGACAGCGACCCAGCCATGCTTAGGGTCCTGTGGCTGAGCTCATATGGAAATACATTTGTTTGCCCAAATGGAGAGAGGGGCTTCAGAAATAGCGAACAATCATTGGATCCTGGGGATCCTGAGACTTTCAGCCATCCGAGTGTGCTTGATTGCTTTTTCTTTCTATATAACTGCGTCTTCCCTTGTATCCCATCTCTTCCTCGTCTGGTCAAGCTATAGCACCCTTCCCTGGTGTATTAGTCAGCAGAGAACAGCTGTGGTAAGGAATGCACAAGAAAGAATCACAGTTGGCTCAGTTTTGATGCGTGAGAAGCCGTCTCCTTTGTTTCTGAGTCTGACGAGGAAGAGCAGCATAAGAGAATGAACACTGAAGGGCGGAGCTGCTTGCATTAGGACAACTGAGAAGCAGAAAGAGAAGCGATAAGTGTCCAGGGCATGGTGTACCGAAGACGTTCAAAGGCTCCAGCGGTTCCCTGCTTCCTTCAGCCAGGTCCTACATCATAAGAGTTCTTTGAGGAAATCCGTGCCCCTTAATGTAAGCACTTCTCTCTAGCACCATGAGCCTACATGATTCTGTTGGAGAAATGCTTCATAGCCAAACCATGCAAAAAACCTGGAATCCAGGATCTACTTCCAATCTGGCCTCCCACACTAAAGAACTCTCTCATCTCTACCAGGGTAAATCAGGCTCCCTTCTGTCTGCCTCTAGTCTACTCTTTCTTGACGGATAACCTTGTCATGGCAGGAATGAGAATAATGATAACATAATTAACATTTTTATAGAGTGGGTAAACACTTATAGAGCAGTTTCTATGCAGTGGGCTATGTTAAATCTTTTGAAGTGTTTTCTTTTCAGCCCCCAAACAATCTTTAAGACTCATATTTGGGAGCTAACTGCAAACAGATGATGATTTGAGGCTGCAAAGCTCCAATACTTTGCAGGTTCCTTGGCCACTGTCAGCTGGCCTTGTTCTGACACCCTAAGATGTTGCACTGGACTTCCAAGCATGCAGGAAATCTGCACCATCTTATTTCCATATCCACACACTTACTGTTATAAATGTACTTTTCTTTCCTGGGGAATTTGGAAGATTAACTTCAGCAAAACATCTGAGATTTTTCTTCAACTTCAGTGCATTATCCTGCTCCCCAATCTAAGGTTTAGACCATAAGTGAAATGGAATGGGAAACACTCTGGGCACCCCACTTTCTCAGAACCATTTATCTGTGTCACAAATGTGAGGCTCATTCTGAAAGCCATCTACAACCAGAAGCTGTTGGTCCTGCCACAATGAGAGACAGCTGATCAACTGGTGTGGGCCTGGAAACAGAGCTGAGGGGAGAGGTGCCTTTAAGGCTGCCTTTATACCGAAGCCCCTATTCAGTGATATTGAACCTGGCCCCTTTCATAACTGAAATTTCAAACATAAATTATCCTGTAACATCGCTATAGAAATGTCTGAAGTCATAAATGAAGAGGGATAGAAGATGCCTTTCCCAATGCACCCCACATCATTAACATGTCATATCTCTTTTCCCATTTCAATGAAACTGGGATGTTTTCCAACTTTTTCTCTGATTCTAAGTATTGTGCCTGTGCTGGGGGGTGGGGCGCTGAGAGGGGTGAGGGTGGGGGGGTGGCGGTGGGGGGATGTGTGTGTCTGGATGAAAGTGCTAGTTTTGTGATCTGATCCTCTCCACCAGCTGCCCTCCCCACCTACCCTACAAACCCTGACAGAAACCACACATTCATACAACTTATCAAAGCCAGATCCTTGTTGTAGCCATTTCAGCAAAAATGAGTCAATTTAGGTTTGGTAGATGAAAAAAAAAAAAGAGAGAGAGAGGTTAAAGAACTATGCCCAGGCCATAGAAATTAGACTTCAAAACGGAGCTAAAGTAATTTTAAAACCATTTTACCTGTCAGGAAAAAAAAATTACATATAATAACTTTAAGAATTAGTCATTTCAGCTCAGCAATTTTGGCACAAAGAAATCTGAAATGTAGCTATCTAACAGGGACTGTGACAAAGTAGAAATTAGTTTAACCATACATTATATGATAAACAAAGTCACCTGTATCAATTAAGTTGTTTCTGGGCAAACACAGAGCTGTATTTTCAAAGCATCTCAATAGATGAGTCTTCAAAGGTGGTTTTATGAAGCGGAGGATAGATCCTCAGAGGGTGTCCATCGCCCGCCTCCCTTGGTATGGTTTTATGTTTCATTGACTGTATTAGGATTAAACTCTTTAAGAATGACAGGCTGCAGGAAGGGGGTCCCAGGTGGACCATGGGATCTGCAGGGCCAGCTGTTCCTCAGCTCTGATAATTCTTCTTTCTGAGATTTACAGATCCGTTTTGCATTTGACAGACCACAGTGAGTCTTTGTACTGCCCAGTGCTGATGTTTTAAAGGATAGCAGCTTAATAATTTATTAACTGCAACACTTCCTCTGGGCTTTATCTGTGTGATACCGTCGAGTCACAGAACATTATAACTATGAAGAACTTAACAGGAGCACATTCTAGAAGAGAGCAATGCCTTCCCCCATTGTTTCCCCCTTTTTGTTGTTGTTGATGCCAAAGACTCCTTTGAGAGCTCTTGTTGGTTTACCTGGCTGGAAAGCAGCAGAAAAATGTCCCATTTGTAAAGGGGGATTGCAATATCAGTTTTGAGATTGCTAACAATATGCCTGGGTAGTTAGCAGCATAATGACAGGAAAACATGGTCGGGAGTATGTTTCCAGGCACACTTGAGTCGTCTGTGTACTCCAGAGGCATGCCCTGCTTATCCATTCCCACCTCTGAGCTTTCGCCCGTGCGGCATGCCGGTGCTCCCTTCTCCCTGTTGGTACTCCCTTCTCCCCATTGGTGCTCCCTTCTCCCCATTGGTGCTCCCTTCTCCCCATTGGTGCTCCCTTCTCCCCGCCGGTGCTCCCTTCTCCCCGCCAGTGCTCCCTTCTCCCCGCCTCGTCTGTGTTTGTAGGATGATGTCCAGGCAGCATTTTTCCATGAGGCTTTATTGATCCATTGTAAATGGATGCGCTTCTGCCTTTTCTGACACATTTATAACATTGACACGTCCTACTTTGTGTGATGATTACTATTAACGTTGGCCAATATGCCATGATGACCCCTGTGGTAGTATCCTATCCAGCACAGAATCCTGCTTATGCATTTAACAGATGACTGTTGGTCCAGGCCTGTGCCTAGGTCCCCTTTTCTAGTGTTTCTCTTCCCCAACTCCTCGTTCTCTCACTTGTTTTCTCTCTCTCTCTCTCTCTCCCTCCCTCCCTCCCTCCCTCCCCCCTCTTTCTCTCTCTCCCTCCCTCCCCCTTTCTCTCTCTCTCTCTCTCCCTCTCTTCCTTCCTCCCTCCCTCCCTCCCTCCCTCCTTCCTTCCCTCCTTCCCTCCCTCCCCCTTTCTCTCTCTCTCTCTCTCTCTCCCTCTCTTCCCTCCCTCCCTCCTTCCCTCCCTCCCTCCTTCCCTCCTTCCCCCTCCCCCTTTCTCTCTCTTTCTCTCTCCCTCCCTCCCTCCTTCCCCCTCCCCCTTTCTCTCTTTCTCTCTCTCTCTCCCTCCCTCCCTCCTTCCCCTCCCCCTTTCTCTCTTTCTCTCTCTCTCTCCCTCCCTCCCTCCTTCCCTCCCTCCCTCTCTCCCTCCCTTCCTCCCTCCCTCCCTCCCTCCCTCCTCCATCACTTCTTTTCCCTCCCCTTTCCCTTCCAGGGTTCAAACCCAGGAACCCAAGGACAAGCACTCGGCGCTGAGATACTTTCCCAATCCCATCTGTGTTTCTTGTACATATCCTAATTGCATGCAACTATTAAATAACATTTTCAGCTCTTCTGTGAAACTTATGTTAGCACAGAAATAAAATTTCTATTAGACACTTATGTTAGAACTCACATTAAAATAGAATCTTTGCACTTATAAGCTGTTTTCCAGTGTACTGAATATATTCGTGTGTGTGTGTGTGTGTGTGCATGTATGTATGTATTTCTCCTCTTTGAGATGGGGTCCTTGTTATGTTTGGAAACTGATCTAGACCTCAGTAACTGAAGTGTTCTTCCTACCTCAGCCTTTTGGATAGCGAGGACTACAGACATGCACCATGTCTGACTTTATTTTCATATATAATATTTAATCATCTTGCAAGGCCTATTCGTGTGACCATGACTAAGGATTTGGTTGGTTCTCCTTTGTCAGGGTAAGAATATGAGACCCAGAGAAGTTACTTCATTTTTTTAAATTAATTATTTTATTTATTTACATCCCAAATGTTGCCCCCCCATTCAGGTCCCCCCACCCGAGTTCTTCACTCCTCCCTCCTCTTCACCTCTGAGAAGCACACCCCCCTAGGCATGCCCCTCCTCTGGGGCATCAAGTCTCTACAGAATTTGGTGCATCCTCTCCCACTGGGGCTAGACAAGGCAGTCAGTCCTCAGCTACTTATGTCCCAGGGCCTAGGACCAGCCTGTGTATGCTCTTTGGTTGGTGGCTTAGTCCCTGTGAGCTCCCAGGGGTCCAGGTTAGTTGACACTGTTGGTCTTCCTATGGGGTTGCTACCCCTTCAGTTCCTTCAGTCCTTACCCTAACTCTTCCATAGGGGTCCAATGGTTGGCTGAGTCTCTGCATCTGTTCTCTTTTGGTTTTGTAGAGTTGCCCATCTGGCACATTCCAGGGGTTAAAACCCAAGGCAGATATGCTAAGGATTCCAAAGGGACTGATTAGATTTTTTTTTCATCAAGTTAATACTGAGTGTTTATTGTTACATCTCTGAACCAGAAATAAAGGAAGATACTCAGTGATACCTGGTTTGGGGAGGCTTGTGTCATAATGGCCTGCCTGTAGAACTATCCAAGATGGTGAAATAGCCATGTGGCTCACTACCCAGAATAATTATAGTTAACATTTATTGCCAGTAATTGAGCAGATTCAATACATTTAATGACATGTAATGATTGTTCAGTTTGTAGCATCTTTCATTCAAAGGTCTGTCCCAGTGTACTGTGTAAATTGTTTACGGTCTTTATAGATGACCAGGACCCTAGACTGATGTAACAGTTGATTCTGTATTCAATACAGTTGGCCTTTAACACATATTTATTGACTAGCTCCACGGGGATTTTTCTCACTGTTTTTGAAAATATCTATTTTTTAAAGAATTACTTAGTTGCGTTTTATTCATATGAGATTTTTTTTTGTGTGTATCCACACAAGGCACTTATGCCTGGTGGCTGTGGAAGCAAGGAGAGGCTGCCATAGCCTGAAAGTTGGAGTTGCAGGTGGTTGTGAGACAACAGATGAGCACTGAGGAGAGGCCTGGGTTCTCTAGCAGAGCATCAGCTCTCTTGACCACTGAGCCATCACTCCACCCAACATAGCAATGTTTTTAAATTGACTTCTTCCTCTAATAATCCAACTTCACAACGTGATTCATGAGACCCATTGAGGGGAACATGGCATGCTATCATTTTTTTTTAATATTCCAGGCATAAGCTGATCCAGTTGCTCCAGTGTTTTATTCCTTAATTTTAGAAGCAATGCTCCAGACAATATCCCAGCTAGACTTTTCCCCAGGTTTTAGTTGACTTTATTTATCCTTCAACTACAAGTATCCTCAAGTCAGCAATGCCAGACGGAATGACTGTTATAGAAAACAATCACATTTTCAGGACGAGGGCTGCAGGGTTTACAGCAAAGGGTATTTCTTCCCCCAGTCTCCTTCACACCATTGTAGCCCACCTGTTATACTGTATAGAACCGAGGTAATTAGTAAGAGGCATTACACATCGCATACTGCAAGGAGAGGCAAGGCTTAAATCTGTTGCATGGCTTTAACTGGGAAACAGTAACTGTTGATTCGTGCCCCTTCTTTTACTCTGCCACCCAGCTCCTCTTTAAGACGAAGGAGTGCAGAGAGTTCACCATGGAACGCCAGTGGTTTTTAATTACACGTAACTTGAAATACGCATTTGGCTGTGTGACGTATCCCGCCACGGAATCATAACCAGAGCTTAGGGGAGTGATGGGGATTCAGAAGCCGGAGGAAGCTGTAGAGACAAGAGGTATTACCCCCAGGGTAACCCCCTGATAGCAGAAGAACAAGAGGTCAGTCACCAGACCTAAAAGGAGTCCCTTCACCAGCAGGTGACATAGATATGGGGAAAGTGTCAGGTTGGGGATGATAAGGAAGTAGGCACAGACTAAAGCGTGCTTCTGTTAGGCAAAGCATGGGAAACAGTAATGTACTGAAGAAGCAGATTTTCAGGTTGCAGGGCTAAGAGCATAACATTCAGGCATAATGACCAGCAAGCAAGGAAGGGGAAATGGTAAATGAGAAGTCTTAAGCAGGGTGTGATTAAAGGGATGGGAGCTAAATAAGGATGGAAATGTTAATTTTAAGTTATCAGTAAGACTTGAGAGTATCTTTGTACATTGGAATGAAGTACCCAGCGGAGAAAGTACAGAGCACTACGGTCAGTCTGTCTTAGTAGGATGAAAGATACTATCAGTGTTCCCTTCTTACGAGTTCCATTCCCATCGCTCAGTCTATGCCTCACATCCTTAGAAATAAGTCACAGAAAACATCTTTTAACATGACACATCATGTCAATTAGACCTTCGCATCTGGATCTCGTTCCTGCTTATATTTTCTTTTAATCGTTGACAAGTCATTGAGAAAGAGATGCGCTTTTCCATATTGCTTGTCATCAAAGAGACTCATATGGCGTCAATAAAAGGTTGATGGATTAACTCGACCCCAAAAGGGAAAAAAAAAAAGCAGAATACTGTGAATGGCCCTGCATGTAGCATAAGCTCTGTAGACCTTCTTAGACGCAAACTAGGAGATACAAGAACCCGAGGAACGCTGGAGAGGTAAAGAAAACAAGGTAGTTAGGAATGTAGGCAGGCGGTGCTCCACCAGACCGTAGAAATGAGCATTCCACGAATCTAATGCATCCGCCATGTGTATGCTGCCAAAAGATAATATTTTTATCTTTGAATTCCACAGTAAACACAGTAATTTAATTAGGCTGAGTAGACATTGGCAAGCACATCTAATGGACTTTGCAGTTAGCGTCTTTTTTAAGATGCAGAATCTCTTTTCCTTGATCACTTGCTTTGATATTATTTCTAAATATCATCTAATATCCTGTTATGGATTTTTTTTTTTAGTAGACTGGTTAACAAAATGTCAGCAATCTGCAGTCCACGAAGGCTGTCAGGAAGTCAATGACACCTTCCCAGGAGTGCTGGCATGCTCATAGTCATAATGATGGCTCTAATGTGCATTAGTACTTTCCTTTGGTACCTCAAAAGAAACTATCAGACATCACATCACAGGTACCAACCGAAGTGTGGCCAGCTGGATGTTAGGACACTGCAGTCGTCTAGAGTTCTCAGGATGCAGAACCAGTCACTCAACAGAGAATAATTATACTTTTACAGCTGTAATCCCAGATGAACAATTTTTAAGACACACACAGTGATTCCAAACAAAACATAGTGTTAAAATAAGCCTTTCCCTTGCACTCTTTCTAAACCTGGGGTATATAGTTATTAGGAAGGCAACCAGTGCACTCAGGGTATCTGTAAGAACTGTTTGGCCTGAAACTTCTTGGAGAATAATACTGGTTTTTTTCCCTGTTGCCTAGTTTAGATTTATATTTATTTCCCTGAGGAAGAAACCTGAATTTTTTTCAGCATAGGAATTTTACTGGCAGGAGAAAGCACCTCATTTATCTACCATTTGTCCCTTAACTATGAATACCAAACTAACCTTCCATAGTTGAAATACATACAGAGAAAAATGGAGGGAGGGAGAGAGGGAGGGAGAGAAGGAGGGAGAGAGGGAGGGGGGAGGGAGGGAGGAATGGAGGGAGGGAGGGAGGGAGGGAGGGAGAGACAGATACAGAAACAGAGTCAGGGAGCAACATGTACGTCATGAACAACATGGCCACAGTACATCATGTTGAAGCCACTTATTTGTGAGGAAAATAAAATCACACACTGAAGTGATATGGTAATAAGCAATTAGCCAATGACTCCACAGTGGAATTTATCTTCTAAAACTGAAGTGTGGTTCTATTGAGTTTGAGAACACTGCATCTTCAACGAATTCTGCAAAAGCCTGGAGGCAGAGTTCTACGTTTTTGTTTTAGCCGTTTACGTCTTTTGTTTTGCATGGGAATTGAATTATTTTATGTCGCCCTCCAAGATGGCTTGAAAATGTGGCCTGCTAAATCAGTTGATTTTAGACTTCAGGTAAACCTCAGCCAACAAGAGTACTCTCGACGCTTTGCCAGAGGATGCCCTAAATTCCCAGTTCTCATTTCAGAAATCTACTAATATGGCCTTGATCAATCTGCAATTCCCAGATTAAGGAGAAGTGATAGGAATATCAGGTGACAAAACATTGCTATCCAGGCCAGAAAGATAGATCGTTCGGGTTGTCTCTTTGCAAGTTTGAGGTCACGATTCATTCATCTTGTTACTTTGCTATATCCCTTTAGTGGCTTCAATTGCAGGATTAAATATTGAATGGTGGCAGACCATTCAATATCTAGGCTTTCGTAGTTCAGCATTAGAAGGCTTCTCCTGCTGAAAGTGGAGCTGTGTGTGCACTGAATGCCAAAGATAATCGTGCTGATGATCTGGACTGTGAGATTAATCCCCCAACAATATTATCAGACAATTCTTAACACATTGATTTTTGTCCCTGATATGTCTGAAACAAACGGATGTACGAAGCATTTTAAGAATGACATCGAGCTTCCTAAGGAAGCCTGACTCCTTCAGAAAATTAACCCATTGGGAGATTTGCCTGGAAACTTGGAGCACATTTCCATAACATGTCGAATCGTCCCTACCCCCCCAAATAAAATAATAATAAATAAAATGGAAAAGATCCAAAAAAGCTCTGGGGGAGCATTAATTAACAGAGGATTATAAACTTTGGAAATGTGACTTTGGGTTTTGTCCTCGTGGCTAACTTTTGGTGGAATGAAAACACCAAATTAATATGCTGCCTGCTAAGCATAATTGGAACAGGGCTGCTCGAGCCTTCCTTCTAGCCTAAGCTAACACATTGGAAATTCTTGGATTTTTTTTTGTTCTGTTCATGCATTTGGGGTTACTTCCATACTAAATGGGTTAAAAATGAATACATTAAAGGTTTAAAAAAATGCATTATTTAGTCAAGAGACTTAAAAGGATTAATGGATGTGCTTTTTAAAAAATAAAAATGTTTTATTTATAAAACATAAAAATTAAAGTTTGACAAGGACCAAGAGGTCACCCCCCCCCCCGGCTCCCCTCCTCTCTGCCTGAGTAGAATTATTTTATCTGCCATTAATCAGGATGCCCTGAAAGGCACCAGGTGATTGTTTTTCACTCCTTTCTGAGTTGCTGGAATCAGGCATTTCTTCAAGGTAAATTGTTTCGGGGTGAGGGTGGTAACAGGGAGGGGAAGATTTTTACCTAAAATTTCCCATTCTTAGAGCCAAACCCATTAATTCTCCCCCCAGATGGTTATTTTAAATCACTATAATAATTCCATTTTCTACTACAAACATTTGTCATAGTTCGCCCACCGCCCCTACCCCCCACCCAGTGTAAGCACATTTGGATTTTTCTTACTTTCTCATCAGTCACTCATTCTGCTCTTTTCATCGACTGGATTTCTCTGGCTCCCTTCCAGCGAGCCCATAGCTTTGAAGACTGTGGGGTCCAAGTCAGGTTTCCATGCCGTGATGAAGCCTCGCATGTCTAAACATGGCCGAGGAACGGCATTTGGAGACAGGCAGCTCTGAGTTTTAATCCTACACATACGAGTTATAGCTATGAGCCTTTAATCTATGCATTAACAACCTACCACGCCCACAATTCCCTCAGAGGAGATGGAGCCAACAGTATCTACTATGTAGGATCATGATGAATCTTAAATAACCAGTAATGACTGGTAGAAGATAAGCAAGCAAAAATAACTATTACTGTCATTAAGGGACATTTCTTTATTACATGTTGCTTATACCTTGTGTGTGTGTGTGTGTGTGTGTGTGTGTGTGCGTGTGTGACTGCCTGCATGTGATGGTCAGAGGATAACGATAACGTAAAGGGGTTATTCTTCTTCTTCCACTATGTGAGTCCCCAGAATTGGACCCAGGCCATTAGTCTTAACAGCAAGTGTCTCTAACTGCTGAGCCATCTCACCAGCATTTAAGGTACATTTCTTAATAAATGACTTGTATTACTTCAGACTGATTTGAAAACTGTTTATTGTCATATTTTTATAAATAGAAAAAAACCTTTGAATGTATCTACAACTCCTTTATAAAATAGTTTTTTTTATTTTACTTTATTTTAATTTTATTTTATTTTATTCTCATGGCCACAACCATGAGAAACAGTCACATTAACTCTGGTGTTCATTTTATGTCCGCTCTCTTGAGGTGCTGTCTGAGCCTGGAAAAGGTAAGAAAAGCCCTTGTCCAGGACTCCCCCCCCCCCAGGAACAGAAACTTGACCTGGTTTTCAACTATGGATATTCCTCTCAAAGTTGGCCCTCTGCACCTATAATTCTCAAGCCGCAGTGAGGTGCACGAAACAGTATGCAGACTCTATCCTGCTGTCTGCTCGGGTGGATCTTGGGTGGGGCCTGAGGATTCACCAGTTCACATACTCCCATTGTGGGAACCACAGTCGAGAGCCATGGTCTAACCATCTGCTCTGCTCCCTGTGTTCTGTAAGTTAATAATTATCCAGAGGAGTGCAGCCAAGTCTGGCTCTAACGTCATCAAGGCTCTGCAAGGCATGAGTAGCAGGACAGGATTTACTTTTCAGTTTCAAGAACGTCTGGAATGCAGGACTTGGAACCTAAAGAAATCGGTGCCCCAGACGGGCTATGAAAATAGAAATTTGAGTAAGGACTCTTTGGTGACAGTGACTCTGTATCTAAAGGTCAAACAAGGGCCCACTGATAGCTAAATAGAATCTCAGTGTGGACCTCCCCGGTGAGGAGGACACTGGGTATTGAACCTGTAGATATAACACCTGAGAACGTGATGCTCGCTTTACCAAGTTTCATCCAGATCTTGGACTGTGCAAAACTGTGCACATAGGCTGTATACAGTATGTCTGTCCCTCTGAGAAGACCAAATTGGGAAACCTGAAGCAACAATACTCACCAACTGTCCCTCCTGAGATGGCTCTGGTTGCTGGACAATCACAGCTCTTATCATTTTGTCCGTGCCGCCTTCTCTCCCTCAGTGGTACTATTACAGACATTTAGTGTTTGTTGACTGACTGCCTAATTTGTATTTACTAACTCAAGCCCAATTCAGTAGAAATATATTATTTTATCATAACTAACTCTTTCTAACTCTCTGTGCTGGGCTCCTAGGAAAAAGGCACATTCAAATAGAGGTTAGGGGAAATCCACCTTCATAGGTACGGACTTGAAATGTGTTTATCAAATGAAGAGAAAGCTGGAGAAAAGGTGACAGATGACATTTTCAGATTTACTTAGCTAATAGCCAATTGACCCACCTGCCTGCAGTGGGAACAGCAGGGGGAGAGAAAGAGAAGTTACTCTAGCCTCAGAAATCATTTGATGGGGTCATGAAGTTGACAACACCATGGACCCCATGTACAAGAAGTCAGAAAACTTGACCTGTCATTTGGGAGTTAAAGTAGGTAATCACACACTCTGGTTCCATTCAGTTCTAGTCCTTGCAGGCCACTCAATTCAACCCAGAGAGGAGTGATGGATTGCCTACTTGTGTTTACCCTGTGCCCTGTCCTGAACTTGCCCGTGTGATGTCATAACATAGTCCTCTGCAAGTTCACGAGCCACCCTGTGTGTAGTAGGAAGAACATTTTAGTTTTAAGATTCATTGACAATATGTTTAATACATCATTGCATATGGTCCACAACAGCTAAGTGGTATCTATTTGAGAGTTAGCTCTCAAATGCCCAGTTGACACCTTAGTTAAAACCTTAGTTAGGGTAAATATTCTTAGGAAGATACTTTGGATCTCGGGAGGAGTGCAGACACCATCTTAGAATTCTTCAGTGGTAGGCCTTTTCATCTTTTCAAACAGCCAATATCTTGCTTCCTTATAGGGAGAACTCCCACTATTTCCTTACAGTGAGGGCAACTGGGCAGGATCTGTTGATATTGATCCACCCTAAATCGACCTATGCTGCAAAGGTCCCTAGTACATTCTGCAACTGGTGTAGCTGGTTTACAAGTAAAATTCTTGCACATGAGAATCAGCTACTCGTGTCCTCTTTGCAACACTGATGAGTGAGATTTCAACCACCTGAGCAGAAGAAATTCTTCCAATTCCGCTTTCTTCTAGAGAGTGAGGCAAAACAAGGTTTTCCTGGTAATCTTTGCATTCTTCCATGGCCCATTTGAGCCCGTACGGTTCACTCCTTGTTCCATGTCTGTCCTAACCTTCCTAGAAGATGGAAAATGGACCCCAAACTGCCGCGCAATCCGATCATTTCTTGCCTGCCAGTTTTCAGTGTCATATACAACATGTTATTGTTGTAAGAGTGAGGTTTATGTCGAGTAGGCTCCTGGCAGTCTGTCACCTCACCTGACTACCGTAAAAGAGACTCCAGATAGGCCTGTGTCGGCCACCACTGTAAACAGTTCTACGTTCGTAGTATCATGGTAGTGACATTTGTGAATTAACGAGCATTCCTCACCTGCAGTTTTAAAAACCATGGTTTAGTTTCCGAGACTGCTTCACCTATTTGACTTTGACATCTTGAGAAAATGGGGAGACAGCCGTTAAGATATTGAAAATATTTCCTTTTATTTTGTCTCAATTTTTTTTGTTACACATTAGAGATCTTATGTAATGTTTAACGTTTCAGTTCACTATATGCATTTTCAGTTTGAGTATTTGTCATCCTGTTCCAATTTAATGAAAGCTTATTTGGCTATGGTTTTCATTGGAAGGCAGAACACACGTACGACTTTCAGCAATAATATATATTTTTCCTTGTTTTTGGATTGGAACAGCCTTTTAACATTTTCTGTACTGAGATTCTGGCAGGGCTCTTCCCTCAACATTTGGAGGAGGCTTTGGAATGTTTTAAACATTTGAAGGGACTGGGATCAATTACTGTAACCTAAAATGGATAACCTTTAAGACACAGAGCTCATGTTTTTCCTAATCATCTCATTACATGACATTTTTCTGTTTGTATATCGATAAAACACTGTGTGTTGGCTAAATAAGGCTCATTTCATTTATTTCCAAGTGGTGTTGACATTGTAAAACTAGCATATTACATATAACATTAGAGTTATTTTTAAGACACAACATCTTTGTGGATTAAAAAAAATCTGTATAAAATTCAGAAGATAGATAAACTTATAACAATTTACCAGTCTAACAAAGTAAAATAAATAGCAGAACCATGTACTTCAAATGAATTTTTAAAAGATACACAATGCGAACTGCTTTTAAACCGTTTTTCTAATTACGGAAGATCTGAGGGTTCTCATTGATTCTTACTGGTGGTGTTTCATTACTGAAAGTCTTCCCTGCCTCCCAGTATAAAGCCCCTTATTTTCAGAGACAAGTTTACTTAGAAGGGTTATGTAGTAATATCCTGTTGTTTTTATTTATTAAGTTAATATAGGACTCATATTACACTCTTGGGGTAGAAAAAGGGCCAGACATTACAAGATTCGAGATCTGACTTGATAAATATAAATGTGGATCAAGCCTCTACTGACAGACACAGTGGATATGACCCATGACGGGCAGATGGCTGTAGTGATGGCGAGAAATATTACAGCCTGAACGTCCCTGTGCCTGCTCCAGTGGACACAGAACACATTAGCGGAGTCTTCCTTCAGCTTAGAGGCTTTTTTCTTGATGATGGATTAGAGATAAACTTATGTGCACATTATCCCAGAGTTCCTCGGAGACCTTAGTTTTTCATGAATGAAAAGGTCGTTTGTAAAATTTCCACATTCTTTTCCTTGTTTTTCCCATGGAATCTGATTGCTTTGTCTAACTGCCTGTCCCCACATTTTCTGGGAGATAACAGTAGCCTTCTGGTTTTCATGTCCTAATGATTTGCTATTACTTCCTTTGTGGAGTGAGTTTTACTTGGTATACAATGCAGTTAGAGGAAGCCTGAAATCGTTCTACAGAACATAAATGAGAACAACGTCCACGAGGCCAGAAGCCTCCTTCGCCCATTTTGTCCTAAATGACTTTTGATATAAGGCCAAACTTTGTACCAGATGTGTGGTGTTCTATAATAATTACATGGCGCAAGCCTTCAATCATTCTCCGCTGAGACCACTCAACATATGTTTTATTGAAATAGTATTCAGGGTTTTCTTCGGGACCGCAGATGAGCACAGATATTAACTGAGGCGTCCAGTCACATTTTATTATCTCATAACATGAATTTCTCTAGCTTTTATCTCTTCATAATTGCCACAGACCTGGGTTCCTTTAATGACTTGAGTCGCATTTTATTTTTCTCGTATTTTGGAACAGAATACTTTCAAGCGCTCATTTAACACCTATACTCCCTATTTTCTATATTCTCTTTACCACTTGAGCCCCGCAAGCAGGAGAAACTTGAATGAAGGAGGCATTCATTGTACTGGGGAAGGTGCTGACAAAGTCCAGGTCCCACATTTCACCTTGAGATCTCTTTGTCTGTTTACGAACCCACTCCACTATTAAGCCTTCTTCTCTGTGCTAGACAGAGTTTCCAGGTAGTTGTTAACAAGGACCAAAAGTCAGAGATCCTAAGTGGTGGAGTTGACAGAAGCATGTGACAGTTAAGAACTGCTCCTGGTCCACCTGTGGGCATTTGAAATGTGCACAAGAGTCGATGTGAGATCAGAGATGGGATTGGGCTCATCTCTAACTCTGAACTCAGAACGGCCTCGCCATTCCTTCAGGAAAACACACTGGTCCCTTATTGTGCTCTTCTTGATTATTTCATTCAAACTAAAGGAGAAATGCCCTTTAATTATTTTTGACTTAATGGGCACGCTCGGGGAGTTGTGTGCCTCCTTGGTGGCATTGTTCCCTCAGTGCTGTGGAGAGAACCCCAGACCTGGTGCAGATCCGCCGCCGAGCTACAGCCCAGTCCTTTGGATGGCTGTTGCACAGGCCGCAGTCCTGTGTGCTAACAGACTGCTCTTACAATATAAACAAGGTGGCGGAGGTTTTCAAAGCCTTGTGTGTCTGTACTGACGTCGGTGCAGTAGTCAGTTTTCTGAGCCAACGTAGACATAACCAGCTATCAGAATAAACATGCGCCTGTCCACGGTCCAACATAAATCCAACTGTATGAAATGAAAAAATTTTCCAGTGAGCTTAAAAGAAGGTTTCATGTACTCTACCTCGTCTTTTGGAGAGCAAGAGAGCGGGTTTGGTTTCTCCGCGGAATTTTTATGTGGGTAAAACTTCCCGCTTGCTCTGTGGGCTAGGATTTTTCCTTTCCCACAGTTATGCCCTGAATAAAGAGGTGAGAGAAATTAGAGCACTGATTTTGGTGTATCTAATGGGTGTTTCATGAGACAACTCAAATTTTTTGTGAGCAATGTGATGTTTGAATATAATTTCAAAGACAACAAAACCCTAAAATAAAATTATTTTTTTTAACCTCACATTTTCTGTAGCAAAATTGTTGCTGTTTCTCTGACAACTTTGATTTGATACTGGTGATGGAAATATATTTTTGTCCCAGAGCTGATTTGTTGCTCATATGTTTTTTCCACCCCAAATCTCTTTGTTTTCAGAGTCTCTGATTCCTGACTTAGTTGCATGTGTATTTAGTTGCAAAGACTTGACCCCGGCATATTTCTGAAACTCTGCTATCCAATATCCCTATCATTCAGACACAAGTTATCAAAGATAGCAGTTTAGTCGAGCAAAGTGTGCTCGAAATCCTAGGGTTGATCGCTTAAGAATGAGCCTTCTCCAGTAAGACATTTTTACGAAGGCACAATGACTCTCCTTTCATAGTTCAGACAAACAGAGCATAAGGAATTATTTTGAAATATAATGACAGTACAGCTGTAACAATATAAAGGTCTGTAATAAATAAAAGATCGTGCATCTGTTTTGGAAGGCCTCTCGCTGCTGTACCTTGTAACTTGCTGCAAGCTCAAATCCCTTGCATCTTAGCTGTGGCTCAAATGCAAGAATGCCATCTACTCACAGACTCTAGGTGGTTGGGGACACGCTGTTTGCTGAGAAGGAGGGTGCATTGGAATTGGAACTTTGGTTGAAATTATGGTTCGAGTATTATCTATTTTTTTTTCTGCAGCACAAATTAGCGTCTATCTGTTTCTCTGAACATAGTGGGGACTCTAATCGGGGTGCTTTCTTGCCTTCTTGGGGTAAAAGTTTGGTTTAAGAGAATATATGTTTGTTATGAAGAGTTCCTCCATCCCTCCCTTCTCTCCTCCTTCCATTCCTTCCTTCTTCCCTCCCTCCATCTCTCCCTCCCTCCCTCCATTCCTCCCTCTCTCTCTTCCTTTCTCCTTCCCTCCCTTCTCTTATTCCCTTCCTCCCTCCCTCCCTCCCTCCCTCCATTCTTTCCTCTGTCCCTCCAACCCTTTCTCTCTCTCCCTCCCTTCTCCCTCCCCCTCCCTCCCTTCTCCCTCCTTCCCTTCTCCCTCCCTCCCTCCCTCCCTCCCTTCTCCCTCCCTCCCTCCCTCCCTTCTCCCTCCCTCCCTCCCTCCCTTCTCCCTCCCTCCCCTTCTCCCTCCCTTTTCCCTATAGTTGATCCTTAGGCCTTGAACATGCTAAGCACATGCTGTATGGTCAACCCCAAGCAATATCTTCTTATTGTGCAGTGAGAATCTGGGCTTATTATCATTGTGCTGCAGAGTTTGGTATTTTGTTTTTTTTTCAATCACCATCAATTCAGCCTGATTTTCAAACGACTCCTGACATCTTGCCCCCCCCTCTTCCAGTAGAAGAATAATCATACTCTCTGCCTTATCCAGCAGGGTTAGGTGTCATGAGGACTATTAAATATGAAGTTCCTAACAGTTTTTCAGTGTGAAGTCTAAATGTGAACTGTCTGTGAACGGTTAACAGAGAGCACTCAATCTAAATCTTCCCCAAGGTCAGGAATATTATTTTGGAATATGAAAAACTACCCCTACAAAGGAAAGTAATTCATCACTTTTAAAAACAAATTTGGAGTTTTTAATAGCAGCCACACTAACTCAGCCCCTCTCCACCAGCAACACAGCTTGGCGGAATCTGAAGCGAAAATCACGATGTGACTCTTTTTACGGCTCAAGTACAAATGAAGTTGACAGTGTGTGCCTAATCAGAGCGCCAAAAGCTGGAAGCTGCAAAGACAGTATTTCCACTTTCTCATGTCGATGCGTCGTGTGTGCAGGCGGTGCAGCCAGACTGATTAGAAATGTCAAGCCTTTGCTATCGTGAAGCCCAAGGTTTCTCCATCCGATTTCTGAGTCAAGGAGACTCCAAACGACAGCGTGAAAAAGTAGAACGCGTTTATTAATTAACACATCCTGTTACATTGTATTCAAACTTAGGAAACCCCACGGATGTAAGCTCGGATTAGACTCTATAGCTGCCCATTAAAGCAGTCTGAGAAATGGAACCACAGGAAGGGAACCTAGACCATAGGACCGTAAGACTCAGGCACAGGACTGTAATCACCAGAAAGTAGCCACCACGGTGACCCTTGCTTTCGCTATGGAAAGCCGCTCTCCTCCTAAGTGGGATGGAAACTCTCAGATGGCAGTTGAGTTGCAAAGGCTGCTTGGGAGTCTTTGTCACGTAGAGCTGCTTTCATGAATACTGAACTGCATTTCTTCATGACTGTATTGAGAAACCCTGCCGAGTACCTAGGGTCTGGGACAGATACTAAGCAAAATTACTTGGTATTCCCAACTAGAAGGCTTCATGGAGACCTTTCCCTGTCAGCTTCCCACAGGTAAAAATCACTCCAGTCTTAATTTAAAAGCCATTGGCTCATCTTCATCCAGTACTTGCCTTTATTGTCCTGAATATATTATTTATATAGTCTCATATACTATATTATTTATATATTATATTTATTATATAACATATTTATTTTATTCATGGTGAATATAATGTTAGTGAAAGAGGGAGCCCAACTCACACAACTGAGTTCCTCTTAACCTTTCTCATGATGTTTTCCTTTGTCTACTGATGAGAGTCTATCCAGGACTGTGCATTTACCAAGAAGGTGTAGAGGTCTTACTTCTATGGGAAAACAACCAATAGCACATACAAGATGCTAAATCTGATTCCTAGCCCTGCATGTACACACACACATGCACACACACACACACACACACAGGTGTACTTGCACACAAAAATCCTTACATAGGAAAAAATTAGATCATGTTTGTGGAACTATGCCGTATATTTAAGAAGGTAACAAAGAGCTAATAAGAACGGCCCCCATCTTCAGAATCTTGCCATATGCCAAATACACAGGGTGGAAAAATTGAAGTTGGATTTATCTACCCGTATTGCAAATGCAAATGTTCCCTGGGAAGTTGTTGTGTGTCAAGACAGGCAGTAGCGCTGGGGGTGTCACCGTGAAGAAAAAGGTATGAGCCTTGACCACAGGTGCTGTGACGGACTCTGGAGGGCACTGCAGGGGACTGGAGAGTGAAGCCTTGAAGAAAGCAGAACGCTTTCGAATATGTCAGAGCTTGAGAGTAACAACGGCCATGGTCGCTGGTGGGTAGCATAAAACCAGGGGCAGATGAACAGGAAGTAAGCTGGAGGCCTTGGCGAGGCAAAGGAGCATCCCAACGCAGGCTCAGGCCAGGAGACCTCCAGTGTGCAAACATACATTGTCATCGGAGATGCTGTGGAAGGCAGTGGCATGAAAGCAGATGTTAGCGCACTTACCTGGCCATTGCTATGCAGGAGGAATTCGGGACTGCATAAAACTTGGACACTTTACCTCGGTCAAGGCATGTGTGAATGCAGCTATGGCTGTGACAGTCAGCATTGGACACTGGAGAGAGAAGGCGACATATTCCACAGGAAAACTAAAAAGCCTTGGTTGCTATTTGTAAGCGAAAATGGAAAAAGAAGCAAAGGGTTTCTAATAGAACCATGACGGACGGAGCAGCTGACAGAGATAGGGGACCCAGGTGACGGCTAGCTACCTAAAGATATGCTTGGCTTTGGGCCTGCAAAGGGCTGGTTCGTGATTCATGTCTTTGTCTGGGTTGTAAACTCTGGAAAAGGCATTATCCCTTCTCCTAACATCCAGTTAACAAACTGCTCTCGAATTTTGTCATGTATATCTGCCTCTTTCCCATCTAACCATCTATAAAATGTAAGCTTTGTGCAAGGCAGAACAGTCTAGAGGAGCTAAAATCCAGCAACGTATTGAAAGCAACTGGATTCCTCTTGGTATTTAACACGTGAGCTTACAAATGCACACATACCACCGAGTTATTTTAATCTGAGTTAACTTTGGGTGTTGGTTCTGTGATACCTGTATCCACTGGCAAATGTATTTGTTCTTTACAGTGGAAATGTAGGCCTGTACCCCAACGCATTCTCACAGCACCCATGGTTAAAGCTTCAACTTCATCATGACCTTCCCTCCAGTTTTGCACCTATGAAACTTTCCAGATTGGTAATAGGGTTATTTTACTTTTAACCCTATTTGGTGTTTGAAAGGCTTTTCGCCATTATTTTCTCACCATACACTCCTTATAACTTCCTCAAGAATCTGTGGAAATAAGAGTGTCAAAGATGGCCTTCTGATGTTTAAATTTACATTTGTGGTCTAGGAAGGTAGCCCAAGGGATGAAGGGCATGTTGGATAAGAATGAGGTCTGCCTCTGGATCTTAGGCGTCCACATAACTCTGTACAGGGCTGTGTGCACCTATAACGTCAGGGCTAGCAGAAACTAGCCAATCTAGCTGATGTGACAAGCTCAAAGTTCAGTTAAGAGATCCCGTATTTAGAAAGAGGGAGGACAAAACAAGAAGACACTAATGTCAACCTTTGGCTCCCACCTGTGCCCACACTAGCAAATGTAACACACAAATATTTGGACACATCCCCTGACATGCACACAGGAAGTTTTTGTGGAAGTAGACTTGAAAAACATGGTGAAATTTTTGCCTATAATCACTGGCAACTAGTCTACAGTAAGTATAAAATTAATTATTGATATTGAATTCTTATCCTGATCATGGCAAACAGTTATCATCTTTAAATTTCGGTTAACACAAGACAATGAAATAACCTTTGATACAAAATGGAGGACTAAACACGATAGCTTTCCCATCCAGAAGACTATTTTCTTCCATTCCACCTATGTTGAATAAAATTATTAGTGGTTATTTGGGGGGGGGACTTTCTACCTACAGCCTGTAAATTGAAGAGTTGACTGTGTGAGGTTTTTATATTTATATTACTGCATTGTTATCTCAGACCAGGTCTCAGCCCCAAACTCTGGTGGAAAGGCTTCTAGCATAGAAACAAAGAAAAACAAACAAACATACAAAAAAAAAAAAAAACCTGCAAAAAAAAAAAAACCAATTTCTTCACATAAGAACTAGATTCCAAAAGATGAGAAGAAATAAACTTTTTTAAAAATCTTTATTGGAATGTATTTTGTTTCATTTTCTTATCTTTTGGTTGGATCCCCTTTCCGGCTGAATTTTAATACAGCCAAGATATATCCATTTAAAGATGAATAGCAATTCTAGGGGTCAGCTGCTTCATTTCACTGCTGCTAAATTTATCAAAATATGTCAAAATAACATATTACAGAGAAGCGTGACCCTTTGAAGCCTCTATAAAGGAAAAGCTAGTAGTAAGTAGTTCAAATCTTTTAAATAATGTCATTCTAACAAGAAACGAAATGTCATGTTGTTTGTTACTTTTTGTAACATTGTAACCAAGTGACATTGGTGTTGGGACCCCCAGACCTCAAGCATTTGTTGAGTGAATGAATGAATGGATTTTGTTAACAACTGACCTTCAGGAAGAAGGAAGACTTCCAAAGGGAACATATTAAGGCTGTAAAGAATGACTCTGAATTTTAAAAGTTGTAATAATGAAATTGACATTTGTTCAAAATATATTGCATCATTTAAGGAAGACATCCCAATAAATCATCGGCAAACGACCTAGTTTTCTAGTACCTTGGCCGCTCTATACTGTCTTTAGGTGTCCATTCCTCGTTCTCCAGTCTTCCTTCCATCATTGTCAAAAAGATAAAGACTGGAATGGTGATGCTATAGCATTGGAAGTCCTCCCTACATCCTTTTTATAGTTAATAAGCATGTAAACGTGTATACATTCACCTTGGTATTCTCTTGTGTGTTACAGCAAGATCCTGCCTGTTTCTATAAACCCTCTCCTGAGTTCAAATACCTTACACTTCCTCTTCAGACGCCGCCTCATCTTTTATCCCAATTCTCTGTCTTACTGTGAGAAACTTAGCCATGGACAGGACCAGAGGCCAGCCTCCAGCAAGCAGAAAGCAGATACTCATATCTGATCTGGTGGGTCTCGTCTTCTGGTCCTGTGACTGGTAAATCATTGCAAAAGAGGAGATAAAAAATTAACAGTTCTACGTCAACTTTAATTTCCTAGCACTAATTTACTCCCTCTTCCTCCCAGAGGGCCTTTCCTCCAAATTCCTTAATAGATACTTATTTATGCTATAGTAAAACATAAATAAAACAGAGACAGAAATATAGGCTGTATTTTGGGCAGCTGGGGGTATTTTTAAGCTCATCGACTGAAAAGTTGCATTTCCCTAGAGAAAAGCCCTAAGTCCAATGTCAAACATTTATCTCAAAGGGGTGAACTCAGAGGGTCACATTCTTGAAATGGAGAAGGAGGGATTCTCTACAGGTCAGCATGGTAAAGGTGGGGTGGTTAGGAATTAGAGACTCGTACAGCTGCTAGATGTGGTTATCAAATAACACTCTGCCTCTCAAACAAAACAGTTTGAGCCCCCAAGGTGGCTCCGAGAGTCAAGATACTTGCTGCCAAGGCTGACAATGAATCCAATACCTGGAACCCATATAAAGGAGAAAAATCTGAGTACTCCAAATTGTTCTTTGAAGATGCTGCCTCTCCTCAATACACAATTACTGAGTGTAATTTTTCTTAAAGTAGTATGTGTGTTGGTGTTTTTCCTGCGTGTATGTCTGGGCTTCATGTATCAGAATCTGGAGCAGAACTGACATGTGGATGTTGGGAATCAAACTCTGTTCCTCTGGAAGAGCAGCCTGTGCCTTTAATTGCTTGACCATCACTCTGTCCCCAGAAAGTTTGAAATTAAATGTAACTTGATTAATGATTTATTTAAAAAAAATAGAATCATCTTTTCTAATACAGTACTAACCAAAGTAAGAGCCCTAGAAATTCTTTCCCATAATCCTCTTAGGAATCAAAACGTAACAGGAGGCAGATACTTCACGTGAGTGGTATTCTCGTGATTTGGATCTGAAATGTCTGTTTCAGTTTTCTTTTACCAGCACAGGTTAATTATACATGACCGGTTTCATTATGGCATTTTCACACATATGTGTATTTAGACTGAATCTACTTCCGATTACCCTCCCCCATCTCCCCCCTTATGCCCACTGTTCATTCTTTCTTCTCCCACCCACTTCCTCTTCTACTTTCCCCATCCCCCGCCGTGCCATGTGTATTTTTATTCTAGCAGCACAGTAAGTTTTCTTAGGCTTGTTTGCTGGAACCAATGTGGACAGTTATTCCCAGACTCCCGGGTCCCTTGCCTATGGTTACACTACTGAAGAAAATGTCTCCTCAGCGACAATGAACTGCCTGGGGAAGGCAGTGACGTCATGACCTCCTCATCTCAGCTCTGATTATCTTCCTGTAGATCCTGGGTGAGGGTAAAATGTGTGGGGTTGGTATGCACAAAGCTTAAGTCTTCCATTCAGCACCCTTTCCGTTGAGCCTGCACCCCCCCCCAACAGAGGTATTCATGTGAGACACTTACAGGGTGGTGGCCTGGGTTTTGCCTCTGCTCCCTTCTACCCAGGCTAGCAGGTTGGGCACCGTATCAAGAAGTAAAACCTCAGGCATGGTTGTTCCGAGGTCACAGCAGCAGAGAGGCAGGTCCCAGATAACTAGGGGCAGTTAAGGGTTCGGATAAACAGGGCAAGCAGAGGTTTCCCATAGCTGGAAATGCTTCGTCCTAACAGTGGCACACTGACGAATGAGGTGAAGCCACCAGATAAACGAGAAAGGGAAGAGCAGACAAATCGTTGTGGCTCCTAGCAACTGCCTTTCCCAGCGTGCCAAGAGGATTGTCTAGGGACCGTTTCTGGTCAGGTAAGGGTGGTGCAAAATTGGACAATCAAGGCGTTTTTCGCCTTACCTCTTGACCACAAAGGTGACTACCATCCAACAGGGTAGCTGGCCTCCCTCCAGCGTCACCTCTCAAAAGACATTTGGGTCCTAGAGGAAAAGACGAAAAAGGCAATTCTTTTACTATAATGCAATTTCTAGAAGCAAATGCAGTTCTTGTTCTAGTCAGAGTTACAAGGAGCATATTTCCTTTCATCCCAATAGCCAAAACAGAGGCTTCCTGGTCTCATTTTGACTATAATAGCCCCAGGAGCTTTGGCTCCGTTTGGTTCCCTACTGGGAGCAGATCCAGGATTGGGACTGGGTATTCCACAGTGCAAATAACTACATCCATTCCCATGCATGTCTCCCATTAGTCACATCAGCTCATCCAAACAGGAGGATGAGGACCCTGTCCTAGTCTTGTTCCTACATGGGACATTTGTCATATAGCCGTTAAAGAAGGGAAAGGTTGTTTGATTGGTATATTTAAAGGCACCCAGAAAGCAACACCTTCATGGGAATATCATGACCAACAATATTCTTCAGTTAGTGTACTATCCTATTACTGTAGGGACACCAAGATCACGTCCCGTTTTAAATCCCAACAGGATCTAAAAAACCAATCGATGCGAGAGAAATGTCAATAACGATGCTAAAAATGACAGATTCGAGTGTATAATGACTCATTAAGCAAGAGACTAATTTTCTTGTTTTGGAAATGATGAAGCAGATGGAGAAGACCTTTCCCCTAGTGGCATGTGTGGTCCTGGCAGTATGCATACCTGGCCAGGATGGAGGAGGGCAGTCAGCCTGACCTGCACACTCTGGATTCGGCTGGATCCGGCTTTGTCTCTGTCTCGGGGCATGCAGGATTGCTCTCTGCAGGTCTTTACTAAATGAGTGCCTCTGAGCTGGCGTATTGCCACCTGGATTTTTCTGAAAAAAAAAAAAAGGTGTTCTCCTGGTGTAAAGTAATTTTGTAACATTTCAGTTACCACAAACCCCACTGTAATTGATGCTGCTCGCTTGCTGCTTTGAAGTCCTGTTAACATTGTTGCCATATGAGAGTAAAGAAGAGATGCAGGGATAGCAGTCTGGTCCTAAGAACTTGAGTAAGAACTCACCTAAAAAGATGTCCCAGAGCACTGGGTTGATTGATCACTGGGTCGAAATGCTACCCAAGCACCAGGGCCTGCGTTTAAGTTTCCCAGACCCATATAAAAGCCAACAGGTAACTCTAAGCATCTATCATCCCAGCCCTCCTGCTGGGAGATGGGAGGGAGAGGCAGGGGATTCCTTAGATGCTTGTAGGCTAGCTAGTGTGGTATATGTACTCCTTTGCTTCCGTAAAACTCATTTGACCTGTCCACGTGTGTGCATGTGTGTCCATGTGTGTGCATATAACGTTACCATCTTTTTCCATTTACGTTTTTTTATTTGCCATTACTTCGGTGTACTCCAGGCTTCACAAAGGCCAGAGTTCCAACACAGTGTTAACCTGCGACGTGTCCTCAGCAGCTGTAGTGACTTGATCCACGGACTTATCCCTAAGCCCTGCTCCAGTGGTCAAGAGCCTTTATCTAAATCCTGTCCCTCATAGCTTTCTTCACTCTTGAGCCTAGGGATGGCTGGTCAGTCCCCATCATTACAGATGACACAGAAAATACATTGCTGATAATAACTACCAAGTAACTATTTTACCACCACCCCCCCCACACACACACACAGCGCCACCCTTTATGTGTGAGATGCCACACGAAACTTTTTTTTTTGACTACAAGCATTAATGTTCTTGTCTTAAGATGAAGGTCCAGATAATTGTTGTGCTAAGGTGTCTTGCAGTTTCTCTGAACAAAAGGGACCGCCTCAGAGTTGGTCTGAAACAGGGTTTTATGGTAATGAGGTTCCTGGGAGTTCCCCCTGATAGGCACTGGTTCTCAAAAGTTTACATTGTAACTACTACTGCTGCAATGTAAAATCCCCTAGGGCACTACCCTGGGGGAGCTCTCAGATGGATGAGATGGAGGGGGGGGGAAGAAGAATGGACATTTGATGACAGTTTCAGATCATTCTGATCGTTGTGCTGTGGGTTCCCTGGCTAATGGAGTAATGAAGGAGGGAAGGGGCCTGGAGTTCTCCTGCAGAGTTGACTGTGCTGGACCTTCCCTTGGTTCAGTGTGTTGATCAGTTAGATACAAGGTAGGTAGGGAAAGGGAAATGCCTTCCTTTGTCAATTCATCCTTCTGGTTCCAAACACCACACAGTGAGAAATGAAACATAAAGGAAGGAAAAATATTAAACCTATAATCCCAAATGAGATAAATAAAGTAATGATTGAAAAACACCAAAATTATACCAGGAAAGGAGGCTGAAGTGTGGACCTGCTAGACTCAGAGTAGGGAGATGGAAGACCCCAGGATTTCTCATCCTCTTGCAAGATGAGAAGAGCTGAACACCCAGTGCATCCCTCCCCCCCCCAATATGCCTGAGTATTTGATGTCAGATGAAGTGGTATATGTCTGCAATGCTGGCATTCCCAAGGAGGTTGAGACAGAAGGACCAATAAGTAGTCCAAGGCCATCATTAGCAACATAAAGATGTCCAAGGCTACAAAACTCTCTCTCCCTCTCCCTTTCCCCACTTTGATACACACGTACACATACACACACAGAGGGTGAGAGATGGGGGCGGGGGGGGGAGGGAGGGAGAGAGAGAGACAGACCATTGATTAGACCAGCTTTCTTAACATTAGTTGTGTTTACATATCCTGGAATTGAGATTTGCATTCTCATTTTCTATTTTTTATTTATTTAGTGAGACAGGATCTCTCTATGTAACCCAAAGCTGTCTCGGAACTTTCTATGTAGATGAGGCTGGCCTTGAATATACAGAGATTAATCTATTGTTGCCTCCTGAGTGCTGGGATTAAAGGTATGAGCCACTACACTTTCTTTCTTTCATTTATAATTATGAGTTTATGTGTATGTCTATATCTGTATATAAAATAGTTGCAGGTGCCTGAAAAAGCCAGAAGAGGGCGTCAGATACATTGCCTGTGGAGTCACAGGCAGTTGGAGCCGCCCCATGTGGATACTGGGAACTGAATTCAGGTCCTCTGAGACAGCATGCCAGCTCCTAACCACCTAGTCATCTCCCTAGCCCCTCCTTCCCATTTTCCTAGTTTATTTGGAGATAAATCCCCTTCATATGAAATGAAAATAATTAGTTACAAATAAATATGCTTAATATTCTCAGAGTAATAAAAGAAAGAATATCTGTAATGGGAGGTTGTGTAAACAGTGGAGCTACAGAGGGATGGCTTGCAAAGGACCAACATCAGGTTCCCAACGCCACCAGGCACCTCCCTGTCACCTGTCACTCCTGCTCCATGGTATCTACCATTCCAACTGTGGCCTCCTTGGGCACTGACATTTTTGTGATCATACACATACATACATACATATAAATAAAAAATAAGATAACTCTTAACAAAGGAAGGAATTATAAAAAACAAAATGGTAAAGAAGCAAGAAAAGTAGATAAAAAGAGTCACTAAATTTTTTGGCAAATATATTCCTTGAAACAACAAATATTGATAGAAAAAAAAAATCTCTGGATTCAACATAGTTGAAGAAGTTAGCTTCCTGGAAAGAGGGATTTAAGAACATGATCCTGAGAGAAAGCATAGAGAAACAAAGAGATTAAATAAACTAACAATACATGGAAGACATAGACGATAAAATAATAATCTATAAGATACAATATGCATATTAAAAAAAAACCACACAAAATCTTGCTTCACAAATGGCGCACGTAAGAGCACAGGCAGCATCATTTTAAGGATGCAGGGTCAAATCTTTGTTTTTGCTGCATAGTGCTGTGCAGATGAACCGAATGCCACCCATCAGCATTGGAGGCAGAACTTGGGACTTGGCCCTTGCTACACAAGTGCTCGTCCACTGAGCTGCATCCCCAAATTGTCTATTTTTAACTAACCTGAGGGGAAATGTCCTTGTTATAAAGCCCCCGGAGATGTACTGTAAGGACGCTCAAAACCTTTACTGTTTGTGTGCTATATAAAACAAAGTATTCAGAAATCACGCACAGGCACATCCGTAGAGGCCAAATTCACAGATGGAGAAGTTAAGACGCACAGAGCAGATTGTCAGCCTCCCTCCTAGCTTACGTCTAATACCATAACTGAAAGAGTAAAGCAAGCTTCAGCTGACGTCATGGCTGCCCCTTCGCTAGACTGCAGCCTCTGTCACATCTAAAGCGCGGTGTGCGTTTCCTGCCTCCAGTGCTGATGGGTGGCATTCAGTTAATCTGCACAGCATTTGGAAAGATTTGAATGTTGCCTCAGCCCAAGAGTTTCAGATGGCCCTGGATCTCCTGGAACAGGAGAGAAGGGCGGCCAGCTCTCCCCTGCCACTGCAGTGACTTTCTGACCGTGGTGATTTTCCAGCCTCCCAGTGCATCTGAATGCCTGGGTGTGTTACTGTTCTGGCACTGTGGTCTTTGATTCCAAAAGCAAGCATAACATTTCAAATGTCGGAAATGTGCTATAGATTTTTTTGGCAGTGGGAAAGAAGTCAGTTTGATTTTCATGTCTTTAAGAAATATATTATGTTATGACCAAAATTAGTACTCTGAAATTATTTTACTCTGAATTCGGAAAGAACTAATATACATCTATTATGGCGCATATATATATATATATATATATATATATATATATATATATATATATATATGAACCTTTTGACTGGCAGCCAAGTCTGAATATTTCTTTTTACTAGAAATCAACTTTCATGTATTCATTTATTCACTTGGCATGATAAGAGAAACAGGCAAGGGTAGAAATGCATGTGAAAATTTAAACTAATGTAAGGGTTCTTAGCACAGAGGAATCGTTTACCTGTGTTTTAATATATGGCTGGCTGGCAGTAGATAATCATATATGAACAATCTAAGGATACCAAATTGCAAATGGGTAAAGAAATAGAAAATGAAAAAAAAAAAAAAGCTCAACCCAAAACAAAAAAAAAAAAATCCAAGCCCTTTAATTCTTTCAATTTCAGCACTCCAGAAGCTGAGGCAAGTTATCTCCGTCTCTGTGAGTTCAAAGTCAACCTGGTCTACATGGATAATTCAGGAATAACATAGTGAGACCCTGCCCCCCCCAAAAAAATAAGTCCACTAAGATTAAATAAAATATTTGTTCTTAAAATTAAAAATAATCTTGTCAGAGTAAAAATTGACATTTAATATAGACCCTTTTTTTCCCCAATTTTGACCTGCTATGCTTCTGTGGTTGTTTTGTGTTTTCACAGTATATGGGTTTGATATACTAAACCATTTGCAGTCATTTAAAAGGAGTTGTTTGGCATGCGTGTCATCCTGAGACAAGTTATAATAAATCCAATCCCCTCACCTCCCCACCATACCATATGTTAAATTAATTAAAAATAAAACTTTTAAGTGCAACTTGTAGAAGTACCAAGGAACTGTCTCAGCTAAAAAGCACCTGGGGTCCATGCTTTAGAATCCCCATGGCTAGGTGCTATAGTATTTGTGAAAATTTGAATAATATAGGAAACAGGAAGTCTTAATTCACATCCCCAGAGCGACGACTCCACTCTCCTCGGTATCTCCATTCAAATACCCCCAATGCATTTTATTTTCAACAGCTGCCTAATATGTTTTTCAAGTTAAAGTATGGCTGAACTCTGTCATATAAAACCTTTGGAGACATCCAGGAATGTGATATTTCTGCCCAGCTGCAAAAATGGTGACCCTGTAGAAAAAAAAAGCGAGCAAAATAAAACAAGGAGGTAGTGAGGGTATTAATCTTTGCCTTTCCTTATGTTTTCCCTCTCATATTACTTTCTTTAAAAAGAAAAAAAAAAAGAAACACACGCGCACACACACACACACACACACACACACACACACACACCCTGAAACGCTAATGGAAATCTAACCTTTAAAAGTTCTTTGAGTCAAGTGATGTTTCATAATCAGGCTGTCTGATTATGAAACACGGTTGTTTTTATTTCAGTCTAACATTTCTTTTGATTCATTCCAGTTTTTTCAAGGTTCTTATGAGGTTTTTTTTTTAACTTTCCTCCTGAGTTCAGCTAAGGTTAAATGATTGAATGATTTAAATAAGGTCCCGAACTGTATTGTATGTGTGTGAACAAGTCAAGGCTGCTCATGAGGTCGGAACTGACCTCTCGGAATAACTCTAACAAAGCTGACAGCACAAAGAATTTGTTGTAGAGTCATAAATGTGTTTCTACAGCTTGGCAGAGCACGGTCTTCTCCATTCTCTTTCCTGTTAACAATGTGAGAAGATTCTATTGATCAAAATACACCCAAGCCTGTGAAAGTTATTTATAAACTTAACCATCTTACAGCAGAAGATCAGCTACAGCACTGTTGACAGCATCAATCTCATGTTTTGACCAACATTTGTGACTTAGCATATTCCTGATATCAGGGTATGACACCATGAACTGGGAGGTAGTAAGTCCCTGTCTCCAGCGGTGGGCTACACTGGGAATAACGATTTCTCCAATGGTTTCATTAATAATCTACAGCATATAACATTCTCAGGTTATTTGATTCTCAATGGTCAAATACAAAATTAAAAGATCAGATATGTGACTGTGGTAGCAGGATGAGCACTGTATTCTTAGGTCATAGGCTGGCTTTTGTCCTTTGCTTTGTTCTGCAGTCCTGTTAACAAGTCAGGCAACAATAGACAAAGCAGTGCTCAGGTATCAGCTTCTAGGAAGAAGTGGTGATACATGCCTTTAATCCCAGAATCCTGCACAGCTACACAGTGATATACCCCCCCCTCCAACACACATACACTTGTATACACACAGATATAGCAATTTTCAGTAAAAACTAAAAATCATTCCAAGAGAAGAAATTGTTACGCTATTTCCACAATGGCGGTCAAGAAACAAAGAAAGATGTTAGAAGAAAAAAAAAAAAGGTAAATTTTTGTTTTTCTATAATGGCAGACACATTTTCATACACTATTTGAGGGAACAGTTAAAAAAAATCACTGTCTAGGACAAAGCCAAGAGACGAGCTGGCTAGTCAATCATTTTGACATTGATGTTGTCTTTATGTTTTTAACACAGCTCTTTGGAAATGTGGATGGTTGGGGGTAATTTTTGTTTTATATGAGTATGTGATATCTGTATATCTCTCTAAAACGAAGATTTTTCACATTTCAAACACTGGATTTACTCCTGAAGATTTGTATGTATGTGGTTTTTTAATATTCCTAATTTTGGTGGGAAAAAATTATAATTTGGCTCTAAATTGTAATAAAAATGAAACATGATATTATTATTTGCAAACATTTATCTGTGCAGGTGCTCACATAAAAACGAAAGCATATTTTAAGATTTGCCTTGGGAACATGTTTTTGAAAATATTGGTGAGGAAAAAGCAGGCCAAAAAAGCAGGGAACCATTTCAGCCCTAATATATTACGAGTCGGCATTGCTGCAGACAGGGAAATTAGAGAGAAACAAAAGCTGCTTTGGGTGAAATTTCCCTTTCAGGTGAGGCAATCAGGTCACCAGTGACAGAAGCCAGCCTCCAGGAAGCACCATGTATTTCACTGTATGTCTTGTAATGTCCTTTACGTATTTGGAAAATGAGTTTCTGAGAGTCACACGCTGTCATTCTCAAACTTGAGCGATTACTGCCCCTCAGGACTGTATCCTAGAGTGACTCAGCGCCGGGGTCCCTGGAAGCAACTAGAAGAACTGGGAACATTAGCATTGCAAGGCTAGAGACTGGACATGAGTCTTCAGTGTGACAGGACCTGTCAAGCAGGCCGTGGCCCCAACATTGCCATTCCTCTGACAGCCCCTATGTCGACTTTCACATTCTATCCTTATAGGCATGCCTGGAAGAGGGTTTCAAATGGAGAATCACTGAAAAGATGCTTTGGAATATTTGAAAAGTTCCTCCAGTCAGTGCTGTCTCAGTTAGGGTTCCATTGCTGTGAAGAGATACCATGACCAAGGCAACTCTTATAAAGGACATTTCATTGGAGCTGGCTTACAGTTCAAAAGCTCAGTCCATTATCATCATGATGGGAAGCATGGCAGCATCCACATGGTGCAGGAGACGTGAAGAGTTCTGGATCTTGATCAGAAGACTGTCTCACAGGCAGCTAAGAGGAGGGTCTCAAAGCCTACCCTGACAGTGACACACTTCTTCCAACAAGGCCACACCTCCTAATAGTGCCATTCCCTGGGCCAAGCATATTCAAACCACCACAAATGCTGAGAGAACCCAGTCCCCAAAACTGTTAGTTTCAAGGTTTATTTATTTTCAGTGTACAGGTGTTTTGCCTGGGTATCCTGTTTGTTTAGGGGTGCCCCCTGGTGGTTTAGGGGTAAGAAGAGAGTGTCAGGTACCTGGTACTAGAGTTACAGAGAGTTGTTAGTTGCTCTGTGGGTGCTAGGAATCAGTCTGAGTTCTCTGGAAGAACAGCCAGTGATCTAAATTGCTAGGTCACCTCATTTCTCAGCCCTAAAGATATTTGATCTTGTGTCTGTTTGACCCTGTTCTAAGGTAGAGGGAAAAAAAGAAAAAGAAAGCATTGTGTAAATGTGATGTTTTAGAGACAGACACTTATTCTGCTGTCTTATGATTTATATGATAAACAAAAATTTAATTTAACCTTTTTGTCTATAAAATTAGTAGTGGGTTTCTGTTTGAAATGGTTCCAGCTCTGTCCCTTGGATTGTTTCATGATTGGCCACAGATATCCATTGAGAAATCATTCGTTATTTGCATTTTATATGTACACATGCATGTATTTCATTGGTGAAGATTCATTATCACCATAATATGGCCACTAATTTGTTACGCTTGACATCCGTGACACTTGCGTAAAGTAAGTTTTGTACAGATCAGAGGTTTTCAACCTGTGGGTGGCAACCTCTTTGAGAATCTCATGTCAAGTATTCTGCACAGCAGATAGTTACATTACAATTCATAATACCAGCAAAATTACAGGCATGCAGCAGCAACAAAAATAATTTTCTGGTTGGAGGTCACCACAACATGGGGAACTTGCATTAAAGGGTCGCAGCGTTAGGCTGAAACCATCGCTCTAGATGATTGTAGATCCTTCATCATATTAAAAAGTAGGACATCCCATGGGAAAGCTCAGATAAGTCAGTTGAAAGAGATTAAGTTCAAAGCAATTAAAGGAAAACTTTATTTCAGATATGGCTGCTATGAGGACAGAAACATGGGCACGATTATAAAGCCTGGGCATTAATACAAGGGTTTATTGGCAAGGGGATTGATATCAGACTCTAGGTATATTGAGGTGATGACTGAGATACAGAGTTAGAGGCATTGTGGATAATCAATCCACTAGTAGTGTGCAATTCTCTTTGTGGCTCTTGGTTCATATGATATGCTTTGAAAACACGACTCACGATGGAGCACACTTTTAATCACTCTGAGGCTGAGGTAGACAGATCTCTGAGTCTACAGATCGAGTTCCAGGACAGGAAGTGCTACATAGTGAGACCCTATCTGGAAAACAAAACAACACACCACACTCAGTGTGGAGAAATGAGCACTGTTTTTCCTGACCTATCTGTTCCTCCTTTGCTTAATCTATACATTTCTCTTAATGGGTACAAATCGATATTGGTTCAAGGGAGGAGGAGAGAGTTGTATGTCAGGCAAGTAAATCCAGTTGTCCCAGTGATAAAGGGAGCTTCGTCATTGGGCCTTCGGAGCAAATGTCTGAAATGGACCAGCGCGAGCAGAGAAGCTGCGTTTGAAGACCAAATCTCACTGTTAACCTACTTAACATCAAGAGTTCTCTATACCATCTTCAGCTCTCCCGATTCATCCTCACGGCCATCAGCCCTCCATGCTCTCCTCCCAGACAACCACACCGATAAAGAAGTAGAGAGTGTATTAACCCCAAAGTAATGGCTTATTACAAGTGAATGACTGCCTAGTGTAGCCTAAGCTAGGGGGCACAGCAGGGAGACACTCAAGGCAGAGCCTATTAGAATCTCCCCTTAGATCACAGTTTCAGCCCCCTGTATTTCCTGCTGTACATGTGACTTTGAAAGCCAGATTAATTGTACAAACGTATTTCCCACTCGTGGTTGTATATGCTCTGAATTTCCGAAAGAATCCAAAAGAGAAGACAGCTGTTAGTAAATGTTTAGCCTCTGGCCGTAACTCTCTTCCTCCTTTGCATATCGAGGTCAAGGAAGAAAGCACAACATGACAGAGAATCAAAGAAGACGCAGATCCCCGTCTCTTCTTTTTCACAAGGATCAGATCTGTTTTGTGCTGATTGGGATTCTTTTGAAACTAGAGAACATAAAATGAAATGATCTGTGGAAAAAGAAAGACAAGAGGGGGAAAAAAAAGAAACAATCAAAGGTCTTTCTAATCAGCCAGGAATAGTCAGTTCTTGATTTACAATGTAACTCATCTCCACAGCCAGCTAGAGTCCTCCAAATCATGACCCTCTGGGCCACAAGGATACTACAGAATCCTCACCCCCCACCCCACTCCCACTCCCACCCCCACCCCTGTTCCGGCTGAAGCTAGTCTCACTGGCTTACCATTGGTTGATGGGCAAGTAAGATTGCCAGCTTTTTAACTCTGCTCTTCCCCCAAGGCAGTTGTCCTGGGAAATGAATCCCACTGTGGCTAGAAAAGGTTTTAACATAGCTCCTTAAATGCTTCTAGTAAAAACCCCTCTCCTTTCCAAGCATGGTCTTCCTTTCTGTCTGTGTAAAAACTATTTGTAATGCAAATGTGTTCCTTTGTCACTGAGCATCTCTGACACCATGCAAATGTTTTATAACCCAGTAGAGGTACTGTTTGTCAACGGGTGCTATACATTTTTAACATTCTTTCTATAAAAAAGGATAAAGTATAGTGTTAGAAGCCACTAAAGCCAAATAGGTAATGGATGATGTTCCTCCAAAAAGTCCTTTGAGAATGGCATCAGGCAACACATTTGCATCCTTTGAAACTAGGAACTTTTATTTCTGTGGTGACAGCGAAGGCGGGGGCCGTGTTATTTTGACCTGTTGTCTCTCTGGTTCTGACATGGCCTCTTCTGTTGTTGGCTCCCGGTAACCTCATATCCAAGTCCCCGTTGCCTTAAAAATTAATTATGATGAGAATTTCTCTTCACTTCAGACTGTTCAAGAATGTCTCACGTGGAGGCTGCAAATTATGAAGGGTAAATTAGGGCATCGCTGAATAGGAAGGGTCCCAGGAAACCAATTTAAGAATCCTCTCTGGATTTAGTGGGGACCTGGAAATAGTCCGTTTGGGAGGGAGAACCTGAAATTACAATCAACTTGCCATTCAATTTCATGGCATAGTGGGATCAGCCTCTGGGACGGCAGGTGCTAAATATACGTGGACCTAAAAAAATTTTTTTTATTTTAAATTTTTACTCCTATCGTACAACTCTCAGAGCCTTATTAAAAAAAAATAATCCCTTCCGGTTGCCAGCTATCTGTTAGCAGAAGAATTAAAGCAGTTCAGGAAAGGGTATTATTACTCTTTTACTCTTGCAGCTTCCTTTACAGGGATGAAGGGCGGGATGCCCAGGAAGTTTAAGAAGTTGTGGGCTGGGGGAATCACAGCCCTGGGAATGGAGTAATTCTTCCTTGGTAACCCTGTCCCCAACTTCAAAGTGATAATTGCCTCGGCGATTTGAGGTAATTGGAATTCTTTAGTGTAAGAACAACAACAAAAAGATAGCTAGGCAGCTGGCTTTCCTCGTGTACCTGTCTTCCTCAAAGAAGACTGGAAGCACTGGGTGTCTTTGTTTCCCAGGCCCTTCTGAGTTCCTGGTGCAGGTGTGAACTTGCTGTGTTTTGGTTTCTCTTTCCACTGACCCTTGGACTTTGATTTCTACACCCTCCTTAGCCATTCGTGCCCCTCTCTCTCTCTCTCTCTCTCTCTCTCTCTCTCTGTCTCTCTCTGTCTCTCTTTGTCTCTGTCTCTCTCTCTCTTTCTCTGTCTCTCTCTGTCTCTCTCTCTCTGTCTGTCTCTCTGTCTCTCTCTCTGTCTCTGTCTCTCTCTCTGTCTCTCTCTGTCTCTCTCTCTCTCTCTCTCTCTCTCTCTTTCTCTGTCTCTCTCTCTCTCTCTCTCTGTCTCTGTCTCTCTCTCTGTCTCTCTCTCTGTCTCTCTCTCTCTCTCTCTCTCTCTCTCTCTCTCTCTCTCTCTCTCTCTCTCTCTCTCTCTCTCTCTCTCTCTCTCTCTTTCTCAGCTGTTGCCACAACAAAGGATGCTCATTTTCTGTGTGGGCACATGTGAGCGTTCACATATGTGTGCATGTGTGCATGTGTGTGTGTGTGAGTGTGTGTACGTGTGAGTGTGTGTTTTCAAAACCATCCTTTAACTCTCATGTAATGCTCAGAGTTCTGTTTGGGTTACATAGAGTATGAGTATTTCCTCACTGGGGATTTCAGAAGGGAGATGGGGCTAAGGGGAGAAAAGAAAATAATCGGTCACCCTTACACATCTTTAAAACATTTTCGTCCAGATCACCTTATATTTGTATAAGTTAAGGTTGAATCCCAAATATCTCTGGATATATGAAATCCATATTATTCAAGTTTTCACAGCTGTGGACGATATGAGGGCTTTATTCTTTGGGGCTGTTCCGTAATGTCCTGTATTATGGATACAGTGTCCCAAGAAGTCATGTTACTCCCAGTCTCTTAAAACACTGACAAGAAACCCAGCAATGCAGAAATAAAAGCCAGAGACCAGAAAGTTATAAGGGGAAAAATGACAGTATAAAATATTCTTGTTTTCTAAAGTATACACAAAGCTTCATATATTAATATCCCCAAACTCCAAATGGCCAATTTATTTTTAAAACACAAAACACCTGCTTATTGTGAACTATCACAATAACATATTTAATTTTGAGGGAATCTTTTTTGGCAGCTGATAATATTTTAAGATTTAGAATAATTTTGATGTCTTCTAAGAGGCATCTTCTGAGGCACAGGGGGCTATATTGGGATGGTTCTTAGCTTTCTGTTAAGCTCAGTGATACTGAACGCGTGGGTTTTTATCTTTAGCCATTACTCTTGCATAGTACACTAAAGGAGAAAAAGAAAGTTAACAGTGCAGTTCTTTCATCTTTCTGTTTTCTCAACTCAAGAGGCAAAATTTAAGGCAAGATTACCAGAGGTTTGCAAATACGGTATGTTTTTGCAAAGTCAGTTTTCACTTGAAATAGTATATGAGAATAAAATAAAACAAATGAGAATAGATGTAATAGGTAAAAAAAAATTAAGAATGACTCGTTATTGATAGGCTGGGCTCATATATACATACCTACACACACACACACACACATATATACACACACACATATTGACATATACTATATATGTGCATATGTGTGTGTAAATATACATGTATCTGTATATACATAAGTATGTACATATATATGGCTGTTGTCACTTGATCAGTGTATATAATTAAAATTTTAAAACTATATAAAGAGTTTTAAAGAAGCATTAAAATTGATAATTCAACCAGGAGCTCTTCTTAGGAAAGTGGAAATACTAAAAAGTATATAAAAGTGAAATATTTGCATCCATTTGTAGTATGAAAACACCTTCGTTGACTTTTCCATGTAATTTCTGTTCTTATCTTCCACATGAGATATCTTCAGTCAGGCCTCCCTCCCTAGGACTTGCCCCATGGGAAGTGAATTCTACAGGAAGGCTTTTACTGTGACTTTTGCTGTCTATGGATTTTCCTCTTCGATCACTTGTTCAACCACTGTCCTTTCTCATTTGGACTTCATTTCTTTTTTTTTGTTTGTTTTTTTGTTCTTTTGGAGGCAGGGTTTCTCTATATAGCCCTGGCTGTCCTGGAACTCACTTTGTAGACCAGGCTGGCCTCGAACTCAGAAATCCGCCTGCCTCTGCCTCCCAAGTGCTGGGATTAAAGGCGTGCGCCACCACTGCCCGACTGGACTTCATTTCTTTAAAAAAAAAATGTATGAGACCAAGGGAATGTAATGTATAGATATTTAAATCCCATATTTGATGTGCTTTGCACACCTGATGAGGAACCTGCCTCGTGTCTTTGCTTTTAAAAGAAACAAAGCGTGGACTAATCATATCATCTGCCAGGAAAAAAAAATGACCCCCAAACTGACCCCTTTCTAAGTTAACCTATGAGAGCAGTGGATGTATTTTCTGGGGTTGAGTTGGGGAACTTCTGTTCTCTTTTTTTTTTGTGGCCACAAACTTTTTGTTTATCTGTAGTAAATGATATTGAAAAGATTTAGAGATGGAAAACAGCACTGATGTAGAGGGGAAATGCTGTTTTATGGGATATCCTTTTGCTGTTATTGTACCAAAATTTTATTTACCCTCACTAAGCATAGACAGATTAGATAGCGAATAGTCAGTCTCTTTGGTGTCATATCCCGGCATGCATCAGAAAGACGCCTAACACTCAAATGTAGTATTGTGCATCGATACTTATTTTCAAATTGCACCATGTATCTGTTTCTTATAGTCTGTGACACATTTATATTTACCTCTTTCTTGAGGCTCTGCTCTTTAAATAATTGCTTCAGGAGTTAAAGAATATGTTATGTTATTTGAGGGATTGCATTGGACTCAGTTATAGTATTAGTCTCTGCAGTAATATGTTTGTATTTTTATTTCTCAAAAAAAAAAAATCCAACATCCAAATTGTTGTCGTTGCCCTGAACAACCACCAAAGCCTTAGCATCCTTCCGTATCCCAAACGCCGATCTCGGCCAACTCGTGTTAACCTTCCCTGTAAGGATCACAAATCTTTAGATAATCTCTTATATCTTAGCAATTTATTTTCTGTCAAACATAAAACAAATCTTGGGAAAACATTCCATTGGAAAGGGAGAGCGGCTGGAGGACAGCTTTCCACCGTGGTATGCATTGCATGTTCCGGACTCCCTGATAAAACCCAGATGTTTCCAAGTGCCCACAAGGATGGTTAGTCAAGATCAGCTTGATCCCTGGTTAATCTCCGAGACCTGGTGCTTCTAGGCTTTCTATCCAAGTAGATCGCCTTCTTTTCTGCTGAATGAACTTAACTGAATTTGTAACTGATAAAGTTGAATTAAAAACATCCAACGTGGAAATAGAACATATTAGAATTTCCATGATGGCTCACTATGCATTTCTTTCCAAAAGCGTTCCAAACGTAATTCAGTTTGGGAGTAAATGTCTCTCTTGACTTTAAACTGTGCCAGTATTTACATGAGAACCATCAGTTCAGTTCTGGGGGGACATTTTCCAGTATTCTACAGTAACAAATATGTGGATTGAGAAAGACTCATGTTGGGCGGTTAGCTTCTTCCACAAGCACACACTGGAAAATAGTAGAGAAGGTTGTACGTACTTTTGAATATTTGATTTTGAAGACAAGTATGAAGAGATATGCTACCCTTTTAAAAAAAATTACAAAACTGGGTTGGGGAGATGGCTCCTTGGCTATAGAGCTTGCCATGTGAGTGTGAGACCTTGAGTTCCAAATCCTATAACCTATGTAAAGCCAGAGAGAATAGACCACACATGTCTGTATCCCACGTCCTTCTATGATAAGATGGGAGGTAGAGACAAGATATTCCTTGTAAATTAGACCAGTTAGCATGGTATATATGGCACAGGCAGCAATAAAAAGCCAAACGATGCTACCTCCAAGTAAGGAGAGGGCAAGGACTGTCACCCAAGCTTCTCGCTATTCACACATATGCCCTGGTAAGCATGTCACAGTCACATGCATGAACAAGCATCTGGGCAGCTGCATTCACACGTACAAGCACACAAATCATAAATTGTAGGAGACAACTTTAAGATTAGTGAGACAGTTTCCAAGATAATGACTAAGGGTCTATCTACACTCTCCATACTTACACAATCCCTTTGCATACGTATTATGAAGAAATGAGCAAATGAATTGTCAGGCATCTCAACTATGGACCATCAGCTCTGTGCTTTCAAAACAAATTAAAAGCTAAATTTGAGATTAATTTCCACATGAATACATGCTGTGGCCCAACTAGAGCATTTTGGATTGTGTAGTCCATATTGTGGTGTTCTATTAACTTTAGGATTTGGACCATTTTCTGTAACTAATACTATGCGAAAGCAACTTTGTCCCATTATCTGTTCTGACAAATATTCTTAGTCTTTGCATGGATTAGAACCTAGAGTTCATACTTTTACAAGTATGATTTAAAGTAGGTAATTACTGAGTATGAGCAAAAGCTCTCAATCTTTCAGAAAGAAAATGTAATAATACCCTTGTATTCATTATCTGCTGAAAAATATGGAATTTCCAAACATGTTTCCAAAATATTTGCTTTTCAGTTTTACATATTTATATTTCTAATTTTCTTTCATGCTGAGGCATCTGCTCATAGTTCCCAGCCTATTTTCAAAGCCTCTTTGTGTTAATGTTTGGGTTTGATACTCACGTTCTTTTTGTGCCGGATGGCCTTCCGGAGATCCACCTAATAAGACTGTTTGAATTTATGAATTTAGCTCAAAACACTAGTATGGGATGGATTTGTATCGTCTTGAAACATATCAATCTTTGCATATCCAGTCAACACAGCCCCTGTTGTTACAACTGTTTGTTTTGTTTTCTTGCACTTGGATTTTTAAGGATATTAAAGGTGGAAACCACATTTGTGGTATGGGTAGTCTTTCCAAAAATTTACTTTACAAAATGCAGCTTTATAACCAAAAGGAAGCTTTTCTTTGTTCTTAGAGGGGATAAGTATATTTTGAGAGGAATTTATACTTAGGGAGGGAGAGGAAGCCGCATTCCCTTAAGATAGAAATTCTTGGCTTGTTTTTTTTTCCAACAGAATTATTACTCATTAAGGTTAAAGTCAAGCTGTGATTTGGGCTGTATGTATTTTCTGTTAATTCACTTAAAAATGCCTTCCTTCAATATATATTCCCTGTAAACTGTAAGTGCACAGGATAATATATGTGTCTGTCTTTATCTATGGCTATAGGAAATGACATAGATAAATATCACTTTGTGCTAAAATGTAAGCCTATCGTAACACAGAGGTCAGTCTTGAGTCATACGGCACATAAAACAGACTGGGGTTTGAGTTGTGACATCTATACAGAATGTGATACTGCTGAATTTTCATATTAAGAGGTTTTGGCTGAAGGAATTCAGACACACACACAGTATGGCCCCAAATAATCTTGCCAAGAAAAGTTGAGTTTAAAATGTTGGGGAACTGATCCAAGAATAGGCCTCAAACATGCTGCATTCATTACTCGCAGCTGTGTACATGAGAAATGACGTTTCATCCCACCTACAAGCCCCTCCCCAGGGCTGTCACTTTTTTTTTTTTTGCCAACTTACTGACCTTTCTGTTCCCACAAAAGGAAAATATGATTGACAGATGGTTATGCAAACCATTTTGGGGCAATTAAAAATGTATGCTAATGTGTTTTCTGTAAACATAATCCTTTTTAAACACATTTTAAAGATTTACCATATTATTTATTATGTGTATGCTTGTGTGTGCGTGTGTGTTTGTGCTGTGTGTGCATGTGTGTGCCTTTGTGTGTGTGTCTGTGTGTGCATTTGTGTGTGACTGTGTGTGTGTGTGTGCATGTGTGTATGTGTGTGCATGTGTGTGCCTATGTGTGTGTGCCTGTGTGTGCATTTGTGTGTATGTGTGAGTGTGTGCATGTGCATGGGTGCAAGGAAAACCCAGAAATCTATTTCCGAAGACATGAAGGAGGTGAATGCCCATCACTCCGTGCCGGAAGTCCTTCAGTCAGCTCTCAGGAAGTGGAAAGCACCTGGACATTCCGTGGGTGAAGTTGGCACCTTTTGACGAAGTTCCATGTTACTTCTGCTTCTCTGACCGCTGTGATTGGTTTCCTTTCATTTTATCTCTTGACCAAAAGCTTCCTGAGGATATAAGATGTGATCAGCTTACCAGTCTTCATGCAGTTAGAGCGCAGAGGAGGACAGCGGGGTTGGCAGAGCATCTCATGTGAACAAGCTGGGAAGCAGCTCGCTTTCTTTGGGTCAGTCACTGGTTCCATCGAACAACTGGGACAGGGCCAGAAAGGCAAACAGAGAATCCAGAAGGGGAGGAGACCTTGGGAAAGCTGTGTATAGCCTGTGCGATCGCTCTGTCTTTCCATAAATACATGCATTAGAACGATCAAATCTATTTTTAAACCGTATGGTGCATTTAAAACATACTTTTATTTTGCTCACTTTCTTAGCACAGTATTGTGACTTCTTCAGGGACAAGTAAATAACAAAATCGAAAGAAAAATAATTTGCATTGTGGGTATATTTCCCAGCTTTGCTAATTCTTGCTAATAGACTCATGTTAGTATAAGTGCTGCCCCAATAGGCATGGGAATCAATGATTGTATGGTGTATGTGTGTGTGTATGTGTGTGTGTGTTTAAATTCGTGTGACACATGAGAACAAGGTCTGATGTTTTCCCCCTACCAAAAGAATGGACTTCCTCTAGTCTACCAGTCCTGCAGATCCAGAGGCGATTTATCCAAAACTATTGTTTTTACTGGTAAAATTTATTTGAGTTTTTTGGGGTGTTGAAGATCCAACATGAAAACAATCTCTACCAACCAAAAAGAAGAAATGTCATCTGCTAGTGACACACAATTAATTCCTCGAAAAGTGATAATGCCACGTCTTTCTCTAAATCTTCCAATTCTGGGAAATTATGAAGCTGCTAAGCCGTTACCCATGTTCTTGGGTAGTGAAGACTAACTTCAAATTTTATTTGTGCTTACAAGATTTGTCTGGTTTTCAAAGCAATGCTTGGCTGTACCCCATTTCACTGCGAAATTTATATGCATGCACATAATAATAAGAAACTGCTCCTATATGTCATATATAAGACTATGATAAAATACAGAAACATTTTATGTATTTGTTATCATTTATATCATGTCTATGTTTTAAATTTGGGTCCTGCTTTCATTTCCTGGTTGTGGCGGTGTTAATGGGCTTGGGTTTTATTATTCTCAATTCATCTTGTACTTTTTGTGATCTTGACGCAGACCCAGGCCTTGTTCAGTCTACATGGGCACTTGACCCCAGAATTACACCTCACCCTCATGTGCAGTAAATATTATTTTCAAGATAATATGTACAGTGTAAGGAGTACAGTGGTTTAGGTGTTTTTTTTTTTAATACAGTGAATGTTTGCGATACCCAAATGACATTCTACTATCAGGAGGCAGGAAACATCAGGACTAGAGAGGGAGACATTTTCACTGAAACATGAAGGTCCAGGGAGAGTTGACCCAGGGAGAAAGGGGTTATAATAAAAGAGAAGGAAGAAGCTGTAGATATCACAGTATATGTTTGAAGTTAACACTCACAGAGCATCTTATCAATCCGCTCAGGAGTTTGAGTGTTTCCCATCTTAGGAGCAATGGGGATGTTCACTTCAACCGTTTTTTCAGTCAAGCAATGCTCCATTCACATTAAGTTGATTTGTAAGCATGTTTCTGTATGCCATAGGAAGAATATAGTAGAGGATAATGAAGATGAAGATGGGCATGGTACTGCAGGTGGCTGAAAAGTGACGATTTCATTGACAAAGAGGGTGGCCACAGTGTGAACGTGATGCAGAACGTGTAGGCTGATAGGTCGTGGGAAGCCAGGCAGAGATCGCGGATTAAAGAGAAGACGGTCAAGAACGACTGGTACCCAAGTCTGTGTTTTGAGCATTTGAATGGATGGGAAGTTTCCTTTTATGATGCAGGGAACACAGGAAGATGTAGAGGTTTGTCGTAGGTTATTATTTTTTATTATTACCCTGAACATGGTTACATTTAAAGTTTCTAGTGGGAGAGCCTGTTGAGACACTAAACAATTGACTGGCCAGGAGCCTGGCTGACCCTTGAAGCCGTCGGATAATGGAGTTTATGATTTAGATGTTGGAAGATGGCAATGATCTAGAAAGTCAGGGAGGGACAGAGAGAGAAGGGAGTGTGGGCATTTAGGCAGAGGGAGTGATGTGGCACACAGAGTGCTAGGAAAAGAGTAGAGCCATAGCTGAGAAAAATCAGATTGTCCAGTGTAAGATACAATGTGGTTTCCCTAAATGATAGGCTAAGGAATTGGCTGTACTCTTTAGTCAATAGTAGCCATTTGATGATTTGCATAGGGAAGGCGGTTTGCAGAGAAGTCATTAGGAAGATTTAGGTGGAGTATGGATTGGAATCGGGGTGCAGAGACCATGCAGGGGTTTCTCAGAGAGATGTAATGAGATTTAGAGGTTGGGGAGTTTCCAGTGTGAAAAGTGTAGATGCGAAAGGTAGCTGTGAACACAGAAGAGTCAGTGTAGTTCTGAGTGAAGATGGCAAGAACAGGAGAAGAAAAAGTTGAAAATGCTGTATAACTTTGGGGTGGAAGAGAAAATTCAAGAGCCCGGTTTGGGGGAAATTTGTAACCCCTACATATATAAATTTATGGTTTATTTTCATAGAATTATAATGGAAAGATCATATATCCAAATATTTTATTTTTAAAGCTTGTATTACCATTTTGTGTGTGTGTCTGATGTTAAGCATGTGCTATTCATTTGCGTGTGAGAATGGTCACATGTGTGCAACAGCGTTTGCGTGGAGGTCAGAGAATAACCTAGAGTGTTAGTCCACACCTTCTGCCTTGTTTGGGACAGCAGCCTGGCTTTAGATGATGTGGGGGATCTGAACTCAGGTCTGCAAGCTTGAACAGTAAGCACCTTTACCACCACCTCCCCCCCTTAGCCATCTCTCCCGCCCATTCTTCTTGTTTTGAGTTTTTGAATTGCATCTCAGGAACTAGTCTAGGGAACATTGCAGCACAGTATAAGAACAACAATCACAAAAGTCTTAGAAATTCATTCCAAAAAAAAAAAAATTGAATGAGAAGCCTCAGGAATTCTTGCCAAGCGGTGTTCAGTGATCTTTGCTGGGCTGGGCCACTATAAGGAAGTCCAAGAATGCGATGCGGCCATCATAGCTGAACCCAGGATCTGGGCTCTTGGCTTTTGCAATGGTCAGCAGAACACTGGATGCAGAAAAGATGTGGAACATTCGCGTAGGGATAGCCAAGGCACAAGTGCTTCTTGGCTGGTATCTTTGAAGTCTGCAAAAACAAATCCTGGATGTATCCCAAGAAGAGTCTGATGCAAATTCAAACAAATCAAGAGGGCTAGATGCCGTTTCCACTTAAGTAGCTGTCTGTGCTGGGGGAATCTGGGGCAAGTATTGTCACGGTCTTTTTCTGGTGGTCTTCGCCAGTCCCGTGGTTTTTATGGAAGTTATGGTTTTGTTCAAGAGAGTCGATTCTCCCTGCCAGACTGCTAGAGAAAACTATTCCCCTCCAGTCCTATTGCTTTAGACAGTCTACAAGTACAGTGTTTTTATAGGCATGGCTTCTATCTCCGAGTTTACACTCCAGGTAAAGCTTTCCACAGCAGAGTGTCTGTGCGAGTGAATCAGTTGTTAGTGTTGTCTCTTTGTGTGTGTGTGTGTGTGTGTGTGTGTGTGTGTGTGTGTGTGTGTGTAACTCAATCCTCCCCACCCAAAGCTGTTTGAATTCCCAATGAAAAGAGAGCCAGGAGTCCCCAGCCTGTGGACCTAGTGTGAAGATGCTTTTTTAAAATCCTGGCAGTTGAAAGCTGCTTATACTATGGAGATTAGACATTCTGTCTCCAGCTTGGGAACAGGACTGGCATCAGCTAAACAGGCAACTGTGGCCTCCCTGCCTGCCATCTTCAGGCCAGAGAAAGGCCCCAAAGGGGCAGCTGGCAGCAGGGAGGAGGGCGAGAATCTAGGAAATTGACTTGAAATAGGATAGGAAAAGAGGCACGAGAAGGAATTTAAGAATTTTTCAAATGTTCCCTTTTTCGGCATATGCAGTTTCTGCCTCTGCACAGGAAGGGTAATCTTTAATGCTTCCCTCATGAGGGAAGAGAGGTGGCGAACTTACGGCTAGTTCACACAGCCGAAGGGCCTCAAGTTGGTTGATTTCTTCAGAATCGTAAGAAGATTGATATGGATTAGTGTTCTGCTTTTCTTTGCTATTCATCCTGACCTTTTTTGAAATAAAGAGTTGAATATTATAAACCTTCTAATTTTAGAACAAGGAAAGCCAAAGTTTCACACACCCCCGCTAGGTATAATGATTTTACTTTAAATCTTATATTAATCAAAGGAGACTGGGCAGCTTCGTGTTTTGATTGTGAAGGGGTGGAGAGGACTCTGTTTTTCTAGTGACAGTAGCTTTTGCCTTTGCAGATGCCTTAGGCACATGTCTTTGCCTCTTTCTGCTTCTTTACTTAAGGAGGCACCATGTTAACAATATTTAGAATCGCTAATAAGTAACAGATATGTTTGCCTTCTACAAAGAAGACACTTCCAGGTATGTAACCCTATGAATATAAAATGAATGAGACTCTGCCACTTGTGTAGGATCTCCCTGGGCCTCTGTTCTGTTCGAAGAACTAGCTAAAGCAAGGTCTGTAAGTTTCCACTAGGGTATGACATGGGGTGATACTATGCTATCATTTCATGCAGGAAAGGGACGATGCACTCAACCTTCAGTCACAGAGAGACTCCTATTAGTAGAGCCCCTTACTTGAACCTACCTAGAGGATGTGGAGTCATTAAAGGAAGTCTTATAGCACAGGGGTCATGTGTAGCATCATGACAGTTCAGTTGATAACACACCACATTGAGGACAGAGGGCCCGTGGGATTGTTAGGAGCTGAGGTTTTCCCATCACTCATGACAAAGTAGCCCTCATCACAGCTGAACACAAGCCATTACTCACATGCTTGTGGCAATGGTTGTGTAAGCAAGCCCTCTGTGCCACCGTCATATAGAAGTATAGGGTGGGCAATTACATCAAGAATATAAAACTGGATAATGATTGTAAAGGTGATGTCACTGGCTGGTGTATTTATTGTACTTCATCTTTAAGCACTATTTTAAAATCTACTAACTTTTATTTGTTTAAATATATTTAATGTAATTAAATGTTTAATTAATTTAACTTAATAATTTAATTTTATACATATATGTATAAATATACATACATAAATACATACATATATGTATATATACACATACAAATATCTATGTCTATATCTATGTATGTTTATCATCAACTGCCATTGTATCCCAGCAATGTCTTCATGTAGTTTCTGGTAACTTCAGTCCTTAATTATATCAGGAAGCCATACCAAATAGTTGGCCTATACTTGCTAAGTTTGTAGAAAATTCACACAGTGACAGAACTGCCCAATGGTTCAATCCTCAAAACATATGCCTGTCATTAAGTGGTGAATGACTGATGTAAAGGAAGAGGAGAAAGAACACATATTGTATTGGCTGTGGCTTTGTCCTTGTCACCAACATTGTAATAGGTGCATGGTAACGTAGGTCACATATACCTTATCACCTCTCTTAGCTCCTAAAAATGAAACAAACAACAGTTCTCACTTTTTTTAGTTCTGGGAATTGGATCAAAATTGGGTCTTTGTGTAAACTAGCTAAGAACTTAACCACTGAGGGACTGGAGAAATGGCTCATTGGTGAACAAAACTTGCTGTTCTTGCAGAAAACTGTAGTAGCATGATTCCCAGCACCCACTTTAAGAGGCTCACAGTTACCTGTAACTCCAGGTACAGAGGATTTGATATCCTCTTCTGGCCTACACAGTCACCCATATGCTTGTGAATATATGCTCATGCACATGTGTGTACATGGATGCGCAAATAAAATAAATCATAAAAATTAACATGAATTATACCACTGAGTTCTAACGCCAGCCGTCTGGACTCTCCTATGCATTGAAATATTACTGCTATTTCCCCACCATGGATTGTTAACATAAGAAAGGGAATTAAGACAAAACTAGGCATTTTGAATATCCTATCTTCATTAATAAGTCTATGTTCAGAAATGGCTATGAGGAGCCTTTATTTCAGTCTTTAAAAACAAATGAAGCCTTAACCTGAAATTTATAGTGAATGTATACTATATGCAAATAAAACAGTCACAGGCTTGAGACACCACTGGGGTAAGAAAGGAGGAGCCTTCCGAACTGAGTGATACGATAGCAAACCAGAGAGCCATGAAGACGTTGCTCAGAGGCCACACACAGAGAAAACCAACACCAACCACAAAACACCAACAGGACAAAGGAAATAGAGTCAGGCGTGCTGGTTAATGCTTGTAACACCGGCAAATGGGGGTGAGTCTGAAGGATCTAGAACCCAAGGCCAGCCTTGGCTACATAGTGCAATAGAGGGTACCTGGGGGGACAGGGAGAGAGAAAGAGAAGAGACAGAGACAGAGAGGGACACAGAGAGACAGAGAATGGCCATTTAAAAGATAACGAATGCAGAAGTCCAGGAAGACACCTTTTATAAAGGGAAAGGGTAGATAAAAGACATCCCAACACCACAGAGCCAGGCAGAGGCTCCTTGTCCAGATCTCAGGTTTTCCTTTTTCTGCAGAATTAGTGACATTTCTTCTAACCATTCATTTAGTCATTTCAAGGTGTTAGGTGCCACATCTATATATAAAACATATTTGTTTTTTAGGTAAGTTCTCACTACATATGCCAGGTTGTCCTTGAACTCAAAATATCAGAACTCAGTGCACTCGGAGTTCAGGTGTGGAACACCCTGTCTGGCTTCAGTGTAGAAGCTGTTGATTCAGTCTGGCTTTGTGTTCCTTTGTTTTACAGTGAGCCCATTATATCATCAGCCATGGGATGTTGACTTGGGTACTCTACACCAATGGATAAAGAGACACCTGTTTACCTGCATTTCAACCAGTGATTTTTCCTAACATGGACGTTAAGAATTCATAGTTTCATAAAATCGCTAGAGACGGTCACCAACAGTAGAATTAGCTTTGTATTGTATAAATGTCCCACTCCAATTTAGGACTTTTCTCACTGTCATAAATTACTATTAATCACACCCTAATCCAACTGCACTTTTCTGGTCAGAGACTTTCTAATTTGAAGCATCCTTCTGAAACCCTGCCAGAAAGTCTTTGAAGCAGACTTCCCCAACCTCCCCTGTGGAATACAGACCCCCTGAAGGTATGATTATTTAACATGGACTTGTGCCTGTCCCTGAGAGCCTTTCTGCTTATGCAGTCTGCTTACGTCATCTGAACGAAGCCAGCCTGACTGTAGTTAAAATGACATAGGGATTTCTTGACCTAACGGGTAATATTATGAAATTAATTCTAAAATGCTCTAACTTATTTCACCTTCATCTTTGAAGTTCATTTAACTTTTTTGTTGAAAATCTCACAAAGGTCCTTGGCCAGAAATAACAGTTCTAGGGGTTTTCACAGTGGTTTCCATTTTGAAGTCAAATTACCATGAGTGATGGGCTCTAAGGTGTCTGGATTGTCTGGTGTCAGAGTCTCCATGGGGACGTGTGCATTGGTGGTCATGATCCCTTGTTTGTCAAAGCCTCTGGCCATGATCAGTTAGTTCAGCATCAATAGATGCCCTTATTTTTGCTTTCTGATAATTCGGGAGGGCCTGATTCCCTCTGTTCCAGTTCTCCTAAGAGAAAGATGACAGCAGAAGTCTATAGTCACTCAGAAACTCAAAGCTCTCAGAATGAGACAAACAACTGATATTCTCTGTACCCAGAAGTCTCCACGTCCACTTGTTATTGATACGAATTTTCTGTGTACCTTCTCACTACCAACCATGTATGAAGAAGAAAAAGAAGAAGGAGAAGGAGGAGAAGGAAAAGGAGAAGGAGGAGAAGGAGAAGGAGAAGGAGAAGGAGGAGGAGGAGGAGGAGGAGGAGGAGGAGGAGAAGAAGAAGAAGAAGAAGAAAAGAAGAAGAAGAAGAAGAAGAAGAAGAAGAAGAAGAAGAAGAAGAAGAAGAAGAAGAAGAAGAAGAAGAAGAAGAAGAAGAAGAAGAACCCTCCTATATTTTATATGATTTTCCTGCTGAAATTGCTTCTAGCCAGACTCTAAGAATACCTGATGTTTTACAAATTGGTACAGACACTCTTTAGGAATTTGTCTTTAAAAAAAATTGTCACAGTTGTCCCCACCACAGTCCCCTGCCCAGAACTTTTAAATACTGGAGACACATTTTTTTCCAAGTTTTTTTGTTTTGTCTTGTTTTTTAAAGATTTATTTATTATATGTAAGTGCACTGTAGCTGTCTTCAGACACACCAGAAGAGGGCATCGGATCTCATTACAGATGATTGTGAGCCACCATGTGGTTGCTGGGATTTGAACTCAGGACCTTTGGAAAAGCAGTTAGTGCTCTTAACCGCTGAGCCATCTCTCCAGCCCATTTTTTTCCAAGTTTTAGCTAGCTTGGCTCTTTGAGGAACTAAGGAAGTCTTTTCAGTTCAAAATACCTAAGGTGTTTTGGGCACATAGTAGTCATTCAATTAGTGTGAGTGGAATTAAAATACAGAAGCTCTGAAGAAGGAAAAAAGCTAGCTTGTACAGTAGTCTCCTTTCTTCATTTCTCCACATCCATTTTCTTTTGAACAACCATTAAATCTGACACCCACCCCATTATTGTTCTAGAAATTATTATCCTTTAACTCACAAATTGCTTCTTTGTGCCAATTTCAAGAGCTTCCATCATCCTAAATATTAATCTGCGATGCGGATTCTTGTTAAGCATCACCTACCTGTGCCCAGACCCAGATCATGAAGGCTGTCCTTCTGGACCTGTCATGATACTCTGCTCATCTTCTCCAGTCTCCTAGAGGTCACCTTCTGTCCCCTTAGCCCTGGCCTCTTCTTCAGGGTGCTCCCATGTCGGGAATCCCCAAGGTTCCAGCTGAGTGCATGTCTCCCTCAGCTTCCTCACACACTGCCTCTAGATCTCAGGTCTGATGATAGAGCACAGGGTTGGAGCTGTGGCTCGCCGTCGCAGAGCCCCGTCACCCCTCTCCCATCTCTGTCATCACCCCTCTCCCATCTCTGTCTTCTCACGGTGCAGAACTCCATCACCATCTTCGTCTTCTCGCTGGCACATAGGCAGTGCCAAGATACTCGGCTCAGACTTTTTCTCACTTTGCCTTTTGTCCTTCCACCAAACTTTATTCCTCCCCCCCCCCCCCCGATTCCATCTTGGTTGAGGCTCTGAGAGTTTGGGGTTCTTGGGATTCTTAGAATCAAGAAACATTTAGAAGGGAGCCGGTAAAAGGATGAAAAAGATTTTTTTTTTATAAAAAATTGATGTGTGAATATGTGCTAAATGACAATAATTTGAGTTTAGCATGACTGGATTTTAAGGGGAGATTACAGAATAATCATCTTCAAGTAGAAGAAATGCCCTCATTGAGAAAATGGTGGCCAACTGTTCTTCATTGACACTTGATTCTAGTGAAGGCATTGTCTATAAATGGTGGCTTTAGAGAGGTACTCTCAAAACAGTGAGTAAACACTGCCGTCAATTACTTGGACAGACATGGCAGAGTACAAGTTCCAAAAAAGAAACAACCAAATTCATCAGGACACAGTGTCAATATTCATGGACTACGTTGGAAAGAGATCCGCAGAGCAGCCTAGATCAGGTATTACGTTTATGTCCAGTGTGGTAATCTTGTAATTTTATGACAAAAGTTTATGTATTATGGCGTTTATAATAATGAGTTGAGCTACAAATGGTGGTAAGTGCCAATAGGTCACAACTTCTGTCCTCAAAATGTATGTCACCTCAGTAGTGTACATGGATGGAGTTGTAGTGGCAGGAGTGGGGAGGGAGAGAGACACAACAATTACATCATCATAGTCTAATAAATGCAAATATCTGGACAACTTTAATTAACAAGGTGTTTCTCTGGTCTAGACTATTTGTTTCTAGTGATCCATCCAACCACAAAGCAATACCTACTTAGTGCTTAGTTTATACCTGTTACGGAGTCTGCAGAGGAATCGTTCAGCTGCTATTTTCCTTACCCAATAGTCTCTTTCGCTGTGATGTGTTTATGGTCAGAAAGGAGTTAGGGGCAAGAACACGGGCAGCAGAATATGGTGTGAAGATGGATAGAAAAAGATATTTGCTGAGCTCAGTGGGGTCACACAGTCAGACCCTTCAGTTAGTCCTGGCCAATCAGGAAAGGCTGAAAGGAAGAAATGTTGTTATGTCACATTATCACCAAGCTGTGATTGCTTGGGTAAAAAGCAGCCATGCCAAGCATATAGCAAAGACATCTACACACATTTTATGTTCACAATTCAAAAGAACTCATTAAAAACGTCCGATTCATGAAAACACCACAAACCAACATATTGTTGATTATTGGTTATTATTATTATTATTATTCTATTATTGATTGTTTATTATTATTATTGATTGTTGTTACATGCGTTCTTCCGAAGTAGATACAGAAATGATTGATACCACTGATCGTGTGGAAAATTTTTGATATTATAAAATTTAAAAAGGTAAATGTCAAAATTTATTATGACTTCTGTGTTGTGGTCAGTACATGGATGGAGGAACCAACTGGTACCTGGGTCTGATACCAGAACAGACAAATCCTCTGACAACGCTCCGTCACCGTTTCTCACTAATAAGTAGCCCTTAGTTTTCTGAGACAAAGAAAAATACGTACAGGGCCTTATGTGACTTCACAGGCATGCCGCCTGGTTTTTTGTTTGTTTGGTTTTTTTTTTTTTGACATGAACCGCAGTGGTTCTGAGGCCAATGTTTTTGTAGCATGAGAAAAGGAGTGGTTGAGAAAGAACAGTCCAGATTGAGGGCGTCGCTGCTTAACTGGAGTCACTCACTCACATTTATTTATCACATCGGTATTTATTAAACTTGAACTGCCAGAGACTACATACAAAATACCCCTCCAGGAGGTATTCCTATTTGCAAGACCTGAAATGAGGTGAACCCTAGTAGGCTGCCCTGCATGGATAGACAGACAGTGCCCTCCCTGGGTGGGCTTGGGAATTAGTACTGCTGCCTGCATTCATGTGCTAGAGATGAATGGTGTTCCTTCCACCTGCCCCCCTGCACTTCCGGAGGCCTCCCCTGCACTTCCGGTAGTTTACAGATGTTATGAGGTTCTATACTCCTCGGAACCTGAGACTACCTCCTAATGTTGCCTTTGGGTGGTGTTTGGCTTGATCCCTCGGCTCTTGCTATATATTCGGTCCCTGGCATCCCTTCCTCTGAAAACTCTTGCTGGCCATCTTAGTTTTGAAGCTCTGCACTCCGGCCCTGTCTAGCTTCCCACCAGGCTGGAATGATCTCCTTTCTCACCCTGGACTCTCCCACTTGGAAGCTTGCCAGGAAGGAGGCAGGCGGTCACCAAGCCTCTTGGATAAAGTGCCTTGCTTGCTTGCCCCCTACAAGGAATCCAGACTCCATCCCGTACACCTGGTCCCTGCTTCCTTCTCTTCCCGTGTCTGTCCAGATTGGTCAGGACCCAGCAGGCTGCGGCCCAAGGTCATCGGAATGGGGCAGAAATAAGGACCAATTCTTTTGGTACACACCGGCTTGATTGCAAAGCAATGTGAAGAGCTTCAGTTCTTTATCACACACTTGACTTTTCTTTTCTTTTGGTGGAAAAAAAAATGGCTTTGAAACGAAAAGAAACTTGCATTTTAGGAATCATTTTCACATGCGGCCATTTCATGTAGTTTTAAAATAAATATGAATATTTGGGGTAAAGAATCACCTAAATTTGGTACTAGATCTTTAGATTCATCGCAGACACCCGTGAAAAATTATGAACTGGCTTTTCTCGAAACAGTGCTTTCAAGCCTTTATTTCTATTGTTGTGGATGTGAACCTTGAACTTGATTAGAAAATAGGACCAGAAAAATGATTTTTAAATACATTTTTCATCAACTTATACTAGAGAGCATGTGGTTGTTAGAAAATTATGTGTGCTACTGCCTAGAAAAAAATGCTTGCCAAAATTTTCAATAAAATCTAAAATTTTATGCAGAGTGTGTGACCAGAGTAATTGTATAATTAATTATTAGGTACCGATTGATGTCAGCACAATTACTATAGACCAATTGATGTCAGTATACTGTAATTTTGGTAACCGTTTCTTTGACATTTTTTTTTTTAAAAAGGAACAATGTTTTTAAGTAAAATTACAATTCTTAGCAGAGACCTTCTAATTGACAGACAACATACCTTCCTTCACATGATAATTCCTAAATCAATATTTAGGAATATTTTGTAATCATTTTATTCTGCTACAAAATTTCCAGCTTGCAAACAATACTAATATTGATACACTTTTTTTTTTTAACCTTCTTGAAGTATTTTCAAGACAGGAGAAATTAAGGTATTTGGCCTTTTTCCCCCTCATCCACAATCTACATCCTTTGTAAACTGGGGCGTCATGCTTCCAAGTAGGTGATGTAACTTTCTTGATAAATTTGGCTTAGAAAGTAAACTACATATTTAAAACCAGTTTAACTATTGAGACAAGTCTGTGAAACAACTGTGTGACTCAGGAGCCCCTTACATTGAGATATAGCCTAATAAGCCTTGACACCCTGTAAGTAGGTGGGTACAGTCTTAGCCCCTTTAGTTTCCAGTCTCCTTGTCTATAAAATGGAACACTGTTTACTGTGTTTACTTAAACAGGGGCTTAGAGAATTTAAGTAGTATGCATCAGCTCAGGGCATAGCACTTGCCTGCCACGCCAATGACCTTGGTTTGATATCCAGGATGAAAAGAGAAAAAAAAGATACATACCAAATGCTCAATATGATGGTGTTGTGGCATGTTCTATGTTAGTGTTAGCTTTACTGTGGTCAATATTAATATTGCTGTGTTTGAGATTTATTTTGTGTTTGTATCTCTGACGGTCTGGTTTCAGTGATTAATAATTACCAGGGAATGTAAACATCTTAGTTTCACTTGCATTCTGGTTCTTTAAGGCTGTAGGCCCACATAGGGAGAGGCCAGAAGCCCTGTGAATATGAAGCAAGGTTAGCACCAGTTTGAGGTAAGAGTTCATTCATGGGCCCTTTTAAAAAAAAAAAAAAATACAATCTGCTTTGATTTGGTTTGGTTCATGCATTTTTAAAAATCTTCCTTGTGGTGTGCAGTCATTAGGGTTTTATGCCTAAAGAACTGAATTCAGTTATAAGTAAGATTCATTTAATATTGCAAGTATGATTCCATGTGGTTATTTATTCACAACATAAAATAGCCACATAATTCAACATATTTAATAGTTTCTGCTTGTGCAACTGTAGGGAATTCTGCAGATCCTCGGGAAGAACTACTTCAGTTGTGAAAGGCAGTATCCATAATGCTAATTAACCCCAGCATCATCAGTATGGCCAATGATGATAGAAGAAAACAAGAACTGAATGTGTGCCTTATGCCTGTACATTTCCCTGTGGGACCCTTTGGTGGACTCACGTATTTAAAAGATGGCAGTGACTGACTGTGTGGATGGGCGTGGCCACAAACCCGTGGTTTTTCTTGGAAGATGTATATAGACCCTTTATATTTCAGCAAAGGAAACAGCTTAAGAACATCTCTTTCTCGGTCTCTTCTCCCTCTCCCCAGCCTCTGTGAAAGCCAATCCTTGATAACTCTCAAGGGATGTTGTCTTTGTCTAATTTGGAATAATCACTTCTGTGTTCAGAAAAGCTAGACACTTATGTAGCATCCTTCCAATAGAATGCTACATAAAAACATTTGCCTAACCTGGATCTGATATTTATAAATGGGCATTGCTCAATTAGCATTTTAAATTGGAATTTTAATAAATGCTATCAATCAGTGACCAATTTGCATAGCATTTATCTGGGGAAATGAGCGTGCCAAATATCGGTCTTCTTAAGATTCATCTTGCCCCAAACTGTGATTTATTTAAGTTCTTCAGACCATTCATTCTTCTATTAAAGCATCCGTCCATCTTCCTGTGTTCTCCCGGTTCTGATCCAGATCTGCAAATCTGTGGTCATCAAAATCAAGAGATGCATTTCCCACGGACAGACAAGCCCTTGGGTCTCAGCGAACTCGAACTCTGCAATGTTCTGCCTATTTAATTTCTCTAAGACTCCAAGAACAGCTTCTTCATGCCCTGTTTTCAGGTTATATAGTGTGGACCTGCAATGACTGGGGGCTGTCTACCCGGAGGGGTCAAGTGTCGAAGAGTCCGTGAAATGGTTCCTTTCAAAACAGTTGATTTCGGGAGGTATTTGTTTAAGAGCTTGGAATTTTTTTTTTTGGGTGCCCTAAAAAAATATCTATTGTTCTCTTTTTGACCCAATTTTACTAAAGAGAATTTCAAAACCTTGAAATAACTTCAAATTTTAGATTGTCAAAGGAATGTCTAAATTTTAAATAATTGCTATTTTAAAGTAACTTCTATGATATCTTAATAATGCCAATTAAAGGTCCCATATCGATCACTCCCAGCACAGTCTGGAATAAGATGTATGTGGTGAATTGTGGTTTTTAGAAGGGCCTTCTTCCTTATGAAAGGAAAGAACAGTAAGACGCAGATGATTTGCTTAAATATGGAGTAGCAACTGCTATTTCTAGGTATGATGATGGATGTCTGAGAAGGTAATGGAAATTGAGAAGGGGAAGTCTACAGGGAAAGGAACGCATCCCCAACCTTGGACCCCTAGATGTGAGGAGTCTCAAAGCGGAGGTAAAGCTAGCACGTCGTAGTCCTCTTCCCCCACGCCAAAACAGGACAAACATGGTTATCCTGGGAATATGGAAAGTGATTATCCTTTCCCAAAAGAAGGGGGGAGTGGAAGTACGTGGATTGTTGAAAAATATAGGGATGAAATGATAGTTTATTTCCTACAATATTATCTTTTGGGGTCTAAAGTGAGTTAAAATAAAACATGAAAAAAATGGTAACAATATATTAAAATGAATATTATATATGTTATATATTATATGTTATATATACAATATTATCTTTTGGGATCTAAAGTGAGTTAAAATGAAACATAAAAAAATGGTAACAATATATTGATTAAAATGAATACTATATATGTTATATAATATTATATGTTATATATATATGTCTTTTGGAACTGTAAAAAAAAAACGCTGGTAAATCTAAAAATCCTTGAAGAGACATTCTCAGCGTACTGGAGGTAGTGTTTGAAGGGGGAGGTAGAATGTTCTAGAAGAACGAGAAATTAAAAGGTAGGACATTGAATTGGAGGGATTGAAAAAAATGATAAAAGTGGAACCGGAGGAGAGGAAGGTACAGTTTGGGGAATAAAAATTTAAGCGCAATAACATTGAAGTATGTTTTGTTTAAAAGTAAAGCTGGTTAGAACACGTTAGCTGTTGCAGATCAGGGTTGGCCAGCCCTGTACTTCATTCAGAGCTCAGACCACTTGGTCTTAAGCTTCCAGCTCCAGGGCCCCTGGTGACCGTCCCCAGCATCTGGAGAGGAGGAGGGCGCGGGGTGGGGGGTGGGGGGCGGGGGGACGAGCACCGGGATGCACGGCCGCCCCTGCGCCGTCCCGGGGCCAAGAGTGGCGGAGCAGCGTGACCGAGGCTCAGGGCGAGCGCGGGCTGCGCGGGTCCCCGCGGCGCTCCCAGGCGACACCCACCCACGCGCTGCGCACGCCGGACCGGGCGAGGTAGACTCCGGGCCGCGTGTGGACTCCTCCCGCCTGCAGGTACGGGCTGGCGCGCCTCTGCCGGGACTTAGTTGGGCCGACTGGCGGTGAAGTGGCGGTCCCCCGGGTTGGGGGGTGGTGGCGCGGTGGGGATGCAGTCGGTGCGGTGCAAGAACGGTGGCGGAGCCGGGCTCGGGATTCAGGATGATGCGCGGGGAAGGAGATTCTTTGTAAGCCCGGGAAAGTCGAGCGGGTGGAGACTATTTGCAGGATGCACAGCAGCCCGGCCGCCTGCGGAGCTGTACCGGAGCACAGTGCTGCCTCGGGGTGTGCGCGTGTGAGTGTGTGCGCGCGCGTGTTTGTGTGTGTGTGTGTGTGTGTGTGTGTGTGTGTGTGTATACACGGACTGCCGCTGCCCCCCCCCCCAGGGTCTCCGGAGCACGCCACCCGATCAGTGTGTGAGCAGTTTCTAGGCTGCTCAGGCTCGCGTGTGCAGGTCCGTGCGTGCGTGTGTGCATGCGTGTGCGCGTGTGTGCAGACTGTGGCGAGTGCCAGGCGGCGGGCCGGCGGCGGCGGCGGGGCCAGGCTCGAAGGGGTTAAGCGTCGCCGCCGCCCCCTCGGCGGCCGGGTGTAAACAGAGCAGCTTCAGCCTATCATGTCTGGCGGCCGCTCGCAGCCGGAGCCCCGAGCCCGGCGCTGTAACGCGATCCGCTCCAGACCCAGGCAAGTTGGCAGCGCCGGGCTCCGCTCCGCACGGCCACGGCGAGGGCGCGCGGCGGCAAGGTGGGTGAGCGCGGCCTGGGCGGTTCCTCGCGCGGTTCCACGCGCGGCTCCACGCTCTCGGGCGCGCGGGAACCCCGACTTCCCGGTCCCCTCGGCGCGGGTCCCGCGGTCGGTCCTCCCCGGTGGCGGCGGCGACGGGATGGGAGGAGGAGGCTCCGCGCGCGGGTGGAAATCGGTGCAGAGGCAACATTAGCATCTGAAATGAGGTGGCTTTTTAACCCCTGAGGGACCAGATTTAAGGATTTAGAAGAGGTGGAGACAGAACTTTCCCGAATACTCTTACTCTTCACCACCCGGAGTGGTGCAGGTAGCCACGGGGAGATGGAGTCTTTTGTTCCCGGTATTTTTAATTAAATGGGTTTCTAAAATGAGTAATGTGCAGTCCGAATCTTTGAGGTAAAACTGTCTTTTTTTTCTTTCTTTCGTCTTCTTTTTTAGCCTCTCCATGTGTTCTTTGACTTTTGCCGTATATCTTATGGAATTTGTTTGGAGCAAGTCTTAGCGATCATGATTTTGAATAATTCATGTCAGAAATGTTTAAAAATCTGCTTCGAACGTAAATGAATCCACCTTTTGGTTCCATGAACCGAAATCCATCATCCTAATTGCTTAATGGGGGCGAAAGGTACAAAATAATCTTGCTAGTTAAAAGAGCAGGTTTTCGCCTGTGAAAATACTCCGTCCCTTTTTGTCGTGAGAAGATTTTTAAGGGGCACAGTCTCTAAAGAAATTCAACTTTGCAGATGTGCTTCAATGTAGATTACTCCTGTAGAAAAAGGAGTTGTGGATAGTTGGGGAAACTTACTCAGTTCTAGTAACAACAACAACAACAAAAAAAAACACACAAAAAAACATTCGCCTATTTGTGTGTATATTTTAATAAGACAAAGATGTGCAGCAGCTCCCAAAACGAGAAATCATATTTCCGCCCTCTCATGTGCTAGCGTGTCTATCTCTGCAATATCTTATAAATGATACATGCATGTGCCTGTGTCACAAAGTCATTTTGTCTCTTGAAAGCCTAATATAATCAAATTCAGTGTTTTAAGATGGTGTAGTTGCAGATTTGATCCCCTTCCACCAAAGTGGAAATACTTTCGGTAATTGAAAGCAGATTCACGTCTGGCGCAGCGGTGCAAGCCAAGGTTTTCATTTTTTAAATAAACCTTTTGTTCTCTGCTTTTAAAAGAGCCATCCAGAGACCTCTGTGTGCTAATTATTAAAGTAGTTCTTCAGAAGGGATTGAAAATATCCAGAGAAAGCATTTTAGAAATACAGCTAACTTAGTAAGCTTCCCTCTGAGTAGAGTATTGGTGGGTAGCTTTCAATCTGGCCCACATTTTCCATCAGGTTTTTGGGCATTCAAGTACAACTGTAATGTTTAAAACACACAACCCCCAAGCAGGGTCCATGTGTTTACCGTTTTAAAACTTGGCGGATTTTTATGTCCCCCCCCCTTTTTTTTTTTTAAAAATCCTGTGATTTGCACCACCTAATGATGATTTTAAATCCATTGGGAAAGTCTTGTTAATTTAAAGAGATGTTGATTACATGCTAGCTGATAGACTGAAATTTTAAAAGGAAAAAAAACATGATTGCAAGTTGTTAATCTGGTTCCTGTCTCATCTCTGGGGACTAAGTGTTAAAAGCTTTCTTAAAAAAAAATGACTGTTAAGGACTGAAGTTAGGATACATTCTAAACAAAGAGTCACTTGATATCCTGGCTGAGAAGGTAGAAGGGAATGGAGATGTATAAGCACCTTTCCTTCTACAGGGCATGGACTCTAAAATGAATTATGGAATCACGAGGGAGAGAGTTCAGAGTTACACTTTAAACAAAGATAATTGCGTTCAGAAAAATACAGGTATATCCTGAATATTTAATTACTAGCTTTTTAACCCGTTACACTGATTATTAATAAAACGTGACCAGTATAATATGCAGTTTGATTTCTTAGAGGCCACTTGGTAGTTTTTATGCTGTAGCCTTTTTTTTATCTTCTGGAGAGGAGCCTTTTGAACACATTTTAATAAACTGGAAGTGAATATCTCATCTAATTTAAAAGGTACTTGGTTAACTATTTCTCATGCAAAGTTCTCTTACAAAAAATCATTTTTAAAAATATTTAGAAAATTTTTAGCAAAAAAAAAATTTTTTTTGAGGGGTGGGGGTAAGCTTTGGCAGTGTTACGTCATGTTTCTTAGATACCAGTGGCCCAGGGTATGGCATAATGGAATTTAGTTTTTCTCAAAGATTTAGGGCAAGTAAGGGGATTTTAACATGGACTCGATTGTAGATTTCTGAACACTTATTTCAGTGTAAAGCCTTTGACCATTTAACCCAACTTTATTTATTTATTTGTTTGTTTATTTTGGCTTTCTTCCTTATTTTTATGTCCTTACACATCTTTTTATTTGGTGTGTCATCCAAAATAATGCTTTCAATTTATCATGGGACATCTGTCTTTCATAATGTAGACAAGTGGCAGAGGGAGGCACTGCCTGTATACAGTGATCTTGATAATTAATGCCATAAAATAGATTAAAATGTTGTATTCCAGGTATTCATTTCCTTAAAAGGGGCCACCAGAACAGCGTTGCTAAGCACCCGTCACCACTGCAAGCAACAGAAAATGACCCAAATTAAAGAACCTGTTCTAAGCCGTATTCTTGCATTTTCTAAAGTGCGTTTCGAAAGGTTTAACAAGACTCATTCAATTAGTGCAGAGAAAGGACCTATTTTCAGCTCTGGTCAGCAATCAAGAGATTGAGCATTGGAGCATCAGCTCTTCATGTCTGTCATTTATTTTGTTTTCTGGGCTTTAACTAAATAATTGTTAATAAAGTTTTTTGGTTTTTTTTTTTTAATATATATAACAAACTATTCTTCTATCCAAAAGTAAATCTAAAAAGCGGTCTGGTCATTTGTTTTAAGCTTCTATTTAAATTTATTTTATATTAACTTTTCCTCAGTTTAAAAAAGTTTGTATTACACTAATATAGTATATTACAACTTCACTGGGATTGTGCAAATACATGTTATGTGCCTGCGTACACATGTAGTTTAGATTAAGATTTACCTCCGGTTTAGCTTAGACATGCGTACTTTTGCAACTCTCAGTAGAGAAATGGGCTACGCTTACGGAACATTTGGATGTTGTAGAAATGGTACCCTGAAAGAGGTGACATGATGCACAGAATTTAGAAAAGAAATAAACAGATTTTGTTTGTTTTTTTAACCTCTCAGTGAACCTTGAGTTTGAGCAGAACTTCCCAACAGCTATGGTTTAAAGACCCAAACCACAACTATTAGAGGGCTTAATGAATGAGCTGTTTCTTGGCTAATACAGGATAGTCACAAAAACAAATTGTGTCCTTCCCAGCAGAGAGAAAGGAACAGAAAAATGTAGGATGTTGAAAACTAGGAGAGAGGAACATGAGGATTGCCAATGGTTTAGATTAAGGGGATTATCTAGACTTTGGCTGTATCACGTTGATCTGGACAGGTCTGAAGCATATAAACATAGCTTTCAAGTATTCAATCATAAGTGCTATTTTGGCTGTGATTGTCCGTTGGAGCATTTACACATCCCGAAACATGCATGTTCCAATGCCAAAAATAACAATCTGATTCCTTCATCCAAAAGAGATGGTTTACATTAGAAACTCATTCAATTTGGTTGTATCAGGTTATTTGGCATTGCAGATTTATCTTCCTGTAGATAATATAAGATAAATAAAATTTGTATGGCTTCCTGGAATTTTGTTTAGAATACAAAGTTAATATAATATTAATTTATACCTGAGGCCTTCCTTGAAGTTTCCAGCAACTTGAAATACATAGTTTGATTTTTTTGACATGTCAAAGTTTTTTCTCTTTAATAGAGATAGGATGTATAGAGATTATAGATCCATTAAGTAGGTTTGAAATTACACAATTTAAAACAACAACAACAAAAAAACCCAGTTGTTTAAAATTAGATGTTTATACATTGAGTTTAGTTCCAAACCTAGCTGTGGGTTATAAATCTTATATTTGAGATCTGAAATAACTACTTTTAATTTTGGCCATGTCAGTTTAATAACAACCCCCCCTCCCCCCCCGGTTTGTATCCCAGAAATAGTGTTTGTGTTAGAGACTTAAGTGATAGCAAAATAATTTCAGAAGGGAAAGACTCGTTAAAATGAACAGACAAATGTTTGTGGGCAGGTCATATTTAAGTGGCAGTTAGATTTGGGAAGTCACATGCTATACTAATTTACAGAAAAAAAAGTTTCTTAAGCATTATTTCCCCCCCCCCCAAATATTAAGTAAGGAGGGGTCACACCACCAAGAGGCCCATAAAAGGTAGTCTGAACACTTCTTTTCTTAATGCCTTTCTTTTAAATGAAGCAGAGCTATCTTCTATACCACATTTAACATGGTTAACCTTTTATAATTATTTATCTATTATTTCACTTTACCTCCTGCTTAAAAGTTGTACATTAGTGGAGTGGACACCTGGCTGAGCTCTTAAAAGTTTATTTGTCTTTCAATTCCTGTGATAGTAGGAGGCACTACATCTCCTTAATTATCTTTGTTCAGGGAAACAGTGAAAGGCCAGGGTAGTTAAACAGGGCCATTTGGATTGGTGAGGTTGAAGTCAGATGCAGGGAGAACAGCTAAATGCATTATCATCTTATTGAACCCAACATCAGGAAAGTGACCTTGATGGGGGGTAGAAAAAGCCATTTGGCCATTTTTATGAAGGTCACCGCTGATGGATTTTCACATCTTGGTTTATCATAGTCCCCTCTTTTATATTTCACACCTTTGTGTTTCCCTGTTGGAGAACTTCAGGTTGAATGGTAAAATTAGATTTGGTTTCTTTCTGAACATTGGTAGATTTTTTTTTTCTTGGAAAATTTATTTCGAACCTACTGGTACATGTATATGGAGATATCCCTTCATTAAAAATTAAGGCGATCAGACTGGTTGGCCACTTTGTATTTGCTTTTAAGGGGTCTCTTAATGATGATTAGCCTCACTCTGCTATTCTGCTACTTCTCAGATTGTTTTTCAAGCTATTAAGGGGACTTGCCAAGTTTAATTTCAGCAGTGGGAAAGATGTTTGTTTTAGCAAGTGCCTGGGCGCGTTTACGTGAAGGTTATTCAGGTTTTAGGAACCCTCTTGCTGCCATGGTGGGCAGAGTCAGCACTTTCCTTGAGACATCAAAAACAAAATTGTAGGATTTAAGAGTTTATATTTCTCAACTGGGTTGCTGATATTTTCCTGGTGATGTATTTTATATCAAGTCTAATAAAACAAAATTCTTGCTTAAACACTTGAACACCTATTGCCCAGTGGCAGAGGAGTTTTACACAGCCCAACACAAGACCTACCCTTTTTGGGGAATTTCAGTTAAAGCAATCGAGTGTAGCGAGTAAGAGTTTCTGTTTTCCCAGGCCGAGCTGTCAAGCATTATGGATCTGAGGTTGGCTTATGTTTTACATTTTCCTAAATTCTCCTTTGTTGCAGTTGATCAAAACTAAACACAACTCTTATCGAGAGAGAGAGAGAGAGAGAGAGAGAGAGAGAGAGAGAGAGAGAGAGAGAGAGAGAAAGGATTATCAAATACCTGAAATGTTATTTCAAGCTTTGCTGGTGATTACTCTTTATCATGCTGTGAATTACATAACACTCAAACTTCAGGAACTCAAAGTCACTAAAAATAGTTACTTCAGGAGAGTTACGTCTCTTTTTTTTAAAAAAAAACCCTCAGGTTTTATTGCATTAAGGATCTTTTATCAAAAGAAAACCATAGCTGAGTTATGAACTACTGTGACTCCTACTCTCCCGTGTCAGGGCCCAGATTCAGCCTGTCTTCATCTCTTAGGCTCTTTCCCTGGTCCACCACGTGGCTGCCTTGCCTTCCTCTTGTCTCCAACCTCCGCCATCATTCCAGATATCACTCTGACTCTTTGCCAGACCCTTCCTGATCCTGCCTCAGCCTCCGCTGCCGCTCCGCCAGTTCTATCCATGAGCCAGCAGCCTTTGTGCTGTGGGTGGACGGCTCTTCCTATTTCACCAATCTGCCAAGAGTCTGCTTGCATGGCATATCTCCTCTGAAGCCTTTCCCGACTGCCTGGGGCAAAGTCGTCTTCTGCCCTTGCACGGCACCCCATACATATTTTTGAATAGCACTTACTGAGTCATAGCCATACATTGCTCTCCCCCAGCAGGGGACAAGTTCTTTCAGGTCACAGCCTCGTCCTACTCATCTGTACATGCCAGCATCATCCGAGACGCTCAGACAACAGTTGTCAGTAAACGCTCGTTGAACGAGTATACTAAATACAGTTTGATTTATTGGTGACGGCAAGTCATTCTTGTGAGAGCATCGGTTATCTTATTGGTCTGTGTTAAAAGTATTAGCAGTCTCTTGAGTTGCTGTTGAAGGCTAGGTATGCTGACTGAATGGCCCTCTGTTAGCAATACCTACACTTGTTATTCCAGCCCATTTTTGAGCCTTTACAGTGCTAAATGTTGTACACGTCCCATTTTGTCTTCTCACAGCGTCTCCAAATGAGACTTCCCATACTGCTGATGGGAAATTTGTTTGTGTATAGGGCAAGAAAGTTCAGAGTTCCTCTGGTGGTGATTGGTCAGATGGTAATTTGAATGTTGTCATCTTCTGACTTTCGACTTGCTCTCCTGAGTATTACCTTGTTGTTGCTGTTGTTGAAAGTGAAACATTCTATACCCGTCTAGTTGGGCATCAAAACCCATGGCCTCCTCTGTATTCAAAATCAGCACACTCCCAAATTCTTTCATTAACTATTTGAAATTAGTTATCTAAACCTATTTAAAGTTAACTGCTCAAATGCAGGAGTAAGTTTTAGAAGAGGGTTTCCACTCTTCCCCTCTGCAACACTCTCCCCGTTCATTTCTTACTACCGCATCAAGTAACCAAGATTAGTTTTGGGTGCTATTGTAATATGTGCACAAAATAGGAACAGAAAAGTTCTGAGTTAGGACTCTTCTCACACCTAAATCTTATTAACTTTATTAGTTTTAACTTCCTGGAAGCCTTCTTGAACTAATTAATACCCCATCTCTTTGCATTTGACTCAAGTGAGGTTTTTGAATAATTGAATTTTGGGTAGATGCTGGGTGAGGACTTTTAAAAGAGAGTCGTAATAGTACACTTGAATAAGAAAACAAATATCACATTTAACATCGATAAAGACACTTGGTGGTCTTGCACTTAACGAAGTTACCGGTCACACTGAGCTATACCTCTAGCCCTGAAAGACTCTTCTGATTTTTGAAATAAGGCTGCATAGTCTTCCAAAGAGCCTTGAACTGGTCTCTAGTAGATCCCAGGCCTTGGCCTCCTGATCAGCTATATATCGCCCGTTTAGCCTGGAATACGTACCTTAAACTGGAAACTTCTGTTGAGAGCCTTTTGATGGAGTAAGGCAGTGAAGATGGCCTGGTTGGTTTTTGTCCACTTGACACAAACTAGAATGACTTGGGCATTTTTTTTTTAATTAATTTTTGACGTAGGAGGGCCCAAGCCACTGTAAGCAGTGCTACCCTGGGGCAGGTGTCTTGCACTAAACAAGAAAGCAAGCTGACCAACCCTCTAGGATCAAACCAGCAAGTACCATTCCTCCGGTGGTGGTCTGTGCCCTCTGCTCCAAATTCTCGCCTTGGGTTCCTGCTTTGGCTTCCCTTGATGATGCACTATAATCCATTTCCCCTCCCCAGCACGGTTTTGCTCAATGATAACAGCCACAAAAACCGGACTAGAACCTAAGACATCTTGTTTGCGTGTGTGTGTTAATGTGTGCACGTGTGTTTGGGCGCATGCAGCGTATGCACGTAGATACCAAAGATCAACCTCAGTTGTCTTTCTTCAGATGCCACCTAGCTCTACAACCCGGTCTGGCCTGCTAAAGCTGTGTGTCTGATCTTCGACTCTAGGAAGCTCCTTGCCTCTGCTCCCAGAGTACTAGGAATCACCGCTGGCCTCTGCTTTTCAATGTGCATGCGGAGATTTGAACATGGGGATTCCTGCCCAGTGGCAAGCGCTTCACGGGGGAATCCACACTCTCTTCTGCTGGGGAAGATGTATTCTTTCGAGTGACAGTTTCTAGTAAACTCAATATGTCAAAAGGGGCTGGGGTAGAAAAATGAATGTTTTTCTTTTCTTTCTCTCTTTTTTTTTCTTTTTCTTTACTTACTGCTCAAAGAGACAAGGAGTGCTCTTCTAATAGAAAAAGAAACTGAATTTCTGTTCTCTTGCCCTTATGAACAAAACAGCTCACACATACAAAAAAATACCAATATAACTAGCTTTTCTTAGGAAAATACCTATAAAAATTAGAGACCTTAAGAACCAGAAGAATGTTGAGACTAGTTTTATTCAGACTGCACATTTGTTAGCTGAAAGGCTAAAGTCTCACAGCAGTTGGAACAGTTTGCTGCAACAAACCCCTTGTGTATTTACTTTTCTTTACTTCTCTGTCTTTTCTCTTTGCTTCGCCAGAAGTTTGAACGCAGGAGCTCAGGGCCTGGCACGTGTGGGACAAGCACCCCACCACTGAGTGGTGTAGCCATGGGTGACTATATACCTGGAATCTTCTTGCCTCAGTTCTCAGGGTGCTGGGACCTGCAGGTGTGAACCACCGTACGGGCTTCATGATAAACCCTTTATACAGACATTTGACTTCCAGAGCAAACCACGTGATTAAATACTCTTCTAAATCCCATCTTGTTCGAGGCTAAATCCCATGAGAACCTGAGGAGGTCGTGTTTTTTCTCCCGTGAGAGTGACTGGAGCCATTAAGAAGTATGTAGGTTGCACAACCCTAAATATATATGTAGTGGGCTAATCATGAAGTAAATTTCGTCCTTACCCCCTGCATTGTAGGTGAGGCTTAAAGAGATTGAATAGTTCACGGGAGGTTATTTTTGAATCGCTAAATTACAGAATGAGATCAAAGCTCGAGTTTGCACTCCACTGGAGTTTGTATCAGTCGTCAGGGTTCACTGCTGCCACCCAAGTGTGGGTCTCCAACTAGGACTTGTCCTGACTCAGTCCTACCCATGTGAACTCCCTTGACTGACGTGTCCAGGAATGTGACGGCTGCATAAAACCTTCCATCAATACTGTCACCACCGACTGTTGCCGAGATGTCCACATTCCCTCAAGCCAAATTATTTCTTTTATCAACAAGTACAAGATGTTTCTATTGTGGCCTCTCTTGGTCTTTAACTTTGATTTTGTTTATTCTTGGGAGCTGTGATCATAAATGATCACCTATGGTAAGGCTAATGTCCACTCCCTGATTAATATCCAACAATGATTAGCATCATTGATTGGAAAATTAGTAAATTATGCCCCTATTGACATTTCTAGCTCCCATTTAATAGCTTGTTTACTTAATTGATAGCTAATGTGTTGACTTTTTAAAAGCTATTAACACATCAAAATAGTATTTATTGAACCTAGCAAAATGATAAACTATGTGTTTGTTTTCTCTTTCATTCCCAAGACAGATCTATTGGTGGTCGTGGTTTGTTTGTTTGTTTGTGGTTATTATTGTTTGTTTGTTTTTATTTTGTTTTGGTTTTTAATTTTTGTTTTGTTTCTTTATAATTTGTTTTCGTCCACTGATATCAAGTAAGGCAGCAGAATTGCTAGGAAGCATGGTCTTAGAAAAGTTCCCAACAAATGAATGCTTTTAAACAAAGAGCTTCTAACAGACGTTCTGTAGGGTTTCTTCACTTGATTCAGGATCCTCAAAAGAAAAAAGTCACGTATGAACATCGGATGGATACGTGTTTTGCTTCTGTTTTTCTTCCCGCATGATTGGTTGGTTCCGCTGAGGAAATGGAGAAGGCATTTCAGGCAGAGGAGTTTAGCAAACCAATATTCTCCTTCTCAACTTTCAGGAAAATGACTGCTAAGGTGGCCCGCCCCAGCTTCTCAATGTGGTCTTCTATTGGTCTGCATTGTGTAGAGAGGGCGACTGGTCCCATGTTGGTTATAGTACCATTTGCCAGCACAGGTTTGAAGCCATCCTTTTGAAATGGAGTTTATTTGTGAAACAGTCTTGTTCCATAGGCATGCCTAGATACTTACCATCCTCATAGGCTAGGTACATCAGTAGTTGGCTCTCCCCAATGCCCCCCCCCCAAAAAAATCACATCAGTTCTCAAGAGAGAGTATTTACAGCGGTTAATTGTATTCAGGGAGGAGCTGGAGAGATAGTTAAGAGCAATGACTGCTTGTCCGAAGGTCCTGAGTTCAAATCCCAGCAACCACATGGTGGCTCACAACCATCTGTAATGAGATCTGATGCCCTCTTCTGGAGTGTCTGAAGACAGCTACAGTGTATTCATATATAATAAATAAATAAATCTTTTTAAAAATTACATTTAGGGAAAAAAAAAAGCAATGCTTAAAAGCCTTCAAGACCTTTTCAAAGAGAAATTTTGGTATCATATGGAGAAATGACTGCCTCGCTTGAGGAAGGCTGGAAGCCCTGTGCTGGGTGCTTTGAAGTCAATAATAGTCATCTGGACGAGTTGTAGTATACTTTCAAAGTTTAATTTTTTTTTTTTTTTAGAAAAAAATACATATATGTACGGGGTCTTAAGAATGGTTGATGGGTGGGTATGTGCATGTGAATGCAAGTGCCTATGGAAGCCAGGGAGGCCAGATGCTTGGGGCTGGTGTAGAGAGAGGCTTAGCATGGGTGCTGGGAATGGAACTCAGGTCTGTTGCAAGAGCAGTACACTGAGCTGAGCTGACACTCTAGCCCCAGATTCTAGTATTTATAGAAGTTGAGCTACACTGTGTTATAAACCTTTTCACATCACACGAGTGAGGACTGACCAGGATGGTGTCCTTAGTGGACAGGAAAATTAAATTCAGAATTTATGAAACTAAAACAGTATAGTTGTTTTCAATGTAAGCCATGGAATGAGCAAACCCTATGGCCTTTGAAATGATAAAGGTCTATGAGTGTGTGGTAATGTATTTGAGTTCTTTAAAGTATATCTAGATTTCACACATACTGCATTTTGTGCAAAAAGTAAAGCCCAGTACTCACTTGAAGCTCCTGGTTAGGGACAGAAAGTTTAAGATATGAGCTCGTCCATAAATCGAAAATACTCCGTCCTCCCACCTGGTCCTCCCAGTGCTGGCACTGAGCTGTGGGCTATATTGCCTGGCTCGAATCCACTGCCTACTTAAGGGAAGTCAGTCTATAAACTTAAAAAGTGAACTTACACAGCATTTATTGAAACTCAGCAAGTCTGAGTCCATTTAAGCTAATATAATCCCAGTGTATATACACAATCAGGTATTAAGAGTCTTTTTATTTATTTATTTATTTATTTTATTTTATTTTTTTAATTTACATTCCAAATCATTTCCCCTTTCCCGTTTCCTCCCTCCCCGAAAGTCCCATAAGCCCCCTTCCCTCCCTCTTTTCCCCATTCAACCCCCTCTCGCTTCTCTGTCCTGGCATTCCCCTACATCCAGTCTTTCCAGGACCAGGGGTCTCTCCTTCCATCTTCTTAGAAATCTATTGATATGCGGATTGTGTCTAGGGTATTCCGAGATTCTGGGTCAATATCCCCTTATCAGTGACTGCATACCATGTGTGTTCTTTTGTGATTGGGTTACCTCACTAAGGATGATATTTTCAAGATCTGACCATTTGCCTAGGAATTTCGTGAATTCATTGTTTTTAATTGCAGAGTAGTATTCCATTGTGTAAATATACCACAGCTTCTGAATCCATTCCTCCGTTGAGGGACATCTGGGTTCTTTCCAGCTTCTGGCTATTATAAATAAGGCTGCTATGAACATAGTGGAGCATGTGTCCTTATTGCATGCAGGTAAAGTCTCTGGGTATATGCCCAGGAGTGGTATAGCCGGATCCTCCTGGAGTGTCATGCCCAGTTTTCTGAGGAAACGCCAGACTGCTTTCCAGAGTGGTTGTACCAGCTTGCATAAACCAACCAGGCAGTGGTGGCGCACGCCTTTCATCCAAGTACTTGGGAGGCAGAGGCAGGCAGATTTCTGAGTTCAAGGCCAGCCTGGTCTACAGAGTGAGTTCCAGGACAGCCAGGGCTACACAGAGAAACCCTGTCTCAAAAATCCAAAATAAACAAACAAACAAAATAAGAATCTTACAAACCAGATTTTTGGGGGAGCTCATAATGTCTTCCCCATTTTTACCCTAGATTTTATCTTTAGTTAAAAAATAACCAATGTCTGATACCACTTTGATCTTATCTACTCCCTCCTCTCCAAAAATAACCCCTCCTGTGTCATATCAAGAAAACATTTAAGCCTGCTTAAACGAGGGATAGGATATTGGCTAGGGCCATGCAGAGAAGATGGCTCATGCACAAACTCTCGAAGTAGGAACGTGTGAGGTAGATTTGATCAGCCAGTCAGTAACCGACCTTGAGCAGGAAGTTCACGAAAGGGACTTCTGGAGAAAGAGGTCAAAAAAGTTCATTGAAACCAGTGTCCGGAGGACCTGGAATTAGAAATGTCAGTACTTCGATGTTTATTAAGGAACCCACTGGGACTCTAGCATGAGACAGTTACATACTATTAAGTGTGAAAAAAGATACTAGTAAATGTATTCACAATAATGATGGATTTTCATTACATTGATCCTACTCACTCATGACTTCTGTTAAATAGCTTGCATTTTGTAGTTTGTCAACTAGGCTTCCCAGTCTCGAGGCCTTCTGAACACTGGTATCCTCAGAGCCAAAGAGCAATTATTGACATGTGACTGATGTTCAGTGAACATGTGTCGACTTGGAAGAAGGAGCAGATCAAGACCCTAGGAGATCAAGTAAGACTTTAGAGGGTGCGTGCTTACACTGTGACCAATGGAGGGTTGAGCCCAGGGCTGGGCTCTCAGACCTTCTGTTGCTTGCTAAACTATCATCCAAGTGTTTCCATTGGCCTGACTTGGGTTCCCTCCTGTTCCATTCTCAACCCCAACTCTGTAACTCTGCTTCTTCTATGAAATCATTGCAGAGTAGGCTCTGTTAGTGCTTCTTTCTCCCCCTGAATGTTACCAGCTCACATTCATTTACAGGTAGGTTGGGTGAGATCATTCCATAGCTTTTTGGAGAGGCTCCAATTCCAGGACCAGAAATAGTGTCTTCCCTTTGGAATTTTGTGGGTTTACTTTTGATCAGAGGGGAGGGTGGGGAAGTATCAGAGGAATGTATTTATATTCTTGGACAGAAGCCACAAACATACACTGAAATTGTTTTTGTCAGATTGGAAAGGAGCTCTTAAAACTGACATTCCTTTGTGTTGTCTCGTTTGCAACCGAAACAACAGAAACACAGGAGATTTCTCTAGCTCTCTGTGTGTAATGACCTTGCGAATTCATGATTAGCTCATCATGGTGCAATTTAAAAGCAAAAGGGAGAAAAGGAAAAAGTGTGATTCTGATTCCAAGTGACAACCTTGAAGGTACATTGGCCACATACGGGACAGTCGTGTGAAAACATTGCAAGAACTGAGCATCCATTCACCATTGTCATCGCCTGTGATTTACCTAGTGAGAATATTAGCTACTGCGTCTACTGGCAGTGTGTCGCTGCATTCTAGTCATATGGCTGATGGAGTACTTTAATCCAAGTAGTATTGCTTGTGTCTGTATTTTATAATAATTTCTTTCCCTGAAAAAAAAAATGTTCTTCATTACCAAGATCAATTAAAAATCAAGGTTGTTCTGTGGCTGAAGGAATTGAACCCTGTTATAAACACACATAATCGTCACTGGATGTTTCACCTTCTTTTAGTTTACAGAAGGTTGCATCATCTTTGAAAGGAGGGGGAAAAAAAGTAATAGGACATTTTTAAAAATAATGTGCTTCCCTAAGATTTGAAATAGTCACTCAATAGGGTGAGCCTGAGTTCTGATATTACTATATTTCCTTGAGATCAAAAATTTACAAATACCTGGCAACCCAGTCTCAAAATGAATGAATACTCCTAACGGGGGTAGAGGGTGGGGGGGCAGGTCTATGCTAAATATACACAAGTAGGCCTAGTCCTAGAAGCTTGCAGTATTAAATAGTAAAAACTTTGAGACTTTTTATCAAGATAATTATATCAGAGAAATATGTTTGTTTTACGTTCTTTGGGTTTGAGACTTTTATATGTTTATACAATGAAAAATCATTTCTACCCCGACTCTGGCCCCCATCTCCCTCCATACCCCCAATGTGCTTCCTCCCAAGTAGAGATGGCACAGTTAGAGCCCGCCTAAGTTCCTGGGTGTGGGACCACCCACCGGAGCCTGGGAAGTTTATCAGGGAACATGTCCTCAATAAAGAACAGTTCTCCCTTTCTCAGCCACAGTCCACCGCCAGTAGATCTTCAGTAACAGGGAGGCCTGGACATCTCTAACTCCATCCATGCCAAGATCATTATTTAAGACATTATTTCTGCCTCCTCTTCAGTATCTTCTCTGAGCCTCGGTGATGGGGGGTTAATATAAACCACTGCTTGGGGCTGAGCACCGAGTCTCTTATTCTTAGCACTTGGACCAGTTTTGCCTCTCGCCATTTACTGCTGACCCCGGCTACAGACAGTGTCTCCGACCAAGAGTAACCTTTTGCTGTCTATTGTTCCACTTTGACTTGTTCTTTTCATTCCTCATACATGTGAAATCATGCGTGTTTTTCTTTCGTGTCTGGCTTATTTCACTTAAAGTGTCCTCTGGGAGAAACAGCAACCCTCACTTCAGAATAAGAGATCTCTCCTTTCATAATAAGAGCGTTGGAGACCCGGAGTTGTGAAATCAAGGCCGTTTATTTTATGACCTTGTGAAGTCGGGCATCAGACCAGAATGGCAGACATGCTGATTGAGTCGGAGAACAATCTTTCTAAGCCTTAGCACGTGACTCTTCCTTCCTGTTTTTGAACAGTCAGGAGGGGACAATATTATGTATCATCTAGGTCTGATCTTTGCCCAATTGCCTGCCCTTGTCTTTTCTTCAAGAGCCTTGTATGGATTCATCTCTGCCTTTTGCATTGGCTGCATTTGAAAGTTTATCTGATGCATGCATAGCCTTGCAGGCAAGGTTGGCTGTGACTGACCATTGTTGGTGTTCATTTGTAGCTGGACCTGAGCAGGATTGAGACAGCTTTGGAAATGACCATATGGTTAAATTTCTAACAATTCCTTCCTCTTTTTATTTGTTGTTCTTACTTTCGTATTTGTTTTAACCTTTTAAACTGATTTAAAATTGGGGGGGGGAGGTATTCTCTTTATCCTGGGACATACGGTCTCATTCAGCATTTAGAATCGACTAATTCTGTTGAGCTAAATAATCCAATCTACATTATTATTTATCTTTACCCCTAAGGCTAAAGCTGATTTAGCCTTATAGCTGTTGGGTTCCTAGCCTTCATTCTATGTGGAACCTCCTTTGGGACTCCTTTACAGTACATGTGGAAAGTAGGGACCAAAGGAGCTTGGTGTGGGCCTCCTAGTTTGGGTTTTGGCTTTGGACAGATTATTATCAGAGCAGCAGAAGTCTGCATTGTGGTATTTTTACTTATAACCTTATTAACTTCAACAGATACTTGATGTATTTTATGTCATAAGATTCATATCCTTTGGTTTTAGTTGTTGTTGTTGAATTAGAAGGTTTGTAAATATGACCCTTCTTGCTTCCTAAATGATCCCTATCCCATGCCCAAAATGTGTTTATTCTTTTGATGTTTATTGAATAAATTAACTCGGTTTGCATCCTTGAAGGTCTTTTGGCATAGAAGGCAGACACAATGTCTGCAATAATATTGTTGAGGTTTTGGCCAGGTGAAGGGAATATTGATCACTGCTCTCAGGTGACTTGAGTAAAATACCCACTCAACCTATTAATTTCCTAGTAAAGTTTTCTTAAGGAAAGAATAGGCACAATAAAATACAAATCTGCAGTGGTTTTGTATAAATTACTAAGATAAAACAATGTTTGAGGGAGCTAGGGGATATTTATGCTTTTCCCAAAAGTGTGTGTGTGTGTGTGTGTGTGTGTGTGTGTGTGTGTGTGTGTGTATTTGTCAGGGTTCTCTAGAGTCACAGAACATATGGGTAGTCTCTATATAGTTAGGGAATTTGTTGATGACTTACAGTCTGTAGTCCAACTCCCCAACAATGGTCAGCAGCAGCTGTGGATGGAAGTCCAAGGATCTAGCAATTACTCAGTCCCACGAGGCAAGCAGGCAAAGAAGAGTGAGAGAGTCTTCCTTCTTCCAATGTCCTTATGTATGTCTCCAGCAGAGGATGTGGCCCAGATTAAAGGTGTGTGCTACCACGCCTTTAATCCCAGATGACCTTGAACTCAGAGATCTCCCTGTGTTAATCTTCTGGAATTCGTAACCACTGTGCTTCAAGATCTCCGTGCCAAGATCCAGGTCAGAAACTTGTATCTCTGAGCCTCCAGATTAGGATCACAAGTGAGCCTTCCAATTCTGGATTGTAGTTCATTCTAGATATAGTCAAGTTTGACAACCAGGAATAGCCACTACAATGTGTGTTTGTGTGTGTGAGTGTGTGTTTGTGTGTGTGTGTTTGTGTGAGTGTGTGTGTGTTTATGTGAGTGTGTTTGTGTGTGTGAGTGTGTGTTTGTGTGTTTGTGTGAGTGTGTTTGTGTGTGTGTGTGTTTGTGTGAGTGTGTGTGGGTTTGTGTGTGTGAGTGTGTGTGTGTGTGCACATGTGTTTATGCACATGTGAAGGCCAGAGGACCCCCTCAGGTGTTGTTCCTCTGATGCCCTTCACCGTGCTTTTTGAGACATGTCCTTCGGTGGTCATGGGAGCTCTAGGGATCCTCCTGGCACTGATGCGGCCTTCTAAGCTGCTGGGATGAGGGGCTCACACCTCTGCTCTTCTTATGTGGGTTCTAGGGACTGAACTCAGATCCTCGCACCCCACGGCAAGTACTTTACCCATTTAGCCATGTCCCTATGAATTTTGCTTGTTGAAACCTGATTCTTTCCTAGAGTACCTAGAAAATAGATCCCTTCCAATAAAGGTTAGATCATGGAGCTAGAGCCCTTCTAAATAGGATTAGTGGCCTCACAAAGGGGAGCCCCCCCCCCTTCCCGCTCTGTGAGTACACAGCAGAAAAACAGCTGTCTGAGCCCGGAAAAAAAAAATGGGTCTGTTGATACTTTGCTTTTGGACTCTTCAGACTCAAGAGCTAGGAGAAATAATTTCTGATCATAATCCGTTTAATTTATAGTGTTTGGTTCGTGCATCTGAAATATGGGGCAAGTAAATGAATATTTTTGCCAAAGTCTTAGAGAGTCATAACACTCCAACCCCTAGTTTTAAACTTAATATGCTACTAGGATATTGAGTTCGATTTTATGAGAATCAGTGAAGGCCTCCTGTGTGCTCGATATCAGTACTTTACTAAGATATTTAAGATGCAAGAAATTCAGTGTGAAAAATAGATAAAGCAGTAGTTCACGTGTCTTCTGAGTAATAAATGTTAACCAATATATTTAATAATTATTTGCAAGGTTTTAAAGCTTTAATGAACCCAATTTTATTCTGTTTCTTTGAAAGACTGAAGGTAGATTTGTGTATCACTTCTGTTTAAAGCTAGTGAACATGGAGTAAAGGCTGGAGCTGGGGTTCAGAGGCAGTTTGCTTGTCTACCGGGAACAAGGCTCTGGGTGCAGTGCTCAGAACCACAAAATGAATGGATGAGTGAGTGAATGAATTAAATAGACAAAGTACATGATTTTGACCAATGGTGTCGGTCTGCTGACTTGCTATATAATTTAGTATTCATCACCAGTGAGTGTAAGAAAACACAATAAAGCACCATTTGAGGCCAAGAAAGATCCTCTATTAATTTCTTCTTTTTTTTTCCCTTTTAAAAGACATTTTAAGATGTCTAAATTTCCCATTAATGTGTGCTGAATTGCTTAAAACAGCTGGTTATTTATTCTCATGGGTTCAGAGACTAGACATCTGAAATCAAAGTGACTACTGCAGAGCCATATGTCTGGCTACAGAAGGTTCCAGGGGAGAAATGTCCCTTTGCCTCTTTAAGTATCAGGTGGCTCCAGAATGCCTTATTTCATGGGGTGGCTAGAGTTAGGTCTTCCCTTGCCCTCAGGTGACTTTCCCGCTGTAACCTGGTGTGTCTCCCTTCCCCCATGTTACAAATACCTCAGTCATTGGGGTGGAGGCCCACACTCATTCAGGATGACTTTGTCTTAACTAATTATATCTGGAAAGACCTTGCTGCAGGTAAGATCCCATTCTGAGGTCCAGGGTGGACTTTAACCTTGGGAGGATGCTTTCAAGCCATTGCAGAAGGAAAGTGAAATAGCGAATAGTGAAAATGGTTTTCTTTGCTATGAACTTTTCCTTTCTACTTTCCTCTTCCATACATTATAAGTTTCTATGTGCTTGTACTCCAGACCTTTTTAAGACAGTTAATCTGCCCGAGCTGACCTACGTATCGTCTTGGAAGCCCCTCACCTTATGGAAAACCCAGTGAGAAAAAAGCATAGTTCAAATGTTTGTTCAGTGGTCAGGGGGAGGTTATAGTTTTGTTCTAGGCTTCTTTTATATTTCAGAACTTGAAAAATGAGGGAGAAGCGAGGCTTATTTTGAGGCTAATATACTTGGGTTGTAGCATTCTGGAATGCTAGCCATAAGTTTCCCGCCCACATGCTGCAATTCTTCATCATGATAAGCTTTTCGAGTGTGCTCCAATGCCTGTCATTCTCCCTACATTGTTGACCTCAGAAGCTATTTTTTAATGCAAAAAGGACATGAAAAGGGAGCCTTATCACAAAGCTGTTTGTAATTTAGTTTGAAATTACTGTTGGCTTTTGATTTTTTTTTTTTAGTAATACAAACTATTTATAGCCGAAACTACTTTTAAAAAGTGAACATTTTGATAAACATGAAATCGCTCTCTGTGAAAATGAGGAGTTATCTAGGTCAGGAATTTCAGTTTTATCATCATCTTTCAAGAGGATAAATGACACACTGAAGTCTAAAGTGTTATATTCCCAAGGAGTGATGGATGAGATCTTTTTCTGCAAGCAGCTATTGGTTAATTAGATATGAGAAAGGCCTTAGCAGCCGAGTCGACTAAAGAGGCACTAGAGAACTGCCCCAGGCACATAGTGTCCCTGCTTTATAATTTGACTTTGGGCCATTCCACCCAATACAAGATCCTGCGTGTGGATTATACTCATGGAATGTATGTCAAACCCTTCTCAATGAACATGGCCTCTGAAGATCCAATCATAATGGAGTCTTAAAGTGAGGTCTGCCTTAATGGGTAAAAGGTGAGAAAACATTCTCAGTCAGACACTACTCATCAATATTCAGTCTAAGATACCTCAAAGCCTGTGGAAGAGCTCCCATAGATTTGAATGTTTCTCCTTACAAAATGTCTTACAGGAACATTTTGGAAATAGGTAACAGACCTGGAGAGTTGGAAAAAGCCTCAAATGGCTAGCAATGCTAACCTATCTCTTAAGTCACTGGAAAGTATGGATGGTTTTACCATCCTGTGGGTGCCTGGTCATGCGGGGTCCTTACAGTTATTTATGGTGCTGGGCAGTCCTATGTGAGCCATCTGTTCTTAAGAGAGAATAATGTGTTTGATCAAAAACAATTTAAAGCAAACAGATAAAACCAACCTCCAATTCATGACATCTGTATTTTAGAGATTTGTTTAGATGTCAAAGAGTTATTTATATCATTTCTTAGTCCAATTCTTTGTTGACTAAAAAATGAATTTAAATAAAAAAAAATACCTCATAGTGCTAAGGCATCCCAGGACAATCTACAGAATCCACTTCAATCCAGTGAGACATATTCCCAGAGATAATACTGTTCTTCAATTCCACGTCCAAATGCCAAGATCTAAGGTCCCTTAGCTAAACATTGGTGTCAGTTTGTGGTATACCAGATTATAAATAAAGATATGGACAGATAATAAATTCAGAATATAGAAATAAAAGAATAACTGTTATTGGCTGCTGAAAGGAGGAAAAAGGGTCCTAGGGCATTTAAAGGGACCTTGATTAATCTTTGACACAAGCAAAGTATACTTTAAAGACTAAGATGCCTTTGAAATACCAGGCTAGAGGTTGTGTGTACCTATTACTTAGGAAGCTGGCAAAACCCTTCTCCATGGGATGGGTTTGTGTGGAGACTTTTTGAAGTATCTACAGATGTTCATGATCCTCAGGTACAGTACAAGACCTTTAGTTTCATAACTCTTGAGATGACTTGTTTGAATATATCAGTCACAGGATTTAAGTAAACTAGGTTTGAGTTAGTATTTTCAGTGTGTGTGTGTGTGCGCATGCGTGTGTGTGTTGAGACAGTAATTTCTCTGTGTAGCCCTGGCTGTCCTTGAACTCACTCTGTAGACCAGATTGGCCTTAGAACTCACAGATATCCACCTGCCTCTTCCTCCAGAGTGCTGGGATAATTTTTGGTGATTTAAGTGAATATTCATATTTTTTTCCTAGTGTAGAAATCTCATAGTAACAGACTCCACCATATCTGATAATATGAATAAAATTGTGTTTGTTTTTATTTTATTTGCATGTCTTTCTCTGCCCAGTTTATTGTGGAAATTTTAATGTGCGGTTAAGCGACTGAAAGCTAGACAACCAGAAGGGAGAAAATAAAGATACTTTGAAATATGCTTAGTTAGCCTAGGTACTGTAAAGATTTCACCCTAGTGGGGGTAAAATGCTAGAACATTCAGAATATCCAAAACACTGTAAAGTGTCCTTCTATGTTGTTAGGAGAATAAATATGCGATACTATATATCCAGTGATCTTCTGGTATATAAATATTCACTTATATATTAGCATGTGTGTGTGTGCGCCTATATTACCTTTAAAGGTTAAGTATTTTGCTTACAAATATTTCTCACAAATGATGCAGTTTAAAGATAATTACAGGTGACTAGATCATTTCAGCAGTATTTCTTGGGAACTAGCATATCATATATCTTACTCATCCATTCTCTTAAAAACTGTATCCCACAGTTGACTTTTATTTTAAAGCCTCATTAAATCATCATTATAACCAGAGATAATTAAGATGATTTATTTTAGTAGAATGTATTTCTGTGGACTCATCCTCTCCATCTCTATATCCAATTAAACTTTCTCTAAAAGTTAGAAGAGTAGTTCATTTTAATTACTAAAGATACCCATGGGGGAATTCCTTGAGTGGACTCTTGAATTTCAAGGGATTTTCGTCTTGGGAGTAAATTATCTAGGAGAGGCTATAACCTAGTTCTCCAGGCCTTTTTCACATCTTGAACTTTATGTAGCATCCTATACCAATGTACCGTACCACCCTTTCGCCTCGTAAGCTTGTTCATTATACCGTCTACTTATTTTTATTAACAAGCGTGGCAGGAACTCTTGGAGATGCTTCAGACCCTGTACCAATATCCTTTCTTCTTGTGTGTCCTAAGCTTTGCTTTATCAGGTATCAGTCTCTTTCCTTGTTTTTCTTGGACCCAAATAACACCTACTAATGTTCTCGGAGAACAGCGTGGTCCCCATTCCATGGGTTCTTTGAAATAATTATTAATGTATATTTCATCTCTTCATATTATTTCTTTTTCTAAACTGTCGATTTTTACTGTTTAAAACCTGAATACGTGTCAGTCACTGAAATCAGACAACGTAGCTTAGAAATAGTAATTTTAGGGCATATATTTAAATTTTCTGTGTATCTCAGACAGCAGTCTTCAAAACCTTGAAGAGTTTAGATGAACTGAGTACCCTGTCATGTACTTTTAAATTGGAGCCTGCTTTTCATCATAAGGAAAAACATGTGCAAGATATCATCTCCAGCATATGGCTGATGTTGATAATTTGACTAAAAATTATTGGTTTTGAATCTCCATTGATAACTAGCGCTGAGGCCCTAGCAGTGTGAGGCACGCCCTCATTTACTCATAAGCATGGAAACTTGCATGGGAATATTTTTCCTTAAAAAAAAAATATCTATTTTGATTCTACTGTTCCTTTTATTTTGATGTAAGATTCCTTTATTTTTAAAAATATATTTTAATGTATATATCCCTTCGTGTATATATCTATAAATTTAACAATGTGTGTAAATTTAAATTTCAGAAGCACGCTGTACCACATGCTTCTAAGAGATAGACATAAATGGCCCAGACTTCAGCTTTAAATCCGATTACAGTCAGCACATACTTGATCCAACACTGAAACACATTTCAATAAAAATTATTATGTAGAATGAAATTCGGTTGGAAAATGTATGTCATAATGGGATTAGATGGTGCTTATAATACTTTTCGGAATTGGGAAACTGCTTAATTGCTCACTTCTTGCTATCCTAGAGCAGGGCGTTGCCTCATGGTGTGTTTCTAGCTGGGTGCCTTTCATTTTTGGAGTGAAAAAAAAAAAAAAACACCTGTGCAGAAAATACTTCAAGGCAAATCAGATCAAGGCCTGAAGCTGATGTGTGTTGCTCCTGTTCCAGTTTGCATGCGATTACGACCTTGTTGTATACATCCCAGACCCTGGTATAGCACAGAAAGAAGACCATTGGGCTCACAGATGGTGCATTTTTATGAGTGAGCAGACATTTTTAATAAGCATTCACGTACATTAAAAGCGCATTCTTGTTTGTAGGCACCTGCCTTTGCTCAGTATCCATTAACTGAATCTTACTTGGTAATCACATAGGTGAGCGAGTGTAGTTCCCCTGGAGCACTAGTCAGTGTTATAGACTGCGTCATTCCTCTCTCTGGCATGTCTTACGTTTGTCGATACCCGGGGTCCCCCCATTCTTGCTCTCTAGATGCCAGAGCTGTTCTTAGACATTAAACAGACGTTGGTGACGAGGTGACTCTTCTGTGGCTGCTCTTGCATGGGACCAGGTTCAGTTTCCAGCACCCACGTGGTAGCTCAGGAACATTGGTAACTGCAATTCCAGGAGATCAATAAATACCCTCCTCTGGTCTCTCAACAAGACCAAGTACCGGCGTGGTCTGCACACGTTGGTGCAGGTGAAACACTCACTCACATAAGACAAGATAATTCTAAAACAAACATGAAACACTGTGGTCACCAGCTATGCAACAATCCAAACATCTCTCGCTTCCTCCGCGCCATATTTAAATTTCTCAAGCAAATAGTATTGCCTCTGATTGAGATTCACTATCTTAAACTTCCACTATCCTTTAAATTTGATATTTTTAAGAAGTTTTAACACACCCCTTAAATTGCTAACATCTCCTACCTTTGTTTGATTTCTGTTCATTTTCGTGTTAAAGTGTATGCCTTCCAGGTTTTCACCATGGATATCTAGCTCAATATATAATTTTCACTCAAGTTAATGCTTTTTTATAAGATAACTTCTATTTCATATAATATTAATACTGTGACTCCTACTGTCTTTTTAATAGAATTTACTTTATTTGTTTGTGCCTTAAGGTTTCCATATAACCTTTCCAGTATATCTGCTGTGTAACACTTTTGGTCTTCATGGGCACAGTGTGCTCCAAGTCCTGTAGTGTCATCTTCCTTAGAGTCAGTCCCCTGTCTACACCTCTGCTAGAGTGGCCTATTAGTCATACTTCTTCAGAATTTCCTTATATAAATCCTACAATACTTCAGAGATCTCAGGCCAGGAAACTGGAGTTCATTTGCAGCCTGCCTTAACTCCAGTCAATACAGCAGACATTCTTCTGCTCATTTTAGAATAGGATAGACTTCTTTCTTTGTGGATGGGTTATCTCTAGGCTCAATAGATATGAATCAATTCAGGTCTCAGTGGGAGAGGAGAAAGTTATTAGATGCCTATGTACAAATTATCATTTCTATGGAACCTGATTGGTTTTAAACCTTCATCCCTTTAAAGAATATATCAGTGATTTGCAAATTATGTAAATACCGAATTCTTAACAGTGGCATCTTGGTTTTACTGTGCTATGGAAGAACATCAGGCTGTAAATTATACATCATTTAAGATGATTTGATTCATGATGCTCAAGGCTGGGAATTCTAATATGGAGTTGCTGTGTTTGGTAGGAACAACTTAGTGGTTCCTATCAGCAAGAACAAGAAGGAAATGGGGCAGGAGAGAGAGAGAAAAGGGGAGAGAAAAGAAGAGAAAAGGGGGCTGGACTCTTTATAACTTACTTCTTTGTATTATAATGATCGCAGTTCATTAGAACAGTGCCCCAATGAACTCTTGCCTCTTGGAGGATCATTCTGGTGGGGTCATCATGCTCTCACAAGGCAGTTAAATTTCATTTTGTCCTTAGGAGCCAACAATCAAACCACGGGAAGTGGGGTGTCTAGTATCTATGTGTATTACTTCCTTAACAACAGTCATTCTTTTGTCATCTTTAGTTTTGTGCACACTTAAATACTAAGCAGAATTCCGTGTAGAGGGTGTAGTAAAGAAATCCCATCATTTATGAGAATGGCTATGTCTTCTTATGATGGATGGTAGGAGGAAATGTCATAGCACTGGAGGAAATTTTGTAAGCATTTTGCAGTTCTTAACGGATTGAAACTCTACTGGTCTACGTTATTAGAAACCCCACGGTCTCTCTAATATGAAGATGTGCCTCTTTCTTCAGTTCATAAATAGAACTGCAGAAGTGACAAGTGGTATCAAGCCTGCACTTGGGGAGGTTTCTCCTCATTGGCTAATTTAGCAGATGTTTTACCTTTCTGTAGCCACAGATGGTTTTCCTGTCTCTATTGAGCATTTGCTCAGGTGTCTATCTTTGTCTTTATTGGATAAATAATAATTCAGTATCTCTCAAGCAGCTGCAATAATTGGATTCCAAATAAGAATTTAAGCCTTGTCCTATTCAAGGTTGGCTCTCTCTAGCACACTCAGATACAATCCACAGTTCAAGTGCGATACGGGAGACGGTCCGGTTTTGTGTGAATTACGTAAGACAGTTCTTGAAGACAAGCACACACTGTAAACCTCCCTGCTTTTCTAAACTGGCATTCACCATTTCCACCCAAGCCCCGGGGGTAATACCCAACTCATTCCAAAGTGACCTGCCTGCGGCTGGGTGGTGTCCCTTCTGACAGACCGCCCAGTTTTGCGACTTGTTGAAATGACGGTTCTTATCTAAAGCCGTCTATTCTCTACCAAGTCGTCTTTCCTTTTCCTCTCTCTCCAGATTTCAAAAACAGATGTAGCCATTTCTCCCCTCACATCTCCTGTCAGTCAAAACAGATGAAGTGGCAGTGGTTATGATTCCAGAGTTACTATTTGAGGTTGTGAGGAGGAGGAGAAAAAAGGAAACAAAACTGGGGAAGAAGTAAAAAAATGTAAAAGTCAGATTGATGGCGTCTTGGATGCCGGAGGAATGTGTTTGCAATGCCCGCCTTCTTTTGTTTTTCTGTATGTGGCATTAAGCTTTGGGTCTCATATATGCTTGGCAAGGGCTCTACCCTTGCCTATATCTCCGTGCATTTTTGTCGTTACCCAGGGTCCAAGTTACCCAACCATAGTCTTGTGCTGGCTCTGTTGCCCAGGTAGACCTTGGATTTGCGATCCTCCCGACTGAGCCCTGTTGACAAGTCGTGATAACAGGTCTGTGCCACCGTGCCTCGACAGTGCTCATTTCTGTTAAGAACGCTAGAAATGTCGAGTCTTAAAATGATGCGTGCTTTTGAGAAGATGAAGTTTTAGTAGTTGTAGTTTTCTGTCTAGAGCTATAAACTGCACACAGTCACACATGCGGTCTCTCCAGGCTTTTGTGGTGCTAATTTGATGGCTTGCTTAAATCTCTACATTAGTTACAGAAGTGAACTGAGCAAGTCTTTCAGGGATAATATATATGGCCTTGTAGATCAGCGATTGCAAGTGTTGTAAGAATGGATGGCTAGCAGGAGGGGCTGAAGAATTCCCTTGATGTGCACATAGGTTGGCGCTGACATTGATTTTGACACTTGAATCTTCTGGAAGGTTAACAATGTCTACATTTTGCAATTTAATCTGTTTCACAGAGACGTGATTTCTAAAGTCATTTGTAAATGTCACATTCATGAGTATTTACTTAGTATAAGATTTCGGAGGAAAGTTTAGAGTAAAATTTATCAGTTTTAAATTTACTTTCTGACTATATGATATATTTAATGTTGGGGTAATAAAACCTTGAACATCTATATTTATGTGCATTTATAAATGGGCACGAACACATATGTAGCCCCCACACAAGTCAGATATAGATTATAGATATAGATATAGATAGTGTATCTTAGTTACTGTTCTATTTCTGTGAAGAGACACCATGACCAAGGACAAGCATTTAGTTGGGACTTGCTCACAGTTTGAGAGGGTCAGTCCTTGGCCATCAAGTCACGGGGCACAATGGCAGGCAGGCAGGTATGACATTAGAGCCATAGCTGAGAGCTTACATCTGATCCACAAATTACAGGCAGAGGGCGCAAGTCTGGGCCTAGTGTGAGCTTTTGAAACCTGCAGTCACACAACTCCAACAAGGCCACACTTCCTCATCCTTCCTAAGCCACCCACAAACTGGTAACCATGCATTCGTACACAGGAACCACGGGAGTCAACATTCCCATTTAATACACAATCACCTTAGAAGTTGAACTTAGGCCTCAGGTGGTTTTCTCAGAAATGGCTCGGACTGCATACTTTTCTTCCTCCTGTCTTTGCTCCCTCAGCAACTCCATCTTGTCTTCTTGCTCATCAATCTCTCTGCTACCTGGCCGTGGCATCTGCTTTAGACAGTTCCGTGAGGCAGAACTGTAAATCAGTCTCTGTCTCTATGGAATTTTAAGTGTCTTCACAATTCTTAATTCTGACAAATATCGTGGAGATTTTACGACCAGAAGATAATGTTTAAAAAACGGGTTTCCCTTGCCTTTTAGCACGCATCCAGACTTGTTTCTCCAGACTCAGTGTTCAGTTACTACAGGGTCTCCATTTGGATACTACAGGGTCTCCATCTGGAGCACAGCCTTATCATAGGGCAAAATCAAGATGAAAAAAGAAATATTTATGAGATAATTTCACATCAGACTCTTAATTTCAAGGTTGATACCATAGTGACTGTTCTTCTAAAATTAATTTTAGCATAGGTTGTTTACTTCTCTGGTTTGTTGACACGTTTGCTTTTTTATTAATTGCTTTGTACTGCAGTTTGCTCTGAAATTCGTGATCCGTTGCATCGGTTAAGAGTTCTTATATTCCTGTTCTCTTCATTTGAGCTCATGAAAGCCCGTGAGCACATTACACACAAGAACCTTAGAGATTTCCACTGAATTTGTAGAGGTACAAGGCTTCCTGTGTGTGAGTGTTACATGTTCAGGCCTTTGCAGAGACTTTTCTGTAGGACCCTCTCTTCTAGGTATGATGTAATCAATCTTCAGCATTGATTGACATCCTTGGACAGAAAATCCTGACGGCCATGGGTTGGCTAAGTCAGTAAAAAGATACAAGCAAACAAAGATGTCAAGTATAGCTTCTTTCACTCAACAGTTCATACAGAACAGGAACTGGGGAAAAAATAGATTTACTGAGAACCGTTCCTGTCCTGTCTGAAAACCCCCTCTAGGGATCTCCGCCAACATTTAGGATGTCTTATCTGGATCCTTTCTCTATTGTGTTCTAGACTGTTCTTCCAAGACAAGCAGTGTGAATAAATTCCACAAGCTTCCAAGATTATACTTGTGAAAATATAATCTGAGTTTTTAAATAAATTTGGACCCTGAGACGCAGCATCATATCTTAAGATACAGATTTTAACACAGTTTACAGCTGTATCTTCAGTACCTGCTTTTAAAGATCATAAAGAAAAATAGTTTTATGTCCCCAAGCCGTTATTTATGATTCTAGAGTCTGGACATTGAAAATGAGCTGAAATGTAATGAACAAATACGGAGAATACAAAATGACTAGTTGGGCACAAAGCAAAACAAAATCAAATCAAGTTAGAAATTATATATATTTTAGTTTCATGCAAATAGACTCTAAATTTTCTACACATAGTAACTATTTACATATTATAACTTTGGAACTTATCTGATTGTTATTATTTTTGCAGTGATTAAAATCAAAGGCAGGAGGGTTCATATTTGAGCTAAGTGCTCCAGATGTCACCTGAGTCAGTTTGGTTCTGTGGAATTTAAATACCGTCACATTTTCATTTACTTAGAAATTTGAATTTTAGAGAGGAAAGAGTTACTTTGACAATTGACTAATCCTCCTTCGAGGTGCTGAAAGTGTTACAGATCTCCTGTTTATTTTATTTTATTTTTTTATGAACATGCGCTAAAAATAAGAATTCAGTGAAATTTAGTCCCATGCCACCATGTGTAGGCAAAACTCGTTTAATTTCTCAGTAGTCCGTTGGCCATTTCTGTGTCCTTTAAATCATCTAAAGATTGGTGGTTCCAAGGGTGGGGATAATTCTTTCTGCTCCTGTCATTCTTCTAACTCTTTAGCAAGTAAAATTTGAGGTTCATATTTGGAATTTTATTTTGGTTAATGATTAATATCCTGTAAAGAAGAAGCGTGACATATGGTGTAAAATTTTGCTGTTCTATTTTTCAAGATCTTTTTATAGCCCACCACCTCACCCCCCTATCGTGTGTTTTCCTAATCAGACTTTTCCTCGTACAGTTGCTGATCCTTTGCCACCAGAGGGCAGTATAAAAATTGATTTAGTTAATAAACACAATGTCACTTTTTTTGTTTATTTGTTTTGGGTACACAATTGTTATAGGTACCATGTTGACTAGCAGATATAGATGCCTTCTCTTCAACCATAAAGGAAATACAGAACTCTGAAGATTGTGGCCACACAGTTATAGGTTGCAATTTAAATGGTTCTTTTTTGTTCCCTAATGTTAAAATTGTCACACTAGACAAAATGTTATCCAGTCATGTAGGCCTAGAAAGTCACAATTTTAAAAACACTTTGCCTTATTCAGTTGTGGAATTTTCTTTTTTGAGAAAGAAAGACCATTTGAGTTATGGATCTTGGCTAAATTTTATTGCATATATTCTTATTTGGCACATTATCCTTGATAATGTTTTACTCAAAAAATAAATTCTCATGCTATTAGCTGCCTCCCAATTTTATTGAAAATCAGAGTTGGAAACTATAAGGTTCAGTGAATAAAATAATTTGGAGGCTAACACATATATTTTTGGTTTACTTAATGTAGTAAGTGTTCAGTTAGTTTCCTGTGAGATATAAAAATGTACTCTATTAGCTTGCCAACTTGAAAGTCTCTAATTTTCAAAAGAGGATGCAATTCTTGATGGCTAAAAATGTTAAAATTCTCTAATGACACTATACATATTTATAATTAATTAGGTATCTGGTAAGCTGGCACAAAATACTTTTAAGAATTAGTTGGGCTCCATTTCTACGTTATCTTAACCTACCTTTTATTTATTTTTATGCATTTGAATTCATTGATATGAAAGTTATAAATATATTTATCATAGTCAGCCCTCCATCCCCAAACACTACCCCCTCAACTCGGGCTTATGAATACTTAATTACTAGATTTGAAAGTGTTACTGTCTGGTTAAAAATGCAAGGCTTATGATATTGAATGTGCAATTTTGAAGAAATGAGGAATGCAATTTGTTTTTATTAAGCTGGGATTTGAATGTTTGAGGAACGCATTGAGGGAGGCATTTCTTCAGAAATTGAAGTAATAACCCTCATTTGTAGTGTTGAAAATATTATTTTTACACTATGCCAATTCTTTATAAATAAACACAGGAATCCGTGTTTGCGATGGTTATATGTGCTTTGTGTGTCTTCTGATAAATTATTGGACTGTTTTTGTTTGTTGGATGTCTTTGTTTGTTTGATTTTTTTTTTATTTTTATTGTTTTTGGTGTTTTGTGTCTGATCTTTCACTCTATGGGGAATCATATCTAACAAAAGGAACACAATGAAATTAGAAGTCAACCTCATTGATTTCTTACGGTGGAGGTGTTGATGAGCAGACGTAAGATTTCCAATATGTAAGAAATTTTTTCTGATGCAGTTCATTCTTTACAAATAAGAAAATAAGGAGATCATGAGACACCCTTCTCTCCTGATACTCTATATGTGCTTTCAGAAAGTGCAGATGGTTAAAGTAAGCCATGGGGGACACTTTAAAATGGAATCTGTGCTGCGGTCCTTGCCTATGGCCGATAAGAGCAATGCATGTTGGGATATATTTGTATTGGCGATTATTTTGTCGTGAGACTTGACTTAGGACAGAGTTTTGAGGCTGTCTTGAAGATGGCTCTCACTTATTTTGGCCGTGCTATGCCTTTTTAGTGTAATTGGCACTAGAAATAAAACAGCTCTCAATAATTACATTGTATGGATGAAATTTTGTGATTTTTTTTTTTCCCTGTGGAGTCAAATCAATACTGGAGTTTTACTCTCACAGTCTCTGAAAATGAAGCTCTCAGGTCAGGAGTGAGGAGGCAGGAGCTGTTGACTGGGCTCATTGTTCCCAGAAATCTCCTAGAGATGCAGTAGACCACTGTCCCAATGACACTCCTGAGAATTATAATGGCTTTGCGCCAAAGTGGGAAAGAAGCATTTTTAAAATATAATTTTTGAAACTTAATTTTCAAGTCCTTTTTTTCAGTAACTGATATACTAATCCACTTGTTTTCAAAGGATATATCCACCTACATGTATTTTGAATTGCAAGTTAAAAAATAGTATTAGTAAAAAAACGGAAAAATTAAAATTTACCTACTAATTGTATTTGGGCGATTGTATATAAAGACAGCAGGAGTTGTGCCGTGAGCAGGTACGCTGTAGTATCTCTTTGCAGTTTAGAATAAAACACATAGGTATTTTGTGAAATTGTCTTTATCTGGTTTTACTGGGTTTGTATGATGGGTTTCAGGGAGATCCTGAAGGAGGTGTGGCTTAATAGTCACATCTCAGGTGCTGCTACTTGAGGCCATTGTTTTGGGGAAGAGAGCACTGGGCTTCAGAACATTGGGCATCAGGGGAGTGATTCTGAGGTGCATACTGACTCATTTCATTGGGTTTTGAAAGGCTCGGAGAATTTCTGTTTCTTCCCACTAAATCTTAACCTGTTTGAAGAGTTGTTTCTATGCTCAAAAATATAATCTTCTAATCCTTTCCTTGAGATTTGAATTAAGAAATTTTATTTTGCCAAAGCAAATTAACTGACAACTTATACTAAAACTCCCAAAAATAATTCAAAGAGAGACTTGGATAATTTTAAGTTAAGATTTAAATACATCTTAAACAAATAGATAGAAAAACAGACCTTCTGAATTAAGCTTTAAGTATAGCTATAAATGAGACAAAAAATGCAAAAGAATAGTTTAATTTAAAATTATAATATTTCATTTATTATACACCTTTTTAGCAATAAACTACTTTATTTTTCATTTTAACATATCCCGATGATTCTGAGATTTTATATGCTTAGAAACTGTTTATTATCTACAATAATGGAATACAGTTTCATTGTGAAGGTGTGTCATCCTAATTTAAAGTACACAGTATTAACAAAAGAAATGAAACACATAATTGTGATAACTTCTAACCGCAATTCAGTCATTCTTAAAATGTGTGTCAGATTGTCAGAGGTGATACTTGTTCTTATTCGTTTTCTTTATTCTGGTATTAATATGATACAGGACAGAATCATATTTCACCAGTACAATGCAAAACATTGTTCTAAATAAAGGTGCCGTATTTTAATTGATTGTATTTAAATGCCGTTCATCCAGCATCAGTTAAACTTTTAGTTTAGTATTTTCCTTTCAGTCTGAAAATTATACCACAAATTATACACTGCATTTTAGTAAACAATGTGCTTAATGTAGCAGAAAATAAATAATTTTTAAAATATACATATTTTAAATAATAAAGCTAGTTTTAATTTGGATTTACTGAACTAGAAGCTCTTATTGAAAATATATTTTAAAGGAAAATTATTATTTTATTATATACACATGTTTTAACTAAGATAATAATTTATAGTATATTCTTTGATATTAATGCTAATAAAAACTTTCATTAATGTGCTTCTATCCATATGAGACACTTATTATCTATTCTGTATATATTAATACATACATATATACATGCACCCACTCTAGTTTTCTTCCAACAACATAACATCAACACAATATAATATAGACACTGGCAGAAAACACAGTGCAATATAATCCAGCAAGTGTTACTGGTGAGCGGATCAAATGATTAAATTTTGTTTTTGCCCAATAGAATCTTCAGTCTATTTTTAAGTCAGAATGAGAGAGAATGAAGGCTATTTCTTCCATAACCTTTTAAGATTTTACTATAATTTCTGTGGCTCACCTTCGAAAATGTCTACATACAGTATTAATCCTGTCACGGTAGGCTAGAGTTGCCCTGAGACATTTACATTGTTTGAGAAATACACTTTCTTGTCATTTCTTTCTAGAAACTATAAATAGATATTGCCTAGGAATACATCTGTTTCTATGATCTCCCATCAGATGTCTTTTGTAACCTAGGATGTTGGATTTAAAAGAAGTCATAGTGCAATAGAAACAATTCAAGGAATCTATTACTAGTGTAGGTCCTCAATGCAGTTTAGGATTTCAGATTCATCTTCAAAGTCGGTTTTTCGGGCCTCATTTTAGCTTCTTACTGTTAAAATTTTTCATAGGTCCTATAAACATTATCCAAATTCTTATAAGAAGACAAATACATGTTTATTCTTTACATTATTGTCTTCTCCTCCTCTTCCTCTTCTCCTCCTCTTCCTCTTCCTTCTGCCCCTCCTCTTCTTTTTCTGTTGTTGTTTTGTTTTTGTTTTTTTTTCTTCGTGAATGAGGATATCACCGCCATCCCATGTGGGACTCTCCAGTGCATATGTGTGATGCCAAAAAAATAAAATTGTTTACTTGGCATCCCTACAGTAATGGCATTTTGATGAAAAAATTAGCATTGCAGTTGTCTCCATGGCTATACAGTAAATATGCCTTTGCAAGAGTGGGTACAGTGGTGCGTGTATTTAGTCCCAGTACTGGGAAGGCCAAGAAAGAGAAATGGAGAGTTTGAGGCCAACCTAGACTGAGAAAAGATTTTTCCACTGACAATAAAAGGTAGAAGTAAACAGGATGTGTGCACATGCATGTACGTGTGTGTGCCTGTGCATGCATGTGTGTGTGCACATGCATCTATATGTGTGCGTGCATGTGTGTGTGTGCCTGTGCATGAGTGTGTGTGTGTATGTGTGTGCCTGTGCGTGCACATGAATGTAGTTTTCCAGAACTCTTATTTAATATTGCTTTTGAAAGCCATAATGCAGGGTAGCCAAAAACTTAACACTTTAGTGCTCTATTTTAGCTGCACAGTTAACATAATGAGCCTAAAATGATCAAGCAATTGAATTTCTTAGATATTAGGGCCATTTTGACAACAATTCTGGAAGCAAATTGACCTTTGTTTCTTAGTTGAAGCTGAAACTATCGACAGCAAATGGAGCCAGGTGCCGTCGCATAGGATTCGACAAGGGATTCTATCTAAAAGGCATAGGAATAGAAAAAGAGCATCGGTATGTCCACTAGACTGCCACCGTGTTCATGGATGGGGGATGGCTGATTTCCTTACGCTCAGTTTGTTCCCAGCATATATCGCAATGTCTAGCACACAGTAGAAACATTGCAAGGCACTGTCCTGAGCACGCTATATACAGATCAATGTATTTAATTACTAATGTAACCCTATAAATTAGGCACTGTGTTAATCACGTACTTAAAAAGAAACTCGGGTTTATAGAAGATGTTAATTAGCCGACTGGAGGGCACGCGATGCTTATGAATATGGAATTTGATCCCGGTCACGGTGGTTTAAAAGATTTCATCTTCCATCATCGCCACATGACTTGTTAGGGAGCGAGGCCTCTCAAAATTCCAGTGACTCTGCTTGGACTTTCCCTGCTTGAATTTTTGTTCATAACTGACTGAACAGTGGTAATATTTTACCTCATGCCGGCTAGTTTTTTAAATAAGTGAGAGTAAAGTTTTTAGAGTTAGTTGATTTAAATTGCCCTCGGAAAAGTATCAATTAATTCATGAGAGATTCAGGAAATACCCAGAAGGGTGATGTCGAAGCAAACCTATCTTTTCTGGATTTGGTAGCCATTTGAAAGTGTACTCAAATTATAAGTCTTAACATAGTCGACACTGATTATTGTGCTATTAGTGATCTCAAAGCCTACTTGAGTTGGAGTTGGAAGTTATTAAAAGAATTACAAGGTAAAATTAATTAAAAATAATTATAATGAGCAATAAAAATATTATCATTTAATGTAGCATAGTAAATGAAGGGTCACAAATCGTCACTTAAGCTGTAATTAGACATGTATCTATCACTTTAACTCAGAATAGCCTATAAGACATTCATTTAAATAGTGTTTTTGCACTTTTTCTATGTTAGCAATATGTTCAAGAACATTATCTTATTTTACATGCGTTACAAACAAAGATATGTTGTGTTCCTTGCAGACAGCAAAGAAATTTAGGATTGGTGTATGAATCTCTTCTGGAAATGGGTAGACAAATTGCTTTTTCATTGCTATTTGAATTTTTAGCTACTTTTAAGTGAAACAAAATACATTTTTTTTTCTTTATCTACAAATATATTAGCAAACTTACCTATAATTGTCAGGAGTCATTTGATATTTGTTAGTTATTAGTTAGTATTCTAAACATTTGTTAGTATTCTCAACAGTATAAACTTGGTTAATTTAAGTCATAAGAACAATAGAAGCCCCTTTGCTTAGGGGTAATTAGCTTTTTATTGAGAATTTCTGGTATTAGATAGATTGGGTGACCCTCTGGGACACACCGCTGAGGTCCCTGATCTCAAGGCGTTTGGAGGCCACCATTCATGGACATAGGCAGAAGGAGTCTGTAGAATGACGGGGAGGCAGGGGAGGGGTAAGTGCAGGACTCACTGGGCACACACAAGGTGGTCTGCCCTGGTGACCTTTATAGAGCCTTCCTGTTCTATGTTGTGAGCTGGGACCTCAGCACATGGACAGAGGGAAGGAAGGGGTGTGCGAGACCAGTCAACAAGATGGAGGTGGCGTAGAAATGCAGCCTGAAGCAAGTGTGCGGAGCTGTGTGGAGACTAAAATCTTTACAGGACACGAATGGAGAAGTATAAAATCTCCCAGAGCCCAAATCCAGGCCTTGGGCTTTCAAGAACAAGCCACTGAGAGAGTCTTGTCAACCCTGGAGGCTTTTTAAAGAGCATCTTTAAGTCAGAGCATATGCCTGCAATTCTAGTACCTGGGAAGGCGTGTCAGGGTTCCCCTGAGCTTAAGAATAGCCTGTGCTATTTTATTTTTTGTATGACATCCCTATGGGAAACATTGCCTGCCCGAATTTGGAGCATGACTCCAAAGTTCTTCTCACTGTATGGTTTGGTCCCGATAAAATGATGGTCAGTAGAAAATATTGTCAGCAGGAGACACACTTAGTGCCCCTCACCTCCCAGATGTCATAGCCTGGCGAACACAGGCAGCAGAAGAGTGTCCATTCTTTGTCTTTGTGATTGAGTGTTTGTTACGGAGCTGCAGTTCCCTACTGGTGCCCGGCATCATGGGACAGGATGAGCTTGGGAGAAGATCAAACTTGAAAGTATGTTATAAATTTGGAAAATCGCAAGTCAACCCATTGTAGCTCAGGTACTGTCTGTGAACTTACTGGCCTATTTCCCAGGGCTGCCTCTGTCCTAGAATGGGGGAGCAAGGAGCCTTTGGTCCACAACAATCAGCCTCGACACGATTAGTGATCTTGATATAGTGTACTGCCGTGCTGTAGAATTATATTTGATTTTTTTAAATTTATTCTCATACCATTAGTATTTAAAATGGGATGATTAAGTGAAATCAGCAAAAGTCATAGTAATAAAACCCACATACTGTGTCCAGGTCATAAAAGCCAGTGTCCTGCAACACCACCCCTTCTGTACGCTGCTCTTTTATTTCAGGAGAGGCCAGGGTTTCAGCCTGGACATCTCTTACCTCATCAGCCAAGTGCCTGAGCCTTCCAGTTGAGCACCAGGCCCCTCTTAAAGACAGCCCTTGGAATGTTGGGTCCTTTGGGTGCACTGCTATTATTGCCCAGGGAACTGAAATGTCTACTCCCTGGGGAATCGAGTCACTCCCTGGGGAATCGAGTCCCTTGTCTTGCAGATGATGCTACTTCCTTAAGCTAAGAAGGGATCCAGCTCAAGTTCCAACCACTGTATGCTGCATGCAATTCCTCTGTACCATGGCCCAGCCTGGGGCCTGACCTTGTTCTGAATGTCAGACAGAAGCAGTGTATCCTTACCGGACATCTCCTTTAACCCCCCTTGTAGACTAGAGTGGAGAAAAGAATCCTCCACAGATAACCCTGTTTAACCCTGTTTACAGCTGCTGCGAGCCTTTGCTACAGGGTAGTCTCTTGCTTCTCTCATCTAGCGCCAGAGCTGAGACTGAAAACCTCAGCTAAAACCTAAAGTGCCTTTTAATTCTAAGAAGTGGATACTATTGTGTTTATTTCATGTCTTACCTTCCCAGTCTTCTTCTTCTTCTTCTTCTTCTTTTTTTTTTTTTGAGACAGGGTTTCTCTGTGTAGCCCTGGCTGTCCTGGAACTCACCCTGTAGACCAGGCTGGCCTCGAACTCAGAAATCCGCCTGCCTCTGCCTCCCAAGTTCTAGGATTAAAGGTGTGCGCCACCACTGCCCGCCTCCAAGTCTTCTTAACTTTCCTTTGAATTAACATAGATATGGATTAACTACACTCAGCTATCAGGTACCAGGCTTTAAAAAACAAAACAAAACAAAAACTATTGTGTTTGAAGGGAAAAAAAAGTCACTTTGTTTTCATAATTTGTAACATGCCTTTGGTGTGTATAGTAAAATGAACAGATATTCTTCTCCCGTTTATACTCTCATGTATTCATTGTATATGCCTCTGGAAAAATTGATGGCCTGATGCAGTTTCGTTTGTGCTCAGGTTATGCCAACACCGCGGATTGGACATGCACGTTTTATAAAATATAAAATGTTTTATGAAATGTAAAATGAAATATTTTTCTTTATCTTCAAAAAGTTGAGCCTAGGTAATATACACATAATAAAGGGTTTAGGGGTGTGTGTGTGTGTGTATGTGTGTGTGTGTGTCTGTGTCTGTGTGTGTAAGCCAGATGAGGTTGTCAGGTACTCTGCTCCATCATTCTCTGCCTTATTCCTTGAGATAGGGTTTCTCACTGAGCCAGGCTGGTGTCCAGCTAGCCCAGGCATACCTCCCAACAGTGCCAGGGGTTCGTGGACACATCCATGGCCCTGCCCATCTTATTGAATGAGTGATGAAGATTTGAACTCAGCTCTTTATGCTTGAGCAGCAGATGCTCCTAAATCTTTTTTTTTTTTAAATCAAATATAATTCTACGGTATGGCGCTACACTATATCAAGATCATTAATCGTGTCGAGGCTGATTGTTGTGAACCAAAGGCTCCTTGCTTCTCTTTCAAAACAGAACTGAAGGGACTTTTCATACATTTTCCTCCCTCAGGTCTCACGGAAACATGTTGTAGGTGGCTTATGGACATCTACCTAATGTAGTGAGCCCATTTTCTTCAGTACAAACAGTTGAATCAGAGGCTGGGCAAAATACTTCAGGACTCAAGACGGTATTGAGTGAAATGAATTGTATATAGAAGTCATAAGTTTTTAAAGTAGGCTCTGCAGGGAGCTGGGGGAGAGGTAGAGATTTGTACCATGAGTGGACTTCAGTAACCTGGCAAATCCACAGACAGAAGAAATATTGACTAATTGCTTCCAGTTGATGACAAAATGTTCTGAAATAAATGGGTGATTATGGCAGAGAATGGGTGTTGGCAGGCATAAAGAAATAGGATTTACAACCGTAAGGTTGAAACAGTTTGGTTGTAGAGGCCAGAGTGGAAACTAATGTCAACTGAACTTGTAGTGTCAACATACAGAGAGTGATCTAGCAGATACAAGAAGGGGACAGGGGTGTAGATCAGTTGACAGAGTACTTGACCAGTGTGCATGAGCCTCTGGGTTCAGTTCACAGCATCTGTCTGCTGGCACTTAATATGAACTGGGCGATTTGTGCACACACGCAGTTGCAGCACCAGGGAGGTAGACCATTAGAAGAGTCCAGTGTCAGAGAACTAGGCCAGCTAAGCTATGTCAAGAGGAGGGTTTTCATTTTGACTGAGCAACTCAACACAGAGGCTGTAGGAAGAGAGCTGTGTCACATGTAATGTAGTCTGCACGTGAAGGCAGAACGTGTTAATAATGTTCGTGTCTTCCACAAGAATGCTAACACAGAAGCCAGTGTCAGGAGGTGGGGAGGGAAGATGGAGCGAAGGAGGGAGTTGGATAGGGGCAGGTCTGTAACTCTGGAGTGGGGGAGATCTCTGTCTGTCTGTCTGCCTGCCTGCCTGTGTCTGTCTCTGTCTCTGTCTCTCTCTCTCTCTCTCTCTCTCTCTCTCTCTCTCTCTCTCTCTCTGTGTGTGTGTGTGTGTGTGTGTGTGTGCGTGTGTGTGTGCGTGTGTGTGTTACTGAATGTAGAACCCACAGACATGCTAGATGCATATCCTGCCATGGAACTACATTCTCAGCTTTCCTGTTTTTGTTTGTTTTTCATTTTCGTTTTTGATTTTTAAATGGTTCTAATTATATACATGTAATCAGTGTTTAAAGGTCTTTTTTTTTCTTTTCATTCTTCCAGTTCTTATTTTTAAAAAAGATTTATGTATCTTACTTGATGTATATGAATGTTTTACCTTCAGGTATGTGTGTATACCATGTATTTGCCCGGTGCCTATGGAAGTAAGAACAGGGCTTTAGATACCCTAGAACTGGAGTTAAGGCTGATTGTAAGCAGCTGTGTGGGTGCTGAGAATCAGATCCAGAACCTCTGGAGGAACAGCCAATATTCATATCTCTGAGGATGTATCTCTGAGCCCTTCGAGTTGTTACTTCTTAAAACATGATTATTAATTGACTTTGGGATCCATGAATGACATTTTTTTCAATACGTGGAGGCTATGAAGGAAGATAGACTGTATAGCATGCTATAGTCAGCAGAGGAACAGCATTCTGTACACAATTTCATTCAAGTTTTTAATGCATATTTGATTTTTAAAAGATGTGTCTTTATAGCGACTTTTTAACCAGAAAAATATTACCATGGCTTAAAATGGTTTGGTGTAGAAATACCCAAACCAGAATTGTATGTCTTCAAGAACTGTGAAAGAAATCTGGTTATTTCAGTAGTAACTTTAAAACTGAGGGTTGTCTGATTTACACAAAGGAGGAAAATACACCAAGTCACAGAGCGGGCATGTATAAAATATTTAGACTTAAACAGAGAGACAAACTAAAGCCTTCTTGTGTTCACTGCGGGTGAGAACACTGTACTGTTTGGATGATTGATGGCTTTCTCGTCTCATGGAACCGACTAACACAATTTTACACAACCTTTTCCTACTGCTCACAAATTATCCGAAATTTCTTTTGTAGCAAAGATAACAGTGCATATTCCCTGAGCCAAGCAAAGTTAGATCCCCCCTCTCCTCCCTCTCTCCCTCTCTTCCTTCTTTCCCAGTTTGGATGGCTTTTACTCTTCATTATTATTTTAGTTTTGTAATCATAATTTTAAGAAGACAGTTTGACAGTTTGTTTTTTTTTTTAGTCAATGCCTATTTTAAAGGAACGCCCCCTTGCAGTGGGAATCGAGTCCAATGGACTGATACTTTTCCTCCCTCCCTCCCTTCCCTCCCTCCCTCCCTCCCTCCGTCCCTCCCTCCCATCCTCCCTCCCTCCCTTCTTTCCCTCCCTCCCTCCCTCCCTCCCTCTCTCCCTCCCTTCCCTCCCTCCCTCCCTCCCATCCTCCCTCCCTCCCTTCTTTCCCTCCCTCCCTCCCTCCCTCCCTCTCTCCCTCCCTTCCCTCCCTCCCTCCCTCCCTCCGTCCCTCCCTCCCATCCTCCCTCCCTCCCTTCTTTCCCTCCCTCCCTCCCTCCCTCTCTCCCTCCCTCCCTCCCTCCCTTCCCTCTCTCCCTCCCTTCCCTCTCTCCCTTCCCTCTCTCCCTCCCTCCCTCCCTCCCTCCCTTCCCTCTCTCCCTCCCTCCATCCCTCCCTCCCTCCCTCCCTCCCATCCTCCCTCCCTCCCTCCCTCCCTCCCTCTCTTCCCTCCCTCCCTCCCATCCTTCCTCCCTCCCTCTCTCCCTCCCTCCCTCCCTCCCTCCCTCCCTCCCTCCCTCCCATCCTCCCTCCCTCCCTCTCTCCCTCCCTCCCTCCCTCTCTCCCTCCCTCCCATCCTTCCTCCCTCCCTCCCTCCCTCCCTCCCTCTCTTCCCTCCCTCCCATCCTCCCTCCCTCCCTTCTTTCCTCCCTCCCTCCCTCCCTCCCTCCCATCCTCCCTCCCTTCCTCCTTTCCTCCCTCCCTCCCTCCCATCCTCCCTCCCTCCCTCCCTCCCTCTCTCCCTCTCTCCCTCCCTCCCATCCTCCCTCCCTTCCTTCTTTCCTCCCTCCCAGCACTGAGATATGTGAGACAATGCCCAGACAAGAGATCTCAGTGAGAAAAGTTTGTTACTTATTCACCAGTGTTTGGGGCTCCACTGAGTGAGCTGATTAGCAATCTATCAGTGAAACAGCATAACTCCCTGTCCTAAAGGGGCTTAGACTCCAGCGCTGGGATTAGATAAGACAGTGGTGCTGATGCAAGAAGTAATCATCTACGACGATGGGAGGGCTTCGGAGCATCGGAGCTGAGTAGACAAGGCCATGGAGAGACATGGGGAGAAGGGACACCATCTTTGCACAGGGTCTGCGGATGTCACCTTTGGTCTGCAAAGTGAGAACGGGTCGCGCAGGCAAAGATCCAGTGACACGGTATTCAGAGTAGGAGGAGTCGTGTGTGTCCTAACCTATAATGGGGAATCAACTTGGTCCCGCTGCGGATCAGGGAGTGGCCACTGAGTGAGGCAGAGGTGCCATGGAACAAGGTGGGGAAGATGGGAGGGTATAGGATTTAGAAGTCACTGAAGATTTTGACAAGCCATTTTGTTTTAAATGGAGTAGTATGGCCTGCTGGGTCTTTCTGAAAGATCTCAGTGACTCCTGAGTAGGACTTGAACGGCTGTCTGTTTGCTAGAAGTTACAACCCGACAGGTTACTCTAGGTAGCATCATACGGGCAGAGTGTGATCACGGTGTGTGAGGGGAGGTTGACCAAATAGTATTTGAGAGAGCCAGAGCTCAGTTAGGGAGAGCAGGGAAGACCAGCAGAGCCGTTCTACAAGGTGGTGAATGATTGTTATAAAGGGGGGCAGGGTTGGGGGAGCCCTTTGTAGAGATATCCAAAGGTTTAGTTTGAGCTTAGTAGAAAGTAAGTTTGACATCAGCCCATGGGTGGCCCCAAATTTCGAACTGAGAATATGAACTTTTCCGATAAGCCAGGAAGCGCCCCTGAAGTAGGAGGCACAGTACCACAAACATTGGTGACTCTGGACTCTGCGAAATGCGCCTGTTGTGGGTGTTGTCTGTGTCACTAATGAGCCGTGCAAATTTGTTCTCATCTGTGGGATGAAGTCGGACTAGGTGCTCGCGTATGCTCTGCTCGCTTACCTTCTAAAAAACACCTTTACCTCCAGTAAAACAAATACCACTGATATTTTAAACATACATAGCCTTGTACTTGTTCATCACTGTAACACATTGGTTTATATAGAGTTGCTTGCAGTCTTACTGGAAAAGGCCCTTTTAGGGTATCTTTGCTGTCAAATTTTCCAGCCAGGTATGTCTGCATTTGCTGGTCTCCTTTTTAAAGAATAAATCCACTGTGCTACCTGGGTCTACATTATGTCATTACATATATAACATGCATACATACAAACATACATGCATATTATATGACATATGCATGTATTTATATATGTATCATATATATTTACATGTAAATATATATTATGTACATATTCCCATTGTACAATATGGTGAACACAATAATAATGGCCTTCATGTAGATTAAAGCATCTCCTTGTTTCCTTTAGACTGACTTTTCTTTCTCCCTTTGCTGTTTATATTACATACATATTATATAACATATGTGTGTTTATATATGTATTATATATGTATTTATAGATAAATATGTAGCATGTACATATTCCCATTGTACAATATCGTGAGCACAATAATAATGGCCTCCATGTAGATAGAAATCTCCTTGTTTCTTTTAGACTGACATTTCTTTCTCTTTACTCTTTGTATCATCTATGGGAGAGACATGTTAGATTGGAATTAACCCAAGTACGCATGTCAGAGCGTGATATTGAGTGGCCTCAGGTTTCCCCATTGCTTCCTACACACAATCTCCCAGGATTACACTCCACAGTCATTAGTGCTGTGTGGAAGCTGGTGCCACACACCCCTGCATGTGTCCCTAACAACAGTGCAGGTGACAAGTGTGAAGAAGCCACCACCCGGCACAGGTCACTTCCTGGATCCTCACTATCTCCCTGCAGAAGTTCCCCGGCCACTAGGCCAACAGCCCAGCTACAAACTGTTCACCCATGCTGCTGTTTTGTAGTCATATGCTGGCCTTTGGAATAGACATAAATATTCAAATACTTCATTAATAAACAAGACTCCTTCAGAGACAGCGCTTTGTCATGTTGTGTTTCGAGAGCTGTGATAACCTCCTGCAATCGCAAGGCGGTGCTTAGGAGACCCCGTTCGTATTAAGTCTTGCATCTTCAGTCACAGGAGTTAGTTTCTTTGATCCCAACTTTCATTACTTTCCTTCTTGGCCTTGGAGAGTTTGGAGGACATTCCCTGGTGCTCCCTTCTGCAGGGGAGCCTCCCGAATCGACAGTGGTCACCAGACCGTTTGTCAGATCGTAGCGGGTGTCTGAAGATGCCAGGCTGCAGGGGAGGCAGTGGTGTATTCTGAGAGAAGGTAACTTTAGATGCCAAAGGAGAACTAAGTGGGACAAACTGTGATCTAATTATTCTTTAAGGGAAAGCATCTCCATCCTTTATTTTTATCGTGCTAAAGAATTTCTTGGAAAAAAAATCTATTCTGAAGAATTGTGTGAACGGTAGCTTCAGGAGTTATCCCTGGGTACATTAATACAGAATACAGGGGCTCCCCGGCAAGTGTGGGGTGTCTGGGCACCGTGTGCAGCTTCCATTGCTATCTGTCAGCCTTGGCACACAAAGACTCAAAACAGCAGGTATTGATTTGTGACCATGTCTTGGCCACTGTGGTTTCTGCCTGATGCCTACCTCGTTGTGCCCGTCTTTACTCTTGACTTTTCAGTGCACATAAAATGCTACAAATAATTTTGAGGAAAGGCAAGAACCTTGTCAGTCAGCCAGCAAGAAACTTGCTGTGCCTTCCAGCTGAGGCTTAGGAAGGTGCTTTTTGCTATCCTCATACTGATAAGGATTCTGAACGGTGCTTCTAAACCTTCCTGATGATTCGGCCCCTTAATACAGTTCCTTGTGTTGTGGTGACCCCCCCCACCATAAAATTATTTTTGTTGCTGTTTCTTAACTGTAATTTTGTTACTGTCATGTAAATATCTGCAATGTGACCTCTGCAAAATGGTCATTTGAACCCCGCCCCCCCAAAGGGGTTATGACACACAGGTTGAGAATTTATAATGAGGTTCTTCTGTGAATGCAGTGTGGTCAATATGGTTTTTTAACAAGCCCTCTTAATTTTGCCTTCATAGATAGATGCTCAGATACCATTGCAGCACAGCTATTCCATGTAAAGTTTGGGTAGTGTTTATCACGGTTTAGTTTGAGACCCATGGGATGTTGAGTAGATGGGAAAATGAATCTCACCACATGTGTGTTACTCAGAAATATTGTTAAGCAGTAAGGTATCTGCTTCATTTCACTACTTGTAAGAATTTGCAGCAAAATCTGTATGCAGTACATATCAATTTCTATAGAGAAGTCTTGTAACTTCTAACCAAATTTATAGGTGCATTAGCCAAAAGAGTTATCAAATATGTATGCCAAAACATGCACTTTTCATAGTGCCAAAAATTAACCCATGGCTAGCCATGTGCCTAGCAAACACACTAAACTTGCTACCCCATCCCTAGCTCCTATCAACTAACTTGGTTAGTTTTGGATATGTTGAAATATTTTCATCTGTATTTCATCAATGTATTTAATGTTAACACTAAAATTCTAATCTGTAGGAAGTGTTTTCCAGTTTGCTCAAAGGTTCTGTTAAATTTTGTGAAATAGGTTGGTGAAAACTGTGGTTATTTTCCCTCATTTTTTTTCTTTTAAGCATGGATTATATGCAGTTGATCATAAGAAGGTTCTAATGTGTACCTTTCAGTAGCCTTAAACATCACCACGGATGTGAATGTGAGCCAGGATTCCCTCCTCACAGGGGAAGGTGGCATTATGGTTGTATTACACTGTCGGCTGGTGCTTCTATGGACACTGGGGTAAAGTAATAGGAAGGGTTTGAGATGCAGAACAGTAATTGGAAAGAGGGAACTAAATCCTCCGCTTTCCCAATGTTCCAGGTAAAGTGCACCTGCTGGGTGGTTGAGAAGGACAGGTACAGGCTGGCATCCCGTTAATCCTAGAGGCATGACAGTGGGCTGCATCCTCCCAGCAGGTGGTCCGAACTGTAGGAAGAAATGGACTGCAGGCAGGGGATAGGCTGGGAAGTGGGGGCTCAGCTAGTGTGTCCTCAAAACGAGGAGCAGTGAAGTGAGTTCAGCATTTCTCCGGATAAGCTTGTATTATAAGTCTCTCTGAATTCCTAATGGCACTCCACATTTCTGTAGTATTTGAAGCCACACTAGAATTATGCCAGCATATGCTAAATTTATGCGATGAGTTTTAGTAATATAAGCTGAGATTTCCTGAAGTGATTTTTTTTTAAAGACGTAGCAGGCTGCAAGGCACTCTGATAAAGGACTCGGTTTGACGACAATCATGAGGTATGTGGTGTGATGTCAAAATCCTGTCTTCCAATTGACACAACAATCCATAATTTATAGATTGCCTTAAAATTAAAAGACAAAGTCAATTATAACTAATTATGATGCTACCTGTGCTTGAGAAGTTACTATATCCTTTGGGATAAAGGAAGTAATATTCATGTCAGTCAGGAATCTTTAGCTACAGTTTCCTGGTTCTATCTTAAGAATTTCTCAGTTTCGTTTCGTGAGAATGCTAAGCCTCCGGAAGCCTGCAACCATGCTATTTTTAGAAATAACCGTAGTAGCTCCTCTCCATCAGTACACACTTGTTCCTATTCTGAACTCCGTATCTGTGCCAAATCTTCAGAGAGATTACTGGAAGTTTGGCTCTCTGACTGCTGAATCAGTCAGAAATGAATTTCGAAGTCTGTCGGTGAAGATCATAACGATAAACTGAGTTACCGTTACTGCGCACGGCACCAATGCCGTCCCCTTCGGTACTGCTTGTCGATTTGCAAGAGGAGTTGAGAATCCTAAATATTGCATGCTTGCTAATTTTTTATTTATCATTTGTGATGGGCATTTTTTTTAAATTAGATCAAGAGCCAAATTATCTCTGCAGACGATACCTCAAGTCTTAGCATTTTATCTTCTCAAGAAAAGGATTCTCCTATTCTCTAACATTTGATGTCCTTCAGAGGATATTTTTTCCTTCTAAGGAAGGGTGGTTATTAGAAGGAAGACAATCCCTTCTCTATGTAAACATTGTAGACAACATCATGACTTTACAAATTCTGCTGAGTCTTTTCTTGTGTCTACTTTGACTGTCTAGCAGTATGTATGGACCTCTGCAGTACCAGTGTCCTATGCTGGGAACTGGCCACTGTGTGTGTGTGTGTGTGTGTGTGTGTGTGTGTGTGTGTGTGTTTGGGTGTGTGTGTGTGTTTGGGTGTGGGGGGGGGTGTGGGTGTGTAGCATGGACTTCTTGCATAAAATAAAAAGAACACTCTGAGTAACATTAAGAGAGTATGAAGTCAGAGCCAGGAGGAAGCTCACGAGGTGTTTGAGTAATGTTAAAGTGTTACCCTTCTGTGTATTCTGGGTTCCATCTCCTTGGGAGGCTCTGCAAGGATGACCTAGTACACGGTCCAATGACAGCAACTCCCTGTAAGAATTCAGAACATGCCTCGTGCTGAATAAAACGGGATTGTAAAAATCCTCTCAGAACGACATCCGAAATAGCATTAAAATGCAATTTCCTTTGGTGAGGCTTTAAGGCACTCCTATGAAGAGTGATAGCACTCTGAGCGAGACTGTGTCAGCATTATGGGATGGATGTTGTGTTGCTCATAACTGACACTAATCCATTAAGGGTGTGAGGGTCGTTTATTTTCCTCATGAAGTCATTAAATACCATTATTGATTTCTGTTCAGTCAGTGAGAGTGTACCTTTGCTTTATGATCATTATGTACATTAGCACTGTCCTGATTTCACGCACTTTAAACAATAGATATTATCACATTTGGAGTTTAAAATAAATAGTGTATATAATTACAACTTGAAGTAAATCCAATTATGAAAAACTCTAGAGTTGGGTCATTAAGAAGGAATTTTGTTGATGCAGAGTCATAAGATTAATAAAACTGGACTGCATATCCATCTAAGATCTCCCCACTGTGACTTCTGTTTTAATACCTACTTACACTTCTTTCTGTTGCTTCGTACATGGGTATACTGCTCTTCCATTTTTTAATTTTTCAAAACAGGGGTGGGGGGAACAAAGACATCCTTATATGATGTTCTCTTATAGAAGCATACATATTAGACTAGTCTTTGCTATATCATCCATTTTATGCCAAATGGCTTCTTGAAATTACATAGAATTGATGTGTCTGCATCGTTTGTCAAAATAACTGGTGTCATAAGGTACAAAACCACAAAGAATTGTGTGTGGGGGGTGTGTATGGGAGGGGGGGTGTTTCGTTTTGTTTTTGGAGGTATGTTTTAACACTACAAGGAATTCCTTCGTTTTTTAGTCTTTGTGCTTTGGCTGTGGTTTGAATTATTTCCCTTCGCCTGGCCTTTTGGAATTTGGGTAGAAATGAGCAGTATGAGGAGAGCTTCCTATGGCTACTCCGGAAGCTGAGCAGTAGGACCAAGAGGAAGCGAGTTCATCCCAGCAGCCTCCTCAAGAGTTGCGTGCTCGGCACTTTTCCATAGGCTTCTTGTGGTCCTCATTGATGGACGGAAACCTGAAGCAGAGCTGTGATCTTAATGAGTGATGACAAGCCCTTTGCCTGTCAGACAGACGTTCCCGCCCTCGTCCTGCAAGACGGAAAACTTAATGGACGACGCTCAGATGAACGAGCTCTCTGATGATACCCCTTAAGTGCTCACCCTTTTCCGATGTGAATATTCAGAGAGCCGTGAAGCTGCAAGGGGCAGCATTTAATACCGTCTTTCTCATAATGCCTGAATAATTTTCCAGAGTCTGATCGTTGCAGCTGCAGTGAACATGGTGATTTGTTTATTCTTCACCCTTAGTCCTGGTGGAATGCTGACCCAGCTCATCTCCAGGGCTCCTGGGGAAAGCGATTTCATATTCATAGCTCTGGTGGGTTCTTTCAAACAAACAGAAAACTGAAGCAAGCGATAGCCACTTTCATAACAGAGAAATGGCAGGGGCGGGGGGGGGCTGGTTCTGCAGTTGCCTTTTAAAATCGAGCCCCCAAATGATTTTATTAATGAAGAATTGAGGTCTTAACATATTTTTAATGGGTATCTGTGAGAGGGAAGGCCAAAGCATAGGCTGTCGTGGTGAATTATAGAATGTTTTTGAGATTTCCCTCTGGTGACGTTGCTCATTGTGTTAAACAGCCCGGCTTCTAAGCTACTGTAGTTTACCGTTTTATGTATACTGGCCTTCATTTGCTGAAATGCTTCAAGTTCACAGTACTAAAGTCATTTTGAAAACGGGATGTAATTACAAAGGTATCTTATGCTTACCAACAGCTTTTTTGGATCAATTTAATTATCATTACTTGTGGATACTGTAAATTGAATATCCTTTCCCTAATTACATTAAACTCAGGGGTTAGCCGCTTAAACATCTAAATGGGAAAAGTTCATTCTTTGCTATAAATAGGAGAATTGTTCTCTTATTTAGACTGACCTTAGAAGCTAAGCATTCTGCATGATATTGTCAGGTGAGTGTTATAAAGACAGTCCGTAATGAGATCTGTAATGAGGAGCTAAGGTATAATGGCCTTTGGAAAAAGTTAATTTATTCAGCATTTCCTTACTGCATGGCAGAATGAAAGTTTGTGTGTCCAGACCCTTTTTTAAAGGGGCCACTCACAGTTTGTTCTGTTTACTCCTGTCCGCCAGTAGTTTGAAGTGGTTTAATATTACTGTTCCTGCTTAATGGAAACCACCATTAAAGCAGCGGGTTAGTCCTGCCCTTTTAAATAGAGCTAATTTATTTAGGGTCTTGGAATGTCGTTTTCCTGTTTCCATCTCCCTCCCTCTCTTCTACATAAATGATACACAGAAATTTATTCAAGCCATTTACAGAGAACGTTTTTCTTTTTTCTTTATTTTTTTTTCCGAGTACATTTTTCTAAAGGGGGAAAATAGCTATAGAGTCTTCAAAACAGGAAGCAGTGTGTGCATGCATGGGGGTGTATGGGACTGTGCAAATGTGCATCTGGAAGTGTGGGTGTGTGCGTGCATGTGTGCACACCTATGGCATGTACGCACACCTATGGCATGTACGCACACCTATGGTGTGTTTTCACGTGTGCACTCATGTATGTGTGCCTGTGCATGTGTGCATGCATGTGTGTGGGAGTGTGCACATGTGTGCCTCTTAGCATGTGTGGGTGCATGTGTGCGTGTGTTCGTGTATGTGTGTGTGTGCGCGCATGCGCCTAAGAGCATGTATGCATGTGTGCACACGTACCTGTGTGCATGCTTGTGACTGTGTGTGTGCCTGTGTGCACTTGTGCCCATTCGTGTGCGTGTGTCCATGTGTGTGTTCCTGTTGGGGAGAATCAGCCATTCATTCGCTGATGTTTGCGCCTTGGGTCAGTGTTTGTAAGAAGATGGAGTTGGCTCCAGTGAGAGATTTGCTGCCATCATTGTCAGTCTCAGAGCTGTTCATACCTGGTTTCATTTATTTTGTTTTCTTTCTCAACTGCAGATTCATTAAAAGTCTGTTGGTGTACTCACAATTGAAACATTTAAAATATAGCCATGACTACTTATTCTCACAGAACGTGTGCTTTGCCATTCATCATAAAACAAAACAACAAAGCAAGCAAACGAACAAAAAACCAAAAACTTTCAGGGTAGAACAAATCGAGGCTACATGTGCCGTAATTCCTGAGATCACCGCAAGAGATTTTATCCTGTAGCTAAAAGGCAGCTAAAATCATTAGTAAGTACTGGCCAATCTTGAGACTTGCATCAAAAGCATCCTCTTATCTTTCCTGGATTTCTCTAATAGGTGTATTGTAGAATACACAACAATAATAATAGTAGACAGACTATAGACTACAACATCATGTAATTGAGGAATGTTTGGGGGCTCTTCATTTTTCTAACCAGTTTCACACTCTAATCTATGTGTGGCGGGAGTTATTTAAAAATCATAAATGACCCATAACCTAGGTATGTACTTTTTGTGTACTACATAGCGAAACAAAAATTGCAGAGAATTTGAATTAGAAATTATATGAGCCTTTGAAAACATGGCATCCCATACAACACTCCCATGGTCAGAAGTAGGTCAGTATTCGTCCGAGAGGTGGGATTCTAAATCAACAAGCACTAAGGTCTGGGTTGTACTTGTCATATTAGAGGACTGCCCACAGGCAGCAGAACTCTAAAACAGGCCGCAGTTTTAAGCTTCTGCCAGAGTTAGACTCCATTACCAGGTCATTAGTGGTCTGGTTTTATTCCTTTTTATCGAAATAGGCAATCCCAGGTAGACATTTAAACATAGATGTGCATAGATTAGATAGTAACTCTAAAAAGCCTTACACGTGGCTCCTCCAGGAAGAGAATCTTTAAGGATACCACTTACCAGTCCTGGAGTAACGAAAATGAAAATGTAACTTCTGGAAGGAAAAGAGTTGGCAGTCATGTAGGCAGTTATACGTGTAATGTCTTTTCTTTTTCATAGTTAGGGGAGGGGTTCGTGTGTTGGAGATGGCATCAGTGTTAGTATCTGCATGTATGACACCTCCTAGTCTGAGAGTTGGGGTTCTCAGCCCAAAATTCAGTTGCTGACTCACGCAATATGTTTCTGTAACATCAAATAGGGCTCCCAAATATGTTTTTATTGATGATCATTGACACACGTTAAATTTAGCAGAAATTAAGACCTATTAGGAAAACTGCTCATTGCTTCTTCGCCCCTCTTGAGAATTGTGTGTGCACTGTGGAATATTTATGCCTCTGCCTATGCCCAGTGCCGTGATCTTACCTCACCACTCTAAACATCTCTCACTGAGATGGTACCAAACGGGCAACATCTTTGCTGGAAACACTACTTCCATTAGCTTTTTCTCAGTGGCTTCCTGTGCGCTCTTAAATTTCATTAAAAATATCTTATTAAAAGATGTTCTTATTATAGTGGATCTTGGTGCAGTTCACAGGGTGACCTGTAAAGCTGTGTCTCTACAAATGGGGCCAATTAGGCAAGTTCCCTCAGAGCTCTAAGGAGCTTCAGATTTACCTGCGTTAAGCATTTACCTTGATCTCATAGGTGCTCGGTCGTATAAATCTGGTTGAAGCCTAGGAATGGTGGCATGGGTAGTTTTAACTTTCTGTAGTCCCTCGTCCTCAAGGTGCTGAAGTAATAAGACGGAAGTAATCCGACTTGCTAATGAAATTGGTCCTGTGGCCTTAAAGAGCAAATGAAGGACTGGGTTACTCAAACTACGGTGATCTGAACAAATATCCTTAAAACTGGAGGTTAAAGATCTTGGGCATTATGTTCAGGGAAATAAGAGCTTATGTTAAAGCCTCCACTGCAGAAGATCCACGGACATTTTCATTTTCATAAATAACCGAAGTGTTGGTCCCACAACTGGCTCTCAAGGGAGTTGCAAGGAGTGGGTTTTTTTTTTTTTAAACATCCCAGGACTAATAAGGAGACCTCATGATATCAGGACTCAGATCTGTTACTGGAAAGTCCATTATTGAGAAGCTGCCCAATCTCATGATGCTGTGGCCCCGTGGCTTGACTGACATTTTAAAGACAAAAGAAAAAAAATAAACCAAAAAAAATAAATAAAAGTTGCCAGAGCCAGGCGGTGGTGGTGGCGGCGGCGGCGGCGGCAGTGGCGGCAGCGACTCCAGAGGCAGCAGGATCTCTGAGTTCGAGACCAGCCTGGTCTGCATAGTGAGCCCCAGGGGTCAGGACAGAGAGGGGGGGGGGGAGGAAAGAGAAGAGAGAAGAGAGAGATTGAGATTCCCTGTCCTCTCATCTCATCTCTGATTTCCCTTGGCAAGTCATAACAAGTGAATAGCACAAACCAAACAGTGCGCAAGCATGCCATAAGCTTCGTCCTCATGATGGTGCCCTAAGTGTCTCCTACTAAGAAGTTCTCCTAATTGTTCTCCTCGCTGCACCAAGGTCCTGGTGGTGGGCTCTGCCATTCAACAGAGTTTATTGTCTGCTAACTGTGTAAGTGTAACCACTGTCCAGCTTCCCAGTCCTTCAAGTTCTCGTCTCCAAATATATGTATTTCTTTAAAACCTTTACAGGCCCTAATCATGTGGAATGTGTAAACACGGGTAGCAGATATGTTTGTTTGCATATGTGTGTTTGCATAGAGGAGCTGTCTCCATTGTGGATTTTTCAAATAGCAAAGATTTTGGAACCCAAAGGAGAGGGAAATCGTGCTTGAAAGAGGCCCTTCTAGGATTCTGGTTTACATGGTCACCAAAATAGTGTCCTGAAATGTCGGAAGATGTCCTGGTCTCCCCTAAAGCTGGTGGAGGAATCGCAGGATTCAGGAATAAAACTAAATAGTCAAGACACAATAAAATAAGACTGAGTAAATTTAGGGGTTGGCCAATGAGTTGCTCAGTCAGTAAATACTGAAGGATCATGATCCAAAGACAATCTTCAAGAAGTTGTTACCAGCTGTATTAAGAGACACAAGAGACACTCAACCATGGCTTACTTTGAACTCACCTGTACTGTCAATCTGTCTTGGGTTGTCTCGATATTTGACTTCCCATTTTCCCCAATCCCAACCACATCATTGTATGGTTTTTTTTGTTTGTCTGTTTGTTTTGTTTTTCTGGTTTTTAACTAGAATCCAAAGTGTAAACTACTACAATCTTAAATAATTCTTATTTGCGCCTGTCTGCTACTTTTTCTCCCTTTTTCCTCTTCCTGGCGTCTGAAGTATTGCTCAGCTGGAAACTGTACTGTGGGATTCTAGAAGAGAAAGAAACTGAATTAGAAAGCAGGGGAACAATCGGGATTCACTTCTTTTTCTCCATTTGTAGTTAAGGCACATCCACTGATCTGAGGCAATACACTAGCCATCCTCAAGAGGGAGCACTTGAAAGATCTCAAAAGGGGAGCGGGCAATAAATAAACACAGACGGGGTTTTTAATATATTTGTTTAAACAGTTAATTTAGACCTAAGTGCTCTCTAGTAATTATTAAAGGAATTGAAGGTCTGTTAGGAAGAAGGAGGTCGGTTTGAACACATAGCACATTCCTATTTGACGAGTGTGCCGTGTAGGATTTGGAAAGTCAGGAAGGAGCAGACCCTAAGTGATAACATAGGCTCTTTCATGTGAGTGGAACTGGAGAGATGTTCTTCATTTACTTCATCTTGATTTCATGGCCTTTAACTTTGCTATGTAGCATCCGCGTACACAGAAAGTAAAGAGGAAGCTTTGTGCTGTGAACACGAGATGATTTGGTGCCCATCACTCAGGTAGGTTACACCTGGCAAATGGTGGTTGTGCTTGGGTCCTGCGGGCATCTTTAGATCGAGAGGCGCACTAACTTCACATTATCCTGATAATCAGCATAAAATCTATGACTAATGAGAGAGTGGAAGAAATGTAAAATGGAGAGATTAACCCAAAGTTTGAAAGAGACGCTGACATTTAAAAATAACTAAAGAGATGTCTGGTAGAGAGGTTTTGTGTAACACTGGGTTACACTAATCATCCCTTACCATTGGTTTGATTAGCACCATCTTGGGTTCATTAAAAGAACATTCCCCCAGGTTTTCTGAATGCTGAGCAGGCAATATAATTAGTGGGGCTTTTGCAAGAGTGAGTCGGGTTGTATTTTGTAGTATTTGTTCTCTCATAAACTAATTTTAATTAAATTGATTTAGCTATGTAGTACACGGGATCACACTGGAAGGCCCATCCTGAACAACTCTGGTCTTTCAACACTTTGTGTTTCCTTGTCCAGACCCATACACTTTGATCTGTTTTTGTAGTTGGCCCCTAAGTTCACATCGCTCCAGCCATCTTAGATGCTGTTTGTGAGATGACAATGGTTAGCAGATGCAGCTGGTCCACTTGCCTTCCTCCGACGTGGTTATATGACTTTTTTACTTAGCAGCTAAGTGTCCTCCTGTGCAAGCTTTTGCCCTCTGCTTCTTTTGCTAGAACAAATCCTTAAGATCCATAGAGACATTACAAGGGAAGTGTAGTTTTCTTTCAATCTTTACACATTAAAAGTCCCCCTCCCCCCGCTACAAATATTTATGGGTATTTTTTATCTGAAGCTGATTTGTTTCTCCCTAAGAAGATCTCTGCGCTTATCCCAAGGTTAAACCACTCAACTGCTAATTTCCATATACAAACCAAAGGAATTGGCTCTTTGCCCAAGTAGTCTTTCTTTCAGTCCACTTTCGTGAGACAAGCCACTCTTAGAAGCCTGAAGATGCCCGGAACTCACACTGTAGCATAGACTGACCTCCAGTTCATGATCCTTGCCCAAAGGCTGGGGTGGCAAGCGTGAGCCATTTCACCCTTGCATTTCAATTGTCTTATCTCTCCATCTTTCTCCTGTCTCATACCTACTGCCCTAAAGTCCCAAATAGCTTCACCCCGTTTCTTCAGAGAGTGCATGACACATTTCCGGCTTTAGGAGGAGTTGTAGATTCTGGGAGTGTTTAACTGGACGGAAGTGGATCGAGTCTTCGTTTTAGCCGGCACTCTGGTTGTCTGTCCCAAGCTCCTCTGCCGTTTGTCTTGCCTGCGGCCTCCAGTCTTCAGCCGCTCAGGGGCCAAGGACCTAGCTTCAGCGGGCTCTGCTGCCGACTCTCCTGCTTTCCTCTCCCACTTTCCTGGTCGTCTTTTCTCTTAGAGCAGGCGCAGTTCTGCCCCAGACCCTTTGCAATGTGTAGTCTTGCTTATGAGTGCTATCGGAAGGTCATGGGTAGGCAGTGACGTTTCTGGAACTCTCCGGACTCAGTTTCACACATCTCATTTCAACCTCGGGTGGTCTGTCTGGGGGGTGTGTAGTTTTCATGGCAAAAAGCTAAAACACGCTGGAGGATGCAGCCCAACACGTTAAGTACATTTAGAGCTTTTGGGTTGCTATGACACTCCCCCACATGATCCTATATTCCATAGGTCCAAACCATATCACTGGCAAAAGCCACTGTCAGTTGTGAGGAGGCTGGGAGAGGAGAGCTAACCTTCGGTGCTTTGAAGCTCACCCGATCACCGCAGCGCCACTGTCTGTGCAAACGCCAACACCTCTCCTTAACTCCATCCCGAGTGTGATTGCCTCTGCACCCCGTTCTTCTTTTTACTTCCGTCACCGTGTGTGCTGTCCGACATGATGCCTGAACCCAGTCGGGCTGAAACAACATCCATCATCGTATCTGCTTATCTACTTTCTATCTGTCCTCCTCAGCCAGAATTTTTGTGAACTTCAGAAGAGAAGACATTTTGCTTTGTTTACTGCCTTTTGTTTTGTTTCATTTCTAAAATAGTGCATGAAGCATTGTAGGTACTAAAAAGATCTGAGGACCTTCTACACCTCTAAGTCTCTTCTGTCTTTGCCATCTCCGGTTCACAGACTAATCCATCGTTGGATAATGTTCGAAAGCACCCCCTCTACTGTGAGACTGCTTCTGCCTCCTGCTCTCAAGGTTTACACTCTGGCTATCATCTTAAATGGTCTGGAGAGAGAGGCCGGGGGTGGGGAGGGGGGTGGGGGTGGGGGTGGGAGGAGAGAATGAGGGGAGGGAAGGAGGAAAGGAGGGAGGGAGACACACACACACAGGGAGAGGGAAAGACAGAGACAGAGAAGTTCAACCAGTGGACTATTTGAAAAAAAAATCTGACTTCTTTAGTGTTGGTGAATAAAGAATCTCATTTTAATAGATTTTCTTTCATACCAACTACCAAATACAGATTTTATTGAGATTTATTTTAAAAGGTGAGTGTCGAACAGTTCTAAGTCAGATCACCTAGCCCGGGAATCATGAGGAGATAGGCTTTGGCTGTACTGCTACCCTCTGAGTAAGTTTCTTGTCTGACCTTGGTTTTGCCAAGCACAGCAATCCACCGACTCAAAAGTGTGTTAGTTCGTGAGCAGGTGTGTGAGTGCAAGGGCCTCTGTGGTGTCAAAAGCGTTTTCTGTACTGAATATATATGGCGTTTCCAATCTGTATCCAAAGGAACTATCTGCTATTTTCAACATGTCTTCTAACCTTATGAATGTAAAACACAGCCCTGCTCCTTATAGCTGTAGGGCAGCCTTTTCTGTGAGCGCAGTTATTTCCTATCAGTTGTCCATCCTTGCCTGAGAATGGGCTTTTGGGAATCATCCATGCTTTGTCTTCTATCCTGGTTACCACGTGTGGTCTTCCTAGCCCAGGTCTGTGCATACTCCCAGCCACACACTTACCCGCCTTGGCACGGTGATTTTGCTAGGGTGATCCTATTCCTGTTCTTCATATGATCGACTGGAAACTTGTTAATTGTTCGTAATACCATAATGGTTATTTGTTGACAAACACATCAGGATGCTCAGGGAGCCATAAACCTAAATCAATACCATCAATATCAACTAAAGCCTTCTGCAGCTCCTCCCGTGGAATTACCTTCAGAGCCGGCTTACAAGCTGCATTTGAAAGTCTTACCGTGGAGCCGGCTCTCACTTCTCATTAGACAATGTTAGTGCAATAATGTCAGGATTCATCGCAGCTCTCTTTCTTACGAATACTGTGTGGATATTTAAATATCCATTCTGCAAATATAGAAATCTATATCACACCCAAAGCTATGTGTTAAAGACCTGACAACTTCCAGAGAAGCATTCCAAAGGGGTGGAGGCCTCTTCTGAAAGGAGCATAGCTGTTCAGATATATAAATTAATCTACTTTAAGCAACTCACTCTGCCTTTTTGCCAGACCTCGCGTGGCTATTCTACTCCCACGTTCACACCCTGAACTTACTTTCCTTGTGACATTATCACTGACGACATAAATCATGGACTCTGTCGTGGAGAACCTTCTGAAACATGCCTGACATGGCAGGATGGAAGGAGACAGGCTTCGGGTTTCTTATTAAACCAAAGCATCTATTTTCTCTAAGGAAAAGCAGATGTGGTGGCATATGAAATAAACTTTCCAGAGAGTGAAATTCCATACTAGTTATAGATAGTGGGGACCTATGGTGACGGCTAATGCATAGAGATACAGCAGCTCCGACCCAGAAAGGGAGAGCGATTAGGAAGGCCCCATGGAGACAGTAGAAGATTGCAGTTACCCTAAGGCGTCAGACAACCTGAAGTTTAATCTTCACGTTAGGCTAAATATCCCCATCAGAAAGTGGATGTGTACTAACACTGCATATTGGAGTTCCATTCTAATGAATAGAAATTATGCTGGTGAAGATTCAAAAGAGTCAATGGTTGGCCTGCCATATGATGTAGCACTTTAGTGAAGATTTGTCTGGTGGTGGTGGTGGTGGTGGTGGTGGTGGTGGTGGTGGTGGTGGTGGTGTGAGTATGTGTGTTAGGACTGCATGAAGTGTTACAATAAAAACAAATCAAAAACCGAATGTCTGATCTCTTGCTCTTCAAAATTTACTCTCTCAGGTTATAACATAAGTGCATGAGCTCTGAGTGTGTTGATGAAGGATGTGTTTGTTGCATGGACTCACAGAGACGGTACATAAAAGATTAAAGTAAAACAGGAATGTGGTCTGAAAGAGTGTTGACACTCAGAAGTAACCACCGCAGGCTTCCATGAAAGCATTCTAAGACATCTCTGTGAGACCTCCCTGACTGTGTCTAGCAGTACATAATTGCCCAGAGGTGTGGTTCATCCTATCTTAACAGTACATCGCTGGCGTTATCTGGTGACTGAGTGCGGTCTGGACACTGGGGCCTCTCTATATCCAGGCTCATGAGCCACAAAGCCTCTTTTGAAGTCAGGTGGCATATTGCAGAAAGTAGAACTTTAAAGTAGGTCACAGTCCTAAGAGACGCTGGAATCAACATCCGAAATTGAAAAGCTATTCTCCATACGTGTTACGTTTTTAGGTTATCACTAAGGAAAAAAAAGCACAGTTAAATTAGGTGAAATGAAGAAAGGCCACGTTGTTGCATATAAAAGACTATGGGATGAGTGTGAAACCTTTCCACATGTCATTCTCTTTCATAAATATGTCTAAAACCTGACGTCACGGAATACCATTGCGTTTCCTAACCTAAGAATTGAACAGCTTGGGTGTTTTCTCCTAATCTAGCATCTATGACCAGTGCTTGCTTTCTCTTGCCCAAACCTCGCTGACAGATATCTTTAAGAATCTATTAGCATGGACTTGAATATTTGAGAACAGTAACAAAGGGGTTTAATATTCCCCCATACCACCGAGAGGTCATTCTTTCATAGGCAATTGCATTGGCTTTTTCTATAAAGTCAGTGTGTGGTAAGCACTGGGTTCCCGTAGTTTGGTTTTTACCCAGGAATCTCTTAAAGCATGGTATTCAAAGAAAAATTTTCATAGAAGGGCGCACACAGCAAGTAACTAGCAAGTATTCTTTTTAATGGGAGAACTTTTGGAAGCAGCGGTTTTTACATTCCCAATTTTCAGAAGGAGACTCTGCAAAAGATTCCATCAAGGGTCTGGCAGACACCCACTGTTCAGCTACAGTACGTCCAGAGCCATCTCTTCAAATGCCTAACGTGGAATTATTGCCATTCCTTGGGCAAATAGAGCAAAATGTGTCGTGAAGGGTAGTGCTTTAGTATAATTATCTGTGTGTTATGTTCTTGTACGTAACTGGCTGCTTCCCAGACTTAAATCGCGAGTGCGTCTGCATTATCAACCCCAGCTTGGTCATAGAGAACTGCACTGTCTTGGGTCCTGGAACAGATGTGCTGGCTGTTTACCTGTTTGCTTCGAGCTCGGGTATTGGGTTTCCTGGCTTGGAAGCCTGGTTCTATTTCTGTCTAGTGAGGTCATCTGGCATTGTTACTTCAACCCTGATAGCCTCAGTCTTTTTCCTTATAAAATGGGGATGGAAAACAACTTACTTAAATACCCATGAGTACCTAACTCACAGTAGGTCCTTACTATCATCATCATCATCATCACCATCACCACCACCACCACCATCAGTATTCATGATTTTCATCATCTCTGTTTTATTTGTCCAACATCCTTTGCAACCTTCATTTCAACTACTTAGAAGGAGTTTTGTTTTCATTTGGAGATTTACAGAATAGTTTGTATCATTCCCTAATTGACTTCCAGGAATTGACTCTTATTGTGGTGTATAGCCCATTAGGTAGTTAGTTCAATGCTAATATCTAGATTGAGTTTTCCTTACCCAAGTTGACTTGCTATGAATAACTACTGAAAAACCGTGGCATTTCATAATAATTATCACTGTCATGATCTTAGTTTTATGATTGTGGCCCTATGAAGTAACAGTAGTAATTATTGTTAGGTCCCTAATGATGGCTTCAGATATACAAGTCATATTTTCAGCCTTCATTGGAAATCCATTTCATATACATTAATATATCACACAGTTGAATAATAAATGATAGGATCTTTTATTCAGCATATTGCAATTTAATATAGTCTGATCTATACTGATACACTTTCTACTAATCAGTATGTAATTAGCTGTCAGATTTTGTGCTGTTGAATAAGAAATGAGGCAGTGGGGTCTTCTTGTCTTTGAATCAAAGTGACAACCTGACTTAGGCTTTCAATTAAGCTTTCTAGCTTCCTACCTGCGTTCTTCTATTGGCTCCTTAGGTAGAAACATTTTCTGTGCATGGACAGAAACAGTTGATAAACTCAACTCCAGCAGAGAAATAAATTACATGCCAGCCATAATAAGACATCAGTGCCTTGTAAATTTTCTTCTGCTTGTACAAATGTGGCCGTATAAAGTTAAGAGTCAATTATTATTTACTGTTAATTCCCTAATGTTGGCTTCGGATGCACATGCAAATGGTGGTATGACTAAATTGAACAGAATTATGAGTTATTTAACACACTCACTCTAACGTGCATGGCTGGAAGTGGCTGGGATAATCTAGTGGCGCTCCTTTGTAAGCAGTGGCCATGTCGGTGCCCATCCCGTGGTCTAGCGCTTGTGCACTGTTCACTGACTTTAATGAAAGTTGCCCCTGCTGACAGAAAGCTTTGGGCTCAGATGGCCACTGTATTCTCTCATAGTGAGTTTAACCCCATTTTAGCAATTCCCGAGGTTTTGTTAATAATTTTTAGCATGAATTCTTGAGCGAGTCCCAAGGTCTGGTTTTTAGACTGTTTTCGCCCTAGTTAGTCGGAATAATCGGCTAAGCATTGTGGAGTGCTTGCTTTGCCTCGTTGATACTTGCTCATTATTGATTATAGTTCATGCACACCCATTTGATCTTATGATAATATGAAAATCAATTATTTCTCTGTTTCCTAATCTATTTCAAGGAAAGTATTGCATAGGCTCTTACTGCTCGATACATAATTCTTCTCGATAATTGTCGGGAGGATTAAATACTTCAGGTGAACAAACACTATGCCCCACCCAACCCATCCCTCACCCCAAAAGAAAATGATGGAACTAAATCAGCACGTGGATGGAAAATACTTAGGGAAATCCAAGTATGTCGTTTACGTCTTTAGAGCAACATAAATCTGCACTCCAAACCAGAAGGCATAGACACTTGAAACAAAAACACAGACGTGTCATCTAAGGTATCACTGTGCTCTTAGCAAATCCTGTAAAATCTAGTTTTAAAGTCTCTCCCCGACCGTCTTTTAATTTTCCTGTTATTGGGATCACTATAGTTTCTTCAGTGTTATGTGCTCTGTCCCGCTTTAACTATCACTAGTTTTAGAAGATGCATGTCCTCCTTTCTTCTCCATCCAAGTTTAGGCGTTTCCTCCAGGACCCAGAGGTGGTCCCTTGCACACCCTTTAGCAGCGTTCCTGAAACACAAGACCCGCAGAGCTCTTTGTACACACCCACCCTTTTTGAGATCCTTGAGAGATGGATTATTAGCAAGCATGCTCAGAACCCCTTGCCGTAAAGCACTGGTTTTCCCAGGTCTGCGGTCCTGAGCTATTTCAAGCCCGCTGTGTGAACAGTATCCATTTGAGACCATAGGCCCCAATGCCAAGGGAATCAGCACACATGCTAGTGGTTACCCTGCTAGCCTGCCATCCGCCTCGCCTCTGATCCAACAGTGTGTTATATCAGCACTCCAGCGACGGGCTAACTTTATAGGATCAGGCTGGAGAGGCGGTTCAGCAGATAAAAGCGCTTACTGTACTTAAGTGTGAGAACCTGAGTTTGAAGTCCCAGGTCCCATGTGGAAGCCAGGTGCATAGTGTCACTGCGTGCGACCTCAGCATTGCTACAGGGAGAAGGGAAGCAGGGAGAAGAAAATCTCCAGAAACCTCCAGGCCAGTTAGCTAGCTTTGCACACACAGAAAACAAAACAAAACAAAACACAACAGAACAAAACAAACAAAACAATAAAACAGCCAGGAGGCCTTGCCACCAAGAAGGCTAAAGTTGAGAAATGACATCCAAGGTTGTCCTCTGACCGTGATAAGCACACCATGTTACATGTGCACCTACATGCACACACACACACACACACTCTCACACATCTGTGTGCATGTACACACACATTGTACAAGCAAACACAGAATAAAAGAAGACAAAAAAATCAAATCTTATAGACAGAAATTATTACATAGTCATGTCCGTGGGTGTTTCTTCTGTGCCATTTATTTTTAGTTGTTTGTTTTTTTAATTTTAGAAAAGATCATGTTTTATGTATGTATATGTACGGGAAGTCATGCATGTGCGTGCAGGCACTTGAGGTGGCCAGGGATGTCAGATTCCTGGAGCTGGAGCTACAGGAGTCTGTAAGGTATTCGATGTGGGTTCTAGGCACTAAACTTGGTTCCTCTAGAAGAGCAATAAACACTCTGAACGCCTACACCCTACACAGAGGCTTTAAATCTACCTTGTGTGTGCCACTGTCTAGAACCTGAAATTAGGCATGACCCTGTGCTTATGAAACAGCACAGGACTCACTCTCCTTACATTCACGACAGAGGCACACCAGCTACGACTGGTCATTTCTTTGACTTAGGTTGAGAAGTTTGAAGATATTCAAGTTGGTTGGACTTTTCTCCTTCAACCGAGAAAATGGATGGGGACGCCTTGATGGTGGGCGGGCTTCTGGTGGGCGGGCTTCTGGTGGGCGGGCTTCTGGTGGGCGGGCTTCTGGTGGGAGCTCAGGCACAGAACTCTGTCTTCCTTATTGGTCTTCATCAGGCTGTGTTCTGTCACCTTTCATTCCATTTGTTGCTTTGTTAAAAAAGGAAAAAAAATTACTTTTTTATTTATATTGAGGCAAGGTCTCATGGAGCAGAGCCTGGTTTTGAACTACTGATCACCCTGTCTATATCTCCCCGGTGCTGTGGTTATAGGTGTATGCTACCATGCCAAGTGTACGCAGTGCTGGTGACTAAATGCCAGGCAAGCATTCTTTAATTTGAGCTACATCCTTAACCCCTTAATTTTGTTTTTAAAGATAAGGTGATAAGGTATTTTGTAGCTCAGGTTGGCCCCAAACTCCCTCTATAGCTGACTCCAAACTCACGGTAGTGTTTCTCCCGTGGCTTCTTGAACATGGGATTACGGTCCTGAGCTGGGATGCACAGTTGTAAAGCTTCTATTTTACTCCAGTGTCATTGCAGTTTTGAGAGGGTAGCCTTACTAAGTTAGGATTAAAAAGCAGTTTGTATTCCTCTAAACTCAGCTTTTTAGGGACAGGAAAGGGTCGGACATGGTGGTCGGACATGGTGGTCGGACATGGTGGTCGGACATGGTGGTCCATGCATTTAATCCCAGCCTTCAGGAAATGGAGGCAGACAGATCTGAGTTTGAGGGCAACCAGGTTGACTTTTTTTTTGTTGTCGTTGTCGTTGTAGTTGTTGTTGGTGGTGGTGGTGGTGCTGAGTTTCTTTAGGTTTTAGTCAGTGACAATGGGGAAAGCAGGCCAGGGCTCATGGTGTTATGGCAGATACTCCTGTCACAGTAGAAGACCCAGAAACAGAAAGGAACAGGCAGGAACCAGGAGCAGATACATTCTTCCACCTCCTGGAGGCTCCTTCTCACGAGTGACATAAACTGAGCATTGACTGTTCAAATTCTGAGCCTTGGGGGACATTGAGATTCAAGTCATAATGTAGCCCCCTCTCCTTTTTAATGGCAGAATATTTCATCCTGGGTAAAGCAGCCATTACACCAGGACACGTAGCCATTAGTGTTTACTTTTGTGACAGTTACCATAAGGAAGTACGCAGTCCTATTTTCTCCAAGATCTATCGTTCCCTCTTCCCAAGCAAGACAATGATTCTCTAGCTTTCCTCCATTCCTTTGCCTTCGAATGTGGACATTGTGAGCGACAGACCCTATGATGTGCCCGTACAGGGACTTCTCCCCACACCCAAAGTGTGCCTTCCTCGTTGCCTCTTTTTTTCCATTTGCTTGCTACAAACACATAGCCCCACTCTTCAGAGAAGATGACAGTCACAGACTAAGCAGAATCCACAGTGACGCCATCACCGGGAAACCCACCTCTCTGGAGTCCGAACACTGGACACGTGGGGAGGAAATGTCAAACTCTGCTATTTTACCCCATGCTCTTTCACAGCCTACCTGTCCTGCCTTATCCTTACTAATACAGACACGATGATCAATTGTTACTACAAACAGAACCGGGAAATTTTTGCATATTTGATAAACTCGATATGCCACCAGGTACTTCTGAGGTTCCTAAAGTGTGATGCGTATCTTTGAAAGGGCTGGCTTCTGTCTATAGTAAAACGCCATGAAACGTACATGCGCATTGAAGGTAATATCAGTAAAACTGTAGCCTGGTCCTTGAGCTGCTCCTTTTTTATCTGGACCAAATGATTTAATCCCTGTCCCCTTCGGTTTCCTAATAGCTAACATGAAACCGGCCAGCTTTTGTCAAGGTTGAAGTAAAGTCGCTAAACTTCCGTTGTACAGAAATGTAGTCTGTGTCCCCTTTAAGGGAAGAAAGGCTTCCCAGTTCGTCTGTGCTTCTCTGCTAGTTGTGTTTGAGCATGCGAGATATGTCAGTAACTAGGGACTGCATTTCTGGTGTCTGATGGAAGAATGTGATACCCTTTTAGAACACATTCTGGCATTTTGGGTCAATACCCAAACGTGTATGTATTGGACTTGGCCCGGTATTAACATTTAGGATTATTTATGAATAATTCAAGTGAAAAAAAAAACCCCACAAGATAAGATAGGATCACAGAAGCCTCATTATAACCCTAGGAAATGGTTCCCATAATTCATTGTAACAGAGGGACCTGGCAGCATTTGCTAGATTCACTCGCTGTGTGGTTTTTCTGCAATTAAAAGTCAAGTAGCAAAAGCCGTATTTGTATCCTGAAAGTTTATTCTAGAAAGCGTTCTGAAATACAAGATACAGCTATAACTCCATGCTCTTATATATTTTTAACATACTTGCATACTTTATAACTTTAGCAAAACATTAGAAGAAAGCTTCTGTAAAAAAAAAATTAAGATACTCTGATACATTAGTGATAAAATAATAGAATCTAGAACCCATCTTTTGTTCCAGGTTTGATTTTGTAGGTTAGAATAGAAGACAAAGACAAAGGTGTGGTACACGGATAAACAAAGCCTTTGAATCTTACTTTGTAAGTACTAAAGGACTCTGAAGTTTTACAGACACGTGACTCAGTCTGGCTCTTAGAAAACTAAGGTGAAATAACTGAATTGGGAGCTGAATCAGAGTATTATTTCTAGCACTCTAGTAGTTGAGCAGATAGAGATGTGTAACCGCATCCGTGGTTACTATGGTTACCGTGATGCTGTGACCTTAGGTTCTTGCTTTTCTCCCCCCCCCCCCCGCCCCCTCCACCCTCCACCCTCAGGGAGGGACAGCCACTCCTGGCAATGGAGGATTTAGTTGCTCTGAGATAATAAACTTTCCAGTTTGTGCTATTTTTACCTAGCAGTCCCCCACATTCAGACCTCAAATTCAGCCATCTTCTTCATTGGGCCTGTGCAGTGTGGTCAGCGTTCCTGCTCTGCCTGATCCACCTCAAGGTTGGGTACCACACGGTGCATCTCAGAGCACACTGATGTTACCCAAAGGAGGCAGTGCTGACCCCTTGATCCCGCATGGCGCAGGCCTTCACGTGGAACCACAATAAAACCTGTCGCTTTCCCTCTGCAACCTCGGTGCTTCTCAGTGTCCCTCAGAGAGAAGGGTGTGGCCATGCTTCCAGTTCCTGGGCCCAAACATTATTAACAAACCATCTTTTCAGTGGTGATAATTGTCTAGTCTCTGTCCTTACTATTTTGGATCAGCGCGCTGCATTTTAAGAAGAGTGAGAAAGAAGGAAAGGGCCATCAGTTGCAGCGTGTGTGATGTTGAGAAATCAGGGTATTTCCGAGTGACTAATGGGCACTGGTAAATGGCAGAGACAGGAAGTAATGTGAAAGATGACGAGATTCTGCATGGACTAGTCATTTCCTGCCCATCAGTGGGAAGAAGACAATTCCAGCTGTGTTCTGAGGGACGTAGTCTACCATGGGCGTAAAACAGTGAATGGGAGTCAGGTGTGTTGGCAACTCGCCTCTTAACCCAACTCTTAGAGCCTGAAGCAGGAGACTCAAAAGGTTTGAAGGCAGCCTGGGCTACAAAGCGAGACCTTGTCTCAAGGAAGCAAAAGCAAAACCAAGCAACAAAACTAAAGAAAAGGAGGCGAAGAAGGTAAAAATAGTTCAGAGGTTGACCCCAAAGAAAAGTCTAAGGAGTGGGTGATCATCATGAAGGGGGGAGGCGGGAAGGATCCTGGCGAAATCTTCAAAGCAGGCTGGTTTTCAGTTGGGGGAAGTTGCACGTTCGAAGCTAAATAAATATTGCTGGACATTTTTGAGGTGAGACTGAAGTTTAAAGAAAGTCGAAGAGAGTAGATGAGAATTCCCTGCAGTAGAAAAATAATAATTAAAGCAGAGCTGCAACCCTTTAAATGCTCAGTCTCCAAATGGACGGCCTCGGAATAAAGTCAGGAGTCATAATTGCTGCCTCACTAGAGTAATAAAGATGGAAATGTAGCTTAGTATAGTTAATGTGTGTGAATATACAGTTAGATATATATGTGTACAAATTTATGTTTTATTAATGATTGATGTATTTGTGCAGCTCCTTGGGTATAAGTTAGTTCGAAGAGACTTGGTGAATATAAAATTTGTTGAATATAAGAATGGACTTAATAGGAGAGTAAGATGTTCTGAAAAACATTTTTTAAAAATACATTATTTTGGATGACTTAGAGTCAGTCACCTAGGGAGAAAAACTGAATAACTTAACACTGTAAGTTTGCCTCAAATTCTGTGGGTTTTTGACATTCTTACATGTGTTAAAGCAAAAGATGAATCCATTACTGCCTTAAAAGATTCAAATAGATCTTGTAACATCACTTCATCACATCTTAAATACACAAGCCGAAAGTTACACTTCCACCCTTTGCTTTAGGAAGCATTTTGGCAGTTTCTGCACTGGTAGATTGTACTGCTATCTACCGCGGTACTTTGTGTTTCATTATAAATTTAAGTGCACTGAGAGCCGGCAGAGATCCTGTGCTACAACTGATTTTGTTGTGTCGGAATGAAATAGTGAAACGATGAGGTATGCCAGTTTGCGTACCTAGGACTATCGATTCCATTAAACTCCTTCAAGTCGGTCCTTCTTTAAGTAGGACTAGAAATAACTGCTTCCTACTGTAAGTGCTTATGGTTATCATTCAGGGAGCTCACAAGTGTGGGAATACTTTAATAAGCATCTAAAGGGTAAGTCTGTGTTACTGTGCTTTTCATGGTCGGCTCTATTTAAAGCCTCTGCTGTCTGTCAGGTTTGCTTTTGGCCCCTCCTGTTTTAAAAAATCCCCACGTCACCATGACAACCCTTTCTGTTAGTTTCCCTACCTCACAGCCAAGTGGACGTCATACTAAGGCACCTTTTAAAACCTAGGAGCCTTTTGAAAAGTGGCTGTCCTTTCTCTTTCATGTGTTAGTCACAGGGATATTTCACAAGATTCTTGGGATTATTTAATAAAGCTTACGAGGTGGGTGGCGAGGTGACTCAGTCAGGAAGGCGCTTGCCCCGCTTTAGTACCTGTTTGCACAGGAGGCATTTTGCTGGAAGTTGTTTCCCATTCTCACTACAAATTCCATGAGATTGAAAAGGCAGTAAGGCTTGGAAACTTAGCCAATGGTTTCCTACAGCACTGCGCATGCGCGAGCCTCCAGCCACGTGGGCTAGTAGAACGGAAGAGATGACCAAATAAAGTTAAAGGTTGTTTGTAGTCACAAACCCTGGATTTTGTTAAGATTTTAGCTGCACATGCGCTTAACTGTTTCTGTGTGTTGGATTTATGCTGAAATTATTATTTGGATGCATTTTAATTAATTTCATATGCTTTGTAAAGCATATTTAAAATCAAAAGTATATGTCTGACCTCTATACATATAGATTAGGAGGACAAAGAATAAGAAAACAAAACTCCATTTGGCCAACTAGAAATGGCCATTATTAATTTTTATGACCACCCTTCCTGTTGTTTTAAGCTAAAAGTTTTTTATTTCCTCCCATGCTTTATGAAGTAGGAGCACGAGAAAGAAACCCCGGGAGAGCTTGAGATTTTCTATTTGTTGAAGAAGGAGCTGAAAAGCTAATTCACCTTTAATCTCAAATCTGCTCGCCGACAACACTTCATCCTTTGGACCATAGCTTAATACTTTCCCCTGTAAACTCTGTACAGGGCAAGTTCAAGGAAGGCTCATATCATTAACCAGATGAAAAGTATTAACTAGAAAAGAAAAACAAAACTGAACAGATCCTGAAGTTTTACATGGTTGTTAATAGTTTTATCTTGGAAGTAAAAATACAGTTTAGAAGTTCTTAGATTCTAATTCTTCCTAAGGTAAAGAAACATAGAGTAACAGAAGATAATTAGATGTTTGTTGTCAGTAAAGGCTGTTAGTATATGCAGTTACTATTTTTTTGTTTAGAATTGAGAAAATACCTGCCTGGAGATTATTTTTAAATGACATTTATTAGGGAGCGAAACTGTACATATGCAGAGCAATCTGACTCTAAAGACAATTTTCTCCGTACTACAGGATCCTGGATAGAAAGTCCTGAGGACGCCATAAAAAGTCTCTGACATGAGCAAGTGTTTAGCAAGGTCAAGTTGTAATATACATTAAAAAAATACCCATATTCAAAAATAAGCTGGAGTTCTGGATTCTAGCGACAATCAATTTGCTGTCTAGTCTGTGGCTATCCAGTCCATTTCCAGTGGAGGTGAATGCCTGGGTTGTTTACAGACAGGATTACAGTACTGTGTTTAGTGTGGTGTAGCCTCAAGTTTAAATAGTTTCTGCTTCTTGGGTTTCAGAATACGTATGGCTACGTTTGAGTATGCATTCCTGGGTTTAGCTGAGACTTGGTTCTTTCACGTCTTTCAGAAAGTGGCTACAGAAAGGGTTTGCATTGAATTACTCCTGTGACATCCAGGAGCAGGTGTGACAGACTGCTCCCGCTTCTTATTACATAGCAGATGTTGGTGTTTCTAAACAAACACAAACTTTCCCCCTAGACGTGAAGTTTCTTCTCTCCACATCAGATTTGGAAAAGCTAGAGTAGGCTTGTGCCTTCTACAGAGTACCTCTTATTATTTTTATAACAAAATGGTTCAAAAGAAAAATAATTATAGTACCAGGAAATTCATACATCAGCTCTTCCCTTCTCTCATGGGCCATACTTCTAATTATTTTTTCTAATGGTAATTGATAACCAGGTGAATTCCCTTGCTGCTGCAGCCTTATAGAAAAAAAAAATCCTTTTTGTTCTCAGCTTTCTTGGGAATAATAGAAAAATCTCCAAGTTCAAATCTGTGTCAGAGTGATGTGGTTGTTCCTTTTGTACACAAATAATAACTTTGTACAGAGTGGGTTAAAGGTGGTTTTTTTCCGTCTTCTTTAGTTCCCATTTGCTTCAGAAGGTAATGACAGTTCATAAGCACTTGTCTAAAACTTAGGAAATAGACTTCACAGTTTGAGGCTTGGTGGGTCGCCAGCCGTTCTGAAATGGAGCATGAAGCTCTCCCCTGAAAGTTTCACTGTTTCAAAGTGTTCTCTTGCAGGAACACACAAGTCACCATTCCTCAAGACAGTGAACTGACAACAGGTATGTACGGCTCTGTCTTTTAACGTATGTATAGAGTCGGCAATGCAGATTTTCCCAGGGGGAGGGTTTCACACGGACGTCACTAGTTAACCTTGATATTCAAGCATTAGATGAGAGGGATTATGTGGTTATTAATTATCATGCTTTGTTTGTGATTTTACAGTAGTGCTTTTCCTTACCGCTCTATTTGCATGTGGGGCTGTAATTAAGAGATGACTGTCACCACAGGCTGGCTGCAGTCTCCAACTGAGAGATAAATGCTAGTGCCAGCTCTTACAAGTGGGGTAGCAAAGTGGGGGTTCGGGAATGAATAGAAGAAGTATTTGAAATTAAAAACTTAATTGTCACTTTTTTTCCTAGTCCAAGATGAAGTTTCTGTCTAATGTACTATTTATAATCAACTATTAATTATTTAAGTATACCCCCTTGGTTTTTTAATTTTCTATTCCCTTTAACACTTTAAAAAAAAATCATGACCAAAAAAAGTATATCCTGGATATGATTCTACTGTAGGGTTTTTTTCTCCCATTTCAGCATGTAGGTTTTATTTTTAAGATACCTAATAATATAATAATTACTACTACTAATAAAATATAACAGCAAGGTTACAGTCCACAATGACTTAATTTTTCTCTAATCTATTAAGGTCAGAGCAATTCCATGTTCACAAAAGAATTTTACTTACACCGTTACTCAGACAAAGACAGGAAATAGTTTGCTTATGGGAGCAATCACAGAGAAAACAAAATCTGAAGAGTCGTAACTCAGGTTAGCTGCAAAGAAGTAGTGACCATGACTGTTCTCATATGAGGAGAAAATGGAGGTTAAATAAGTATTATCCATCCGTGCTGTATACTGTCACATTTTAGGTGTGGTTTTAAGTGAGGCTGTGTTGAATCTCCATGTGCCAATTCAGACTTAATTCACAGAACAAAGGGAGAGCCATCTTGCCCCGGAATCTAGTTCGGATCTAGATTCCCTGTGGCTGTTCTCTGCTTTCAGTCTTTCATCTGACTTATGAAATCTGCTTTGTCTTCCGTTATCTTAAACCCATTATGGCCTCTGGGGATATGCAGGGTTCCTTTCTGCACAATGCCACGAGGAGGGGCATCCTCCATTAAATAATGGCAAGGCTGTAGTGGAACACCGGGACCCAATAATCAATCTACCGTATGTTCCCTAAAGTATTGAAAACAGGCAGGTTGCAACTCTGGCTATCCGTATAGATTCTGATATCTTGACTGCTTTTTCTCACCTTTGGTTGGGAACTGTTCATATCTTTTATGATAGTCTTCAGTTGGAAGGGCAGAACTTTAGCCAGCCCTCCTTACATTTTTATCAAATAGTAATAATAATCCTTATAGCAAGCGTTGGGACTGGAGGAGAAACAAGACATGTTACTTTATGGCATTGTCATATCCTGTAATAATTCTGAGCATTCCATAGGCTTTTAATCTTCCACATATCTGTTATAATTAGAAGAATTTGCTGTCAGAAAAGCATCTGGAGACTCTTAACTAGAAAGCTGTTTGTGAAGTCCTTCTACAGGCTTTTCTCCCATTGGCTCCTTTACCTACCACTTACCCCTCATGTGGGTAAAAGGCATTAACATTTCTCCATTTAAAAACTTTTTAGAGGTAATCGTTCCATAGGCTTACTTGGGACAAAGGGAAAGGAACTGCCCAGAACTAAAGGAAAAAAAAAAGCAAAACTCAAATTATGAAATTTATTATTTTAAAAGATTCTTGCAGGCTGGAGAGATGGCTCAGTGGTTAAGAGCACCGACTGCTCTTCCAGAGGTCCTGAGTTCAATTCCCAGCAACCACATGGTGACTCACAACCATCTGTAATGGGATCCGATGCACACTCTTCTGGTGTGTGTTTGAAGACAGCGACAGTGTACTCATATAAATAAAAGTAAATAATAATATTTTTTTGAAAAAGAGTCTTGCATATGTTCATTATATCAAATGGTGATTTGTCAAAAATCTGGCAGCGAGAACCAAAATAGCTAGCATCTCTGCAGGGACTCAGGATGTGGCTTAGTATACACCCATACTGGTGAACCTTTCTAAACACAGATCTCCAGGCTTGACTTAAGAGCTCGAGCTCTTAAAGATCAGACATGACACATGTACACGATACAGTCAAAACCCGCAAAGACTTGAAGGCACGTTGTCATCTGTGTTCCTCAAAGCTACGTGCCACTCATCATGCGTTCACAATTGTACCTGACCTTTCTCTTCTGCTCTTCTTCCCACCACCTTAGTACATGAAAAGTTGGAAGTCATAAAATTTGCAAAGGAACTATGACTGGAGGGACATTTGGCAAAGCTGAGTCTCATAGTGTGTTAGAGATGTAAGTTTTAAGTAGGCTGTAGTAGTTTTAAGTAGGCTGTATAGTGACTGGCTCCTGATGTCACTTGGATCCTTAGGGCATGCCGAGGGATTCACTTTATTATCTAGAGTCTTATGGGTTAGGATGTGGTGGCTATGGAGGTGACACGGTGGATCTAGGGTGGTGCGATAACAGCCACAAAGCAGAGCTCATGGTTTATCTCATGCCAACGGCCCGCACTTTTCCAGTACAGAGAACGCATTCTCTTCTTTATCCTTTCGAAAACCAGCCACATTTCTATTCAATCATGGCTCTCTGTAACTTGATTTAAGTGGTCGTGCCCTTCCTTTTTCCTGCGTGAAGCCAGCCCTGTTCTCTCCTTTTTGAATTCTTAAGTTTTCCGAGTTTCTAATAATGTGCAAACTCTTCCTTATGTATAAGTGATATTTGGATAATTACCTTGGTTTTCTCTAGACATCCAATGTTATCTGTAGTATTGGATTTGAAAGTGGTTATTTCAATTAAAGAAACTAACAGCAGTTAAGGTCACAGCAGATAACACAGTAGGATGGAAGGTCTGGCAATGGGCCTTCATCTTTTCAAGACTCATTATCTACCTCATTTTTCTTGCCTTTTTTTTTTAAATAAAAATCCAACTATACTTTTCTATTGATTTGTTTTAACTTAATGAAATTGGGATATATATTTTTAAATAGATGTCATAAGAAGCTTCCTTGCTACCAAGTAAGAAGAATGAACTCTGACACTGTTAACACCACGACACTAGGCCCAATCACTGAGGATCAAAAATGGTTCAGACGGGTCATTGGATTTAAAATGAAGAACAGTCCATGCTCGTTACAAAGGCAACAAGTGGTATTCGCTTATAGGAACAAAGGGAGCTACTACTTGGTTTATTTTAAAAACTTATGTACTTAATATAGCATTTAACCCCTTTAGCAATTAAATAAATGGATAATTGTAATCTATGTCACATGTAAAGTAACATAGTGCTCATGTGATTACTATAGACTTTTTATCCTCTGTAAACACTGATTCCCCCCCCCCACACACACACATGTATATACAATTTGAAAAGAACTTTTGAGGACCCCTTTCATTCATATTATTCTTCTGTACTTTGTGTTGAGAATTAATCTTTAAAATTTGGCAAGACTTAAAAACATTTACGTACCTTCTAAAATTCATTTTTGGTAGCCCGAAACTTCTTCCAGTATCTGTGCCTAGAACTGTTTCTGTGAGGAAATCATTAAAATGATCTAAGATATTTTGGTAAGGCATTCTGAAGTGGAGAGCTAGGCTTTTTCTCTTATGTATGCAATGGATTAGGACAATAATCTCCTATTTATTAGCAAAGGCCTCAATGCAGAAGCTAAGAGCAAAGAAGGATCCTACTTATTCATACCGAAACGTTTCTTTTATGTCAAAGAAGTATTACGGTAAATTGCATATTACCTTGAAAATGAGCCAGTTTGTAGCACTTCCATTTAGTCTTGTGAATGTAGATCATTCCAAGGACTGTGCTTTGATGATGGAGGAACAGTGTTCATCCTTACCCTCTACTTGGGGTACTTAGACATTATGGTGAGCCGCGGCTGTCTGAGTCTTTAACATCAATGACGTTATGATTTCTCTGCTTGCGACTAAAACTCGCCCTGTCCCAAGCTTGCCAATTTCTACTCCTCTTAATTATGAAGAGGTTTCAGGTTGTTTCCAGCCCTTCCTTAGAGCAAGAATAAAAGAAAAAAAAAAAAAACCAGTGCAATAATAGAACTTGAAAGGAGTCAGGAGGGACTGAGGTGCACATAGAAGGCTCTAAAGAGGAACCGTAAAATGATCCGATGATGAATTATCGTTGCGTCTTGAAAAGACCGTCAATTTTTTCATGTTATTTTAGGAATAAATGACAATTGATTTCCAGATACATAAAAATTATCGAACCTTGATTTTTCTCATTATTAACTTTTATATCATGTAGGAGTTGAGAAGTTGTAATAGAAAAACAGTTCTTGATGGGTTGTGACCCCTTTGGGGGGTCAAACAATCTTTTCACAGGGGCCACCTGAGACCCTCAGAAAACACAGATATTTACAATACACTTCCTAACAACACCACAGTCACAGTTATGAAGTAGCAGCGAAACAATTTTATGGTTGGGGTCGCCACGACATGAGGGATTATATTAAAGGGTCAGAGCAGTAGGAAGGATGAGAACGAGTGAAATAAAAGCAATAATTAAAAAATAGAGCCTCTTATCTCTGCTTTCTCTATCAACTTTCAAGGTTTACTTATCTAGGGTTAATGATTAGGAACCATTTCCTTCTTCCTTCTACTGAAGTGCAGTATATATATATATATATATATATATATATATATATATATATATATATATATATAATACACAATAAATATATATATACACATACATACTTATATACACACATATATATACACATACACACATATTATATATATTTTTCATTTATATATATTTCCTCCCACTCCATCCTGTTTGCTTCAGCGCTGGGATATACTGAGGCACAACCAGGAAGATCTCCATTAGCAATGAGAAGTCCCCTTTTCCTTTCCATCCTTTTGTTCATTCATTCATTATTTATATGTTCCTTTACACACACCTTTAATAAGTATTTGCTCATCATTTTTGTCTGGGCCATCCTGAATATAAACTGCCATTGGTCCCCAACCTCACACTCATGGTATATAGTACAGTTGCTAAGAAAACTAAGTCCAGGGTTACCATGCAGTATAATAGGGATAGGAAGTAGACATGAGGATGGTGTTCAGGGACCTGATTGTAGGAAGCAGGGTTGGGGCGAGCATTGTTTTAAACCTTTGATCTAACTTGTATACTAGTAGAGTTTTATATGCTGGGCTGGTTTGTGTGTGGATGTAAGCGAAATATCCTATTTTAAACAGTAAAAGAAAATCACTTCTGAGATAGCTAGAAATATTAGGGAGTGGAACTGGTCAGTGAAAAAATCTTCCATATCAAAATTATTCTATAGATTTGGCCAGCATTAAAACCTGCTCAAAATGTTCATTCAAGACATTATATTTCCCTCTCCCCTTTTGATCTACACTATCCCCTTCCCCCAAACACCTTGGGAATAAGTATCATTCAGTGAGACTTTAAGATACCATCCTGGCGTTTTTCCTTTTGTCATTGAAACTATATAGAAATTCTGGTATAGCACACTTTTTCAATATCACCTCCCTGATATTTTGCTTCTCCACACTCTTTGCTTTTTAGCAGAACTTTTCCTGATTTGTAGCATATCTTAGTAGTACTCTGTCCGATGAAAGGGTTAAAATATTTTTAATAAAACATGTAAAAGAGAGAAATGTGCTAAGTGTGGGTATAAAATGTGGTAGGCTATGTTGTTTGGTTTTGAGCTGGGTTTGTTAGCCTTAGCAGTATCCATATGTTGGTCTCTGAAAATGCGTTTGTTTTCAGTGCTGTTGGGAGAGAGGGCACAATTAATTGGACCCAGTTGGGAAGTACCGGTCTATGGTGTCGAGATGAGGAAGTAGAGGTGTTTCAGATGTAGAATAAACAGGACTTGCGTCTCGATTCCCTTTGTAGACTGTGGCGGGGGGAAGAGCAGCAGTGACTCATATATTTGGCTTCCATGGCGGAGGTTGGTGCCGTTTACTGAGATGAGGAGGACAGGAGGAGCACCAAGTGCAGTGGGAATTAAGCCTGGGAGGAGGAGCACCAGGTGCAGTGGGAATCAAGCCTGGGAGTACAGCAGTTGCTCGCCATTGGACGCAACCGAGTCTAAATGCAAAAGCGATGGTAAATGAGTGGCTGGGTCTGAGTCCGCTGCTCCAAGGAGAATATTTAAAAGCAGAGTAGACTAGAACACCCATACAGAGGATGTTCGAGGAGGAGCGAGTAGCATTGAAAGCAAACTCTGGGATAGCCGACTGGCGTGGCCGCAGAGACCGTACAGAGAGAGCTTGTGGTACTGCGGGGACCAAGAACGGTGAGGAGCGTGCCTCTTTGACATCAACTAAGAAAAGTCGGCCATTATTAAATAATAATAGTATTTAATATTTAAGCTGACTAGCTTAAAACAAATAAGGTCTAAATACAAACTGAGAGAGAGAGAGAGAGAGAGAGAGAGAGAGAGAGAGAGAGAGCGAGAGAGAGCGCGAACGTGGATAGGTCAGGAAATCTAGATGCTTCAAGCCCTGAAGACCTGTAGCCTTGTCTGTTTTCACAAAGCCGTTATAAAAATGGCCACACGAGTCATTCGCAGTGTTCAGAATGACTGTGAAGTGAAAACAGACGGTACCAGGGCTCCCTCAGTAAGATGATCTCCAGGAGATTTTCACGGGACTCCGTATGTGGGCGTGCCCACAGCTAGAATGTGCTCCGGTGAGAGAGGACCCAAGGCGGACTGAGCAGAGGAAGAGGCACTTGGGTTGAAACGCAGAACAAAGCAGACACATGCTTCCAAGAGGCCTCCTCCCCTCGTTGGGGGAACATGAGACACGCTTAATTCCTCCCACAGTGAGTTATAACAACACATGTGGAAAGCTGTCTGCCAGGGACGCTCACCAGAGACTCGGTACCCAGGGCTTTATGAGGGTCTGCTCATCAGGACATACTCTGCCCCATACATACCCAAGTTCCAGACTCACAGAAGGCCGGCAGGTTCAGCAAAACCACAGTTTGTTTAAAAACAAAACAAAACAAAACAAAAATCCCCTGTAACGTAGTAAGCTGCCCTGCTTATTAGCCCGTGAGTGGGAACCTTCCTGAAATCTCTGTTTACAGCTGCCAGCCAAGGACTGGCCATCCACACAAGCGTTTTAAGCCCTTTCAACCCTGGTATGTTAACACCACCCCCCTTTTTATGAAAAAGTCCAAAGCCTAGCAAAATTTACAAGCGTTGTTGGCACTGAGGTTACATTGAAAAGTCTCTGGAGTGGACATTTGGTTAATAAACTCTTTCAACTCCACATTTGGAAAGCAAGTAAACTAATTTCGCCCCTGGCTGTAATGAGAGGCAGTGCAGTCCAGTCAACCATCATGGATCACAGTATCTGACAGCTTGACATCTAGTCACAGCATACGTTACATCACCGCCTTTCTGCTCACGAAAGCATCCTTGGAAACACTGAACTCTACACATACACATCTTCTGCTGTAATGGCTGCTGTATAAAAAGCATTCAACAACGCTGGTGGTGTTGGCACCGATGCTAGTAGGCGCAGACTCGGTGTTGTAGCCTGTATTTCTTTGGTTAGACACGCCATTACTTTTCTTGGATTAATCGGTTGTAATATCCACCCTACCGCATTCTCAGCTAAATGGCTTTCAGTTTTTTCAATTAAAATTCCACTTGAACAGTATCAGAGGCATTTTAATAAAAAAAAAAAAGAATTTACTAAGCTCGATTAGTTGATGAGCAGTAAATTGCTCATTTTTGATTACCACATTAACTCTTTCTGGCCATGAGGGTACCATTTAGTAAATTACCTCTTTTAGTACAGTACTCAAAATGTTCCCCAAGTGACCAGAGAGAGTTAATAATACACCAACAGGCTGGGCCGCTTACTACCTTCTTATTGTCAGATCAGTCTCATTAGACTAAATGTTTTCCCCTTTTTAAATTGCCGTTTTCTTTAAAAATGAAATATTGAACGTAGTTATTTATTTTGGCAGACTCTTGGAGCTCAGTGAAAGGTAGGCTGAGTCCAGCCGTAGCTTTCTAGAGGGATTTAAGGCATTGGTATTGACTAAAAGCGTGGAAGTTGTATTTGATGTTGAGGACGGATGCATTCTGTACAAGGCAGAGGGCTTCACAAGTGATTCTGGATTGTTATCTGAGTACTATCAGGCCTTGTGACTATGCCCCTCTAAGTGCTTGTGGACCAGATAGAATTATATCTTCTGCTAACTATATAGCAGGTCATTTTTTGTTGGCGCCAAGAATTCTGTATTTTCCTAACACATTAACAGCATCAGTCTTCCAGTAGATTGCTTTTATTGAAAACTCAAACCTAACTTTTCCCTCTTTGTGAATGACCCCCTACTTTCTTCGGAATAGAAGCTCGCCGTCCGTTTTTAAAATTATGTCTCTAACACGATGTAAACCTGAGAACGTCTCTACCACATTCTTGGGAAGAACCCTTGACTGACATCTTGGGCTGTTACCTTCTGGTTGCTTTGATCAAATACTGGGGAGAATAGCTTACAGGAAGGACTGATTTTGCTCACAGTTTCAGATGCCAACATAGTTGTTTCAACCTGTGCACTTGAGTAGAACTTCACAGGCCTAAGAACACAACACGTGGCGGGATGTCTGTTCACCACATAGTGGACAGGGGGAGGAGAACACGGTGAGAGATGGAACCTGGGACATGACACACCCCAGGGACCTACTTCCTCTAGATAGAACCCACTTCTCAAGGTTCTGGGACCACCAACACACCGCCCCCAAGATAGCTTTTCCTTCTAGAGACCAAACATTTGTTGACAACGAGCTTATAGGGGACATTTCCCATTCAAACAGAAACATTCCTCCAGTACTAATTTTGCAACATGCCACCCCCCCCCAACTCTCTGTACAGTCCTATAAAGACTTAACTAAATGTTTGACTGAGTTACCACTGCATTATGCGGAATGTTAATGTTAAGTGTTTTGAGTGATATAAAACCAGTGATGGACTACCGCCCTGCCTCACTTACTCAAAAGATGCTTGCCAAAGAGAGTTGTGAGCTGCGCATTCTAAAAATAAAGCAATGAATAAAAACCTATCAAAAACCTTGAAGTCTGGTTAGGGAGATGATTAATGAGAGTGCTATAGGGTAATACCATTACATTTATAAAAGGGAGATGATGGGGGTTGGGGGAAGTATACGCAGCTCAGTTAGAGCATTCTGAAATGGAGATGCTAACCCAGTTCAGAAGGAGTCTGAGAAATTTTCCTCCAGGAGATGAAGTTGAGCAGATTCTTCCAGAACAAAGTAAAAGTCGCCCCAGGAAACTGAACAGTTCCAGGAGATAGCCTGGTGCGAAGGCTCCAGGCCGAGGAACAGTTCGTTGTTGACGTCTCAGGCAGAGCAGAAAGCGAAGCCTGGTAAGTGGAGGCAATTCATGGTTTAGATTTTGCTGAGGTTTTAAAACATTATTTAAAGAAAAGCAATCTGGTAAGCACAATGAAGACAGGAGACACTTGGCTACTGGAGGTTTTACTTTCTGTAGTCTTCCCCCAAACCTATGGGAGAATGGAAAATGACTGTTTCCCCCCCATTTTATAGATGCCAATGGCTTCTTTCTTATCAACCGTGGTTTTCTGCTTTGCACATAACTTCAACAGCTACAAACATAATAACATCATTAGCTCTGAACACCTCCTCTTTTCTCTCAACCAAATCAAGAGATTGAGCAATTTGCTTAGGCGCCCTCAATAAACTCGCAAACCCAATTCACACCTCATTTTCTTGCAAAAGAACATGTCTGAAAATGAATTCTATCTAAGCGGAAGGCCAGGAGAGGACTGTAAATGCTCAGAGAACACAGGAACTCTGGACGAGGCCTGTGGAATATGGACATCTTGAAGACAGACTAAGCATGCGTGCTGACTGCTTGGGACTTGTTTTCTAGTTCGACAGCCAATTTCATGGTTACCATAGATACCATAGTACCATCAGGTTTTGTACTACCACAGAGGGTAGGTGCCATCAGAGGAAACACTTATATAAAGATACTAGGTCCAACCTTAGAGATGGATCAGATCACAAAGGAATCCATCTTCCTCATGCACTTTGCAACCATTAGTACCCATGATATTTATTCACTTGTCCAACCAAAAGAGAATTTGGTAAACTTTTTATTTTTTAATAACAAACTTAGTTCGATTTATTAATAGATTTGGGGTTGCTCTGATATGGTGTCTTCCTGCCTTCTCCTCAATTGGCTCTATGCAGAAATTCTCCTGTGTACATGAGTGTATGTGGGGGCGGGGTATAATTTGAAATCAACAGCTAATAACCAAGCTATAAATTTACCTTAATTTTTTTTGTCCTGCCCTGGAAAGCCTATAGAGCTTCGAATAAAAATATAACTTTTCCAATAGAAAATAAGTTCTTCTTCACATATTTTGGGATAATTTTGATATTTGTCTTAAATTAACTTTACTGTTTACAAAGGAGCTCTTGTCGTCTTCTTGCCTCCCTAACATGGGTGACACACTTCTTAAAGCCAGGATTGAAGAGAAAGGACTTATCTCAAGTGTTGTCAAATTACTGTTATTTCTTATTGCTATTTTATTTTAAGAATTTTTTTTCAAATGCATAGAACAATTATATTTGGTGGTAAATCTTCCCATTGTTTATATGGCATTTTTATAGTAATGCTATTTGTTTCATAAACACTTGAGCATCTACATTGTTATATGCTGCAATAAAAGTGTATATTGAACACTTAAAATAGTGGCCGATGTTCCTCTTCATTTATATGTTACTATCAGTTCCACAATAATGTATCACCCTCAGGATGAAGACGTCTGAATGATGTTTACAAATTTCTAATAGCAACTAATGCCTCAAGTGGATATGTTTTCTTTTTCTTCTTTTCTTGCGGGTGCATGATGTGAAGACAAGGTCCCATTCTGTAATCCAGGCCAGCCTCAATCTCACCATCCTCCTGCCTCAGCCTCCAGTCCTGGGATCATAGTCGTGAGCCCCATCTTGCCTTGGTGTGTTTTATTTTGCATTAGAAGGGCACAGTGCAACAATGTTGCTTTTTCTGTTACTGTTAACTTTTATTACTAGAAGTATTTTTGTTTTCTGCACATAGCAAACCTTTCTGCTGGGCAGACAAGTCTGCAAGTTGTAATTATGCTGTGGCAACCAGAGTCAACTGCCACTGTCCCTGGAAAAGCATTTGCACTTGTAGGGCATTCTTATAAAATTAACATCCAAATAGCTTCTCAAGTCTCTCTTCCATCAGTGTGGCCTTGTTCTCACAGTAAGGCTTCAAGACCATTGAATAGGAATGTCACAACTAATGCCTCTACTGGGCATCCAAGCAAAGTGACTGCCAATATGCGTGCCATGCCTTTTAAGCTTCAATGAAAGTCCAGTTAGAAATCTTGTAAGGTTTTGCAGTGGCTAGTGACAGCTCATAAGAGGGTCAGAAGATCAAGCCCGGGCTGCCAAGAAAAGTACACACATGTTTTTTTTTTTTTTGTTTTGTTTTTTGTTTTTCCCTTCCTCCCTATACCCACCAAGAAGAAGCAGTGACTTGGGGGAAGGAAATAAAACAGGGACAACTTCTGCTCATATTGGGCCAAGCTCCTGTGTGTTCCTGCTTTGATGGTGTTGAGGAACTTGCGCTGAGCGCAAACAATTCTGGTTACTTTAGGATTCTTTCCTTAGCAGGGAGCCCATCTCTATCAGCTCATGATGAAAATGTCCATGTAATTGGTACTTCTTATCCCTTGTGTCACCCGTTATCAGAACGCATAGGTGCGGCTCACAGCCTTGAGATGCCTTAGGTGTCAAGAGCAGCTTCTTAAGAAATCTGTTTTCCCCCTACTTGTTTGCTTACTTTGAATGCTGTCATCATTCACTAAAAGTCTGACAGTCAGATATGCTAGGTAATTGGAGGAGCGTCCAGATGGATGAAAGACTGATTTACGTATAACCGGATGTGTTGGTACATGCCTGTAATCTCAGCAGTTGGGAAGTGGAGGGAGGGAGTCGAATCAGGAGTTTGAAGCCAACCTGAGCTACATGGGGAGTTTCAAGCCAACCTGAGCTACATAAGACCTAGCTTTTCAAAGGGGGAGGGAGGTGAAGAGTAGGGAGAAAAGATAGTATATGGTATGTTTCAGTGAGGAAATAAGGGTTATGACATCACAGTGCAGGCTTAGAAAACTGACACAAATTTCTTCTTTATAAGAATTATCTTGTCTGGTTTCTAGGGATTTTCCTGGCTCATCTCAACATCCTGGGGACTCTTAACATCAGTCAAAGTGCAAAAATTACTGGTTTCTTGAGTTAGTTTTCAAAATACTAGCTCTTCTAGTCAGCATGTCCTATCACACATGTAGATCCTTACGTTTTAGATACCCTTGGTGCCTCGCTCTTCTATGGAGGTCTCTCTTACCTGGTCCAACCTTCTAGAGATGAGTTCTGAGCTCTTGTATGTCTTGAGTCAGTTGTTCGCACCGCTTCCTCTTTCCTTCTGATTCATGGTCCATTCCTCCTACTGCCAATCCTCGGTGTCCCTTAAGCAACATTCCTGGTTCTGGAGTGTGCTTTCTGTGATTGGTTGGCCTGAGTACTCAGAACCTCGTCCACTTCTGAGTTGCATGCACTATCGGGGTATTTCTGCCTTTCTTCAAAAGTTCTCTGTGATAGTGCACCTTCATAATCTCGTTGAGTCTATGTGATGGGCATTTCCCACCTGAACTGAACAGTAACTGAGGTTAGTTAATGTTAATTTTGTCTCGGACGTCTGTAGGTATGTCGGTGTGGTGTCTCTTGTTTTGTAGTGGAACAAGATGCAGATAGGTTCCTGGGATCCTTAAGCACTCAGAATACAGATCAGATCCCAGTCCTTCTTTACCAGCACTGGGTGGAACATGACCTTCTATTGTACCCTCCCTCCTTTCCATCTGCTCTTATGACAAGGACAAAAATCTACCAAGGACCAGGGTAATATGACATTGCCAAAGGTGAAACGGCCACATTTATCTCTGACACAGAGAAGACATTCTTAAACTATGAAGAAGGCGTTTCTTTTTAAAGCGTCGCTCTTTTAGACCATCCCATAGATAACACGCTGGTTTATTGGGTTCTCATTCCCCTTGGCGGGGAGGGGCAGCTTGAATCCTGTTATCAGCACCATGTCTTCCCCATCACCTTCCCCTTATCAATGAAATCCTTTGCCTGGAAGATTCATGTCCTCAACTCCTCAGACTTTCTCTTCCTATATTGCTGACCTGGGAGTTACGATGTCCACAGACATATGTTTTCAGGCTGTCTCCAGTGCAAACTGAAGTGTCTATGTTTGCTTACAGGAGCCCTGAGTTCGTCCTCCTGCTGCTTCTTGACAATGCTGGCCAAGTGCGAGTGTCCTCTCTCCAGGGTCTGTATTTTCTTAGGCAAGACTTCTTAAGCGCTTCCTATTGGCTTTTGTCTGTGGTTCTTTCTGGCCATGAGTACAAAACCTAGTGCTCCTGACATTTAGATGCTTAAATATAGAAATTAATTGGCCTAGAATAAACTCTTGTGTAGTATTTGTTTTGCTTCACATTTCATAAGCTTGAGTCTGTCCTTTAGTCAGCAAATGAGAGTAGGAGACTTCAGTCTAGTAGGAAGAAGTGTACCCACTTGGGTAAAGGTGGCCCCAAGAAGACTTTGATGAAGCAATTTCACCAACAATTATTTATGGGATGCCTGGGGCACAGGGCAGTTTGCTAAGTGCTGAGAAATACAAAGGTTCAAAATCCACATCAGGACCCATGCCTGAGAGTGATCATATAAGTGGTCATGCAAGACGCACGGATGCAATTGTCACCCAGACAAATGTGAATTCACTCTTGAGATGGTTTACACAGGAATGTTGGTGGCGATTTGAGGAGTGAGACAGGAATCGAATTGAGGAAGGGGAGAAAGAAGGAAAGGACAGGTAAGAGAAAGCAATGTGTATGTGTGCACCAGTAGCATTGGAGGAACTTGGAAAACATTGTTTCTGGAACCCAGGTAACAGTGAAGCGTTATAAAAGATGAGTTGCGTTTGAGAACTTGAGTCTTCATCCAAAGGCCATAAAGAATGTGAGGCTTAAGAAGGATGCAACTAGATTGATGTTTTAATTATTGCTTTGGTGATACTACACAGCAAATTGCAGACTTCGAGGCGTAGAGTTGAGAAGTCGGGGTGTTAGAAGACATTCGTATCGGGGAGGGAGGAAACGGGAAAGGGGAAATGATTTTGAAATAAAAAAAAACTTAGAAAATAAAATAAAATTTAAAAAAAAGAAGACATTCGTACACAGATACATTTATATCTAGCTATTGAGACGCTGAGTATGAGAGTGTTGGGAAGGGAGGTGCCCATGATGATGCCTACAGTTATAAGTTACGTAGAAAGATAGACAATGAGCAAATTCTGAAATGAGTGTACTGAAAGAGCAAAAGGCTTTAGCCTGACTCATGCCTTGTATTTTTAAAAATGTTGAATTTAAGGGACTTTTGTAACGTGTGAGTGGATATGTCAACCAAGGGGAATGCCAGGGCTATAGATAGGAACTTTAAAGTGGTTATTATGTAGATGATAATTGAAGCTATAGTGACGACATTGCTTAAGAAAACTACATAACAGAGGAGAGCTCTGGACTTTCCTGTATCTCATTAGCTCAGTAAAAGGACAAGAGCCAGAGAGTCAAGGAATTCCTGACTAAAACCTTGTAGCAAGCCAGGAAGAGTCAATCGGGATGCTAAGAGTGGGGAAAATTTGAAGTGCTTTATTTCCACGCAGACTGTTTATGATCTGGAATACTTAACTTTGTCTAGAGGGATGGGAACGGAAGCTAAGCATAGAATGGATTGAGGAGTGAGTGGCAAGCTAAATGGAGATGCTGAGAAAGGTGACATTTTCAAGCTGTTTTCCTGTGAATGGGAAAGGGGAGTCTGGTGGCAGTGGCAAGGAGAGTCCAAGGAATCTTTTGCTTTTTTTTTTCTTAAAGCATAAAGAGTTGAGTATGCTCAAGTGTAGCCAGAAATCAGGACAATGCCAGATATTGGTAACCAATTTTGTGATACATTTGAGTTAAGATCAATTAAGTGATTTTTGTATATGAACGAAATCCATTTATTAAACAAGTATTTGCCGAGCGTCTTCTATGTGACAGGCTACGATCTAAGTTTTGATAATGTCAGGATTATTTGTTGAAATGCTAAAAAAAGAAAAAAATATAACGTTGTGCTTGATAGTGGGTCTGAGGTAATATCAATAATTTTGTTTTGACCATGCAGATGGAGATGTGTCTGGGCTATCTGTGTGGAACAATTAGGTGGCCTACTGAGGCTTTCTGAAGAATAAACATCCGTGAGAATAGAAGCCTTTGCATCTGCATTGCCTTAACCCTGGGCACTATGTGCTTGACCTACTTTTAAATACTCATGTGAATTCATTAGTTTCGTTGTACTGGTGAATTCTGCCACTAATCTCATCTTACGGGTGCCAAAATGAAACGATTTGAAACAACTTATTTACAGTCAAACAGCTAATAAACGGCACCTAGGATTCTGATGCAGGAAGTCTAACTTCCGAGATAAAATGTCAGTCTCTGTTTGGTCTGCAACAGCCATGGTGTTCTTGTAACTGAGTAATGTCCTACGTGGTCCAAGATTAAACAAAAGTTGACATGCGTTGCTATGATGCGAGAGAATATGTCTAGAAAAGCTTGACCCGTGGTTGAGAAAGTTAATTCTGGAGGATGCCATTGAGACCAAGAAAAGGATGTGTGGCTATTGTATGGTAGAATAACAATTTTGAACTTTGTCTGGAGGGACTGTGGAAAATACTTCAGCTTTAAATCAGGTGCATATGTGTAGGGTGCTTATGTGTTTCTTACAATCTCACCACGAAGAGTCGTCTATCATTTGTGCACACCAGGAGCGTCAAAACACAGAACCATGCAACGGTACAGAGAAGTAAATGTTTACACTCTATAGGATTGTCCAGACATTTTCAGTCTTGATGCTTTTCAAGGAAAGGAAGTCTAGATGAGTCATGATTTTTATAGAGCGCATCCCAGGTTCCAGGAATGTTCCAGTAGCCCAGCCCATGTTGTCTTCTAAGCTGTGAAATAAAGCCACATTCTCAGGCCAGAGAGCCCTTCCCTCCCTGGAAATCCAGTGTGTGATATGAAGAACATCAGAAAACAGATTGTAGTTGTTAAACGTCCACAAGCTTGCATACAATCTGAGGTTTAGTGATAGTTGATAAGCCATCATTAATAAAACTTGTATCCATACCACAGGGAGTACCTATCACTTGTTAGATACTCAATGCAAGAGTTTGATGCTGACCAGAGCTAAGAACTTTATAGCAAAGCTGCCTCCTTGTAAAACAAAATGGATGCCTGCAGGCACCCCTGGCTAGCGAGAATCTTCTTGTTAATCATTTAATGTCACATTCATTGGAAGGTGACCTATGGAATTTCTTAGAAACCTAGAGTTCATCAACAGAGGTTTTTTCTGTTTGTGCTAGATGCGGAGGGCACACCTTATGTGGAACACTTATTTCCTCTGGTTAAAGATCTCATAGGTATTGCCAACCCCATGGACAAAGCTGTTTGAGGCCAACACCGGGGTTATAAATTCTCAAAGGATCAGTTTTTCTTCCTCCTACTAAGCAAGCACGTTTCAAGCAAGCACGTTTCTTAATTTCACTCTATTGGCGTTTTGATTTTTTCTCCCCAGTTTTTCCTGCATTGAGAATGCATGCAGTCTTTTCTAGGAGGGTTTCTTCTTATTTTTTCTTTCTAAGGGTTAGCCCTAGGCTTCATCTTTACTCCAGGGATTTTGTGTACCCTTCAATAATGAAACGTAAGGTCACGTTCTCGCTTCTTTCGGGATTGGCCTGATATTACTATTCTGTACTTACTTCCTTATAACCTCAGGGATGCAAATAAAGAGACTTTAAAATTTTGTCTTCTGTACTTTTAATTTTAGTAAGTTATATGTTGTATTGTAAATGAATGTACTAAGTATGGACTGTTGATTAAGTTACCTAGTCCTCTCAGCAGCTCTGTAGAGTTGGTGTGAAGGATTCAGGGCCTTGGGGTTTGTGTAGTTCATCCACTTTTAAGCAGCCAGGAGGAATTTTTTTTAGTTTGATCCCAAGCTTCCCAATTTTAGACAATACCAAACATCTCCAATGTAGCAAAGTCGTCTTAAGAGAATATAGCTTGTGCTTGGTGTGTTGTATTCTTAACAGAGGAATGGACACAGTGGTATGGAAGAAAGGAAGTAGGGTGGATGGGTGAGTGGAAGGATAGATGGGTGGGTGGGTGGATGGTTGGGTGGGTGGATGGATGGGTGGATGGGTGGATGGATGGATGGATGGATGGATGGATGGATGGATGGATGAGTGGATGAGTGGGTGGGTGGATGATGGGTTGGTGGGTAGGTGAGTGGGTGGGTGAATGATGGATGGATGGATGGATGGATGGATGGATGGGTGGGTGGGTGGGTAGACAGATGGGTGGATGGATGTAAAATGTCTCAATACGTAGCCCAACAGAAGGACTAATTAGCAACACCAAGTATTAAGTAATATAGCATTATTTATTTAAACAATTCTAAAAAGGGGGAAAGAGAAGAAATGTTTTCTATTGGGGATTATAGAATTGTTCTGCAGTATCTGGTAGGGTCTGTGCTTTGGTTTGGAGACTGTGTGTGTCTTCAAACATTACATTTTGTTTTCCTGTAGTTGGTGCGTATTAATGCTTGGAGTAAAGGGATAAGACAATAGGGAATTGGGAACAGAGCTCTCTGTTGTTATCCTTCTAACTCCTAACTGTAGGCAGGAAACTGAGGCCCAGGGAGGCCTCCAGGTCCTCTCATTAAGTCCAAAAGCCAAACGCCAAAAAAAAAAAAAGATCAAAAGCCAGTGCTGATTTCAACTTTATTCCCCACCCCCACACCCAAACCCCTAAAACGTTGATATCTGCAAAACATATGTAATAGTATGTATACATGCCTTTCTAATGGCACTTCATAGATCAGAAGGTTAATACTACAGTTAAATATGTGTACTTTTAATCAATCACTGTAGTTTTGGGTGCTTTAGATACAGACATAATATGGACAGTAGGGTAAGAATATTTATAAAAGCATTTCTCTTTTCTCCTGTTCTATTCTTGGAAATATTGACTAAGGTACTGTAATACTCAATTTAGTCTTTCTGGATTAGATGGGAAAAATAGGTGGTCTTTTATCTTTGTATTTAAGATCCAAAGTATTATGTAATGGTTTTTGCCCCAAACCGGAAGGATGCTTTAAACTAAACAGAAGGTAACGCACTGTCAGCTTTGCTCTGTATATCCTCCGAAGTTTTTATCAAGGTCAACTGAGGAATATCAGATTTGGATTTACAGCTTAATGAATATGTTCATATAACCAATCACATGGGTTGCATTGGGGAAGTTGCATGCGTGTCAGTCATAAATTGATCATGGCAGAACGAGAGTGATAACTCGGTGTCCGTCGTACTGTTTAGGCTCACCTTTCCTTCTCTGCTGCCTTCCAAGTTTCCTGACCACAGGTTTGCAACCTCATGCAGCAAGGCATGGTGGGTGTTTGAACAGGCAGTCTCTCTGACTTTGCAATTCTCTGACCTCCTGCCCCTACCCCATTTCCCTTTTGCCTTCATTAGCAGTTAAAAGCTAAGTTGCTCCTCCTCATTATAAGAAATGCAAAGGTTAACATAAAGGAGAGAAGATGGCCTTTAAGGCGAGCTCCTTGGAGTGTGAGCTTGTGAACATCTGGGATTTGATGGCACACAGTTGCCCCACCTTGCCTACTAAGGACAGTGTCTTTCACTTTAATTAGTCCCCATCTAGGTTCATTTGCGCACCTCGCTAAACAGGGCGCCAAATCTGTTTTCTGAGCGAGTGTTCTTAGCCAGCACATGATGAGCGTCCCTAACAGATTTGGAAAACTTCCATGTAGAATCCTCACTCTTAACTGAGTTTCCCTAAGATTTACTCTTGTGAGCGGTCCCCAAGGAACTGAGCAATAACGGGGAGTTGTTGTTTTCCACAAGAGTAAGAGATTTTTTGGAAAGGATGAATGGTAAGATGCTACCCAGTTTCACAGTTATAGTGATAGAACTCTGTCATATGACTAAAATAAAACGGAGACAAAGTTAATGCAGCAGCAACAACGACAAAATATTTGTTTGGCGTTCCTGTGGAGTGGTGGGAATATTTCTTCTGCTTTGGAGGAATTCATTGATGGAGGATAAGGCTATAGCTCACTCACTAACAGTACTCGCAGAGCACACACAGGTGTTTGCTTGCCCAGCACCACACGGACATCATTAACAAGTAGCACGCAGTTTTGGATGGAGGATTTGTCAGCATCCACACCTTTATGATACATCTCATCATGATGACCTTAGCTTCAGCTCTCCTGCCATGTCCACGTTCCAAGCTACCCTCTGTGGTCTCTTTCCTGTAGCTCCTTCCAGGCGTGACTCCCAGCATTTTAGGGTAACGTTTCTCAACCTGAAAGTTGCAACTCCTTTGGAGTTCGAGTATCCAATATCCTGCATATCAGATATTTAGATTACGAATCATAAGGGTAGCAAAATTACTGTTCTGAAGTAGCATTGATATAATTTTATGGTTAAGGGTCTCCTCGCATGAGGAACACTGTTCAAGGGTCTCAGCTTTAGGAAGGTTGAGAACCACTGCTTCAGGGTATATGAAGAGCAAAACTCAGTTCTTGCTGGTTCCCGTTTAGATCCTCCCAAGACTCTACACAGCCTGGCCTTTGCCTCTCTTTCCAGGCCTGTATTATCTTGTTCTGTCTTCACTTTTACCCTCTGGCCTTGTTTGAATTGAAAAATTACCAAGGTCTCACTCTCCTCAAAGATGTCTGAGAATCTGTTCACACTTTCTGCAAGGCTCTGACAATGTTGCTTGTCTAGAAAGCTCTTCCTCTCTCCTTATATCTCAGCTTACATTAATTTTAAATAGTAATGTTAAATATTAATACAGATATCAGCTGCACAAAAGGCTCTCCTTTCTACTCTAAAATGGGCTGTGCCCCCTCCCCCATTCCTTTGCCCTGTTTGGCTCATCCTAATGCAATTATATTAATTCGATTTTTGATACTTGTTTTTTCTTGGAACACTGAGGGCAGATAGATAAGAGTGGTTCCCTATCTGGTTTGCCACTGAACACCTAGCACCCAGTACTCCACGGTTTAACACAATCGTTTATTCTCTGAAAAATCCACACTGTGCAAGGAACAGTGGTAGTGTACAAAAGTACAAAGAAGGAGGAAAGACTCCTAGAGAGTTAATCTATCCACAGACACTATCCTGAGGGTAAGTAGGTTACTTATAGGCAATCAACAGAATCTCCATGGATGACTGCAATTGAAACGCCTCCCTTAGTTAGCATAGATAGCTCCAAAATGTATTCACATCAGAGTGTGTGTATATGTGCGTGTGTATCTGAATGTGTAAGATTAAGAGTCTCTTATTCATTTAATTAATTGTGACAACCGCCGAGTTGATATTACCGCGTTAGTTTTCTAAGTCTTGAATTTGCCTGTTGTTACAGAATCACTATCTCCATACTTGTTCATGCACCTCCCTGTCTAATCCTCATGGCCATACCGGGAGGCTGTCGAGCAGTTCCTTCCATCTGCGTGTTTGTTTTCTGGGTGGGGGGATTGTGATAAAGCAGAACGGTGAAAGTCAGCGTGTTTGCAAAGCAAATACTTCCCTCAATCCAGAACACACTGCAAATAGATAATTATGGATCTTCCTGAGCTTTTTAGTAGACAGCAGAGCACAAACCTCAGTTCTTTTTCCTAAACTGCATTGCAGTTACTTTTTCTCATTGTATCCTTTGTTTTTAATCTGGTAAATTGTTTTTAGACTGTCATGAATATCAACTCATAACTTTTGAATATATAACTAAAATTCCTTCCAAATCAAAGAGTGAGCTGGTCCATTCTCCCTTCTGATATCCTAACCTGTATCTTGGTGTTTTAAGGTTTTGTTCCATTCCTTCCGTGCCATCTTCACCCGATCCATTGGTTATCGAACACATACAGTCCCTCCACCACATCTGATCTCCATGGCAACCAGAGGTGGTTGCTAAGTGCTGGTTTCATTCAGGCTGTTTTGATGCCAAATGCTAAGTACCCTGCCACGTTACGCCTATATAATGTGCCCGGATGCACTTTCCAGTTCCATCCAGTCCAGGGGAAAGAAAATAGCAGCGTTTAGCTTTCCTAGTTTGGCTGAATCCTGTTTCCTCACATGGCGTAAGAAACCAAATCATATTTTAAAAATTGGAAATTGGTGTTTTTCTCATGTAAAATTTTCTCAGTAATATTTTCTAATCACAGATGTTCATTAAGGCTGAAGTGAATGCATTGAGCAGTAACCACTTTCCTGTTCCTAATCCAATCATTTGCCATCTACCTAAGGATAAATAAGGATTATCTCCCTTTATCTGACTGGATCAGAAAGGAAGGGCGACCGTGTCTGGTTATTCAAAATTCCTCTGATCCAAATATGATTTTCCTTTTATAAAAGAAAATATGATATGTCTGCAGATATACCATATTCATGGTAGACATGCAAGTTTGTGGACCCTGAAGTGACCATATTTAGAATGCAGGCTCTTAATTCCAACACAAATTGTTGAAACCTTGGCATAGAAAGACCACACCTTCCCATCTCTGTCCAGGCCTGGGTAGCAGGCAGCCTGCTGACCCTTGTATGTGGTGCTTACACATCTGATTTAGATGTTCCGTCCCAGAAAAACACACTTGGGGCATAGACCCTGGCAGCCCTCACGGAACCAGCCACAGACCTCAGTGTAGCTTTTCTTGCCGGTCCCGAGGGCAGCTTAGACTCTTGACTACTTACTACTCATTGCTGAGTGTGGGTTTTGTTTTAGAAAGAAAGGAAAAGGTGCACTTCCTGAAACTTTCCCAGGTGCTGTTCCTCCATTCTGCACTGTCTGTCACCCCTTGCTACCCACACCCGTCCTCCACCACATCACCCAGTCTCTAATTCATGATTGTTCCAGTGCTTTTTATAACAGATTTGTGTCTCCCCTTTTACTATGGAAACCCTGTGATAATGCAAGCAGTAGAAGAGGGGAGGAAAGATAGAATATTTAACTTGCTTCTTGGGATCATAATATAATTACATCATTTCTCCCTTCTGTTTCCTCTGTCCAAACCCCCCTACCGTATATCCCTCCTCATTCTCTTTCAAATTCATAGTGTCTATTTTCATTAATTATTGGTGTGTGTGTGTGTGTGTGTGTGTGTGTGTGTGTGTACTGCTAAATATGTAAATACAACCTGCTCAATGTATATAATGTCACTTATGTGTATGTACTTTCAGGATTGACTATTTGGTATTGGATAATCAATTGGTGCAGTCTTCCCTGAATTTTTCCCAAGTCTAGACTAAATATAGTTGTAGTTTATCCAGTAACATTATAGGAAATATTAATTGTCCCAGAACTTTGTGTTATTTCAGTGGTGTGTGTGTGTGTGTGTGTGTGTGTGTGTGTGTGTGTGTGTTCATACATGGGACACACACACAAGATGGTAGGTGTTATAATGAAATCAGCATCAGTTCCTTGGTTGTTGACCAATACCTATACTTCAAAGAACTGAACCCTGTCCATAGGCAAATTCATGCTTTGGAAATGCATTTGAAGATAAAGCATTTGTCCTTGAGTTCCTAACCAATCAAAGGTGTGTGAAGTTACCATTGGATGATGAAGTCCATAATAGCATAAAAAATCCCCGTGGATAGGAAGGAGTGTGTTTGGATTTTCTAGCTCACTTTGTGGGATTCCGGAACTCCTCAAGTGCCTAGCTGCTAGTGTTTTTGGATTAGGAGTGTGTGTGGGTTGGGGGGGGGGGGGGCTAGGCGGAGAGTACTTGGGAGGGTGGGAAGGCAAATATTAGGCCCCGCAGTATCTGAGACACACAGGAGCTCTGCCATTGTCCTAGTCACGCATGCAAGAGTTTTCTATACTCCTGAGATCCCTTCAGAAGTATTTCCTTTTAAAATATCATGCATTCTTCTCCAGAAGAATTAGTCTTTCAGAAATACAAAGAAACATAGGATACTTGTAATCTGTCAAATATGGCAACAAACATTAGGGTATTACGGAGAGATAGGATATGGCTTCTGCAAGAAGCTTGGCTGTCTAATTATAAACCTGCCTTTTAATTTGCTTTTGACTGCAGAGAAGCACATCTAGGCAGAGGAAATGGGAGAGCGTGGTTTCATTCAGGGCTTGCAATTTGTATTTTTATGTGTAAGATGGGAAATCAAAATTGGAAATCCTCTTTTGACATGACAGTTAAGTATTGGAATCATACTTACATATGAGTCTACGGTTTTTGGAAAATTCTATGTGAATCTAACATTAACATGTGACTATTTTTGCACAAAGTAACTATGAAAGATGACCAATAAAATCATATACAGTAGCCCAGTTGACCAATAAGATGACTTAGGGATTTAAGATGTCAGCACAAACTGTCAGTGTGGGATTCAGAGTGAAAAACAGGGCTTTCTAAAATAGGGTGTGTGGTCATACGTATGTATGAGTGCATGCAAATTATCCGTACATTTAAATTGCAGAACTTATAAATTCGAGCATACTTTGATTTCGCAGAATAACATGGGCTCTACCTTTAGATCTAAGCGCTGGGATCTAATCCATGAAATCATGGAATGTGCTGCTGTAGCATTTCTTCTGTTTAGCAAGACTGAGCCCTGGGGCTCGGGTCCCTAGAGCTGCTCCTTTTCCCTTGTTCCCATACAGCTGTGACTTTAATCTCAGGTGATAACAAAACTGTGTCTCTTCTCTCAGGTGGCAGCAGCCTCCGCGGATGTTAATTTCAGCATCTGGCAAACTCATTCTTGATCTCGTTCTGTGAAACCTGATTCTGACTTTAATTGTTGGCCTCCAAAGCTTGCTTCAAGTGTTTCGGGTTTCTTGATTTTTCCATTGCTCAAGATGGGTTATTAATCTATCTCACACCGAGGGTGTGAGCAAGCTCGTCTACTGGTATAAATCTATCCTTCCTTAATGTGAACTATTTGGGGGTGAAAGAAAAGCTATGCCTTTGACCTCCCGATTGATGTCCAATCTGATATGGAGTAGCTCTGAGGAAGTGTTTGTTGAATGAAGATGTGTCCAGAGGTGCGGGAGACCAGGAAGGGAAGATGTTCCTGAGACTGTATATTAGAGAGGCCAAGGAGTGCTTCAGGGAATGAGTCAGTAGGGAGACAGTTCAAGTTGTCTCTGTTAGAAGGAGAAAAGATGATAAAGCCATCCCTGTTCCACAGCGCTCTCAGCCAACCTGACATGATTTTTTTAGTTTTATACTAAGCATTCAGTTCCCACTCATAACTCTCTTTATAACAATGTAAACCAGAGGCACAGAATTATTATATATACAAATAAATACATGCTCAGTTAAGCGAATTCTATTAAGAACTGACTTTCAAGCTGTCATGATTAGAAATAGTCCTAAAGTATAGCATATGTACTATAAAATATTTGAATGGTTGAACACATAATAATAACGCAAAGGAAAAATTTAAAAACATAAATTCAACTTAATGATGGTGAGCCAAAATATTATTACTGGTTTACATGGCTTTGTGTGAGTAAGACCCTGTCTGTTATGTAGAGCAATAAACTTTGGTAAGCGTGCAGTGGTACTTTCAAGGTGGCCCCTTTTGCTGTATTTAAAGTTAAATGATATGTGACGTTTGGGATTGACGAGAATGTTTATCAGCTTGGGCCTTGGCAGGAATTTCTCCACTGTTAGCCTTTTTCGCTCCTGTACCATCATTTAAAAATTAACAGCAAACAAGATGAGATCCTGGCTCAAAGAAAAGGTTTAATCAGGGAAGGGAACAAGAGGACAGGACAGAGGATGGGGCCAAGGGTGTACCATTTTGTAAACTAAACTTTTAAGTATAAGAAAAACATAACAAAAATGGGGAAAAGAAAGTTAACCACAACTCCCGATTTGCTTTCTGCTGGTAGGTAAGGGTAGATTTCCAGTAATGGCTTGAGCATTAATTCATCATTTATTGAACATCTGCTTCTGTATCAGCTAATTCAGGGACACACAAGACTCAGTCCTGATTCCCAAGGATCTCTGTCTGGTTATGTGATGTTTAAACATCGTATTCTGCATCGGTCAGAGCTTCATAAAATTCAGTTCTGCCGTACTCCTTGGAAACTTGAAGAGTGTTCTGAGAGCCACCAAGCTAATTAAAGGATTAGTAAATGAGACTCGTGTGGAAAAAAAAAGCTCAAGAAGAACTGAATTATTTAGCAGGGAGGAAAGAAAGCCAAGGGGACGTATATTCATCGTTTTGAAGATGTAATGGAGGTGGCCATCTGGTCTTAGTTGGCCAAGGTTGGGCAAGAAAATGGTGGACGAAAGTCTAGTACAACAAGGTATTTAAATTAGAACTGGAGATTAAAGACCATGTGAATTAACTTAATATGGGTCCTATTAACAAATGGGCTTCTGACATTTCATATTATATTTAAATGATATGTAGTATCTTCATCCACCAAAGTTGGATTTAACTGAATTTAGGGATCAAATGAAGAATGTTAAAAAAAAAATTGTCTGTAGTTTTCCTAAAGATTTTAAAGCTTGCTAGGACAAGAGCTGACACTTCAGGACACATGTGATACTGAAACAGTAAAACCGACCAGCTGTAGTAAGGGCAGTCTTGTGATAAGCATATTCTAATTGCGTTTATAATCTTTGCTTTTTCTCAGTCTTGGGAATTGCACCCAGAGCCTCATGCATGCAAGCCATGGGCTCTCCCAGTGACTTCTAGCCTCTTTGCTGCTTTTATAATCTTAATAAATCACTAGAAAATTGAAAGCCATTTACCCAAGAGCAAGAATTTAACCCTTCCAATAACTGAAGTTGGCTTGTAAAATCCCCCCACTTTTTTGCTCAGTTGCACACTGTTAGAAAGGTTTGTGCTAAGAGTTAATTCCTTCTCTAATTTGAGTTTGAAAATATTCTTGCTGGTAGACTGGACAAGACTTGCTCAGGCCACAACAGCTTGAGAACCAGAGTTGGGATCTAAACCTCCAAAGAAAATGGAGATTTAGAGTCCATCTGCTTCCTGGTTTCACTTATTTCAAAGCCTCTAATTTTAAAGCCTGTTCATCTCAGGTGCCAAATTTCTTCAAACCAAAAGAGCTCTTAACTCAATCTTTTCTCCTTGCCAAATGAATAATTTCATGTCTCCTCCCTTACCAAATGACCACTGTAATTCCTTAATCCTCTTAGGAGGGTGTCTCAATTTTTTCCCTCATAAAAACCTTATGCATCCTATTTCCTATGCCCAATCTCAGATACTGAAGTATATGTGAATTTTGTTACCTGACCAATAAGAGTATCCTGGAAAATGAATGATTGGCTCTTAGGTGGAAAGTTGTTAATTTTCATTTGTCATTCTGTTGGTTTGGGAAAGTAAGAACGCATAAATTTTGTGTGTGTGTGGGGAGGTGGATGTGTGTGGGTGTGTGTGTGTCTGTGTGTCTGTGTCTGTGTGTGAGACTGTGCATGTGTGTGCATCTGTGTTTGTGTCTGTGTGTGTGACTGTGTATGTGTGTGTGACTGTGCCTATCTTTGTGTGTGTGAGACTGTATGTGTGTCTGTGTGTGTATCTGTGTGTCTGTCTGTGTGTCAGTCTATCTATCTCTGTGTCTTTCTCTTTGTGTATTCATCTCTAATTTACTTGATTGTTTTATTCGTGCTTTCAACCCTCAGTGGCAATGTGAAAGATGCGTTTGTGCTGTTCCGCTAATACAGAGAAACACACATTTGCTCTTTTTAAGTGTTTGACTTTTGGCAAGATGAAATGAACTCTTCTGTTTTCCTCTGAACATTGAGTTGCTGAAGTCAAGTTTTACAGTGTGCTTGAACCACCACCAATCTGACAACATCACCCTTCTAGCTTGTATTCTCAGAGTTCCACCCTCTTGTTGTGGTTGGGGGCCTCAAATTCACAATGCGCCCTCAGTTTTACTCTATCACTAATCAGAAAGACAAGAACCATGACATTTCATCTGACTGGTCCCTTTCAGCATTCCGAGAACAGTGTCCTTTATCCTACCCATTAGGTACGCGTGCCTCTAGGAAAGATTTCCTACTCTTCACAATTTCAGAGGGTGAATTTCAGTGATTCCTTAGAGAAGGAAGGATACAGTCTCCCAAATGGCAAACCTGCTTCAGATGTAGCATTTCTTAACATGATGATATCAGTGGTGCCCGACATTAGCACGGTGATAGGACGAGAGATCAGAGAGACTCTGAAGGGGCAGGGTTGACTCTCTAGAGCCATGATTCTCAACCTTGCTAACACTGTGATCCTTTAATATAGTTCCTCACATTGTGGTGACCCACAACCATAAAACTTTTTGTCGCTACTTCATAACTGTAATTTTGCTACTGCTGTGAATCGGAATGTAATTCCTGTGTTTTCTGGTGATCTTAGGCCGACCCTGCGAGAGGGTCACTTGACCTCCCCCCAAAAGGGGTCACAACCCACTTGTTGAGAACTGCTGCTCTAATGGAAGAGATGAAAGTTTTGAAAGCAATGAGGCTGCCTCAGACTCTAAGCTAGCTGGGCACTGGAAAGTTTGCTGCCCAACGGCTCTGCCGAGCAGACGGTTAGAGTGTCCTGCACTCCTCGTGATCTCTGGACAATGGTTAACATTTGAAATACTTTGAAATGCACAGTGGAAAAAAAAATCACAAGGAGCCAAAAAATAAAGGAACTTCATAAATCTCAGTAATTTGTGATAGAACAAAGCAAAATCAGCTCAGCTAACTCTAAATTTATCATCTGAACTCAGTGTGTTGATCAAACTTAATGTTTCTACACTCTTCCTGAGTTTATTTTTAAAACTGGATAGGAGAACTCTAGGCCTTGTTGTTGTAAATGATGGATATATAAATGTACATATACAAGTGTATGTGTGTGTGTGTTTGTGTTTAGCTTAGGGGACTTCCCTTACATGTTATAGTGGGAGCATCAGAGGTGGAGAATGAAACTAACATTTACTTCATGCCTGACAGGAGCAAGACAGTATGTAGTGCCTCAAACATGCTTTTTCCTGTCCCTCTTTCTCTTCTCTCTCTCTGCCTCTGCCTCTGCCTCTCTCTCTCTCTCTCTCTCTCTCTCTCTCTCTCTCTCTCTCTCTCTCTCTCTCTCTCTCTCTCGTGTGTGTGTTTGTGTGTGTGTGTGTGTGCGTGAGCACGTGTGTTGACATGGACACGGTATTTCATTTACTCCTAGCCCTGAGGGTATGGTGTCATTAGCTCCGTTTTACAGATGACGAATATGTGGCCCGGGAAGGTTAAGTAACTTGCCCAGGGTCCTGAGATTATTAAGTGGCAGTTCAAAAGCAATTCAGTCAGAAAACCAGGGAGGAAAAAAATAATCAAAAGAATTATGAAACAAAGCACACTCCCTCATATTATGCGTGCTTCAAGGGGACGGTGTTTAATTTGTCTTCTTTGCAGCCTTAATTATGAGTTTCCACATCCCTCCTTTTCTTTTTAAACTCTTTCTCTCTTTTCGGTGATTTATATTCCTTTCTTTTTTTTTTTTTTTTTTTTTTTTTGTTCTTGCACTGTTCTAAACTTACACCAGTGTGCAGCTTGGAAGGTTGAAGGAAAGGGAAAGGGTGGGGGAGGGGAGAGGTGGATCCATTGTGATCTCTCTAGTTTTTTATTCCCTAAGCAGACATGTTAGTACTCTCCCAGGTCTTCTGATCAGTGAACATATTGGCTTCCTTCGCTCACGGCAGTGGTCCTGTGAGTGTCCGTTGATGACACATGGTAAATGGAAAGTCGGGGCAGAATGAACATGATAATCCACTTCACGGAATTAGCTTGTGACTAACCAGGCAACTTTGATTCCAGATCATTCTGTAGTGTTCCGTGAAGTTCTCTTTTATTATTATATAAACTACAAATATAACTGTGTCTCAACAACTTGACAACTCACCCATCAAGGTTAAGAGAACAGAAACTGGGGGCTGAGAAGGTAGATGGTTCAATGGTTATGAGCACTTCCTACTATTGCAGTGGGCCAGGTTTGATTCCTAGAACCAACATGGCAGCTTATAGCCATCTGTAAATACAGTTCTAGGGGATCTGACGCCCTACTCTGGCCTACATGGGCACCAGGTACACATGCAGTGCAGACATACATACAGGCAAAACACCCACACAGAGTAAAATCATAATGTAAAAAAACTCAAGAAATGCCCTTGCGTTCTGTTAGTGGCTGAGCTAGTTCCGTCTGATATAAGGTAGTACACTTCTGCAGTATATATTGTATTCATAGACTTCTGGGAAAAGTCGTAGTTGTGGAAGCTTTAAAAAATTAGTTGAGAGCTGGGTCCTGGTGCACACCTTTAATTCCAGCACTCAGGAAGCAGAGGTGGGCAGATCTCTGAGTTTGAGGCTAGCTTGAAAGTCTACAGAACAAGTTCTAGGACAGCCAGAGACACACAGAGAAACCTTGTCTCAACCCCATTCCACTGCCCCCCAAATTAGTTTGGGTATGTTTAAAGAAAATATCTATCTTAATTTGAGGCTGTAATATATTTAAAACTGAAAAAGTACAGTTCTGTTTATAGTAGGTGTTCAATAAGTAAGTGCTGGATCAACATATTAATCAACAATGCATTGCTATGTGCTATGTGATCCTGTGAGGGATAACATTCTTGACAAATGCATGTTGGTTACCTAGCCGTGGACAAACAAAAGTCAGAAATAATGAATTATACTAAATGAGCAAATACCATGTCAGGAGAAACCAGTACTTCAAGAAAAAAAAGCATGCAGATACCAACCTAGACGTACCTATAGATCTTGAATTGAGCCCCTGCGAAGTGCAACAGTCCCCTTAATATCTTGACTTATAAACTGTAAATTATGAATTTGCAATTTTATAAACATTGAATTTTCCAGTTACCAATTCAGAATTGTATATATCATATGTTATATAATTTATAAAGAGTGTGTGTGTGTGTGTGTGTGAGAGAGAGAGAGAGAGAGAGAGAGAGAGAGAGAGAGAGAGAGAGAGAGAGAGAGAGAGAGAAACAGGAGTTTGAATATTTTCTAGGTTCTCATGCTTATGTAGAGTGTAATAGAAACACTTTTCTTTTTTTCTCCCTGTTTAGCATCTCTCTGTCCAGATGCCTTGAGTCTCTTGCCTTTAGCATTAAGAGCCACTGGGCTTCCCCTACTTCTCTGCCCTTTTTGAAGGAAAGTAAGAATCTGGCTGGAAGGAACAGCAACCTCCCTCCTTCCTGGCAGACCAAGGAATCCCATTGTCAGATGCAGTGGGCATGAACGCTGCATTTTACAGCACAAAGGCTCCAATAACATTGACTTGGGTCGGCTGAGAATGAAATGACGCAGGCACTGCTCAGTCTTGGTTGCTTAAGCACCAGCTTCCCTTGGCTTTTTGCCATTTTGTGCATTTCAAAGAGACAAGTCCTTTAAGGAGAGGGTGTTTTCCTTGTAGCTTGCAGTGGCATAAACAGACCATTCAGGCATAGTTTATTGCATTACAAACCCAACTCAGCAAACTGGTCCAGCATTGAATACAACAAAGTAATTAGTGCCATCATTTGGTCCTTAGAATTCATAAACACAAACCGGGGCCTATTTATAAAGTAAAATTGTTCTGTTTTTAAAGAATCACCAAGAACCCTTTTCTATTTACAGAATCAATCATCACTTAAGTTGTAAATTTTTTACTTACTAAAGATAATTCCCCCCCCCAATATCTTTTTCAAGCATGCTTATGATAGCCTTTGTTGGATTGATACAGAAAATCAGAACATTGTAATTTAACGTAACCTTGAAGTGACGGTGACCAAGGCCTCTAAGATTAACCCTTATGCAGACGGCTTTTGTGGGAAATGACTTTCAATTTCTGTTGCTTCTCCTGTTAGCTCCAGCGTACTAGTTCCCAGGTGTGTATCACCATGCCTGGCTTGTGTGGTCCTCGGGATTTTACTCAGAGGTTCTAGCATGCTGGGTAAGCACTCTGTCAACTGAGTTATATCCCCAGCTGCCCTGTGCTATGAGGAGATAGAAAGGAAAATCAAGGCAAGTGGTTATAGGTTTAAGTAGCATGACCCCACTGGGCTAGATAAAATGGACATACATGTTGCCTTCTGAGTCCCTAGGATGAGGCAAAGAAAGGCGTGGCTAATGTAGAAATGGCAGTCACTGAACCAGTACTCCAGAACCATTTACTCTAAGCATCATGCTTTCTCCATAATCCATGTGACATGTCCTCAGAATGAGTTTCCCAACACGGCAGCCGGACGATCTCTGTCTTAATGTGCCTTGTCTGAGCTCTTTGGAGGTGATATTTTTTATGAGAACCTGAATTTTATAGCGTCATGTAAAATATTGGATGAAAAGATTTCTTATATCAGTCAGATCAGACTGGAAAAATCACAGGGGGATATTATCAAACCCGTATAAAGACTAAGGCATTATAACTGTAATTTTATTTATTGCTTATATACAAGCTCAAACCACTTAATTTTTGTAAACTGAGCACTAAACTTCATTTTCATCTATAAATAAATTATAATGATTTGACTTTCTGCAATTGCTTCTCTTCCACAATTTGTCGAAGGAGCTAGCTCTCAGCTTTTAATATTTTCAAACATTTTTTTTTAACGGAGTGAGTGACTAGTGTCTTATTTAAGGTACCAGATGAACCATCATTCACAAAAGAAACCTAAAAGAGACCTTGTTAATCTGTGTTAATAGCCTTCCTCATTGAAGATCTGGGCCCCTGCTCAGCCTAATCTTCACATTGTGTCTATCCAGTGATGCTCAAAGAAAAGCTTCAGAGCCCTCAATGACAGGAGCTCCCTCTGTCCCTGCACCCCACAGATTGTAATCAGCACCCTGGGGCATGCAGGTGCAGACACACTTCTCTTCCAGTGGCTGCACCCACCTCCAACCACTGCACTGCATCATGGGTTGAAAATCAGAATCCCTAAGTGACCTGGTGGTCCCGTGCATAGGCTGAGATAGGGAGAGGCGTTTACCTGCGTTGCAACGCTTTTGCCTCTACGCCCGCACCGTCCATACATGTACAATGTACACTTCCTTCCCTCCGTCTCAGTGTGCATGGCTGGTAGGATTCCTGATCTGCCCATTGTTGAGAGCGCAGTCCTCATTCACTTAGGGTTCAGTTTCTTCGGTGCCTGAGAAGAGAGAATTGCAGAGAGGCTCAGAGTACTTTGCCTGGTGCCTTGTCAGCCTTTCATCTGCGGCTCCAATCTGATTTCCCTTTCATGTCTTACAGAAGGGCTTAAATGGCATCCAAGGTCATCTTGAGATTCTAGGTTACTTTTCAGGGAGTTTGCCCTCGATGGAGCTCAGAGGAGAGGAGACTGGGGCTGGCTCTGGCCTGTCAGTACATGCCCGTAGCAAAACCACTTCAGAAAACGGGGTGAAGCACCCCTAATGAATTGTGCTTCTGGTTCATTGAGTCTGCACAGCGTCTCCTTCAGGGTTCTACAGCTGGACTCTAGCTGTAATTGCTACTGGGGATGAGATGCACACCATGCGGTGTGGAAGCTAAGCACTTAGAGTGTTTTAGTGGCCAAAAATACGTGGCATGGTAGGAGCATCAGGCTTCTTGAAATTCACACTTGTACATCTTCGTGTTCCTCACCCGTTCCTGACATGCCGCTGATCGGCCAGCAGGCACTCTAGATGAAGGTGATAAAAAACGGCAAGGCTGAAAGGCTTTATGTTTCTTAAAAGATACCGTACAAAAGTTGAGTAAGGGGAAGCGTATTGGGGGCGCAAATGCAAAAAACAGTCTCTGTGGCCATTCCTCAGTAAAGATGGTTAGTTTTAATCTCATCCTTGTAATGGAAAACAAGTGACCACTGGTTTAATCTTATTAGCATACGGCAAAAAAAAATGGCCCCCATTAGAGTATTTCTCCTGCTGTAAACAGAAATTCTGTGCTTTTTTTTTTTAAAGCATTGGCTCTCAGACCCCCTTACTCTGACTTGTCATTAGATATAAATCAGCTTTTATGCCTCTTCCAGAGGAGCTGTAAAGCCTAATGTTTCCTTATTTGAGACATTATAATTCTAAAGAGGGTAAAATTGATGGTTTTACTGGAGGAAAAGTATCATATCCAAAATTCTAATGTGAAAGAGTAACGGAACTACCCACGCTGATCCGCCCTGATGGTTATTTAAGGCATAATCAATGAGTCTTGGAATGTAATGGAATCTGCTTGGCATTGTAATTCTCAAGGTGTTAGCTGGGACTATTTCCATCTCCAGCCCCTGCTAGATGTTTCTGTACAATTATGTTCTTCATTTCCAGATTTCTCTTCTTTTCCTTTTTCAAATCATCCTCCTTGTGTCTGTCCAGCAAGATGGCTTCATCATGATCAGTTTATGGGAACATACATCCTAAAAGCAGATTCTGTGTCCATTCACATTTACACACACTATTTATTAATTCTGGAAACAATGGAGTAGACTGGAGAGAATTAGTTAAGTTAGTGACAACTGATATAATGCAAAGATTTTCCCCAAACTCCCTGAAGAAATAATTGTCCTTGTTTCCATAGAAATGAGGAGTTCCTTGGCTTTTGGTCCTTACATGAAACTAGGTTTTTTGCATAATTACAATGAAATTGTAACCATTCATCAAAAAAAAAAAATACAAAAAAACCCCACCTTTGTTCTGTTTAGAATTCGAAGCTTCTTCTCCTGAGCTTGTTTACCCACCTTCTTCAGAATCTAGCAAAGCCAGATAACTGCTCCTGGATGCCCAGAACTGAAAAGAAAAATGTACAAGTTGTATAAGAGCCTTATCTAAACTTTTAAAAGTATTGATTTGTTTTTTTAATGCTCAAAGCTTGTGGCTTTGTTCCCTAATTTGTTCCACCTCGTGGTGGTTCATTTTTCAAGTTTCATTTCATTTAGAATTACTTTGTAGCACACATCTTTATTGAAACCTTTAGTATGAAAAATGTTGAGTTTTCTACACACACATGCATGCATAAGCACTTGCGTACACACACACGCACGTACACACACACACACACACACACACACACACACACGCACGCACGCACGCACGCAATGCAGGGTGGCTCTCAGTGCTGGCAACCTTAAATTCCAGGAGTAAGTGAACTAAAGTAAGATGTCTAAAGTAGTTTAGTGTAAAGCGTATGCATATAATCACATATACACCTCCTCCATTATAAAACAAGAAGAATAAGCTAACAACTGAAAAACCCCATAGTGGAAATTGGAATAACAATGCGTACTACACATTCTTCCTCAAATTTCTTCATTCACATGAGCCATTTCTTCTTGTAAAGCTTTGGTTAAACCCTGGAGTTGAATTCCATTTTCCCTGCTTATGCAGATGGACAGACGCCCCAATTTTGCCACCAGACTCTGCTGTGAGGTGTAAACAACTAAGAGGGTAAGAAAGGGAGCTTATTAAATAAAGAGTTATTTATTTAATTCGTATAGAGGAGTAGTGCACTCTAGCTGTCTTTAGACGCACCAGAAGAGGGCATCAGATCCCATTACAGATGGTTGTGAGCCACCACGTGGTTGCTGGGAATTGAACTCAGGACCTCTGGAAGAGCAGTAAGTGCTCTTATCTGCTGAGCCATCCAGAGAGCCAAACTAGTGTCCTTGGTTCTTGCCTACTGGCTAATGCCGTTGGTGAATGACCTTAGTCCTTCTGCCAAGGGCGTTCATCTCAGGGACAGCAGGCAGAAAACTGGCACTGTCACACCCGTATCCAGACACCCTTGGGCTGTCGTGGGAATCTAGCACTATCTCTGATTGTGCCAATCCTACTTGACTGGGAAAGAAAGGGCAGAGAAAAGTCCAGCCAGCAATAGCATTGCAACAGACAAAGACGGGCATAGACCCACCTCGTGGGAAGACAGTCTCTCAGTCTTTGCTTTTGATTGAAAATCGGAGAGATGATGTTTGACCATATTTTTAAAGTAGTATATATGAAGCCACATTCATCTTTCTCATCTATAGGCAAAGATCCGATAGGAAAAATGTATAGGGCAATTTTAAGAGATGGGAGGGTTTAGCAGATGAAAGAGTATAAGATAACTTGGATGGGCATTTTTTTTTCACAGTGACTTCTCATACAACTCTGTAAATTTATTATTTTAAAAATTGCTGTTTAACTTAGTTTTAATTTGCAACTCTAACTTTATTAACATGGGCAGTAAGTTTATTGATTCAAATTATAAAGTTGCAGAATAGTAGCTAACTAAAAGTAAATTCATTCATCTCTGGATCTATGTATAGTTTGAAAAAATACCTTTCAAAATTGCAGTTACACAAAATTACTATAGCTTGGTGATTCAATGAAATTACAAAGCTAAACTATTGGGATTGTGACTACTTTTATGGACAAAATTTAAAAAAGAAGGAAGGGAGGGAGGAAGGAAGATGTCAAATATATATATAGATATATATGTGTGTGTGTGTGTGTGTGTAATATAACAGAAGGTTTTGTTTTCCTTTATTTATACTTTTATTTTTCTATAGTTCTCTATTTCTGAATTTCTGTCTAATATGTTGATGATGAAATCACAAGCATTTTAGTGAAAAAAATGTCGTTGGTATGTATCACCTTTGCTTACACAGATAGACCAAGTCTATATATTTAATTCTCTCAGTATAGCTTATGGCAATTACATAAATAATTAAAATATAAGTGCGACATGGCATTAGATCATGTATCTAATGGATCAAAATCAGTGCCCTGCACATGCTAGGCAAGCCGTCTACTACAAACCCACAGCCATTGCTCAAGAATGAATTTTAAAGTATGCATAAGTACTAGTAGACATGTATATAACAACAGTGCTTATGTATTGGGTACTTACAGAAGTACACTACTTCAAAGTAATCTGTGCTGTATTAAAGAGTGAATGAAAGAGGGATTTGCCAAACTCTTTATAATGATTGGTTTCATTTCACTAAAAAGGTTTTTGTGAAGACAACCTCATGCTATATAGGAAACACTAAGTCTATTTACTTTTTAAGAGAATTACTAATTCTGAGCCCCCAGTCCACCATGTGGCTAAAACCTTTCAGATAGGCAGAGTCAGTTCATGTTTATTATCAAGTTTCAAGTCCCACACAAGGAATAGCATTATAAAATTATCACAGTATGGTAAGAAGTCCTAAAGATCAGACTATGCCCTCTGAAATTTCAAATATGGAAGCCATCAACACCTATAGTATTTGTAAACGGAGCTATTGGGAGATGATGATGTTCAAATGAAGTTTTGAGAGTAGAGCCCTGGTGGAGGAGGATGTAAGTGCCCTTATAAGAAGGCATGGAGTTCTTATATGCCCTGTGAGGGCCTAGCCAGAGGGATCTTCCCAGGAACCACACCCGGGATGTCTCTTTGATCTTGGTCTTCGAGCCTCAGGAACTTAAGAACAAATGTCTCTTGTTTAAGTCCCCCAGTCTGTGGTAGTTTTCAGTTTTTGCTTTTTTTTCTCCCCCAGAAGTCCTACGTGAACATCACAGAGGGAAATGTCGAATGTTCTCTTTATAATTTACCACCACTGATGCCTGAGAACCGTGTTCAGGAATCCATGCTAGAAACGGTGGCCTCTTGACTCCGTGTTCATCCAAGAACTTTCCGAGCTGTGTTCCTCCCAGTCACTTCCCCGATCCTTGTTTTGTTGTCTCACAGAAAATGTAGGACTGTCCACACATGACACCACGCCAAGGGGAGGCTGAGGAGTGGGCTGTCCCTTTCCGGCCTTCTGCCTTGATACCCTAGAGTCAGCTTTAACCCTGTCACTACCTTACCACGAGTGAGAAGGTAAAGCCTTGCCCTTTTGGGGTCCCCTTTTCCGGTTACATCCTGCTTGTTGGGGTCAGCTTGGAGCAGGGATCCTTCTTGAGACACCAACACCTTTTCCATCCTGTCAAAGCCTGTAGGTCGGATGCAGAGAAATTAGCTGAGGGGACTCAGCAGGCTTTCCCAGCCTCTTCAGTAGTCACCTAAGTCTTAAGCATTTAAAACATAAAGATCTGTAGTCCTTCTGGTTGTGGGCATTTCAAAATACTACTCCGTACGTACAGTTATATGAGAGTCTTGGCTTAGGGAACTGGAGGTGGAATTTTTACTTTTGTCTTGATGTCATTCCATAATATTTTAAAAATAATCCTTCTTTTAAAGAGGAAAAAAAATCACCTTCATGTATTTTGTATCAATTGATCTCTATAACAATACTACTGTAGTTACTATTATCTGGATTTTAACAAAGGCAGAAATGAAGTCACGTACAAATTATAATTATCTTTTGATCTGAGACAAGGAAGGAAAAAAAAAAGGGAGGCAAACATGTAATGAGTAGCTTCGGTGTGAAAGGCATATGCTAAGTGGGAAAAGAACCTGTTTGAAAATGACTTAATAGAGACTACTGTCTCTTTAAACCCTGGTTGACTGAGAAGCATTGCCAGTATTGTAGGTTTTTAAAATTGATTTTTCATTTGAGATGATTTGCGCCCCTTCCCCCACTCCCAGAGGCGTCTCCGCTCAGAGCTGAATGAGTTCATATTTTCACAGGACCAAGTCCTTCCCTGCCGTGTGTCTGCTCTACTCCATCCTGCACTCCGGTTGGGTTGACTACGCTCAGACACTGTGTGGATCATGGTTTCCTGCTTCTAATGGGCAAGACATCAACCTCGTCCCCTTGAGTGGCTCTGGAATTTTTCCTGAAACAGTCTTGGCTTTTGAGGTTCAGCATCTCTGAACCGTGGCTAGGGATTAGCAACTTGATGAGGTGGCTTGTACATCCAGCCAGTTGTGCTGTTAACTGTCTCACCGCTCTACTGAATCCCTCCCCGTTGCATCCAAACAAGACATTCCAGTCTCTTCTCTAACAGCGTCCCAACAAGCGCGATACACTTACCTTTCCATTCGAACTCTCCCATCCATGCTGGGCGCCCCTGGGTCCCCTCAGGCTGTAGTTGTTCTGGCATCTCTGAGACCAGCTCCATTTGTGGCATGCAGTAAATACTTAGTTCATATTTGCTCCGTGAGCTAAAGGATTGCTAACGTATGCGAACATTACAGCCTGGTGGTTCCTGATCTGTATTCTATTAAGGCATGGGCCCGTGCCTTCCATCTGGTGGGTGATCCCAGGAACTTCCACGATAGAACATCTGTTTTTTCTCTTCTTTTAGCTTCACAGAAATGTCAAATGTTTCTATGCCAGGATAATTTTTAAATATGCTTGTTTTTTTCCCCCACCCTGGTTTTGTGTTTGTTTTTGAAGCTCCGATTTCAGCATTGGATTATAAGTGCCGTAATTGAGGACGTGGAGGCTTACCTATCTCCGAGTTGGAAATGTTTCCCATTTGATTTGAGTTTCTATTCACAGTGTGTGGAAAGTTCCGGCTTTCGTAAATATTCGCAGATCCCTAGGCCATCACTCAGATGTGGCAGCCTGGCTTGGCTAATGCCCTCAGTTATGTCAGCATAGTCTTTGCAGCATAGTGTAGAAAAAGCCCGCTCTTTTTATTTATTTATTTTTTATTAAATATACTCTTTATTTTCATTTCAAATGTTATCCCCTTTCCTCGTTTCCCCTCAAAAAACCCATTATCCTAATCCCCTTCCCCTGCCCACTAACCTACATACTCCAGCTTCCCTGTCCTGGCATTCCCCTACATCGAGCCTTCACATGACCAAGGGCCTCTCCTCTCATTGATGTCCGACAGCCCGACAAGGCCATCCTCTGCTACATATGCTGCTGGAGCCATGGGTCCCTCCATGTGTACTTTTTGGTTGGTGGTTTAGTCCCTGGGAGCTCTGGGGGTACTGGTTGGTTGGTGTCTTTCTGGAGTAAGAGGGACTCATGAAAGTTGTTCCTGGTGAAATGACCATTTCTGTTTGCCACTGTTTTTGATTATTTATCTTCACTGCCCAGATTTGTTTTCTAACCTCTGAGATAATAAGCCTCCCCCAAAGGAAAGAAAAGCAGAAAGAATAAGAAATTAGTTAATTGTCTGAAATGGCTGTGCTGTCTGAGAAGATGTTGATGTTCCGAATGAAGTTGAATGTTAATTTTAGCTGTTTATCTGTAACTATATTTGAAGTTGCCATTTCAAGTCCTCTTAGTGATGATTTGGTATTGGAACTCTGTTAGTTTTTCAGCATTTGGGTATTCTAAAGACAGATATATAAAGTTGAATGTGTCAAGAAATAAGCTTGATTTGCCGTATGCCTTTGATAGCCATACCAGTTATCAGCATTCAGTGTGCTTTCAAACTGATTCAGATCACGGACCCCAGAGCCTTTCTCCACACCCAGATGACTCTCCCATTAGAAAAAAACACCAAGAAAAATCAAGTTCTGGCCCACGTATATACACAGGTTGGACATCTAGAATACTCTACTTTAGAAAAAAAATTCTTGAGATGCTTTAAGAAAGGGGTGGGGAGGCTTGGGATTTCCACATCTGTTAAGTAAGCATTAACATGTAGGACTGAATTCCATCTCCCTTTTCAACCTCAGCCCGGGCTGCTGAAGTTACCTTGAAGGGCCCCTTAATTACTGCAGATTTCACTGGTGTGCTGTGGATTCTGTTACTTCGTTCCAATACTCTGATCAAAGGGAACTCATTTACTGTTATACACTATTGTTAGTGAAAGCATTCCTCATTTGATTGTTTAGCTTCTGCAGTGTTTGGTAAAAGGCCAGACAGATTTAATCATGCTTCAGATCGTAGCCTCTGCTACCCATCACGTGCCACTAAGATACTCCAGGCTTCTTTCCGTAACCCTTAGTAGTTTGCTTTGGGTATTTATATTGTTGAATTGGAGGTGTTTTTGCTCATAGCCTATTTGGTGCCCATGGTGGGGGGGTTGGGGTGGTACAAATAGAGAAAAATAAATAGATACCCATTTGAAACCTCCTTTGGTAGTGCGACTGGAAGAGCATTTGCCCTGAGTTGCCCAGTCATAGCTTAATTTACTTTGAGGTCTACCTTATTGTTGCTGGATTCATGACTGGTTTTGAAGCCATGGAATGAAGCCCTTAATCTGGCAGGCCCTCAGCACTGGGAACCAGCAAAGCTAAACCAGCATGCAGACTCGAAGAACAGCTGGGAACAAACATATTGACTGCTTCCAAGTAGATCACAGCTCCAAACTATCATGGCAGCGTTATGCTCATGGTCCCTTCTTCCAGACCATAATATAGCATGTTAAATGGGCAAATTGCACAGGTCTCTCATCAGCTCTCAAATCTGGCTAAACAGCGGCACTCTGCCTTTGTACACAGTCTGCCAGGAGTCACTTAGAATTTTAAAAAGATTGCCTCTGTGTGGTACCTGCCAGTTCGTCTGCAAAATTAACAAGCTTTGGGTATAAAGCTGTTTTCCCAAATAGTAAGGATTTGGTAGGAGGGAGACAGGATCCCAATCACACAAGGACCACAGTCACACAGCATAGCCCCGACCCACCAGGCTAGCACTGAACTCACAGCCATCATCCCGTCTCAGCCTTGAAGTTGTTGAGATTATAGACATGTGCCACTGCACCCCGCTTCAAAGAGTAGATGGAATTTATTAGAAATATCATCCTAGGAGGTATAGGATGTACTGTGTGCCTGGGCTATAGGCCATAGCATTTCAGTTCTTTAAAAATTTAATTTATCTGCAAAACATGATAGGTTCTTATTTCCATGCATAACGAAGGCCATGTTTTTCTTTGGTGTGATGGAAGCTTTCCCCCCTATAAATGTAGCAACAAAATGAAGCTTATGTTACTCCATACCATAAGGATATGTGGGAAGGAGAATTAAACACCAAAACAAAAACAAAATGCTTTTTTAAATATATGTACAATGCATAACAGTTGACTTTATGGTTAAACACTCACCCTGTAATCCAGCATTTGTACATTCTCTTTATTAGAAGACATAAAAAAACATTAAGAAACATTTATAGGAACCTTACGTCTATTCTAGAATTGGAAACAAGTGTCTATCAACAGAAGAGGTACAAGGAATTCATGTGGGAATCTGTAGAACATTTGAAGGGGACAAGCCAGTCACAGGACTGTGCCTCTCAAAAGCAGGCCATGCAAAAGAACTTGGGTATAAAATGATACATGTTCTGTGTTTCCCAGGGCACAGATACATAAACCCACAAAACACGTAATGTCCTAAAGAACTACAGTGAGAGTTTACTCTGGTGTGGGAAGGGGATCAGAGTTGTCTGAGAACCTGAAGAGGACCCTTTTCTAGTAAGGGGGGGATGTTCAATGTCTAGTTTTGGATAGTTGTCAGGCATTCACAGTGCAGAAACTCACCTAATAAAACATGTAAGATCTAGGCACTGTATTCCAGTTATTGCATCAATAAGACTATGTAGGAAAAACCTGTGAGCTTGTATCATGAAATCCAGAGCTAAACAGGAAGAAAAAAAAACCGAAGTGGTTCAAACTTGAGAAAACTGAGATGCTGAAGTCATTTCCTTGTCTTGAGGGGGAAGGACGGGCAATGGTTGTGTGTGTATGGGAGCCTCTGGAATAAAGAAACATTAAAAATAAAAGGAATGTTAAAAGGACACAGGAGAAAAATGCAATAGCGAATCACCATGGGGAAAGTGAGCAATGGGGAGAAGTGAAGGGCGGGATCGCTGCACTGCTGCAGAGACAGGCAACATGACTTTGTGCTTGTGGGGAAATTTTTAATGTGATGGCTGGGGTAAGGAAGTCAGGGAGGCAGAGGGAATCTAGAGACCCACGTCTTCTTGGGCATCCTTCTCAGAAGAGCTGAGGTTTGATCAATAGATTGAATTTTACTCACGTACAAGTTATAGACCTTAGTTACTTTCTTGCAGCTGTGACGAAACATCTTGACCGCAACAACTTAAGGGAGAGAGGATTTGTTTTGGTTCCCAGTTCCCCATGACAGCCCATTACAGCAGGGAAGGCACAACGTCGGGGCTTGAGGGAGCTGATTGTGCAGCACCCACAATCAGGAAACCGTGTAGAGTGTGTGCATACTGATGTTCCATCCCCCTCCTCATCTGTATAGTACAGAATCCCAGTCTAGGAAGTGCTCCCGCCCACAATTGATGTAGGTCTCCTATAGCAACTAAGGCAATCAAAAGAATCCCCAACAGGCATGCCCAGAGGCCCATCTGCATGTAATTCTAGATTGACAACTAATAGTAACCATTAGGTGTGTGTACAGTTAAGCCCAATGTGTTGTTAAACATCACTTCTTAGTTTAATTTGGCTACTAGAAGTGCTAAAATTATATCCATGGCCTGTGGGCATGTCTTTTGGAAAACAAGATGAGTTGTTCCCATGATTTGGCCTTGGATAACTGTCCTGGTTCTAGGACAGTAAAGGTAGAGACCAGGAGCCGCTGGCAGAAGAAAAGAGCTGTTTCTTAGGACAGAAGTAACAGGTTGAAGTTACTGATTATACTTGGCCTGCTAAGGGTTATGGAGAAGGACAAATCAAAGACTATTCTAGTTTTTTTTTTTTCTCACATTGTATTGATTGGTAAGAGATGTCATGTACTACATTACGCAAGACTTGAGAGGAAAAGTACCAGAATTCAGGAATACAGAAAGACAGAGAAGGAAGCTACATATTGAATCCCAAGTATTTATCCTGTCACTTTCACTTCCGTGGAAGTGACCTGTTAAGACTTAGGTCATTTACTCTTGTAAAAAGATTGGCCACCTGGGAAGAGACTGACCTGGGGTTCAGACCCACTGTAGGGATGGCTCTGAATGAGTGGGGCTGTGGAGTAAATGATGCTTTGGGCTGTTGATAGGTCATGATGCGCATGCTCATTGCTAGTCACATGGTGGAATTTCTATGGGCCATTACACTCCAGTATGAGAACTCACTGACACCCCACACCTGATAATCACAGTTGGCAAGATTCATTTGGGAAGGGGTGCTGATTCTTCAGGGCAAGGCTACAAAAATCAGACCCATTTTATGCAAACAGCTCCACAAAGGATCAAGTGACAGTACCTTTGGGAAATACTCCACCTCACAGCCATTGCTTTCTGTCCTTCTTAGCAATGCAAAGAGACAAAAGGGATTGATATCCCAAGAATACTTATATTTAAAAATCTGTAGGTGGTTTTCTTTGTTTCTCCTTTTCTTTTAAGTTTTCTCTTAAATGCCAGCTAATGAAAATTTTACTTCCTTGGGTTACATTTTCCTACTAATACATTTTGAGAATGCTTCAGACAGCTCAAATTCCTATTGAAAAGAAATTCTATAAAACACCATTACAGTTGCTATTTAAGGAATGTATATATTTTCTAGTGTGTGTTACAAACACCTAAGACTGGGAATTTTGAAACAATGCTACATAATTATAAATGGCTCTGAAACAAAAAGGCCGTTCTGGAACACAGCAATTAGGGAGAATGAGGCGCCTTTAAAAAAGGCTTTGGATGGAGTGAGTGACAGATTTGCATGCAATAGTATATTTCATAAACAGCTCCAAACTAAAGACATGGCTTAAAATGAGAACACCATTGCGATCCAGTTACTTGTCTGTCAGACTGGTCTCTTCAGCCTCACATAATAGCCATCAATCTGGAGGAACATATCTAAATGCCAAAGACAACAGTGCAGTATTTTAGTCTGTTACATCTCTTGTTAGAGTGGCTTCATGGTGGCCTCTACACAGGTCTAAATTAATTAGTGGTGCCTTCAAAATTGACATATCTAAGATTGATTCTATGATAGAACTGTCCTCAATGACATAGTCTGTGTTGAGAAACCTACTCATTTGCAGATGACTGTACCTATTAGTAGTGGCTTGTGACTCTTTCTAAATTGTACCAAACTGACTTGTCAGTCAGCTCTACCTAGGAGTAACTAGGAAAAAAAAAGACTAAGCCAAGATACGCAAGCTTTCTTTTAGTAGCTTTGAAGAACAGCAGAAGTGGGTTCCTTGATTTCAGAGAGAGGCTGACTCAAGGTTCCCAGTTACTAGATGCAGGATTTTGACTCATTTTTAGGAATTTGGTGGGAGAAGGGAACAAAAAGTGAACAATTAAGGAATGATACCTGGGTCTGGAGAGATGACTTAGTCATTAAGAATACTTGCTTCTCATATGGAGACGAGGTTCAGGTCCCAGTCTTCACACTGAGTGACTTGCAACTGCATGTGAACTCTTTGTTTCAGGATGCCTGGTGCCCTCTTCTGGCTTCTATGGGTACCACACTCATGCACTGCACATATCGATAAGCACACGTATGCACTCACCATAATAAAATATAAACAAACAAACAAATAAATAAATGGGCAGTGATAGCCCCTGATAGATTCCTGATGTGGGAGGGGAGGGAAGCCATGATGATGTCATAGACCAATCTCTGTTTCAGGGTGTGATTCCATAGGTATGAACCACCTTGTTTATTGATCATTTGTTATGGGTTAAAATTTTAACACTCCTTAAAATGCTAGAGGTGATATCTATTACTGCACCTTTTCTACAATAGGAAAATGACACTCAGAGTCGAAGCCAACTCGACCTGACTCCAAATACATCATCACTCATTTTATATTTTTTAGCATCTTTGGAGTATGAGTGGTTTTTTTTTTTTTGTTTTTGTTTTTGTTTTTTTAAGGAATGATAGCCTACAGGAATGTAGCCAGTCACTTGTATCTAGGTACTTTTATGGAAAATATTCACAGGAGGCTGGAGCAATGGCTTAGCAATGAAGAGCGCTTGCTGCTCTTGCAGAAGGTCCACATTCAGTTCCCAGCACCCACGTGGTGTCTCAGAACCATCCATTACTCCAGTTCTAGAAGATGCAGTGCCCTGGTCTGATCTCCATGGACGCCAAGCACACGCATGGTACATAGACATGCCGGTAAAACACTCATACTCATTAAAAACTTAAAAGGCATTTTGATGTCTCTGATGTATGTTTAATAAGTGTATTTTTCTGAAATAAATTTCATGTTTATCTTCGTGCATATGTGTAAATGATGCATGTGCATTTGTGGGGGGGGGCTGAGGACAACGTTGAGCATCCACCCTTGTCTTCTGCCTTGTTTAAGAATTGTCCTCCTCATCGTGTGTACAGTAGGCCAGCTGGCTTCTGTGCATCCCCCTATCCACCTACCATCTGTCCATAAGAGGGCTGAGATTACAGGTGTGTGCACTACTGTATCCAGCATTTACAGGTGTGTGCACTACTGTATCCAGCTCTTACAGGTGTGTGCACTACTGTATCCAGCTCTTACAGGTGTGTGCACTACTGTATCCAGCATTTACAGATGTGTGCACTACTGTATCCAGCTCTTACAGGTGTGTGCACTACTGTATCCAGCTCTTACAGATGTGTGCACTACTGTATCCAGCTCTTACAGGTGTGTGCACTACTGTATCCAGCATTTACAGATGTGTGCACTACTGTATCCAGCATTTACAGATGTGTGCACTACTGTATCCAGCATTTACATGGCCTCTGGGATCCGAATTCGTATCCTCACACAGGCATGGCAAGTGGTTTACCTATTGAGCCATCTCTCCAGCCATCTTTAAACTAAATTACTATAAACCATTTTGCACAATCTTTCATTCATTCCTCAGTGTAAACATTAGATGAGCTTTTGATAGAAAAATCAAATTCCTCAATTGCATTTTTCAGGCAAACGTCACACTAGCACTCTGATGAAAGTTTATGTGGTGCCGTCACAACTGTTTAAAAGAAGCGAGCCTATAATAAGAGAAAAGAAATGTTGAAAAAAAATCTAACATACTAGGGTTTTAGTCTGGTTTTCTACATTGTAAGAATATCAAAATTACCTCACTTCAGAGCAATACATGAAAAAACTGAAATAATTTTTCTCAAGAATTTAAAGATGGCTACTATACTAGGAAACACTGGGAAGCAGGGGAGTCCTTAAGCCTTATATCAAATGAATTTTATATAATTTAATATTAAAAAGAAGACTTATTTATAGTTCAAGTTATCCTGCATTCTCCAATGCTTTATTTATTAGAGAAGACACTTGAGATTCGCATCTTGCACATTATTGAAATGATTACACTTCCACAGAAATGCTTTCCACATTTGTTATTGTTTATTACTGCTTATTTTTTTTAAGACGGAAAGTCAGTTTTATTCAAGAATGAAAATAAATAGATTAACCACAATGAAATGTGGAAAACCAAAATAAATCTTTCTCAAAGAGAATTTAATTCAAAATGTTTCTCTTTTTATTTCAAATACAGAGAAATATTTTGGTTAAGAAAAAGAAAAGACTTTGCTGCTAAATATGATACCTTGTAGTTTGAAATGCTTTCTTGCAGTTTATCCAGAGCCCCATAATTTCTCACTAAAATGAGCCTCAAAATTCAATTTAATTATGGGAAGGTGGGGAATTGTGTCCTTTGTAGGTCTGTCTTTCAATCTTTTGTACTAACTATATTATTCATCCTCCTAATACAGAGGCTCCTACTCCTATCAGAATTGCAATTTGCCATGGCTTTATTATTTATTATTTATTTATTCATTAATTTATTCCTCACTACAGTCCAGAAGGGATACACATAGGAAAGGCTTACTTGCAGACTGTTGTCATTTGCTATGCATTGCTTCATGCATGTATTTATTACCATTGCTACTAAACTGTATCTTCGAAACTTTTTTTTCTGCTCCTTGCGTTGGAAATGAAGGAAGCATCTTTAAGCAAATGATTTCTCCAGAGCCCCTATACAAAGAATTATTTAAAATGTTAAGACATTTCATTGAACCATTTAGGGCTACTATGTGTTCTATATTTCAAGTGGAAACCCATAAAATATATATTATTTTGCCTTTCTGGTGTAATTTCAAATGATAGAAGCAGATCGCCTCTCAGCAAACCTAAAACTGATTACATTTCTGTTGCCTGTTACTCTCCCCCCCCCCCGTCCACTTCCTTTCATATCTGCCCTCTACAGCATTGGCTAGTTAGAAGGTAAGAACCTCACCAATGTGTATTCAAAAAAAACACTTCTACATGCATCTGAAGTTGGTTTAACTCACAGATGTTTTTCTCCTCACAGCCGTAAAAGTCATGTGTGCGCACATGTATGCGTGTGTGTGTGTGTGTGTGTGTGTGTGTACATAAATATAGATGGGTGGATGGATGGATGGATGGATGGATGGTGTCTTAGTCAGGGTTTCTATTCCTGCACAAACATCATGACCAAGAAGCAAGTTGGGGAGGAAAGGGTTTATTCAGCTTACACTTCCACATTGCTGTTGATCACCAAAGGAAGTCAGGACTGGAACTCAAGCAGGTCAGGATACAGGAGCTGATGCAGAAGTCATGGAGGGATGTTTCTTACTGGCTTGCTTCCCCTGGCTTGTTCAACTTGCTTTCTTATAGAACCCAAGACCACCAGCCCAGGGATGGCACCACCCACAAGGGGCCCTCCCCCCTTGATCGCTAATTGAGAAAATGTCCCACAGCTGGATCTCATGGAGGCATTTCCCCAACTGAAGCTCCTTTCTCTGTGATAGCTCCAGCCTGTGTCTAATTGACACACAAAACCAGCCAGTACAGACACATACATACATACATAGAAGATAGATGTAATGTTTTTTGCAGCGCATTCATAAATCTGAGTGGCTTTACCCTCATTATATCTCTGTCCCTAACTTTTGCTACACTTGAGACTAATATGACCTTTAAATACTTTATTACCAAATTTACTGTATAAAGGATGAGAAAAAATTGTTATAGTAGGAGCAATTAATATATTTTGTTTAAAACTGGCCAACATAGACAAATTCCTTCTCACTCATGCATATATATTGGAACTTTGATTGAGATCAATGGACTCTATAGATGTTTTCGCGGTAGTTTGCTAGATGTTAACTAGCATTGAGGAAAACTGGCTAAGAACAGAAATCAGTTAGTTTCTAAAACTTCATGTGAATCTACAATTCAATAAAGTTTTCATTTGGAAAAGCAATTATTGGCAAACTTTTTCCTCAAAGGGCCAGATAGTAACTATTTCAGGTCTTTTAGGGAATTGGAGTGGCAAGAACTGAGGCTCTCTGTTGTAGCACAAAAATAGTCAACTCCTGAGGGAAGGGACACGTGTGTCTCTGCACTTTGGAAGCTCAGCCACAAACAGGATGGAGACACTAGTTTGCAGCCCCCAATTCTGAAAACAAAAGTTCTTAGATGTTCTCTGTGCTAATAGCTCCAAGAGAAAGAATAAAATCTCACCGTATATTTACACTGCTTTTTATCTTCCAGCCTCCAATTTTCTTGCTTGAATATGAAGAGAAACATACTCATTTCTTCTAAACAGTCTAGAATGCACTACTTTGATACCATACTTCAATATTTTAGGAAATCAAAATAAGTTAATTTTGAGTGACTTAGAAGAAATCCTTCTTAATGGAGGCTTTGTATAAAAAAAGGAGAAGTACGTGGGATTTCTGAGTCTCACTCTTGAACATGAATAGGAAAGAGTTAGAAGAGTAAATGACTTAAGTCCAAATAGCCTTTCTCCATGTTTCCTCATTCTGTCATAGATTGAACCTGTACTGGAAAACTTTAGCCTTCAATCCATTATTCTCATTGCCTGACTGCAGTAGAATCAGAATTATGTTCAGCGAAATCTTTAAATTGGAGGACATTCCGACTTGTGTTCAGATAGTGTGTGAGATTCGGGTGTTCGTTCAGGAGAGTTTGAGATGCTAACTTGTGTTCCCTTCATCCTGCCATACCCCATGAGCATATCAAGAAATCGAGTTCATTTCCCAATCAGCAAGGAATCTCCTTCTCCTCCTATGATTCTCTCTCCTGGTGCTGCTTCGTCTGTGTCTAACGTGAGTGGAACATATGGACAACATCTTGAGTATGGAATCAAACGAAAAGAACTGGCCACAGGATAGTGCGTGGAGTAAGTCTTCAGTCAGTGCTGCAGAATGTCACAGAAAAAGATGTGCCTGGCTGTTGAAGACGAGAGACAGTGCAAACATTTCGGGGTGAAGATGGAGATGTGGGGGCCAGGGGCATCCAGTAGCTAAAACTTAGCAGAAATGTCATGGTCCTGTGTAGATTTCCAGAGTGATGGGGTAGTGACAAGTGGGGATAAAAGGAGAGATGAGATTTTGTGAGTTGAAATAATTTTAAAAGGCGCCAGATAATTCTGAACATATCCTGGCCATCCCTTCCTTGATTCCTGTAGTTTTTGCTTTTCCTGCCCTTTATTTTGTGTCCTAAGCACCAATTTAATTTAGAAACCCCCTTCGGATCATCAATAAGCCAATGGATCTACCCAACTTAAAAACCTGAAAATTCATTTAACCCAGGAGAAAACGCATGCGTTTGTGGAATGTATTAACATTGATAGCTATGACTATCAAACACATAAAGAGTAGAACTTATTTTATCCAGTTTCAGTAATATTTGTGATCCTTCACTCGGAATTCTAGGACATTGCTCCCATTAATATTAGACCAGATAACCATTTCTAAACTATTATCGGCATGTCCAAACTTATTTATTTTCTTTCCAACTTTATTTCAAGTATCATCTTCCCAATCCATCCCATTTCCATGACCAACTTCCCATAGCTATTTCTCCCAACAGTTCTAAATCCCAGCAGCACGTCTGCTTTGTATTTTATCAGTATCACATGCCCCATCACTGCCTTATTCAATATTATGTTGTTATTTATTACGTTCATCCCCCCCACCCACCCACCCAGCAAGTAAGTGTAAGCCCAGCAAGGGCACATTTTTTATGTATGTATTTGTTTTTAACTAATACGTCCCTCGTGCTGTGGAAGGTGCTGGCAAATATTTGTGAATAAACCATTGTCTAGTGAGGTTTCTTGGCTCCTGTGCTCAAAAGGAAGTCTGGTCGTTCACAGCCAAATTGCAGATGACACGTGACCTGTATACCCCAGAAGAACACTCAGGTTCATTTCCCTCTGCCTTCTCCACTCAAAGTAAATTTTTTTGAGGAACCTTAACTCAAGAACATTCTTCCTCTTGGAGTCTAAGTCATAACTTGCACTCATTTCTCTCTACCCAGATGCCTGTACTTACAACTGCCTTCTAAACTGGTGCCCAGTACTGAGCCACACCACCTTTTTTTATGGTCACCAATGTACTAATGTAACAATGCAAATAATGACCCTTTGCTTCTCTCTTTAAAACCTAGATAAATTGTAGCCTGCACTTCTACCCTATAAACTAATTCCAAATACAAGATAACCTTTCCTGATTATCTCTCCCTTAATACTTTTCTGTAGTTGCTACAAATGTAGATTTGTGTTGGAGCTGCTTTGAGCATGTAAAGTCTATATCCTCAGTTCGAAGATAGGCTCTGCTAGGTTAATCAGCCTGCCGCCTTTTATATCCCACAACACTGTAACACTATTTCATGAATCAAATTTACACAGTGACTTGGCAGAAGCAAATCATTGTTGAGACAAGAGAGAATACAATTAGAAAAAGGAAGGATTGGTTGATAATCGGCAGAATGGAGTTAATGGAGTTGGCCGATGCTGTCAACCTCTTCCTACACAGTTCGTACCTGCTCAGCAGACAGGTAATGTCATTTTATTTGGTGAATGAACAGGATGAGGGAACGATAATCAGTTGTAGACAGGTTATTCAGTGACAATACAGAAGAGATGTGGTGGGAGAACACTTTGAATAAACTAAGCATCAGGCATGATTAAATATAAAGGATCACAGAGAGTAAGTCAAAACTACCACCAAGCTCTGTGTCACAATATTTCACGGGAAATACGATATAACCGAGAAAGAAGGGGTATGTTGGACAGAGTGTATGGGAAAATGACGATTTCGTTTGGGATATTTACATTTAGATGGCAAGAAATAGTTTTCCTTTAAGACATTTTTACAGTTAGAATAATAACGTTGCATTGGCTACATTGTTTTTTGTTTAAGTTGTGTCTGTGGGTTGAGAGTTTCTGTTTTCCCCTCTAGTGTGAATAGCTAGATTAATTTTTAGAAGTCATCCTTTCCACAAAACTGTGAAAGTCATACTAGCTTATCTTAAAGCAAGGTTATTATGGTGCCTCTGGTATGAGAAAAGTGAAATTAATTGAAACATTCGAACCATTATAATTTTGGGTTAGCTCTCATTTCAGATTTAATGGATGGGTGCCCACTACCAGAGGGAGGGAATTCACGGGAAACTAATTTACCTGTGAGAAGGAGATCAGCTGTATCTTGGCTATTTGGAGGACACTGCATGATGTTCACGTTTGTTGTGGGGGCTGCCGCCTTGGCCATAAGTAGGACATAACTATGCTTCAGGACGTGCCTTGGACAGAAATTAAATCTTAATCAGGCTTTATTTTATTTTTTATCTAAAAAAAAAGTTCAAATCCACCCCTTAGCCCAGGGAGTTTAATTAAAGTAAGCGGAGACAAAAGTTCTCCTTTGATAGCTGTCTTTTCTCTCTTTGACACTATTAATAATGGGCTGTGGTGCTATTTTGGAAGCTTGGCTCTCGTCTTTTGTTCTACTCTTCAATACTCTGAAATAGATGGGGGCTGAAGTGCTGAAAGAAAGGTGTGTGTGAGCCCCACCAGCTCCCGGATGTGCCTTAGGTTATCTTTGACCTCCGCTGATCTCTGAAGAGATACTCCTTCTAAGCTCCCAGTGTGAATCTCTTTTACCAACCACATTTCTGGGTTCTTTACAAAGATTTTGTTTTCCTCTCTTAAGATGGGAACTAGATGACTTCGTCTCGGTCATTTCTCTTGGGGAGGTGGGGACTGGGAAGTAACTTCTCCATGTGATGGCTCCATTGGGCTCTTCCGAGTTGTAAATCTTCCAATTTCAGACTTTGAAATCAGAAAGTGTTTTCGTGATGCTAATCTTTGTGAGCAGCATGCGTGAATGAGGGCATGACAGGCCTCCTAGCCCTTTGAGGAGCTTGTCTGATGTAGCTCAGTGCTGGGGGCAATCTTTACTGCAGAATCTGATGAATCAGCATGGGTTGCTAATCACGTGTGGTGCCATTCTGAATGTAAAGAATGCGTCTGAAGTCACTTCCCATTTCTTATATGTGTAAGAATGTGTGGTGTGGAACGGGTGTTAACAAAATTCTTTGTTTGAAAGTTAATTAGTATTCTCTTTTATAATACCTTCTCTCTTGCCGGAATAATCATTTAATTGCATTTGTCTGTCAGTTCATTTCGGTGAATATTTTAAAGTCAAATTGTATATTTAAGGTGTGCTTCCTCTAATTGCTTTGACATTCAGAAGCACATGGCTAAACATGTTAATATAAATTATCCTCTTAATCAGTACTAATTCTCTAGTTTTTACAATGTGCAGAAGGTTAACACATTTAAATTGCCTGTGTTAGCTTTAACGGAAAAAGGAGAAGAAAGAAACAAGTATCATTTGAAATATAATACATGAAATTGCGTGACTGTTTCGATCCCCTTACCAAAATAGAGACAGGGCAGCATTTGGGGATTTAAAGAGTTAACAGTTGTCAGTAAACGGGGAAAAAAACCCAATAACGTTTAATAATGTTGTCTTGAATGCTTGCTAGTAAATAGTGGGCGTGACTAAAAGGGGATCTTGTAGTGCTTACTGCTTGGCTCCAGAAGAATAACCCCTAATAGGTGTGCTAACATTCCAATTATTCTGACTTCCTAAGGTAGCCTGCCAGCCCCACTGTGACTATAAGGACAAGAAGGACAGCCAGGAGCATCCTGTTTTTAATTTTTATTTACGTGTTTGTTTGTTTGTTTGTTTGAGGCAGGGTTTTTCTGTGTAGCCTTAGCTGTCCTAGAACTTGCTCTGTAGACCAGGCTGGCCTCGAACTGATAGAGGCAGAGGCATGCCACTGCCTCCCAAGTGCTGAGATTAAAGGCATTGCACCATCACTGCCAGGAGGAGCCTTCTCTTACTAATCAGTATTTTTAGAGGTTTGGGTTTTTTTTTCATAATTATGTTTTGTTTCTTAAGAAAAAAGTGTCCTGCCTTCAGAAAAAATTTAAGACGAGATAAGACATTACACACATATTAAAAGTATTCTCTTTATAAAATTGGAGAAGAGTTCCCAAAGCAGTGCTTGGTCAGCATTCCCTTCGGCTTCCCTGGACCAGAAGGGAGTTTGCGTCCTCGCTGGTGGTTTCTGAAGGCCACTCTGAGCTCACAGCTAATTAGCACCGTTCTTCAACTTAAAATTCAGTTTCTGCGATCCTATCTAAAACTCGAGTCTCCGTCGTTTTCCTCCGTCCTGTGCTCGAAAACAAAAATGATAACACTGACAGTTCTAGGGAGCTGCGGAACTGTACCCTGTGTGGCCTTTGCCAGATGCCTTCATCTCCCGACGACAACTTGAGGTGGTGGCGAGGAGATTAATTGTGAAAAATCTATGTTGGGCTCATTGCACACTCAGCTTCAGTGTCGTTTCCTCCATGGAATTTCCTCCCTCTGACTTGTGCACTAAAGGTCTTTCGAGCCTAGGATTTTACTTATTCCCTTTTTGTTGTTACTTGGCAATCGATTTGCTTATAATGAGGAGACACCAAATACGAAGGCAAAAATGAGGAAAAAATATATACATTCCTTCATTTATTGGTCAGGATGATTGTCGTAAACACACAGTAATTTTGAGTATCAGGGGTTAAAGGAATATATTGGATACGGACGTGTTGGGATGCTTTAAAAAAAAAAATCGATTCTAGCTAATGGAGAGAATGTCTTTAAAGTGAACTATTGCCATACCTTCAGTGAACCACATACAGCCGGAAGGGTTCAAGTAAACATTGAGGGAGAGATGGCTCTCCCCTAAAGAAGGAATGAGAATGGCCCTGAGTTCCTTGGGGAATACAGTCTGCAGTCTTTTCTATGTGCATTGTTCCGTAATGTCTAGAACCAGATAAGTAGCCTCTGATTTTAAATGTACAGTTATCCAAACAAGATGAATGCACCAGGCCAGGCTGGATGAGAACGTCAATCTTCATGTTAATATTTTCATTCTCCTTTATACTAGACACAAGGTTGGCAAAAGCCACCTTTCTGCAAGATCCCCAAAGACCCTGGCTAACTGGAGAGAGATGTGGTCAGGTTTCTCTTGCATCAGCTATGGAGAAAAGGGTCAAAGGAGACATCCCAGAATAAGACCCTTGCCATTTCCCCCTTTATAATCGTTTTTGATCAGTTGTTTTTATCTTGACTAGATTTAAATTTGATAAATTGCAAATTGATAAAGCACGAGACACATTTCAGGCTAGCATTAGCCACCAAAGGTTTAAAATGTGTATTTTATTAACGTGCTGTAGGATTGTGGGATTCTTTTTTTTTTTTTCTTTAAGTCCAAAAGAAGACCTCAGCAGTCATATTGTGTCCCCTGGTATTAGTATTATAATTAAAAGAAACCAAATCCAGACAAGAAAGGCACATTATGGAAAAAGCCCCGACCTAAACAAAATGGTTTATGTTCAAAATAAAGGAAAAAAGGCCAAATAGAATTGTCTCCCTTTTCCACATAACTACTAATTAATGATTGTATACTAATTGCATGATTGCATACTGACAGTATGATTGTGATGCAGCGACTCTGTATCCCAGATACTTGAAAATGAGGTGTTTGAGTTTCATAATTACTGGAATTATTGATAATACCAGCTTCTTCCTAAATTATATTTTAAAAGCAAAACATATACTTTGGCAGCAAAATCCCAGTCATTATTCAGAATTAATATATATTGGATTCAGACATAACATACTTTCCATACTTGGCAGATAGTGGGTATGTTCAGTGATAAAGGCTTTGTGGGCATGTGATTGTATGAGTTTTCTAAATAGCTAGGTTAAAACAGATATTCAGGATTAGTTGCACAAATATCATGTGCAAATGGGAGCATGACAGATTCAAGTAAAAAAAAATTATTGATACGATGCCCGTTTCACTTTTATTTTAAAACTCGTGATTTTTGTTCGACAAAAGGGATATAGTTATTGTTAAACCCCAAGCCACCTTTCTGAAGGATTTAAAAAAAAAAACTTGAAAAAGATTTGTGAAAACAGCCCCGCAATAAAGCTCACACACGCTTCATAAAACACTACTTGATAGATATCACTTGCACCATTAAGAACTAAACGACAAAGGATGTAATTTCAGTTCTGGCATGCAATATTAATCGAAAGCCTTTAAAACATCTTGCTGATGGGAACTATGACAACCTGACATTGAAGAATTAGGAGCCAAAGACATCTGTCTTAATCAGATTTTCGAAGTAAATGCCATAAAACATGGTGTGGCTTCATTCATCTTTACATTTGTAAATGTTTTGCATTGGAAGTGTAAATTTATGAATGCAAATAATACCAATTGAAATATTAAAAAGTGTGAGTTTGGAGACGGAGCAAGTTTTAGCCAGGGTACCCTGACTCTAGGATAGTCTTTCCAGTAATAACTCACACCGTTTCCGTCTTTAATGTGGTAGTGCACCTAAGTAAGGGACATTTCCTGAAGTATAAGCAGGCCCTTGTGTGCTTTATAAATTAAGTAGTAAAATAGTGTATTGATAAAGAACTTGATAGATAAAATAATCATCTTTTTTCTTCTGGTTTTTGAGACAGAGTTTTTCTGGATAGCCCTGGCTGTCTTGGAATTCTCACAGAGAGTCACCTGCCTCTGCTTCCCAAGTGCTGGAATTTAAGGCATGCACCACACCACCTGGCTGAGTAATTATTTTACAAGCATAACAGCATAAGCCTAAAACTTTGTTATTTAAAAAAAAAAGAATAAAATACTTTGATTACCTTATTTAACTAAATGAAAAGCGCCCTGCCCCCAATTAAGGCTTTAAATTAAAAGTTTAAAGGTACCTCACAGTTTATAGGTATACATTGTTATGTGTTTTTTGTTTTGTTTTTGTTTGTTTGTTTTGGTTTTTTCGAGACAGGGTTTCTCTGTATAGCCCTGGCTGTCCTGGAACTCACTCTATAGACCAGGCTGGCCTCGAACTCAGAAATCCACCTGCCTCTGCCTCCCAAGTGCTGGGACTAAAGGCGTGGGCCACCACTGCCCGGCATAAGTGTTGTTATTTTAATCTCCCAGGTAAGAGTTACCTCATTTTTACAGATGAGAAGCTAACGAATCAGAAATAGTAAACCGATTCAACCGATTATTAAGTTTGGGTGAACCCAGGTAGTTATGAACCAAATGTCTGTGTAGCCCGAATTTAGTAAGTGGAAACTCCCACTCTTGCGATGATGTTTAGAGAGACATTAGGCCCCTGAGGAAGTAGTGAAGGATATAGGAGGTCACAAGGGACTGACCCGAACCTATAGGGTTCACACCACCATAGGCAGAGACACCAGGACACTGCTTACCAGATTCCGAAGCTGAGCCCTGGAGATGGACAGCCACTCAAGCTAGAGGGTTATCACTTCCTCATCTTAGCCTGGACTTCTAACCTCCAGGGTTTACACTGAAAGAATCTTAACTAGGCCTCCTGGTCCATGGTGTTTAGTTACAGATGGGGGGGGGGTGGAATTCACACATGAGGACTTCTAAACTGTTGTCTCTAGTTTATTGACTTCTATAGAAGTTTTTAAATAAATTGGTACTAAACTACTTGTGGGCCGATGTTAGAAAAGATCAGAAAAGCCATAAAACACTATGTCAGGCACTGTGGTCCCCTGTGTTGGTGGGCTGGGCCTTGGTGGCATTGAGCATCCCAACAAACATCACAAGCTTCTAGCTACGCCAACGGCACCTATTGCTTCTGTAAAATGTACAGTGGAACCTTATTAATTGCCCCTCCGCTGACATCCTCTTCACATTTTACAGGATATTCAGTTGATACAGCCATATCATATCTCTGATCTAATTTTTGCCATTGGTCCTTCCTGGCTCTTAGGTCTGTGTTCTTGCCTTGCTGCCCTGCCTTTTGTAGATGTTCGTCAGTAAAATGTTAGAGAAAGTGTATGTATTTCATACACATGCAAAATGTGTACCCCTAAGATGTTAGCATCAAAGAAGGGTTTGCATGAAAACTTCCACTATGACTATTTATTCTTAAATCAAAGAACATCTTCCGATGGTGTGCATGGAGTGGTTCACCACAGTGCGTAATGCCAGGAAGAGAAAAGATTTACTCACTCTATGGAAGAGTATTTTGTCTATGTAATACTTAATGTTAGCGATAGCATAGCATTCCTGCCTAAAGCCATAATATAATTGGAAGGAATCCTTAAACAGAACATTCAACTCAGTTTCGGGCCATTAACAGACATTATGGCCCCAGCTGCAGAGAACAAACAATATCAAAATTCTAGGGGGAAAAAAAATTCAGTGTCAAAGTTAGCTATTTTAGAAAATAGTTTCAGTACAGCTATTTAGGAGTTTGCTTTCTAATCTATCCTGTGGTCGCAGGAACATCTAGGAAATAAAAATCAGGTAGAGACTCCAATAAAGAAGCCATCATGGGCCAGCAGTCCATTAAATATTTTCTCTCTCCCTCCCCATGCCTGAGATTGAACCCAGGGTACATACTGAGTATTCTACCACTGAGCTGCATGCCCTGCCCCAGATAAACTCTTTTAAGCTTGAAGAACATCCTGGCTTTTTTCAGCAAATGTTTTTATTTGTTCAAACCTGAATTAAGTTGGTATTAGTTACACTTTGGTGAGGTGATAGCGTATGGGAGCGAATGACTGGAAAGAGGACATATTCATTTTGATTCACTACTTTAGAAGGCCTTGGCCTGTTGGCTCTGTTCCTCTTAGGCCTGTGGCAAGGCAGAAGCCTCCTGGTGGAAGACTTGCTCACGTTAGGTCATCCAGGAATGACAGACACAAGGAGAGAAGATAGAGATACCATGACAATACATGCCGTTCGTTCACAGACATTCCCCAGAGACCCAGCTCCTCCAACTGTGCCTCACCTCCCCAAAAGAGGATTGAACTCCTTAGTGAGTGTCCTCATGATCAAACTTCCTTAGAGCAGTACCACTAAAACGAGCCTTTCTAAGCAATACATCTCACGCCTAAACCATAATGGAACAGAACTCTGATACAAAGTGATTTTTTACTACAGGTAAAGATATTACACTATGAGATTACTGCTGGTGTTAATGGAGTTTGTTTTTAAAGTGAAAACTTATCATTTTTAATACTTGTCACAGAAAATAATGTTTTTACAACATGCTATGGTGAATTTTCATAGCATCCCCATTCAAAATAAAGTGAGTTTTTTTTATTGCATGTCTGAAATGTTTTCTATTGATGACTGAGGGTATCATGTAGAGCTTTCTGTTTTCTTCAATTTTAACATAAGATGAGCTAACATGTTTCAAGATTATGTTTTGCAATAATATTTATTAAAATAGGAAGATTTAAAAAAAATAACTGAAAATCTTTAGACTTCAGCTTAAGACTCTTTCTTGGTCCTCACTCTATGCCCAATTTTAAAAACAAAAACAGGGAGAAAATCTGAGACCTAAAGTTAATTTATTTACCCAGAATTACATTTAACAGGAGCAAAATATTCGCCCATTTCTCCTGTAACCTTTCCTAGTATGTTCCTGCTGTAGCAGACATTTTCTTTGATAAAGAGTGTGTTCGCTGAAAGGCATCACAAATTCTGCACTGTTGGGAATATTTGATTTGCTTTCATTTCTCCTAAGTCATATAATGATACAGTTTTCGGTTGCCTCCCGGTCCGTCTTGACCCATATTGCAAATGTGGTTTATTTATATCATACTGTATATTCCACTTAAAGTCAATAAAAGTTAATTGCAGTAAAATCAAATGCTCATTAGGCAATAAGGGGAGAGAACAGTGTTTATTGATTATATGCCAACAATTCTTTATTGTCAAAATTGAGACAGCTCCCCCCCCCCGTTTTTGCTTATTCTCAGGTAAAATATTATTTTGATGAGTACACCAATATCCCAAAAACAAACACAGAGACTTTTAAAGGTTATTTTTTATCCTGTTTTATATTCACTTACAGTTAAAAAAAATGTTTTATGTGTTTCTATTAGAAATAATTAAGCCCAAGCGTTAATTCTATAGAGGATAATATGTCTGTGGCATTGCTGGTGATAATTACATGACCAGATGAAGTACTTTAAGCAGCAAGACAAATACTTACACTTACTTCCACACACTGAACTCTCAGGGCACTAACAGATGAACGGCATTTGAGCTCCAGTCAGAGAAGACAGAATAAGATCCACCAAGAGGAGTGTGATGGTTTGAATGAAAATGTTCCTCCAGAGGCTCATATATCTGAACGCTTAGTCACCAGGAGGGGCGCCGTTTAAAAAGATTATAAGGATTAGGAGATGTGGTCTTGTTGGAAGACGTGTGTCACTTGGGGTGGGCCTTGAGGTTTCAAAGCCCACACCAGGCCTGGTTTCTCTCTGATCAGGATGGAGAGCTCTCAACTACTTCTTCAGCACGGCCATATCCTCTTTGGTGGCTTTGTTAAGTGTGTAATGTGTTTGTGATTAGACATGGGATAGTTATATTAGATGTAATCGTGACCTGGTCATTGTTTTCCTTGAGAATTAAGCATGACATAAGGAGATATGATTGTTTGTCGGGTTGCTAAGAGGTGGACTTTTGATGGCTCTTCTTGGTTGTCAACTTGAGCACACCTGTGAGGGCTTTTTTTCTTAATTAAATCCTTTAAAGAGGGAAATCCCAGTTTTTATCTGGAGGTGGGAAGATCCACTTTTAATCTGCCCCCCCCATCTGGTGGTAGTCTATATAAATAAGGGCATGGAAGAAGACAGCCTTCTCTTTTGCCTGCGTGATCGCACCCCTGCTGGCAAGTCTACTCCTTCTCTGGCATCAGAGCCTACTTCTTCGGGATTCCGGTATTGAGACATCCAACCTTGTGGTCTATCAGACCTTTAGTTCTTAGGCAGCCATTGTTGGATTAACTGGACCACAGCCTGTGCGTCATTCTCTGCGAAGCCCCCTTTCTTTATGTAGAGAGATTTATTCTATAATTTCTATTACTCTGGAGAACCCTGATTAATATAATGTTGGGTTCAAAAGTGCTTCTAGAGCAGCAATAGTATAAGGATGAATATTTTAAGTATCTGGAATAAGTGTTCCAATTTGCTAACACCCACAGTCACCAAAGCCTCTCGAGTTTACTGACACCTCTCCTGGGAGCTCGCAGAGTACAGAAAGCCCAAGCCAGGCCCACTGTGTCTTTCCCTGCTGCTTGCTGATCAAGATGTAGAAATGTCAGCTACTGCTCCAGCACCATAGCCTGCCTGCGTGCTGCGTGCTTCCCACCATGACGATAACAAACTGAACCTCTGAAACTGTAAGGCAGCCCCCATTAAATGTTTTCTTTTACAGGAGTGGCTGTGACCATGGTGTCTCCTCACAGCAACAAACACTAAGACAAAAAAAAAAAGTTGATGCCAGTGATGAGACGACATTATAAATAAAAGATAAAGTCCTCTGCTGTTCTCCGATAATAAATAAGAAAAACAGAGATATTCATATGAGACTCGAAGAAGTCCAGTTGTTTATTGTACACTTGATAAACCATCCAGTGAGGATTTAATTCCAATGACTGCATATCTCCCAGCCAAACTCCCTCATGACCTTTTCATAATGTCCAAGTTCCAAATTTTAAGCCCTTGGACGATTCCAGCCGGTGGAATTCTTCATAGTCTACCCTTTGAAAATAGACCACAGCAAGTCTCAAGGCATTGCCTAGGGTCTCTGGCACAATTGAGGCCTTATCCTCGTCTCTTCCATGGACATTAAGAATGTTACAGAGACTCCCACACCTCAGGTAGGTGCAGTGGCAGCTCAGGTGTCCTCAGTCCTACCTCTGTCCCCTCTGCTCCATCTCTTCCCTTCTTCCAGGTTCAGTGATATTAAGCTAAAGCAACGGGCAAGGTGAACTGCAGGGCTGAGATGATCAGCTGCGCTTGGCCTAGACCATAGCCGGGCGAACAGTATGAGCTCAAAAGATGTGCTAAATACATAAATCCATAAAAGTACTCAGTACCACTCCCGGCACCCTGGGAATTACCACATCACCTTCAGTAGGAACTACAGTGAACCTCCCCCACTAAAAGTAAAGAGCTGAGAATCATGCTTCTTAAAAAAAAAAAATCCTCAAATGGAAGAATAACTCTAAAGAAACTAAAGCAAATTCTCATGATCCCAGAAATGCAGAAAATCGGCTTGTCTCTGCACGCTCAAGTAACATATCCCTCGTCGTGGTGAATCTTGGGGCCGCTTATTATGTGTCATTAAGATATTTACGAAGTCAAATTTTATATAAGTTGTTTTTCAATCAGTTTTCAATCATCAGATGATGGAGACGAAACCCATATTGTGTGTTTACAGGAAAACCTTGTAGTTCTTAAAGTACTTTTGATTTTCATTTAAGTGTATAACTGTCTGATGAGAACTTCCGGTGTGAAGATTTTCAAGCAGCGCTGTATTTTAGTGAGGACATTTCATCGGACCGGTCACAGTCGGACATGTGGCCTCTCTGAGACGCTGAGATTAAATGCTAAAGAGAGGACCAGGTTTGTGTGAAACGGATTCTCTGAACCAGGTGGTATCTGTCTTTGTAGATTTTCACTGTGCCATTTTGGACGATTATCTTATTAATACTGTATTTTAGGATAGGATGGAAGGAGAAAAAAGATACCTCCTGACTGTTGATTTTTGCTTTGATGTGGCCTCTGATGTAGAGGCTATGGCTTGGCCTTAAACCTGAATTCTCTGACTCACAGCTCTGCCCTATTTACAAGGAAGATTGTTGCTAACTGCTGTTTGGGTTTTTTTTTCCCCTTACTGAAGAGGTAGGGAGTTATCTATAATCCTTGTGATATTGTTGGGACAAAGGAAACATTTATAATTTACTATTTCTACTGTCATGGAAGTCAGTTTCTACCTCTGAACCTTGCTGAGCGGAAGTTCAGACCTCTGCACACTGGCCCTTGGAAGGCAGAGCAAAGCCAAGTCATCTGTCTTGGTTTTGTATATTAGGAAGTCCCACGTGAAGCCCTGCTCACAGGAGCTAAAATTAGTATGGTCTTTTTTGTTTCTTTGTTTTTTTGGTTTTTCAGTTTTTGGTTTTTTCGAGACAGGGTTTCTCTGTGTAGCCCTGGCTGTCCTGGAACTCACTCTGTGGATCAGGCTGGCCTCCAACTCAGAAATCCACCTGCCTCTGTCTCCCAAGTGCTGGGATTAAAGGTGTGCGCCACCACTGCCTGGCTCAGTATGGTCTTAATGGCTCTTCTGTGTGGTGACCTGTTTTAAGAGGGAGGTGAGTCCCGAGAGTAAAGGTTAGATTATCTTGGACAGTTGGGAAAGGCAATCAGACAGGAATGCGAATGGAGAATGAATTTTTTTCCACCCCGCCTCTTCCCACGTGATCAAAGCAACCCTGGAGCGTCCACACTTAGGGACCTGACCACAGGTGCATGTGGTGACTCCGCTTGCTGGCTTCGTGGGTTGTACATGGCCCATACCTACTCCGGGCACTTTCGGAAATTAAAAAAAGTGCCTCGGGCTGAGGCTATAGCTCAGTTGGTTGGTGTGTTTCCCTAGGGTATAGGAACCCTGAGTCCTTGGTTTGATTTGCAATGTCAACATAGAACAGCATAAAAACAGGTGTGGTGCCATAGGCTTGCGTGTCCCTGGAAGTCAATGCAAGATTATAGTTCAAGGTCATCTGTTGTATAGAGAGTTTAAGGCTAGCCTGGGCTACCTGAGAACCCAACCCAAACAAACCAAAAAATAGGAGAGAATGTTTCTCTTCCTTTATCCCCACTCACACTCTGAGTATTCTCACACACACACAAACACAAACACACACACACACACACACACACACACACACACACACACACACACACGCCTCTGCCTTCTCTCCCAGCCTCTCTCCACTTCCTGCCTTGCCTCTGTCTGCCTGCCTACTACCATTTACCAGGAGCATGCTTTCCTCAAACTGCAGTGTGGCCATATTCTAGAGCAGCCGCTCCCTTCCTCCCAGGGCTTGTCTTCCCTGGAGACCCCCCTCGGGCCAGCCTGCCACAGACATCCTGGGAAAGGAGAGAAGAAGGGCTGTGAAGGAGGGAGTTGGGACAAAGCGGTTGCAGGGACTGTGGTGACTTTCCCAGCAGAGCACACCTGCTCAGGGCAGGCGTCAGCCCCCCTTCCCTTCCCTTAGAATCTCACCCTGGCCTTTCACTTGCTGGCACAGTCACTCGGACAAAGGGATTTCACCTCCCTTCAGGTGTTATTTTCTCTCCTGGCTTTCACACCCAAAAGTCCATTTCCGCTCTGTCCCCAGAGCGTCACAGCCTCCTCCTGTAAACCACGGAGGAGTTGCAGTGGAATTGCACACAGCACTGTGGCACGCCTGCAGCGCTTCAAGTACACACACACACACGTACACACACACACACACACACATACACACACACACATACACACACATACACGCACGCACACACACACACACACACACACACACACACACACACCACCTGCACACTTCACCTGGGTGTGAAGGTGTGCCCCAACAGCCCCAGTTTCTCTGGAGGCAGAGGGAAGGGGATTGTGCGAGCCCATGAATTTGAGGCCAGTCTGGGCAGCATAGCAAGACTCAAAAATTAAATCCACATCAGCAAAAAAGCCCAGGTGTGTCCAGGCATTTGGTGTTCTTTTTTTTAATTCCTTGATATGATTTAGAATGGAGGGGGGCTGTCATTTGGTGTAACTTTAAGAATCAAAATCAAATTCCTTCTTGGTAGAAAGGGAAAGGGATTGTGTTTCCTATGACGTTTGTATGAGGGGTTTTGTTTTGTTTTGTTTTCTTTACCTGTTGAAGCAAAGCTTCCCTTCAGATACACTTGGCTGAGTGACGTTACTTGTTCTGACTAGAGCATTCATGACCGACAAAGTTATCTCTTGGTTTTCCCTCAGAGTGTTTCATCTTCCCCTAAAGGGCCTGTTTCTTCCTCAGTCTCTTTAACAGTTCCTTCTAACACTGACTGTTTCATCAAGCCCTGACTTTTAGGTCCTTAGATGGTGCTCAGAGCAGTTAACATTGAAGAACATATTCCATGGAGAAAATAAACACCCAGTTTATCGCCCTTTGTCAAATAGATGTAATATAGACGCAGCTGGCCTTAAGTGACAGTTAGCGAATGTTTCCTTGATGGCCAAGGATGGATCAAAGTGACCAGAGTCCTTCCTGTCTTGCTTCCATGTTTAATAAAACCAGAGTTTTGGAAAGCATCTGCCATCAAGTTCCATCAACTTAATAAGTGAAACCAAGCAGTTGTTGGGTTCTCGTGGAAGCTGTAAGATCAGTGTGACCATGAGAAAGGAGAGAAAGAAAAAAGATCAAGACAGGGCAGTGGTGGAGTGTGGACGTAATGCCTGAAGCCAGGTAGTGTAGCTTTTTAAGCAGAGAATAGTTTTCAATAGGTTATTTTCCAAAAGACAGTTACATACACATGTTGCATGCGCACACCCGTGCCCACACACAGACACACACACACACACAGACACACACACAGACACACATACACATTGATTTATTAGGAAGCGTTTATTTTAATAAGCCTTAAAAATGTAAGGAAACATGTTTGATAAACCAGACCATTTAATGATACAATATTTTTATATATTGTTTCATCTTTGTAGCTTGGAACAATATATAAAATATAAGCTTCCCATTTTCCAGATCTTTTTTTCCAGAGTAGATTTTAAATGTTAAAACAATTGATCCGGTTCTCAACCACGTAACTAAAAAAACAGTATTTAGAACAAATGACTTTATTCTCTGCCTCAGTGAGATGATCAAAATACATTGTATAAAAAATTTTTAAATGAAAACTGACTGTCTCAATTTTATTTATTCTCATTTAATAATAGATTTTTTTTAATTTATAAAAACAAGGTATTTACGTCCTCTTTTTTTTTTCCTGTGATTCAGTACATGGAAGTCAGCTCAAGCTATGAAGGTTTGAGTATGTGAGGCCATCTCAGAGCCTAGCACATCAGTGCTACCCCTCCTTACATGTCATAAAATTAGTAACATTTGAAAGAGTCTTTAAAGTACAATACCTCGGGATGGTATTATGAAATCCTAAAAAATTCATATTGCAGAGTGTGTTTTTAAGGACCTTGGCATTAGTTGGGAAGCTAGACATGTTTACAAATCGCTTTCAATTAAAAACAGTGTGTATAAGCTCTGCTTTATAAGTTTGATGTGTTCTAATGTAATTCCTCACAATGTATGTCCAATTAATATTCTTACTGAAATTTTTTCATACAATACATTTGGATCCTGGTTTCCCCATCCCACACTCCCTCCCCTCCTCCTTACCCACCCCACTTTATATTATTTATCTGTCTTGCATTCGCTCTTTCTCCAAAACAAAACAAAATAAAACAAAATCCCACAAAACCAAAATCAAGAATACAAAACAACCAATGCAAAATAAAAAAAACAAACAGAACAAATCACATGGAGTCTGTTTGTGTTGGACAGCTACTCCTAGGCAAGGGGCCTGCCGGCGTGTGGTTTCTACACCAGAGACACTCCACTGAAGAAAACTGAGTTTTCTCTTTCCTAGCAGGTACCAATTGCAAATAGCTTCTTAGGGGTGGGACATTGGGCCTACTTCCTCCTGTCAGCCCCGGTGTCGTCGTCCTCTCTATTGAACCTGAACAGGCCGTATGTGTGCTGTCACCGTCCCTGGGAGTTCATGTGTACCTTAGTCCTATGGTGTCTGAAAGACACCGTGTCATCCATCCATTCCCTCTGGATCTTACAGTCTTCTGATGGAGACGACCCAGTTAGCACTGAATGTCCCAAGATCTCTCACTGCACGTTGTCCAGTTAGGGGGTCTCTGTATTTGCTCCCGTCTGCTGCCAGAAGAAGTGCGTCTGAGTGGGGTTGAGCAAGATACCGATCAGTGCGGGTAGCATGAGCTCAGAGTTCAATTAAAGAAGTTAAAGGGATCCCAGGACCTGCAGAATTAACTGTGGTACAAAGGAGAGAGCGAATGGAACTAGGAACAAAGAACGGATACCGTTCTAAGGAGACTCAGAGACGAGATAAGTGATTTCCACCTAGGAAAGTCAGGGGCAGTACCTCTCTTAGAGGTTGAAGCAAGTGGTATTTGTATGTAGAAAAAGGAAGGACAATATTTTAACATATCCAAAAAAAATGTAATTGTGAGCATAGAGGCAATGGAGAGGATGTCTGGGAGAAAGTTTGTACGATGGGCTTCACCCTTTTTGGTTGTTGTTGGTTTGGTTGGTTGGTTGATTGGTTGGGTGTTTTGGGGTCTTTCATTTTAATTTTTATTTTATTTTATTTTATTTTATTTGTTTAGCATGCATGTATATCTTTGTACTGCTTACATGCTTAGTGTCCATAGAGACCAGGAGAAGATATTACATCCTGTGGAACCGGAGTTAGGAATGGTTGTGAGCCATCGGAAAGATGCCGGGTATTAAATTTGGGTCATCTGGAAGAGCAGCCAATGCTCTGAACCACACTCAGCTATCTCTCCAGCCCCAGGGCAGGCCTGCTTTCTTTCTCTCTCTCTCTTTCTTTCCTTCTTAAAGAAGTATTTCTATTATTTTTGAATTATGTGTGTGGGTTGCGGGGTGCGTGTGAGTTAAGGGACCCGTGGAGCTGGGGGTCAGATCGCTTGGCAGCTGTGAGCCGTCAAGCATGCTTGCCGGAAGCGGAACACAGGTCCTCGGAGAGAAAAGCACAGGCTCTTTACTGCGGAGCCATCTCTCCATCTCTACGTTTTGGGCTTTCTGTGATCAAATACTACATTCATTCTGAGGAGGTTTTTGTGCTTGATAGGCACTAGGAGGCCATTCAGAATTTTTCAAAACCCACAGTGGTACCCTCAGCTCTGTGTCTCCACGTTTGTCCCAAATCCTTGTATCCAAAACCTTTCCACATGTCTGAGCAAAGCTTGGCCTCAGCCCTGAGTCGCAGTCTGCATTGTTCTTATGAAGGTCTACCCACTGGAGTTGGAGTTTCACACATTTTAATAACCCCCAAGTCTGGGCGCTGCTCTCTTACTTTATGTCCATTTTGAACCTTGAACCTAAATGTTTCCACTGAACATTCAGTGGTTCTTTATGTACAGGCTCTAAGCAGAAATCTCTCTGTTCTCAGTACAAGTCAGACTTACATTTGTCTCAGGCAAATATATTGTTTCTGAAAAAAATATTCCAGGTCATATAACTGATCGTATTTATTCTTTGTTTTGGAAATTGGAATATGGACAGCCAGACTTTTATGCCACTTTAAAAATGTAGAGAGCTGTGTAGCCCTAGATCTATCTTTATCCTTCTTGCTTTTGTTCTTTTATTATGTCGTGTTTTCTAGCTGTGTTTAGCTTTATCTCATTTTGATAAGATTTATCTGCTTACTCCATATCTTGGAGATGGGTGGAGATAAACAGGCACTCCAGCTGTGTCCCAATGCCCAAATCTTCAGAACCGCTGTGAATTCCGAGTCCCTGGTTACTGCTTCTGTCCATGACATGCTGTAGCATTTAAACTTGGCTATCCCACTCAGACTCTTCCATCAAAGTTTGGAGAGATCAGGGCCTTCAACATCTGGACCTGCTTGCCTGGTAGATCTCCTGACTGTGTAGCCAAATGCAAAGGGGTTCCAACACAGTCATTGTATTCCTAAAGTAGCTGCATAGGCCACAGAAAGAACTGATGTTTTGCATGATGCCTAGTTAAGTCTTTAGGAAATGCTTATAAATCGAACAACTGGACCCAGGAAAATTCCCAGCAGCACATTTCTGAAACCTTAAAAGGGAGTTTTCCATAGTGGTTGTCTTTGTTAGGGTTTTACTACTGTGAACAGACACTATGACCAAGGCAACTCTTATAAGGACAACATTTAATTGGGATTGGCTTACAGGTTCAGAGTTTCAGTCCAGTATTATAAAGGTGGGAACATGGCAGCATCCAGGCAGGCATGGTGCAGGAGCTAAGAGTTCTACATCTTGATCTGAAGGCTGCTAGCAGAATATTACTCACTTCCAGGCAGCTAGGATGAGGGTCTTATAGCCCACACCCACAGAGACACACCTACTCCAATAGGGCCATACCTTCTAATTGTGCCATTCTGTGGGCCTAGTATATACAAACCATCACATTGGCTATGTTTTGATTTGTTTTAAACAGAATCCTGAACTAACATATTCATTCAAATGCATGTCAGGGATCTTACGTTTATTTAGCGTTTGATAGCAATCTTCACGTCTGTACATTTTATTTCACCATCGGTACAATGAGTTCACTTGGCACTGACCCCGCACATCTCTGTAACACAGTACATAGTTATATGGTTGTAGAACGAATGGCCAAATATAGGAGTAACGGACGATTGAGTAGGTTTTATTGACTCCTTAGAGTTGTCCTGAGACCATGCATTACAGGGCTCGATCATGACTCCTCACGAAGGATTATGCTCTGATATTCTGATTCTTAGATGCCTCTGTTACCCTCCAACACTAAAGTACCTTCTGTTATGAAACCTGTGTGAAGGGCAATACAGTTCTTGGATGGCACCAAGCTAAAAGACAAGGAGTCAGCTGATCCCTCAGGCCACCTGGGCAAAGTCTTGTCACCTTTGCCTTTGAAGTCCTTCTGCCTCTGTGTTTCCATCCTGAGCCCCTCAGAGCTGCCGCTCGCCATGCCACAGTCCTCTCAGCTTTCTGTGGCGAATCTCCTCATGTGCGCTGGTGCTGAGGAAGACAGCCCTAATTAATTACACGAGGCCTGAATAATGACTCTTGCATGGGGTTTAAACTGTTAAAGCTTTGTGTTACAAGCCAGCCCTGCTAGTCCTTTGGAAGTTCATCACATTGGAAGTGAGACTTAGACCTTCACTTGTCCTTTTCACAAGGTGTTGAGACAGGGAAGATTTCTTTTCAGGTTTCTCGTGTGGGGAGCTTCAGAGCTAGAGCTTGTACAAGGGACTCTGCTTTGCTTTCATATATTTAGGTATTAGCTATGCTTTTCTTTTCAAGAATAAGATGTTGTTGGTCATTAAGTTGCGTGACAGGGACCGTTAGACACCGTATAATAACCCTTAATGCTATATGATGTGGGAGGAGCTATTTTTATTGCTTCTCTGCTAAAGAGGTCTGATAAGATAGTCACCCTATTATACATCATGGATTCATTTCATGCAACTGGAATTACAGTATATGACTGTATTATTTACCTTAATAATCACTGCTGGACTTCACAGTCTATAAAAGATGGTCATTCTGTTCCCTAGTCTCCTTTAATATAGGTATTTATGTTAATAGTGTGATTTAATAAGACACTTTAAAATTATGTTGTATTTTGAACTATGTTTAATAAAAAAAAATAGGCATCTTCTGGGTGTTTGACATTAAATGAAGGAATCACCTTTCTGGTACAACATTGTATTTGTGAATTCAGTAATATACATGTCCAAAGCTAAGTATTACAAAGTAAATCTTAGATGTTACAATGACTTGTGATATTTAACAGATGAGTCACTAGCTCTGGAGAATTCTCCCACAGTTACAAAGCAATATTGTGTTCATATTTTGAAATCATTGAGCCCCTTATGATTCTGGTTTGGAATCAAATATTTGTGCCACTGATCTAATGGCAGGAGTTGCTCTGGTCTCTGGTCTCTGGTCACCTATGACTTCACTCCAAAAACTGTGGTTCTACTGCACACTGTGAAATTGGAAAATCTGTTTTGTGTGTGTTCTAATGGATGTAACGGTCATTAAGTATATGAGTCTTCTGACGTTGTAATCAGATGTGATTCAGTCTGTTAAATATCCACAGAACAACATCTGCTTCACAGAGTGACCTTCTGCTTCAGAATGTTTAGCATCTATTAGTGGATCGTAGCACGGAGCCGCCTTGTTTGAGATGCACTAAACTAGAGCAGTCTACTGCCGTTTAGCAACTAGCTTGTAATAATTTATTGCTGTTAAATAAAGCTTAAAAAAACTCCATTAAATAATTACAAGGATTATATGCATTTTGAAAACCTTTGTGTTCTACCAAAATCACCCATTTAATTTCAGGCTCGGTTTGTTTAAAAAAAAAGAAAAAAAAGCTGAAATCTAAAGGCACATTAGGGGCGCTGTCAGTTGATGTTTTCTGTAGGTGTTAATAAAGCCAGATGAAAAAAAAAAATGAAACAAATTAAAACCAAAAGCAATTTTGCCATCTGTTGTATATTAATTAGAACTTTGCGTATCAAGGGTAAACTTGGTCTTTGAGAATGTCACTAAGCAATCCCTTAATAGAATAGTATGCAAATGTGTTAGGTTGTGGGTTCCTGTGCAGTTTTTAATTCTAATTTATCTGTAGCAGCTCTGCAAGAAAAGTGGCAGTGCGTATGCACATACGTACACACAGAAATGTATAATGAGTTTCCCTTTGTCTCTCTTCTTCCGCAGAGCAACCTGCAAACAACCAAGGGCAATCCACCCTGCAGCCTCTGCCGCCATCCCATAAACAGCATTCGGCACAGCATCACCCGTCCATCACTTCCCTCAACAGAAACTCCCTGACCAATAGAAGGAACCAGAGTCCGGCCCCGCCGGCTGCTTTGCCCGCCGAGCTGCAAACCACACCCGAGTCCGTCCAGCTGCAGGACAGCTGGGTCCTTGGCAGTAATGTACCACTGGAAAGCAGGTAACACCGTCGCCCCAAGTCTCCCGTCATTCCATCATCCAGACCGCTCTGTGCACAGGCAGGCTGTGTGCGACTACGATGGTCAACGGGGCACATTTTGACGCCTCCGAAATTCCAAAATAAACTAGTCCAACACTTTTCTCACTGACAGAAATGTATCATAATTAGATCCCCCAGTGTTTTGCTTTTTTTTTTTAAAGATCAGTTCCAGATTGTTGGGAATTTCTTAGCTGCTCTGAATCAGTGAACTTTTTCGTCTTTTCACACATTTTGTTCCTTATAAGAGGTGAGACTCTCACCTCCGTGAAACAATTCTCGACTGCGGTTTTCTCCTACACTCTCACTGATCGGGCAGGTGGGGAGTGGAAGGGGTTATAAGCAGTATTGTCGGTCCCCCACACCTCGACTCAGTGACCATGTGGACCGCTGACTGGTTCTAGACTTCCTCTGCCTAGATGTCGCCCATGGTTCCTAAAGCCATAGTTCCTCCTCCCCAAGTACCAACACTTAAGAAAGATCTTGTATTTAAAAAAAACAAAAAAACAAAAAAAAAACCACTTTCTTGCAATGGGAGGAGGAGCAGACTTACTCATTAAGCTTCATTCCTGCATTATTTTCAAAGATACTCAAAATACAGATCTGTGGGACCCTTAAAGAAATGCCCTTTTCCCATGACACAGAGCCCACAACCAGTGAGCGTCTGGGTAAAGATGTAATATACTCCTTAGTTCTATTGGGAAATTTCTTCCCTTACAGGAAGCAGAATCTGTGCCCCTAAAAATTCTGTTCTCTGTTTGTAGTCAGACAAGTGGTTATCTGGAATACCCCCCCCAAAAAAAAAACATTTTGATGCATTTCTTGTCTTCTGGATCCATCTCTAACATACTGATAGTATGTTCTGAAAAGGGTTCTGAAATTAGAACTTCCAACATGGGCCAGGTCACATTGCCTGTCTGCTCCTATGAAAATATAACTTGATAAAAATTATCCTAAGCTATATCTACTTGGTGATTAAATATCTCCTGGCTGATAAGATACATGCGTTTTCCTGTGGACAGCACTGGGACAGTCATTAACTCCTTTGTGTTTTGTGTTGTATGAACGAAATGTTTGCCTTTTCCAGGCAGGCCGGCAGTAAACGTCCTCTACCATGGCGGCCGTTTATTTCTGTGATTCACTAGTTTTTTTTATTAGGCTCGGAGGAAATGCATTATCACCATATAAAAGCTCAGAAATAGTGAACTCTGGACCCATAGAATGCCCTTCCCCCCCCCCCCCCCCGCCACGCCAAAGGCGGAGCCCATAGCTAACTCCGGCATTTAAATGAGCTGCTAGGTGGAGAAGCCATCTCATGATGAATACACTGTTATTTCTTGCTGTCGGTTGTGTGATCTATACCAATTCTGCCCTAAGGAGGAGCTAGCAGAAGGTTCTCACTGTTAGTTATAAACAATAAAAATCATTCTGTCTTTTCTTTCCCTGTCAACCTTAACAAGGTTACAAGGAACTCTTAGTTTTTATCTGTACCGCCAGCTAAGAGTAGTTGAGTTTTATTGTTTATTTTGTATTTCTCTTCTGGGAGAAATTAGAAAAAGAAATAGAAAGAAAAGTAAGGAAGCAGAAGCGTTCCCTTCACCCAAGACAAAGAGCCATGTACATGGATTTTTTATTCCCCTCCCAAGGTTATTAGCGTGGACCTACATTTACCTGGCTTAATTAATTAGTACCCACTGAGCAGCTAATCAGCACAGTTTCACTATTGTCATTTTGTAAATTTTATTAGGAAAAAAGTAATTTTCCAGTTGAGTCATCAGATTGAATATGGATAATTGCATTTTGTAGCTGACAATAATTGTCTTGACAGAGATTTATGAAATATGCTAGTTAAATCATCGGAAACGTTGTTTCACCTTAGTGACGTTGTGTAACACAGAAGAGTCACAAACTGCCAATGGAAGAGTCAGTAATCCTTGAAGTCATGTGTTATGGTGACGAGACTTAAGTTTGGGAAAGATGAGGTGCGCCCTTGATTTTCCGCGTCATGTAAGAAATTTGAGTGAAAGGAATATCAGAAGCAAAAGAGCTGGTTAGAAGACAATCCATTCTCTCCGTGAATAAAATCATTCACAAGGGAAGAAGCTACCAAGGATTTTTGGTTCCACTTTGGTACCATTAATGTGTCATCAACGGGATGACATAGTTTCATGAATGGATATGGGGGGGGGTGCAGCTAATATTATCTCACTAACAAGTAGAAAGAGTAATGCATTTAACAGTGTGTGCCGTGTTAACAAGCCGTAACCTGGAGTGAGCTTTGTTGTTCTCATTAACCGAGGTTCACCCCTTACGGTGGTGCTAATCAAAAGAAGTGATATTTCAACTTGCGGGCACTCCGTGAATAACCCTAAACCGCGAAGTAGAAGTCTCACACCGCACCGAGGCAGTACTACTGTGGTTTCTTTAATAGTCTCACTTGGTTGGAACTCTCGAGGTGAAGAAGCAGTCTTATTTATCATTGATTTTTGTTGTTGTTGTTGTTTCTTAGTTAAGGTTCCCTATTGAGTGTGGTTCTCAAGCTCAGTTTCAGCCTCATCAATGACTTCATCCAAACTTGCCGCTGCCTTCAGCCGCCCTTAGATCTAGTGTTTCCACATCATCCCTGGCTCTTACATAGCTTCTACCCACACTTGTTTACTAATCATTTTTCAGCCATAACTCAAAAGTATAAATGGATATATCAGTATCAGTTATGGATATAGATCTTTCTTCTCCTTACCTTTTTGCCTTTTCCTCTCTGTAGATATAGACAATATTTGGTAAAAGTTTACCTGAAATAATCCATGAAAAATCTCAGTAATGTGTACCTTTACAGTTCATATGAATTAGTACAGAAAGAATTCAGGACTTCCTGCCCTGTCCTATACAGTTCAATATGGCTTTAATTTTGATTTATTAGAAAGCACTTTTTCCCACTAGGCAATTTCTTGCTTCCACAAAAATATGTATTTTCTTTCTCTGATGAATTTATTATTTGCTATTTCTGGAGACAATCAATACTATCACCCACTCTACTTTTCTACATGGTAACTAGCTTTTGCTCCTTTTTGCAACCTCCAGTGAGATTCAGATGTGCGAGATTCACACTGAGATACGAATTAGCTTTACAAGTTCAAAATTGCCTTAATCTGTAACAGCCAGCCCCTACACACAGTACTGCACAATGGCCCTCACAGTGCCTTCCCTTTTAAGTTCAGTTGCCTGCACTTGGGAGCGTTAACTTTTAGGATGTTGATAGTCTACAGCCAGTCTATTGTTCTCTGTGTTGTATTTCAGCTGCTTCTGTGTGTAATGCTAGCTGCTGCAAGAATACATAGAAGTCAAGGGAGTGCTTAGATTTCACCTAGACCAGCCACAGCACTTCAAGGTCCAGTGCAGGAACTCATCGACAATTCTTGACCCTCAGTGATTATAAAGTTAATTGTCTTCAAGCCCCTAGTTTCTATCTATGAATTAAAGAGCTTAGTAGTTACCTGTTAGATATTAACAAAATAGTTCATTTGTAACCATTTAATAAATGATGTATTAAAGTCTCACCTTATTATGATGTCTATTTTGGCATTGATAGTTCATTAGTTATCTTCATGTAGCTTTTTATCTAGCAATTCAGCACTGTTTAGCTAATTATTAATGCATGAAGTTGCATATTAAATTACCTCTTTATTAGTGCATTTGTAATTTGACTATTGAAAGCCCTGGGCTTCTTTAATGAAAGATCAATGGCTATGCATTTTTAAAAAACAAAATACTTAGGTAGAAGTATTGTTTATTCACTATATTATCTTTTTTCTATATTTTTTAAATGTTCCTAAAGAAAAGCAAGAAAATCACACAAACACCAGGCTTGAGTCAACCTTGCCTGCAGAAACTACGGGCCATCTCTCACACATCGTGACTTTTACGTTGGCAAAAGAAGAGTTTCCACCTGAAAAGTTGGACATCCACCTCCTGAGCAAGAAGGAAATGCTTGTCATTAGCTAGGCAGTGAAGAGTAGACCCCTCTGTAGTTACAGCTATTGCTGCAAGTGAAATATGCCCAGACTGGAAGCCCATTAACTTAAAATGCCTGGCTGAGGCCTCTCCTTTGTTGAAGGTAGCTTGGGGACAGCCAGGGACTCCTGTGAGGAAAGAGAATGTCACACTCTAGAAAAGAGGTGGAAGAGACAGGCCAAAGTTATTGAATGCACATTTTTAAAATCAGACCTGGTCCAAGGCTAAGAAAATCGTAACCAGAAAGGGTTTCACCATCATTTCCTTTAAAGTAAGCTTTTCTACAATTACAACGTAATTAATAAAAGTCAGTTGGATCTCTGAGCAATAACGGCATAGTCTTTTACAGTAACTGAGAGTAAAGGATCTATCAAGAGGTAGGATAGGCAGGCATTTGTGAGAAAGAGAAAATGATGGGCGAGATGCAACGCAGAAGAGTTTGCCAGGTGAAGCATCTTTCGAGCTGCCATTTAAACTCCTTTTTCTCTGTGAAAGGAGGTGATACTAAACTAATCTGGTGACTCACCTCATGCTGACCACGCCCTTCACCCAAACAAGGCCACTTCCCCAACATGCAAAATTGCATCCCAAAGGATGAAGTTAATCTTCAGCCTCTCTCGTGCCTTGGTCCTGGGATGCTGAGTGTGGGAGACCAAATGGGAAGGTAGCCTGTGATTGGCCAGAGTTGCTAACTAAGAATTTGAACGTCTCCAGTTTCGGTTTGATTTTCAGAAGTTATTTAAACGTTGATCATTTGTTTATTCATTCACACAGAAGCTCCTGCTGTATGGGGGCTCCCAAAGCAATGTGTAAATGTTTGTTTATTTGTCTTTTCCTTGCAATATCAGGTGAAGTTAGTGTATTGGTTTGGGGATGTATTCAGTGGTAGAGCAGTCACCTAGTATATGCAGAGGTCCGGAATCTGACCCAAGCACTAAGGAAAGGAAAACATGGTAGGTAAGACGAATCTTCATTGCAGAAATTAAAATTTAATCATTATGGTGAAAATATTATATCGAAGGTAAACTTAAATTCATAAAAACATAAAACAAAACCAAAATGTGGTTCTGAAGATACTCAAAGAAGAATTCCCTGTGTCTTGAGCATAATGGTCGGAGTCTCCCAGAAATTTTTTTTTCACACTGAAATAAAGCATCCATTCTAAGAAAGTCTAAGCCAAAAACTCATAGGTGGTTACAAAGACGTGAAAGCCAAGTCATGATTTGTCTAACGTGATATTATTGCTAACCTATTATAAAACTATAGATTTAACTTGGTTGTAGAGCAGGCATCGTGCCAATAATTAAAATGCGAAATTCGACTGTACTCTAACAGTAGCTAGAAATGAAGGTCGTTTGGTGGCTCGGTATTGGAAGGCAGTGGATGCGGGAGAAATACCAACCACACACAGTGCAGCATCATGGGAAAAACGGATGAATGCCTTTGATGCACATAGACCTAGCCTTGAATCCCAGTCCCATTTTTAAATTAATTAAATTTATTCCTTTGACAGTTTCATATATCAATATGATGCATTTCGAGAACTCCCCCCCCCTCTCTCTTTCACACACACACACACACTCATCCCTACAAGCCTCATTCTTATGTTCATGTCTTCTTTTGTTTTGTTTTTTGATCCACGAAGCTTAACCAGAGCCATCCCAGTGACCATAGGATTGGAACTCTCACCACTGAGTACATAGTTGAAGACGATGTTACATTTCCCAGAATTCATCTGTAGCCAGTAGTTCAGCTGAGAAGGGGAGGAACCAATGAGCTTCTGTCCTATCCATGGCTGACTCTTGACAGACTGACAGCTTATGCAGACCCAATTCAAGCATCCACAGCTGCTAGGAACTGATCGACTGGGTGGTGTACTAAGGATGGGATTTCACAGCCCTTTAACTGTCTTTTGGCTCTTAGACTTTTTTTTTCTGCCACCTCTCTTAACAGTTTTCCTTGAGCCTATGTTGGTGATAGAAGAAATGCCCTATTTATGACTGAACTTGCAATTATCCCTTGTTCTCAGTAATTTGAATAGCCAGCAATGAGTTTGTGCATTCACCACTGTTCATTATAGAGAGAAGCTTCTCTGATCAAGACTGAGAAAAGCATTTCTTTACAGGTATAAACACAAATATTTCAAAGAATTTGATATCCTATCATGTTAGCTAAACTGGGTTTTTTGGCTTTATTTACTGTACGGGGTGTGAATTCACTCCTGTCCAGTGGATCTCAAATCCAATCGGAGTATTTGGTTGCCCACATGATGGTGATATCATTATTGCTATAGTGTACACACCTTGCCTAGCTGGTTAGTGTTGTAGTTCAAACGGGTCACTGACTGGTTATACAACTGGTGTCCTTTCTCCACTACCAGCTTGCATGGCATTCTTGACTTTCGGAAAGTGTTCCAACAGGAAAAAGCTTCCAACTCAGTTCTAGCTTAATTTCTTACAGCCACCATATGCGACATCTTCAGCAGTGAGGTCTTACCATCTAGTTCCTGTAGGAAACCAAAAGGAATGTTGGCAGCCCGCACTGATGGAGTCTCTGAGGACAATTTTCAAAGTAGTAATAATAGCTACTCAGAATAATGTTGTTTTCAGGATATAATGTAAATCAAGCTCCCAGCACATGAATTTTCTTGCTTTTTAGGTAATGACTAAATATCAGTAACAAGCTTGGACATAGGATAAGGGCACCTAATTGGTTAGCAGTTGAACAAAAGTAATACCTAGCAAAGTATCTCTTTTGTCTTTCCAGAAGTTAAGAAATGTATTTCTCTTACCTGAGATATTCATGCCTTACTTTATGTGTGAGGTAGACCAAGCATAAAATTAAACTATGATTAATTTTAGCAGAATAAAATCTCTTGGTTCTTTTCTTGTCATTGCTCAAGAAATATGTAGATTTGTTTTCGACAGGAATCCCAAGTGTCTTAATTTTGTATTTAAGAAAATAATCTTCCAATAATAATGAAAGGCAAGTATTCAGAGGCTTGGAACATTTAATTAAGTAAAACAATAAATGTTAGGAGTGAAACAGTAAAAACTTTCATGCACCATCAAATGTCTCCACATCATTTAGAAGTTAGAACACAGTTGTGAGATTTATTTAAGATGTAAGAAGCTTTTGGCGTACTTTTGCCTAGTGAAGCTACTCTATAACCAAGTGGTATTGTCATTGATATTAATTGGAGTGAACCAGTTTTGTTTTTGTTTTTTTGGTTGTTTGGATAGGTTTTTTGTTGTTGTTTTCTTTTTAGTAACACATTAAGATACAAAGAAAATGTACATTCGTGACTTATTATTTATCTGGTTATTTATTTAGTAGCTTAATTCATTTTTGAAATAATTATCACACATTGTAATATTGTATATTCCGATAATATTTGATTCTGGATAACTAGTAAATTTTACACAATATTCATATATGAAAACTAATTTCCATACTATCTAGACAAATTCTTAGTAACTTCTAACACATTTCTAGTCACGTCTGAGCGTGATCAAAGGAAAAAGTCATCGAAGCCCCTTCCTTGGTCATAGCTGGTGACTGGAACTTAGCTGTGCCCCTGTTCTGAATATGACCTCGTCATCAAACGCTTCTTGCTTAGCAGCAGCCTCGTGACATTTCCTGTATTCAGCCTTTCACCTTAACATTGTCTGTGGACTTCCATATCTGTCCTCTTTGCGCGAGGCTTGCCTGTGTGTGTGTGTGTGTACATGTAGGTTCTTTGTGTGGATGAGTAGTGTATTTCCACTTACTGTTGGTACATGACAATTCTATAAAGAAGATTTTCCTATAGTTCATGTTTCTTTAATTTTACCATGGTGTTTTTCCCAGAATTCCATTCTCTGGTTTCGTTATCATCCAGTAGTTACCCTGCCATGCATATCCGAGTGTCCTTCCTGGTCTCCTGTGGTTTGCTTTTGCCTCAGTCTATCTTTCTCCTCTAAATTCAAGCCTGAGGAAGAATCTGATTTCTGCTACACCATTCTGAGAACGCTTTCTTCTTGGCCCATGGAACAAAATTCTTGGACATGCCCTTAAGCAGCTAAGCCTAATCGGCTCCATTCGATAGATAACCTTCTGGTTCTGATGTGACCCTCGTTATGATTTTGTATCATCTCATCTCATATGAGAACCACTTAAAATGCTCAAAAACCTCAAAAACCTCTCATTGCAGCCACATCCCAAGTAACGTATTTCTTGGCCCTTTCTGGTCGTGGTGTGTGGAACGTAGCTTGGGCTTCAAGACAGATCTAGATGGACATCTCAACATGCAGTGAACTACATCACATCGGCCTTGGTGCTCATGTGATTTATCTTTCTTCTTTCCCATCAACTAGGACTGATCATGCTTCACAAAGGCTTTATAAAATTTCACTGAAATGTCCCATGCCCCATGCAACGTTCATGACCCTTGCGTTTCTTTGTTTTCCTTAGGCCCTTTCCTCTCCCATGTGTTTAAAACAATTGATTGAACATTTTCAAAGGCAAACGACCACCTCCGAGGCAATAAGGAACAAATAAAGTCATGCCCACAACCACAAAAGATCATGCCGACCAATCTTTGAACAGTTAGATAGTAGCCACTAAATTCTCATCTGAACCTTCGTAGATGAGGTCGTTTCAAGCATGGGTTTTTATTTTACAGAAAGGCAACAGTAATATGAAGAAACCATTGCTTCAGATTTGTTTCCATAGTAGATCAGAAAATAAAGCCTAAATTTTACATTCAGTCATTCTGCAATATTATTATTATTAATTTCATTGTTATCATCATCAGTAAGTTTTTCACAGTGAAACATTGAAAAAAAATGGTTTGTTATTGAAGACCTAGAGATATCATGACTGCTCAGTGTGTATATTGTATAGATTTGTAGGTACATACAGATCAGCATGTACATGTGTGTTCCTGTACATGTGAAGGCCAGAGATCAAGTCAAGTGTCTTTTTCTGTCTTACATTTTGAGAAAAAGTCAGGCTCTCCCACTGAAGCTGGAGCCCGCTGGTCAGTGAATCCCGTCGTCTCTACCTCCTCAGCAGTGATACAGGCCCACGCTACCACACCTGTCTTTGTATGTGGTGCTGGAATCCCAACTCAGGTCCCCATGCTTGCCCAACAAGTGGTTTACTGACTGAGCTGCCTCCCCATCTCCCTGACCGCTTTTGAAAAAACTTGAGTTACATTTCAGAACAAATTTCAAAATCGGAATTAATCTTAGAGATTATGTTTGTTTTATCTTATCTTGAAACCCACTGTGTTTACAGAAATTCCTGAGCACTTTAGGAAATTTGAAAATGATTATGGTTGTGTGTCAGTACATGGTCTAGGCCATGGAGTCATCTACTGGTATGGATGTTCCCAAACCAAAACACCTTGGTCATTCTCGCCTAGTTGAAAGCTTTGGGGGGTTAGATTGTTTTAGTTTGGTTCAGGGTATGGAACCCAAGGCCTTGCCTGGTATCTGCTCCCCCATTGAGCTCCATCCTGAGTGATCTTTCTCTTCTCATCTTGGAACAGGGACCCATCAAATTGCCCATGCTGGCTTTGGACTCACTCTGACCTGCACATAAGCCTTGAACTTGTGGTCTTTCTGCCCTAGCTTCCGAAGTCCCTGGAGATGCAGGTCTGCACTACGAGACCTGGCTAAGGATTTCTTGATAGAATCTGTGCTGTCTAATCATTCTTGAGCAGATAAGCATTCATTTCTTTAAAACTATGCTCTTGTCAAGTATTGTGGCACATATCTTTAATCACACTTGTGAGGCAGCATCTCTTTAAATTCAAGGGCAGTGTGTTCTACAAAGCAAGTTCTGGGCCAGTCAAGACTGCATAATAAGCCCCTGTGTCTACAGCAAACAAAATGTGTGTGTGTGTGTGTGTGTGTGTGTGTGTGTGTGTGTGTGTGTGTGTCTGTCTATGTGTTTGTGTATGTGTCTGTGTGAATGTGTGTATCTCTATGTGTATGTGTCTCTGTGTGTATGTCTCTGTCTTTGTGTGTGTGTATGTGTGTGTGTGTTTAATGACATGTTAATGGCAGTGCTTGTCAACATGGTATGGTCAGTAAATGAGAACCCTTGTCTCATTTGTAGATTCATCTCACTTTGAAGGTTTCTAACTCTAGGTAATTTGCCTTGGTCAAATGACTGGATGGTATGTGGCTAAAAGCAATTTCCAAGATCACACTGCAACCCACCCCCAAAGACTTTGAAGACTCGTGTACGTAATGAAACACTGACAAAGCGCAGTTCCTACAAGGTGAGGGCATCACACCCTCCCCTTCTCCTACCCTCCTCTCACGATGCCCATTAGGCCTTAGGGCCTTGCTAACTGAAGGCCTGAAGAGGGAGGCAGGACAGGGCCCCGGGAGGTGGAGGGAGGTGCACAGTGGCCAGTTTCCATATGAGAAACTGGAAACAAATAAATAAAAACTTTAAAAAATTAAGTCTCAAATAAATCAATATGAAAAGGGCCAGAGAGATGGCTCCGTCCTTTGGGGCAGGGGAACACCCTCGTTTTTGCCTCTATTCATATGTGAATTTTGTAGACTTTATAATTCCCGTAGTGGGGATTGTGATGTTTAGATCAGATCACGTGTCATGGAGGCTAGGCGCCCGCTAGGTTGAAATGAGCCTTGCTTCAGCCTCTTCCAGTCCTGGGACTGTTTGTTTTCTGTTGTTTTGTCATCTTTCTCTCTCTCATAGATAGACCGTCTTGGTTCATACTGAGGTGCTGTCAGCATTCTCTTGCATTCTGGAATGACTCCTCCTCTTCAAAAGCTTTACATCTAAAGCTGAAATCCTCTTCAACTTCCTTTTCAAGTGCATTGAAAGAACTTTCCTGAGCCATTTTAAGCATACGTGACTATCAGTAATTAAATGAATCAATGAGAAATAAAGTCCTGTCCAAATAGCACATGATATGTTTTAAGATGTTCTTTTTTCCTTTCGTTCGAACACATTTGTCACATGCTAATGGCCCTCAGTAGGTGTGATCGATATACTAAAATGTAAGGATTTCTATAACATAGATTCATTTGCCTGAAATCATAACTCTGCTATTAAAATAACTAAACTGTGAGACAAATACAGATCATCTGTTTGAGCCTTAGTACTAATAGTATGAAAATAACCTCTTAACCGTTTTCAAACAAAGTTTGTGACATCTTCACACTTGATCACAGCATACCTAACTACAATAAATTATAATAAAGGTGAGTTGTGTCATAGGGCAGTGTTAGACATTTTGTTTTATTTACAGTTTATTTATTTATTTATTTATTTATTTATTTATTTATTTATTGGTTTGGGTTTGTTTTGGTTATTTATTTTTGGTTTCATTTTGGGCCAGGGATTCTTTGTGTAGCCCAGGCTTACTTTCTGCCTCAGTCTCCCAAGTCTTGTGATTCTAGATTTAGGCCTTCTTACCTGGTAAAGCCCCATATCTTTTATACTGCCACGATTATATTTAAGTGTAATTTTACGTAGCTCTACTTGCATAGGAGTATGAGAACCAGTCGAGGGCCTAAAACATTTTCCCGTTACCTTCACAGGAACTATAATTACACTTCATTGTTTGCAGAGTTTGACCAACACATCTTGCTGTGCTCACTGTAACTATATATTCATAGTCAGTATGACTACATGTTTAATATATATAATTAATATGAAGACAATTGCTAATATTTTATCTAAAATATCCAGAGCTTTTAATTTCAAGCCATTTTTGGTACACTTGCTAATAAGTCATATTAATTCAGGTAGCAAAAACGAAACTGCCTTGCTTATAAGCTTTTCATTTAAGACATTTTGCTTCTTGGGATCACCTCCTAGTGTGAAAGATGTCCAAAGATAATAACACATCAATTCAGAAGAGTAATAGATTTGAGATCCCAAAGTGCTCTCAGCATGAGGGGGTCGTTTATCTGTTTGACTAACATAGCAGATCACAGCTAGAATCATTACAGATTTGTTCTTTTCTTTTAATGTCAAAATAGAGAATTTATGTCCTTCTATTGACTGATTCCTTGGGAGATGTTTAATTTCCTTGTTTGCAATATTTTTAAAGTTTGTAACAAGATTAGCTTTCTGTAATATTAAGAGACAGCTCAGCATCTAAATATTTCTATTTTACAATTGAGTAGTATATTTCTAACTATAAAAGTTTTATAATTAAATTTATTACAATATGACCTTTACATTAGCAGTAAAGTAATCCATTTTTGTGTGAGCCAATTCTTAGAGTATTCACATGGTCCTACTCATACATAAATCTGCATTCCTTTTTTACGACCATCCGTTTTTTAAAATGAACATAGTAACTGGTTGCAAACAAAAATCTGGAGTTCCAATTGGCCAACAGCTCACCAAGCCCCTTTGTTGTATCTGAGCTATTTCATCTTCTCAGTTAATCCTCAAGACTGGACCTTCAGTTTTGAGGTCCCATCTGCTAATTTGTAGTTTCAGCTATCGCTTGCATCAAATGCTGCCCCCACTGCTGGTTGAGAAACTTGGTTTCAAACTAGTCTTCTGTGCACTTCTAACTCTCCCCTTAGTACTTAAGCGCTTTGTGGCATCTCCTGCTTACACCCTGGAAAGCGTGTTTTAAGAGAAATTCTAAAGGATCAAAGAGAAGACTTGAACAGTAATAGTAAGAATTCACTCTGGGTTTTTCGTTTTCAATTATGTTGGCATTCTTTTTCCCTCTGAACTTGAGTGACAGAATTTTTTCGGTGCATTGGTTTGTAGATCAGAAGAGACCCCTGCTGTGACCTTTGCCAGGATGTTGTAGGGCTACCTTGGTGGCCAGCCCTGGGAAGATGGCCTTGGTTGCCAGGTCTTTGTCCTCACAGGTTTCAAAGAAGGAAAAAGGCTGGGAAAAGGCAGGGCTACAGAAAAAAGAACAAAATTTCTATTCCCTTTTTCTCAAAACGGATATTAAAATGGGAACAAGGGCATTATGCTTACTTGTAGGGATGCCTATACTGTGGATTTAAAATATTTGCAATCAAACTTTCCAGAAGAATCTCTGCTAGTAGTTAAAAAAATAAATAAATTTTAGTAGCACCACCAAATTGACAGAAAAGTTTTTAAGGGAAAAACACATTTAAAATTTTCTAAACAGAAAGGTTAATAAAGAGAAATAGTATTATCCTCTCATTTGGTACATCATAGAAAATTTATACATCTCAACTGAGTTGTTACTTCTCCGTGGTTCAGAAATCTGAATGATAATGTGAGAGTGGAGATCCAGTCTTTTATGAACGAAGTTGCACCAGTGATAGATGTTGCAGAGACTTGTGGCGACACAGATACTAGAAAATCAGACTAGAAAACAGAATGATTAGGTTGAAAAGCCAGGCGCAACAACATGATATACATTTAAATATAACAATAACATTAGGAATGTAGCCAATTATGGCAACATTCTTAAGAGACGAACCCAAAGGTAAAATAGATCAAAAATATAGGGATGTTTAAAGTTAAGGGAGGGAGGGAAGGAGAGAGAAAGAGAGGGCGGGAGAGAGGGAGAGAGAGGGAGGGGGAGAGGGAGAGAGAGAGAGAGAGAGAAACTAAAAACATAATGAAAAACATAATGCCATAAAACAGTAAAAGATATTTAAGCTCTCCCAGGTCTAATGAGTTGAGTCTTGAATTCCATTTGTTCTAAAATAACTAGAGTCCAACATGAGCGGTGTCTTTCTAAGTTGGAGTCTTTTGAATTGATTTGCTCATGTTATGCAGACTTGATAGGAATGTCAAAAGTAAATTTAAGCTAAGAAACCAATCCATGGAAACCTTACTTCTTACAGTGTCTACATCAGTTCATCAGGTCCCTGGGTCTACATCAGTTCTTGAACTTCTGCCCACACCACAAGGTGTTAAGGAGCCCACAAGAAAATGTCGTACAGGCTGTTTGAATGGCACCAGTTTAAGGTATCCAGTGGTCTATTGGTGCCTGGTGTTCAGCTTGGCGACTTAACCCCTACTACAGAAGTTCACCAGCTCGGCCCGTACTCCCGACTGTAATGTATCTGGTCACTCTGTTTCCTTTGTGTCAGGGACAGACAGCTGCGGCATGCCTTTGCAATGGTGGACAGTTGTGGGCTGCTGAGGGCCATATGTGCAGCTAGGTCTTCAATCCTTTATTGACGTCAGGGATTTCAGATATTGGGACCAGCATCCTTAGGTGATAGATTTATTTCCAAATCCACTATTAAGTATTTAGGCATTATAAGTAATTGTACTGGGTATCTCTGGGTATGTGAAAGGAATTAAGTTGCTTAAAGGTAAGAAAAGCAAATGGCTTTAAATGAGAATGGATCATTTCCTGGCGCTAGGGAGAAACTCCTGAAGCAATGTGCTTGCTGCACATGTCTGAGGACCTGAGTTCAGTCTGTCACATCCCCGGGGGGAAAATGGGTGTGTTGTTGCTTATATATATTCCTCATGTTGGTGAGGCTGAGACAGTGGGAGTCCTTAGGACTGCTGGCCAGTCAGCCTCGCATGGTGTAGCCCTAGGTCCCAGAGAGACAGAGATAGCCATCTCAAAAAGCAAGGTGAATGACTCCTAAAGTGTGGACCGAGATTTGACCTCTGCCTCCCCATGTTCACACATGCGCACCTGCCTGCGCGTGCACACACGTCCACACGCACACAAAACAAATGATTTTCTATGCAAACTCACATTCTTCAGTTTCTGTGTATTTAGACTCCGTAAGAATTAGCATTTCTTCATTATATAAGGCACTGGTTTTGGTTTTGGTTTTGGTTTCCGGCTTGCAATCAACTATGCGCACATTTAGCTATACCCCTGACAGCTAACTGTTGGATTTGTAGTGTAACATTTGCAACTTGACGATGAAAATGTTAACGCCTGAGAAACAGGTTTTAAGTGATCAGAATGCTTAGGTCAAAGTGCACATGGTCTCTCAGGGATAATTCATTTGAGACCCATGCTGATGACTGTTTTAGTATGATACACCTTCTCCAGTAAACCTTAATAAAGACTTAAAGACTACAAGTAATTAAATGAGTAACAGTGAGTAAAATGAAAATAGCCAAGTAACAATGGGGTATTCTATATTTTAATCTACTTTAAAAGTATCATAAAATGAATGCCAGGCAGTCTAGCCATTGTTTGGACATCAAGTGGGTTAAATGATTTGGAACCCAGTAGTTAATTTTAGCTTCCATACATTTCTAGGTAAATTCAATCCACGAGTATGGGATTCATTTGCTTTAGATCTGAAAATGTCATTTTGGGAAAGGTGTTTGATGTTCAGGAAATCTTGTGAGACCTTTAATAAGCCTCTTAAGTCCAGAGAATTATGTTTTGCCGGAAGGAAAGGGAACGTATACCTTGAGTTTTTCTTACCTCTTAAATGAAAACTTTGGGTATTGGAAAGATTTCGAATTTGGCTAAATGCAGCTAACCTCATTGACATGTCACTGAAATGAGAGCATCCAATGGGGAGAGAGAGAAATCAATATATATCCTGGGAGCTTCGTATAGATTCTCCTACAGTGATCAATGAGAGCGGGACACTGAGACATTTTAGTTAAACAATTTGATGTAAATCATCCTCTTTGTCCAACAAGGACCCTAAGAAGAGGGAGAGATCACCAATGGGACCTATGCAGTAGTGACATTCTCCTTATACTGTGTACAGTGGATGCACACTATACAGTACAACAGTGCACAATTCAATAGAAATATTTTTCCAGGTATCTTTGTGTCCTTAATAAAACTTTCAAATATGCCTTAGGGACAGGAGCTGAACACCTACTGCTGACCCTTTATTCCAATCATCCCCATTGTATAACACATGGAAGAAAACAAACTGTTTTCAATGAAGATAATCATATATTTAGTTTAAGCTCATTAAAATTTCATTCCGTAATTGCACACTTTCTATTTGACTTTTTTTTTTCCTGCCCTAATCTCTCATTGAGGAAATGACTCAGATGACCTTGAATGATGCTACCACACATTTTCCAGAGGTGTTTTTTCATTTGGGGATCTGAAATTTCTAACTTCTTAAGCCATTTACTTCCTATTGGAAGAAGAGTATGATTATATTAATCCTATGCACAAAAAAGTATTAACCCCATCTTTCTTAGCGACACATTAGCATGCTATAACTTCCATAGCTTTTGTACTTCGGAACTAAGTATCAATTTACTGATATTTTATGTGATACAGTTTAGAAAGGCACATTTAATCTACCCAAAAATATCTTACCACTAAAAAACTAATTTCTTGGCGGTAAGTTGTGGAGTATTACTTAGGAAGACAGAAATTAAAAATGAAGTTACTCTGGAACAGTGCAGACCTGCTCAGACATAGGATAAAAAAGCAAATAACAAGCATGTGTGTGGGCCTTGGATAAGAGTAGGTAGAAATGATGGCTGCACGTGGAAGAGTGAGTTTGAATCCCCCCCCATGCAAGTAAAAAACTAGGTATGGTAATGGCCACCTATAATCCCAGCCCTGGGGGGTAGAGAAAAGAGGATTTGGTATGTCACAGGGGCTAGTGGGAAGGTATGGATTGGCCACCCAGTCTAACAAGGCAGTTAGTAAAACTGTCTCACAAAGTAGGTGGAGAGCAGAGGAACAGGACATCGCTCCAGGCATGTCACACACACACACACACACACACACACACACACACACACAGCGAGGGGTAAGAAGGGAGAATGAATTTATCTACTTGGACAAAAAGAAAGAAAAAAACCATGCTATGAAGGAAAACATTGTAGGTTCCCTGACCATTTGAATTCCCAGGACAGCAGAAGGGGCAGATGGGTATTTGGAAATTATCAAAATCCTCAGAGACCCCCGAAGACTAGAGTTACTAAGCAGTGGCCAAGAAGACGGGAAATGGGGACAACAAGAAAGAGGGGAAATCCAGTCTTTGCCCCCCACTAACTTTATCTTTGTGACGTGACCCATAGAGGGATACACCATAGAATCCGTTTAAAATACAAACTAGAACCCGGGGTGGGAACGGAAGTGGAAAGGCCGATCCAGAGGCCAAGCAACAAAGAAACAGATCTTTCCATTTCCAAAGACAAAAGAGAGGAACTTTGATTGTGCTCCATATCCAGTAATCCTTGGCGTGTGTGTAGTCACACAGCGGTCCAAGTTAATGAGGCAGCAGAGCTCTGCCCTTCCTGTCCCCTCCTCCTCCTGGTTGTTGTTAAAAAGAATGCCCCTCCCCTCACAAAGCCACAAAGCAACTGTGAGTGTTCGGTGACCTTCCGCACCAGCTGTCTTTTGGGCTTTGAAATTGATTTTCCTCATCTCGGTCTCTGATAATCTGTCTTCAAGTGTGCCTCTCTAGTTCATCGCCAGAGTGAAAACAGTGCTACAAATAGCTGAGGAACTGTAGGCAGGCATCATGCAGGGCATCCTTAGACATGAGAGGGAAATCAGCCAGCTAGGTGTGCTGTGTGTTAAAAAGCGGCCACCGCTTTAAATACAATGGGGGCATTCTCACAGGAGTCAATTCTCTTACTGTTTCTTTTCTTTTCTTTCCTTCTTTCTTCCCTTTCTTTTCTTCTTTTTTTTTTTGTTTTTTGTTTTTGTTTTATTTTATTTTTGTTTTTGTTTTTTTTACCATTCCCAAATATGGTTTGAGGAGTAAAGGAAAAAAATTCAGTCTTTATTCTACAAACCTCCTGGGGAAGCCAGGTCAGAACATATGCTTCTTCATAGTAATTTCTTCTGAAATTTTACATGTGAGCGTATGGTCTGGCAAGGACCTGTAGGACTAGAGGCCTCTGGCATGCAGATATGAGCCTCCTGGAGAATTAGGTGGTAAGATAGTTTTCCTCTTTGGAAAGGCATTATGTATGCTTTGTGGAGCTGAATTTCATTGTTCATGAAGTATTTTTGGAGTTCTAAACATAAAGGAAGCACTATATATTGAATCTTGAGAAAAGTTGTTTTGTTTTTTTTTAAAGTGTCAGGGGTGGGCCGGAGACGAGACTTAAAGATCTGTATTGATTATGGCATATTCCTCTTTTATATGCTGCAATGGTAAAGGTATTGTTGCCTTTCAAAAGATAACAATCCATCCCAACCTCAAAACTAGCCCGGCTCTACCAGATGTGAGACCACATGTTTTATGCTATAGCGAATACAAAGACATAGACCTTTCCCTCTGAGAGCCTACACCTGTATGCCTTACCACGTCTGTTCTGAAGTTAGACTTGTCCTGAAGTAGTCAGTCCTCATACAAATAATAATCTTGATTCTTCGCTTACATATTAGGAAGGTATCAGAAAGTCCTGAGTGCCCATTATTTTAAAATGTTAGACTGTAGTGAGGCGCTGCTCAGTCAGTACTGTCTACATGTGGGCGTTGATGATGTGCTGTGTTGTCCGTGTCCTAGTCTAGTTTTTTTTGTTTTGTTCTTCTGTTTTTTGTTTTGGTTTTGGTTTCGGTTTTGTTTTTGAGACAGGGTTTCTCTGTGTAGCCCTGGCTGTCCTGGAACTCACTCTGTTGACCAGGCTGGCCTCAAACTCAGAAATCCGCCTGCCTCTGCTTCCTGAGTGCTGGGATTAAAGGCGTGGGCCACCACTGCCCGACTCCATGTTCTAGACTGAATCCACTCTGACACGGGTAGTCTTTTAGATAGACAGGGAATAAATGTCTCACTTATAGTAGTAAAAGTTGCTGCTCCCCTCCCCCAGTTAAAATAATGCTTTCTTTTGCAGTAGCAAAAGTGAATGTATGCATTTAATAAGCTAGAAACTCTTCTGAGGACACAGATTTTCAGTTCTACTAATATTGATCAATAATGTTGCTTTTGAACCCAGCATTTTGTGTCTCTTTTAGGCACATGGTGTTCCATTGAAGTGCACCCCTGGAACCTACATTTGTGTTCTTAATAATATATCACAGTTGCATTCTTTATCTAAAGAAGACAATCTCGTGGCAATTTAAACCTAGGATTTGGAAGAGGTCCTTGCCAGAATCCCTAGCCACAATGTATACTGATCATTCCAGTTTGCAAACTGAAGCAGGACATCTAATCCAAAGTCAGAATCTAGTAAACTCATATCATCATGCTTACAGATATCTACATTTCTAGTGTCTGGTGTTAAGGGTCACAGTCTTGAGAGTCACACACACTCAGGTTCAAATCCCATCTGTCGTTAAGAAATTATCCAGGCCGCTTCATATCAGTCATTGTTCCGCTGCTGTGACAAAAGACTTGAGGAGCGAATGGTTCATCTGAGCTTGTGATTTTAGTCTACCATAGCTGCTCCATTGCGCTTATGTTTGTGGCAAATCAGAAATAGTATGCTAGGGAGGAAGGAGAGGAGTGAAGCACCTACCTCATAGTATTCAAGAAAGGGGGAGGAGGGATGCAGGAAGAAACATGAGAGAGGAAGACATGAGAAGAGGAGGAGGGAAGGAGAGAGAGAGAGAAATGAGGGAGAAATAGATGGTGGATAGATGGATAGACAGACAGACGGATGATAGATAGATAGATAGATAGATAGATAGATAGATAGATAGTAGATAGACATATAGATAATAGATAGATGATAGAAGATAGATAGATAGATAGATAGATAGATAGATAGATAGATAGATAGATAGATAGATAGATAGATAGATAGATAGATAGAAGATAGACAAATAGACAGATGATAGATAGATAGATAGATAGATAGATAGATAGATAGATAGATAGATAGAATGGACGAATATGTGGGAAAACTACAGCCTTTCTCTGGCATTATCCCAGTGACATAAGCCTTCAAAAGGCTTCTCCTCCCGGTCTCCACCACATGCCTGGTGAATTCTACCCACTAAAACCAGCCATATTGGTACTGCTCTAAAGACTGCCAACTCCATAAATATGTCCTTATCTTTTCTAAGCAGTATATGCCTAAAAATGTTGAGTTTGTTTCCTCCATTGTCCAACACTCACATGGTACTTGCTATGTTTGAAGTATTTTACAATCCTTTACAGTCAATCTAAATCTCGTAAGTCCTATGACATAGATAAATACAGGGAGAGGTTAAGGAATTTTTCCAAAGACACCTACCTAGAGAACAGGAAAGATGTTAAATGTTAGCATTCTAATTTCCCAGGTCTGTGCTATGAAGTCCTTAACTTGTTTGATATATTTAGCCTTTTTAAAATACACAATAAGTGTGAGTGTTAAAATGGAAAATGCTTAGCTATGACCCCATAAACGTGTCTCGCATAAAGGCTCTACCATATTATGAGAGAGAATGAAGGGATACTTTTAACCTCTTGAATATAAAAAATTATAGCCTGCTGGCTGCACCGGACACCTTAGAATAGGATGTAATAACAGTTCTTGCTAGAACTTGGATCTGAACAGTATTATCATGCTAAATGAAAGCCATGGAACACAAAGTGTTTTTAAATTTGAACGCTGTTTTATTATTAACAAGAATCTAAGAGGACATGAGGCTGAGAGGGGCATGTGGTAGGAAGCAGATATGAAATGAGGCAGAGGGATGGTGCAGGACTGATGTGATCTAGATGTATTATATACTTATATGAAATTCTCAAAAATGAATAAAATAGGGAAAATAAAAGACTAGGCATCCATGACTTCCAGACGCATATGTAGCAGAGGATGGCCTTGTCTGACATCAGTGGACGGGGATGCTGGAGCAGTGGGGTGGGAGTAGGTGAGTGGGTGGGGGAGCACCCTCATAGAGGCAGGGGGTGGGAGAGGTTGGATGGGATTGGGGGTTGTGGAGGGGTAACTGGGAAGGGGGATATCATTTAAGATGTAAACGAACAGAATGATTATTTTTAAAAAAAAAATTTTTTTAAAAGAATCTTAGTTACGTGTTCCAAAGACTTTCTTACTTGGTATTCTTGTTATGTGTCTCTTACATTGCTGCTTAAACGTTTTTAAGCTGCAGTTTTAAGGCTGTTTGCCCCAGTGTCTATAGCTCAGCTTTCAGAGAATCTTTATCATCTACAAGCTGCCTCACTGACCTCTTAGTCGATTTTAGTTTGGTTTGAAAAACGTGTTCCGTGAGTCTCTCCCTCCACCAGTCTCCACAAGCCTTACCTTGCTGATTGCACTCGACATATGCTGAAAATCAAATGGTTGACAAGGACCTGACCTGCTGCCCTGGCCAGGCTTAAGAGTCCTCAGCAATGAAGGAACAGGCTAGAAGGACAACACTTCCATGGATATCTAGAAAGTCAGTGCAGAGTCAGAGCACCAGCAGGACATGGGTACAGGCATGCACGTGAGCACATATTCTCCTGTAATGTGCATACACACAGTGTAAGCACGATGTTCATACACACCGTGTATGAACGATGACCAGTTTGATAATATGAATTAGAAGGAACTACTCAGGAAGCCATTCATCACTGTGCAGGCTGGCTCTCACCTTTCATGTGTGGGCTCCAAGGATGTCCCAACATGCTTTTGTTCAGGAGACAGTATGACTCAATTAACTCCCTCATCTCTCAAGAGGTCTGTTTGGAACCGCGGGGATTATTTGGGTGTGTGCAGCTTACTAGACACCATCCAAATTATTCTTAGGTTACTTTTATGATATAGTTCTTAAATTGGAACATTGCCTTAGCTTTAACTTTTAGAAGCATATGAGGGCCACTGAATTGGATCATTGGGTAACGATGCTTGCTGTCAAGGTTCACAACCTTCATTACATGCTTGGGACCCACAAAGAGAAAGACAAGAACTGACTTGCGCAAGTTGTCTTCCATGCGTGAATGCCTGCACCCACGCACACACACACACACACACACTAGGTAGATAGGTAGATGACAGATGGATGGACAGATAGACAGACAGACAGATGGATAGACAGACAGATGTTAAAAATAAGGATTATATGAAGCAGGCCTTGGGATGTAGTTCAGCTGGTAGAGCACTTGTCTAATGGGTTTGCTATCCTGTAGTCATAAACCAGGGGTGGAGTCTGCCAGCTCACACTCCCAACACTCGAGAGGTAGAGCTGGAAGGTCAGAAATCCAATATCATGTTCAGTTGTATAGTGAGTTCAAAACCAGCCTGGGTTACACGAGACCTTATCTGAAAACAAATATATAAAGCAAGTGAGAGGGAGGATTGGAAGGGTGATAAGGATGGAGAGAGGGAGGGAGAGAGAGAGACAGAGACAGACAGACAGAGAGAGAGAGAGAGAGAGAGAGAGAGAGAGAGAGAGACCCAGACCCAGACCCTGTGTGTCTATTTTAATATATTCCGATCTTAACGTGCCCTTGTCTCATGATGACATTCTCCCTTTCCACAGGCATTTCCTATTCAAAACAGGGACAGGGACGACGCCACTGTTCAGTACGGCAACCCCGGGATACACAATGGCATCTGGCTCTGTTTATTCTCCGCCTACCCGGCCACTTCCTAGAAACACCCTATCAAGAAGTGCTTTTAAATTCAAGAAGTCTTCAAAGTACTGCAGCTGGAGATGCACCGCGCTGTGTGCTGTAGGGGTCTCGGTGCTCCTGGCCATACTCCTCTCCTATTTTATAGGTAAGAGCAAGCCTTTAAGCCATGTTGCCTGTAAACGGATGCGTTATAACTATTCTGTTCAGAATAAAACTATTCAGTTAGTTTTGTTTGGTCTTGAATATATTATGGAGTATTATTTTGTAAAGGCGGTGTTGAAACTTATTAGAAATCATGAACTTCTTATGTAATCCCAGTAGATACAATAAGTAGGAAAACTGGCTTGGTAAACAATTCATTTCGATAAGTGCAATGTCTATTCGTGGACATTAATGTGCCTGTTCGTCATTGAAACCATCACTCATGAAACACTGATGTCTAGGACATTTCCCACACACCAAATCATTCATGGACCTGCAGGATTCGACACTGTGTAGGCATCTCATCCGGTCTGTGCTCGTTGGTTAGGGACACTCTGCCATCTGTGGTATTAGGTGTCTCTCGGTGAACTCAGCTGTCTGATGGAAGGTTCAACACCAAGAACCATTATCTTCTATTCAGGATCACTCCAGAGAACTGAGCCTCATAAAGTACTGGGTGATTATGTGGCCATTCATATGTGGGTGGGTCGCACCTTTTCTAATGTATTGCTCATGCTTTCCACTTAGTCATAACCTGGACGCTGGGTGGTCCTCCCGTAGTTCTTTATGTTTAACTTTTTCATAATGGGTTTGAGCATCTATACTGCTGGCAATGGCTTTCTTAAATGTCAGAAAGACTCCATGGTATTTTGATCTGCTTCTAGGGAATAAGGAAAAGCCCTCCACGTTGAAATGCTAATGGTCTCCACTAAGATAAATCACAGGCTGTGTGGCATATACACCCAGAGCAAGAGCCAGCAATGCATCTCCAAGTTTACAAAGCAATTTGTGATGCCCCATGAAATTCTATCACGAAAGACGAGTATCCCAGAGATCTGTATAGAATGCTATATGCTCTTGCAGCGGGCCTCCACCGGTCCCGGCAATACACCTCGGATATAAATTATGTACTTGGGAATGTGAAGGATCCATTGTGAGTCTCTGTGGTTAATGGAAATGCAGAACTGTAGAGCATGAAAGAAGTCGGGAGATAATTGAGGCAGGGATGGCAGCCGTGTGGCGTGTTATGGGCCTGTGATTTCGAATTCTTAGACCATGGACGACATCACTCATGATTCAAAGCTCGGTTTCAGTCTGAACATGGAGATGTCCTCATTATCCTCATCAGGGTGCTCAAACAACACTTCCAGCAGTCACTACCCGTCACTCAGACGGAGACAAGATGAAATCTACCCATCCATCATTTTTTTTTAACCCAAGTTTATTTCTTGTCCTAGCAGACCAGATACCACAGCACCACAACGAAGCACCCCAGTGACTCCACACTACGCTGCCGATCCTCTCGGGGTGACGGGCAGTTTTAGTACTCAGAGTTCACTTCTAGTCGCCAGTTAGAAAATACCCCGGCCATTAAGAGAATCCTCTCTAGTTAGCTATATAAATTATTTGTAGCTGTCAGAAGTGTGCCGCAGAAGAATTTGAAATGTGCGAGCCTTATGTGGAACATGATCAATTACCCATATGTGTTTGTAGGGGAGTTTTTTTTTTATTTTTTGAAGACATGGCGCATGTCCCATGGATGCTCTTGAGGGGCTGGGCTTGAGTGTTGGGGTGACTAGTTGGTATCTGTTATGATTGGTGGGTGTCTAGCCTTGTGGTGGCTGGAAAGTCAGCTTGACTTGATTTCATTTTATTTTGGCAGTGTGACTGTCAGGGAAAGCTTGCATTCAGTGTGATATTACATGACTGCTCGAACTCTTATGAAAAGACCCATCAGTACATATAATTATAGGACTTCCGAATAAAAACTTAAAAAAAAAAACCTGCCCCCCCTTTTTTTTTTGCATTGGCAGATTTATTATTCGATCCCCCATTCTACTTTGTATCTTCTGGTACCGTTAATACACACGTGCCCCTTTGCTTTTTATTCACATGGAAACACAAAACATACCTAGCTGAAGCACTCGTTCCTTTCAGCTCAATCCAGCTGTTTACAGCACATGCGTTGGGCTTGCATTAATAAGGTCATGGGAAATAAGGCAATAAATTCCAATGTTCTCTAGCAAAAAATTACTTCAATAGTGAGAACATCTGCTTAGAATTCTCATCAACTTTCCAGTGTCCAAATGACTATCATGCTAACAACGACTGTTTTTAGATCAGTTAAAGCATTTTGTTCCTTCCTCAATTTGTTTGATAAATCTTGTTTTGATTAAAGATGTTGCCTTCACCCTTGAAAAGAGAATAGACATTCTCTCAGGGAAGGTTGTCCTTGGCTAGCTAGTGTGCCTATAAAACTGGGATGGGTGGAGTGTGTGGGTGGGGGGGGGTTGATGTCCACCCGCAGACCAGATCAGTCCCATAGCACACAAGCATCACGAGCAAGATGGTTTCCTGCTCTGATCGGCTTTCACCCATTCATATACATAACGCCATCCTCAGACCTTGGTTTTCCATCTCTCAAGATCATTATTTATAGGAAGTAAAACTTTAAGATATGAGGTTTTTTGTTTTGTTTTATAAAGTTGAAGAAATAATTCCAAAATATTTAAGAATGTTTTTTGTACCTTCCAGTATGACAGTGAAAAGTTTGGGGGATGTGTCTATCTATACCCTGCCTCTTTCCTGAGGTGAAGCCCCGGGAGGGCCAAGGTAGATAACTTCTGAAGACAAGGGAAGGAGAGGAGGCGGGGGAAGACACAGCCTTTGGTGTTTGTTTTTACTTGTTTCTTTGAAAAATTCAAAGAGCGCAGAAAGACCTGCGTAGAAGGTGAAAGCTAATTGCAGTCTTAGACACCACTCTCAGCGGCTAGACAGCTAAAGGTGCTTGCTGCTGAGTCCCGAGGTCTGTTTGATCGTGGAGCACAGGGTGGAAGGAGAGACCTAGGTCGCTCAAGTTGTCCCTTGCAGCTATTTTTCCGTTCAAGTGCAGCTTGAGCTTCGAGCCCTGCGTTTATTTCAGCCAGTCTTTCCTTGTTCAGTCACTAGATACTGTCAATGCAATTTTATTTTATTATTTTTAATTAACCAGTCCCCAAAACTCGCTCTCTGTTCCATGCATGTGACAATGGATTTGTGTGTCCGTGTCTGCACATTTGATCAAACTTCTTCCCCAGAAGAAATTCTTTGAGGAAAAGTTGCTGTAGGAAGAGAAGTGCTCTTTGAACTTTGTAAGTCATATTAATGTCACTGTCCATGTGACATCTAATAGCACCTATGTCCCATCGTCTTTGCATTTTATCATTATATTAATCATTGCCAGTCTCTTACATTAAACATTTTTGTTCTGATGGATTATATAGGCCATTTGAATTTCTTATTTCAGAAGCATCCCTATTTTATTCCATTTTCCCATTGGATGTTTTCCTCTGCATTGTTTTCCGTGTATGTATTTTTTTATTTCATGGGGGCGTGGCACCCACATACCACAGCATGTCGGTGGAGGTCAGTTCTGACTGTATGTTTCAGGGACCAAACTGAGATTGTCAGGGTTAGCAGCAAGCACCTCCACCACTAAGTCACCACATTGACTCTCCAGTCTGTGTGTGTGCATATGCATGTGTGTGTGCATATGCATGTGTGTGTATATGCATGTGTGTGTATATGCATGTGTGTGTGTATATGCATGTGTGTGTGCATGCATGCATGTGTGTGTATGCATACACACGTCTGTGTGTGTGTGTGTGTGTATGGTTGTATGTGTGTGGTTGTGTATATATGCTTGTGGCGTGCATGCATGCATGCAGTTTTTTGTGTGTGTGGTTGTGTGTGTGCGTATGGTTATGTTTGTGTGTGTGTGTGTGTATATGGTTGTGTGTGTGTGGTTGTGTATATATGCTTGTGGCGTGCATGCATGCATGCAGTTTTGTGTGTGTGTGGTTGTGTGTGTGCGTATGGTTATGTTTGTGTGTGTGTGTGTATATGGTTGTGTGTGTGTGGTTGTGTATATATGCTTGTGGCGTGCATGCATGCATGCAGTTTTGTGTGTGTGTGGTTGTGTGTGTGCGTATGGTTATGGTTATGTTTGTGTGTGTGTGTGTATATGGTTGTGTGTGTGTGTGGTTGTGTATATATGCTTGTGGCATGCATGCATGCAGTTGTGTGTGTGTGTAGTTGTGTGTGTGGTTGTGTGTGTGCATATGTGTGTGTGCTCGTGGCATGCATGCATGCAGTTGTGTGTGTGTGTGCATGTGTGTGTACTCCTGGCATGCATGCATGCATGTAGTTGTGTGTGTGTGTGGTTGTGTGTGTGTGTATGGTTGTGTGTGTGCATGTGTGGTTGTGTGTATGTTCGTGGCGTGCGTGCATGCATGCAGTTGTGTGTGTGTGGTTGTATGTGTGTGTGTGTGTTCGTGGCATGCATACATGCAGTTGTGTGTGTGTGTGTGTGTGTGTGTGTGTGTGTGTGTGTGTGCGCACGCGGTGTTTAAAGGGTGGTTAGGGACAGTCCTAATTGGTGTCATCCTGGGTCTGTAGAATAGGCCAGCCTCAATCTCATATCAATCGCTGTGTTTCAACCTCCTGAATATTGAGGTTACAGGCATGGTCCACCACACCTGGCTTTTCTGTTTTGTTTTGTGTTTTAACCTGAAGCAGTATTCATTAAAGATATGAATATTTTGCCTTCTGTGTTAAATATTTTATATTATTAATTTGATCAAACTTATTTTTGCCACACATCATACAGAATTGTTAAACAGATATATCAGTGTTCCTTACAACTTATAGCTTCCACACCATACCTTTAAAATCTAAGTGGCGTTTTAAAAATACTCTTACATTTATTCAGGAATATCATTAATTCTGGTTGGTGTTACACATAGATCCAAGTGCTCTATCAGAGAAACCTGTCAGAGCTCTAATGGTGAGCTACAGACCAGTTCCTCTGTAACCATTCTAAATCAGTATTTTCCTGTATCCTCTGGTAGATATTAAGGGTGCAAGTTGACTCTTTGTTCTTCTAGAATCAAGAATCTCAGAATCAAGGTCTCAGGCTATGCGTAAAAAGCATTCTTTAATATTACATGCTTTCCTAATACTTGATGAAGAAAATAGCCAAAAAGCAAAACAGGAAAATACTTAGTTTTAGCTAAAATACCGAACCAAAAGCTTTATGTAGCCAGTCCTTTTTTTATTGCTCAGTGGGGAAGGTATGTATGTGTATATACATGATCACATGTGACATGTGTGTATATGTACATGTGGAGTCCAGATGTTGTCATCTTTACTTTCGAGACTGGGTCTCTCCCTGAGCCTGGGGCTGGTTCACAGTGTGAACTGACTGACCACAAAGCTCCAGGAATCCGCCTGTCTCTATCTCCCCAGCGCTGGGATTACAGCCACGTGCCACCACACCACACCCAGCTTTTCACATTTGTGGTGGTGACTTGGACTCAATTCCTCACATTTACATAGCAAGCACTTTATTGACTGAGCCATCTACCCAAGCCCCTGATCTAGCATGTTTCCTTGAAATGGAGCTTGAGAGATGACAGAGGGATTGGGGGTTGCCTGATGCTAATGACAGGTCGGTGAAGAGAGGTATATGAAGAAGACCTATCACATATCAACAGCAGTGCCTAGAAACTACACACCAGACATTGCTTGAGATTCTATGTCCACACTTAGATTTCACAACCCAATAGACTATCTCCAGTTAACTAAAGTAAATCCATTCCTTTAAAAGAACCCTGTCTAAAGTCACACAGCTAAGACATGAAGGCGATGAGTTCAGAAATAATCTAGTACCCCATTTTATTTTAACTGTATTTTATGAGGTTTCTAAAGAACCAGAAACAGGGAAGAGATTTAAGAAACTTAAACACCGGAGTGGAAAATCATCTAATCTGTGTTTATAAGGTTGCTTTCGGGGCATTCCAGATGAGGTGACATGATGAATGGGGGCCAGACCTGTGCTTTTTCACACTTGAATGAGCCCCAGTGCCACTTGGGACTCTCCTTAAAATGTGCATGCTGAGTCAGCAGATCCGCAGTGAGCACCGAGATTGTGAATTTCCAACAGGCCCCAAGATGCTGTTGCTGGGGCCCCGTAGAACATATTTGGGCACCAAGGGTCTCCACAGGGCTGTCAAATGCTCCGTTTGATGATAGAAATGCCCTGTTGGCACCCTGTCCAATTCATTAACCGCCAGTCACATCTGGATGTTGAGCGCTTCAAGTGTGGCTCGTTAATTTAATGAAGTGAAGTTTTCCTTTTCCTCCTAATTAATTTAAACTTGATCAGCCACAGGTGGCCAGTAGCCACCTTTGGAGACGCCAGGACTAGGACACGGGTAGAAAACCAGGCTTTGGTGAGATCATGAGGCCGGCTGTAGAGGAGGCATGAATCGAGGTCCCTCAGCTGGCGTACAAATACAGTCCATGTGTTGTCATTGTGCCATCCCCATTAAGGGATTGGGAGTGTCTTCTCAGTAGTCATCTGATGATTTTCTTTCTACTCCTGAGCCCCCAATTAAAATCCTCTCTGACCTTTAAGGTGATAGGCCCTTACGGAATGGAAATCCCCCTGATTCCTAAGACAGTGTTAATTCTGAGGATGATACTGACTGTGGAACTATTTAAAAAAAAATGCCTGACCTACTTTGATATCCCCTAATATATTCATTCTCCTTTTTTTCTTTTCACTCCGAAATTGGAATTTTAAAGTTGAGCAGTAGCCAGCAGAGTGAATGGGTGCAGGAGATGATCTGTTCCCCTCGATCACCGCCGTTTGCATTCAGTTAGACAGTGGAGTCTTGGTACTCACAGTTCCTTTGCAGAGGCCTGGTTTCCTTTGGAGAAGGGTAACCTAAAGATCCAGACACAGCATCTTGATATGTGAACATGCCATGCGTAGCGTCATGAAATACAAATCAGAGTCAAGGTTGGACTTAACACCATGCGAAGCTGCAACGAGCGGTTCACACAAGCTGTGTAAGAAGCTGCGTTATCAGCGTTGGGCTTTGAGTTCCCTGAACCACTAGGCAGAGTCGTTTGCATTTTCCCCTCATAGGGAGCCTCGAAGGTGTTTGTTTCCACAGTGTGTTGGTTTCTGTTTTCATCGCTGGGACAGAGTGCCTGATAAAAGGAACTTGAGAGTAAAGGTTTATTTTGGCTCACGGTTCCAAGGTGCAGCTCGTCACGGCAGAGAAGTCCTAGCTGCTGGTGACTGTTCATGATGCATTCACAGACCAGAGGCAGAGAGACAGGCAGGTCCACGCTTAGCTGGCTTTGTCATACCACGTACTTCGGGACCCTGGAACATGGTATCAGATTTAGGGTGTCTTCCAACCTCAACCTAATCTATAACGGTCATGCGGATGCTCAGGGCTCTGTCTCCAAGGCGATATTAGATACTATTAAGTTGATAGTATTAATCATCACATGTAAGTTCTTTTAGGTTAAGGAACATTGAGAAAACAGAAATCCTATTAAAATGTACTGTGGTAGCACAGTTTCTTAGCTTCTTGTCCTTTTGACTAGGTTTTTTTTTTCCCCTAACCAATAATTCAGTTGACAGCAGATATTTGTTCTCCCATCTATAATATGCAATTCAGTGATGGTAACATTCACCAAGCTTTGTAACTGTCACCCCAGCCAATTTCAGAACACTTCTATCACTCCCTAAAAAGGAATTCTGTGTCCTTTAACACTTGCTTTCTGTTTCTTTGTAACAACTTGGTGACGTTTTTTGTTTTTCCTGTAGCATAAAAAAATTGCTGAATTTTTTTTTGAGGTTTATAAATTTATGTCCTGAAGACTATGGATAATTCAGCACTCTTTTTCTTTTGATTGCCTTCCTGACACGTGCTGTTAACCAAAGAACCACACGAATTTCCAATTCTCCTTTTCATTTTAAAAATATATATGTTGTTATTTATTTCCATTGAACAGCTGCTCCCAAGTGAAGTGAGTCCAAAAATAGATGTTGTCATGTGTCTGCTAAAAGGGCTGTTTAACAACAGGAGCATTCCCTGAACCTAGTGAAAAGCAACCCACAGAGCCCGGGTTCAATGCAGTTAGGATTCCTTAGCCGGTATCTGTGCCACTTTTGAGCATATTTGCATTTTTTGAACATCTTTACCTCTCTGTGTACCTTGAAATTGATTACAGTCCTAGATGTATATATACACACATATGCAACTCAGGTCAGAAAGAAATACATGCCAACCCTTTCTGCATCATGGAAAAACAACCAGTTAAATATATGTGGTAAAATAAAGGTGACATTCTTTTTTTCTTTTTAGACATGTCCTTGTAACAAAAGCGCTGTTTCAGTGGGTTGTAGAACACACCCATGCTGTGAATTACAACCCAGTTTTCCCCAGAGCCTCTTAACCCTTTGACACATTGTTGTGATTTCATTGTGCCATAGGAAAGCTGTTTTGACTGAATTTTAGAGGACGGATATTGTAAAGCTGAAGTTTTGGAATCAATATTTTTTTTAATTAGATATTTGCTTTGTTTACATTTCAAATATTAACCCCTTTCCAGGTTACCCCACTGAAAATCCCCTATACCATTCCCTCTCCCCCTGCTCATCCCCCCAAATTTCCTGACTTGCATTCCCCTATTCTGGGGAATGGTATCGAGCCTTCACAAGACCAATGGCCTCTCCTCTCACTGATGTGTGAAATGGTCAGACACATTTAAGCCTGATTCTGTGGTGGATGGAGCGCAGGGTCAAATAGCTTACCTGAGGGGAAGGAGGAAAATCATCTTTTAATTAAATGAACACTCTGTGTCTTTGTTTGTTTGTTTTTCCTTAATAACATCAGTTCTTTGAGTTTCTGCATTCCTTCGACACTCTAAAGTTTGTCCATATCATTTGGGGTTTCATCCTGGCTTTCAGTAGGAAATCTTCTTGGTGAATTTTCACAAAGCATTTCCCACGTCTAACACAAAGACATAGAAAAGAACTGGAGGTCACTTAAAACCCAGTACAGTTTATGCCCAGCTGAGTAATACCAAACCAGTGATTCCTGCTTGACCTCACTGAGAAAAGCCTACGATACCTACAGCTGAGTTGTGACAGTGTAGGTTTTTGTTGCCTTTTATTAGCATATTTGGTTTTGAGTTCATCCTGTTTTTTATTATTTCCACAAAAAGAAAGCACTTCCCAGATCGGGAAGGTACACCTTATGCACCCCCTTTCCCCTGAGAATAGTTTATGTTGCTCCTAGCTTGGTATGAAGCCAGCTAAAATAAATAATATCAAAAATACTGTATTTAAGCAAACTGGTTTTTTATTTGAATACAGGGATCTCTTGACCTGGAAAATAGTCTAGATCCCTAACAATTAGAAATAACTTTAAATTCAATTAATCTTTAGCTTGTGCTAGTGATAAACAGCTTGTCTGTGATGCCCAGTGATGGTGTCCGTCTTAGGTTATCAGGGTGTGTGTGTGTGTGTGTGTGTGTCTGTGTCTGTCTGTGTGTCTGTGTCTGTGTGCGTGTCTGTGTGTGTACTGTAGCCATATCTGCAAACCATGGCAGCTGAGCCGTACAATAAAGTAGTTGCCCAGTTGCCCACGCCATTGACACAATGCATAATATTCTGTTGGTGTTGCTACGTCACTGGCTTTCGTGTGAGTGATATTGAGAGCAGAGTGTTCAGGGAGCAATGCCCACAGAGCGGAGAAAGGACTGCCAGCATTCAGAAGGGTAGATGACAGGCTGTGTAGACTGCTTGACTCCTCAATAACTTTACTATGACGTCTTCACAATCCACGGACTCCAAGGTCAATGGTTCCACCTTAAAATCGAGCAGATGAAATAATGCCAGAACATTCCTCTGTTACATGTCTGTAGCTTCCGTGTCACCTGTGAATGTCTATAGGCTGCTCACCCTGCCCTTCTCTGTTGACGATAAGGCATCAAAAGCTTCTGTTCTGGTGCCTTTAGTGGTGTCGCCATCTGCATAGGAGGCACGCATTCATCTACACAGCTAGTGACCATTCGTGCATTCAGCAGGTTTGTTGATTGTGTTACTGCTGTGGAAGACACACTGTCAACAGATTCAACAGTGATAAGATTTAGACAATCTTATCTAGCCACTAGTCGATGCCCTCTTACAGGTTGTAATATTTTGTAGGAAGGAGACACCTAACAGTTCATTACAGTCACCATCACTATTGAAACATAAGAGGAGAAGCCGGGTGTGTGTGTGGCGGGGGGGGGGGAGGGAGGGTGACTCTGTGGTAGAACTCTGGTACATGCTGGGCAAGAGAGGAAGGGAAACAGAGGTGGGAGAAGAAAGAAGAAATATGTGAGGTAAGGAGAGAGGGAGAATGGGAGGAGTAGGAAAGCAAGGAGGGATTATGGGAGATGAGCAGAGCATATAGAAGTCATAGCATATTGAATTTGAGCATTAGAGAGATTTCTGCTAAGACCTGCATTTTGACTTAGGGACAGACCTGTCAGTTTACAACAAAACTTAAATGTAACTCAGAAAGTCAGTTGTCAAAGACAAAAAAATCTGCACGCAACTTAGAGGAAAGTTTGGAGAGATGCATTTTTATTCTTTGTTGGTTTAACTAGAACTTTTGTCACAGTTAACATCTATAAGTGGAAAGAGATGTTACTTTGGAAATTTTGGGTAGCTGAGCTAAAATTGCCACAACAATTTATAGTCTTTTTTGTTTCTTTCTATAACATACATACTTTAAAATTGTTATTTATAAAGCATATAAGGCATGTTCAGAGAATAGTTTTTAAAACTGTTAAAAGCAATCCTGCGTCTTCTTAAAACATTGGTTGAGTACTCTATTATTATAAAGAAATTCTCAGTGTGTGTCTGTGTGTGTGTGTGTGTGTGTGTGTATGTGTTGTGGAATGTGCATGCATGATGTGATATGTGTGTTGTATGGTATACATGTATGGTGTGGTATGTAGGTTGTGTGTGTGTTGTATATGTACGGTGTGATGTGTGTGTGTATGTGTTTTTGTGGTGTTTGTGGTGTGGTGGTGGTATGTGTTTGAGGGTTGTTATATTTCAGAGGCTATGCGTAGTAAACGTGGTGTTTTCTATTTGATCACAGAAGAGTCAGCAGGTCGAATTCCTGCTACTGGGACAGTACTGAAACTGGAAGGAGCATCACTTTGTGTTCCCCCCGTTGGGCATCTCCCTCTGTTGTTCTCAAGCAGGATCTCAGTATACCGTTCACTCTGACCTTTTACTCCTCTAACTCTCAAATGCTGGGATGTAGAGCACTCCCTACACATCCAGCCCCCACTGTACATTTCAAGCACACATCATCCGATAAATCAAAGAACAATTGTATTTTCTAGCTAGACCTCCCTCTACACAATACTGAAAGACTATTTAGTAATTTAAACGTGCTCTGCACTCTGGCCCTTCCTTTCCCAGTTACATCTCACACTGCTAATGTATCCGTGTGTGGCTTTCTTTGCTGCATCCGGCCTGACTTAGACTGACTGGCAGTTCACCTCATATTCTCCTCTTAGTATCGATGCTTCAGTCAGTTTAATTCCATTAAATATAACCGGATATTGTTGATATATCCCTTAGACATTAATTCCATTAGACACAGGCAGTGTTGAATATCTCTCTTTTAGACATGGAATTGAAAAATCTGATTAAGACGTCATTAGTACAATGATGTCACAGTCTTATGTAAGAAAATACGTCAAATGTGCATTTCACATTGTAAGTTTTTCAAATCTCTGCACTGTCATTTGCTGGCTGTGTTATTCTGTGCAAGGTATGTCTGTAAACTTGAGCCCCTCAGGAATATGGACAACCTTAGTAAATGGAACAAAGACTTATATGATCTGAATAAAAACTAGATTATGGTAAACAGCAAATTTGATAATAATGATGTAATACTGCTTTGGGGAAATATTAAACAAAAATAATCAATGTGTTCTACAAAACTGCAAGTGTTTGCTTAGCTTTAGCATGACAGCATCACTCTCCCTCCTCCGTGGTCCTACCTAGGCTAGCCGGGAACCCAGAGTGCTTTCAAACCCTCAGCAGCATTCCTCCTTTAACAGCACGCCCTCACCAGTGCTGCTCATAACAAGCCAGCGAGCCAAAAATTAACGTCCACACTTATTCCAGAATAGAAGTGTTAGATGCAGAAAATGAGTTCCCTGGTCATTCTTAGAGCCAGTGGGTATTTTGTAGAAGAACCGTATCTGGATCATCTCAGTTTGAATCTACACCGTAAGCTTTCTCCTGCTCAGATCTAAGAACTTGAAGGCTGTCCATAGACAGGATAATGAACACTGAAGGACAAAGGGGGTCCCTCCCAGTTTGAATTCTCATTCTGTGCTATCTTGTGAGGAAGGCCTCGGTGGACGTTGGGGGTTCTCTGATGGCTGCCTGACACTTCTTTCTTTTGTGGAAGTTAATCTTGTGGGCATGCATGTCTGCTGGGCTTTGCTGATGTTTTCTCTCATTCATTCCCTTCATCCTTACTGTTGCTTTCTGTTTACGTTAAGAGTTGTGCTTAGCGTCATGCAATCAAATTCCCTCTTAAAGTCAGTGCAGCCAAACTTTTGCAGGTCATTTCAAAGGAGAAACAATGATACGTACCAATGTGAAATAGCCACTGTTAAAATAAAATCGCACTGGAAAAAGCTTAAATCATATCATAGAGGAGATAGGTACTCTTTTTTTTTTTTAAATGTCTGGGAATCACTCCAGGAAACAGATAAGTTAACAGGTCTTTGCTTTCAGGTACTTCATTCTGGATCAATGGTTCTCAACCTGTGGGTCTCGACCCCTTTGTGGTCTGATTACAAGTGGTCACTGAGATGATCTGCATATCAGATATTTACATTACAGTTTATAACTGTAGCCAAATTATAGTTACGAAGTAGCAAAGAAAATCATTTTATGCTTGGTGGTCACCACCACATGAGGGACTTCAGCTTGGGAACCACTGCTCCCGATCTTTAAATCTTGTCATTAACTACAGTTCTAGTTGTCACAAGCTTAATGCGCAGAGGGACTGAGCCTCTGTGAGTTGCCTTGCGTTTGTAAATAGAAGCCGACCGTATTATTTCAGCCATCCCAAATAATCATAACTTACATCTTTATTTTCTATTTCCAGAGCCAGAGGTATTTTTAGGTGCTTTTAGCTTCTTCAGAGAAGTTCTCTCTCGTCTCGGAGAGGAGTCTCACATAGAGAAGAGATGCACGCTTAAAGTGGGAAAGTGGGCCATTTATTTTTAGACGAGGAGAGTGAGACCACCAAATGCAGAAGCAAGCTGCCCCTGGAAACAAATCTCCTGGAACCAGACGCCACAGCTCCTTCTGTGTTTTGTTTTGAAACCCATCCACTGACGCTCTCCAAGTAACCATTGATAATAGTTAAAAGTATGTTAATAATTAGGCGTGTTTCCCTGGGTGAATGATCCCAGGTGAGCCTAGGGTCACTGGCTGCCCAAGACATTCTGTCACTCCTTAGTAAGGGCTGAGGTGACTGTCAAGGGAGAAGAGGTGAATGTCTGTCACAGCTGCCCCTGCCTGCTAGGTGCTGCTGTCATGGTAGACTCCTCCCAGACAGTGGGACCTGATGGGGAAAAGCTCAAAGCTTTTGTTGCATGAATGAGCTGCCTGTGCCTGGACCCCAGAATGGTCACTGAAGTTGTTTCCAGTTTCCATTTGGAAAGTCCCTGCATGCACATATGTGCCCAAAGGCACACATACGCTCACACAAATCATTCTCCAGGAAAGGAGCACCTTGTACTGGAATGGCACTGTTACAGAGGGGCTGCTTTGGTGATTTAATCATAATTTAATATACCAACATTCCTCTAAGAATCTTCATATTCCACTAGCTTGATCTTTTAATGATGATTAAGCATCTTAACATTTCAATGATTTATTTGGGGGCGAGGCGTGGTTCCTACTATGTTCTATGACTTTTATTTTTGTGTGTCTATGTATGTGTATTGAGGACTTAGCTCCACCCCTGAGCTACACCTTCCCCATTCTACCGCCTTTATAAAAGTTCAGATGAAGCCAAGGTAACAGCACACGCTTAGGTCATTAGCACACGTAAACATTTGATGTGCAGTTCTGAACGTTGTTGTGAAGAAGGCAGTCCTGATGAAGAAGGATACAGTAGGGCTACAAGACTCTGAGTGATGAGCAGATGAGGCATCGTGGCCAGCTGCTAATAACTGTCGCTAACGAGTCCTCTGCCGCCTTCTCTGAGAGAGGCAAACGCAGCATTTTGGCAGGCAGGGAATACTACACAAACCACACAAATGATTTCATTCCGTATTTTGAGTGCCCTTGAAATAGCCATATTGTTTAACATTGACAATTGTTCCTCCATGGTCCTCTGGTATGGTAATGGCATGTTCCCTTTGGGCAGGTTGATTGCATTAGTAAGTCGTTCTTTCTGGTAAGCAAGAGAAGGAAGGCCTCTTTCAGTCAGTTAGCCCCCTCCCCCAACTAGAAAAACCTAGAAACATTAGGAAGAAGAGTCTGCCTCAGAAAGCCTAACATCCTTCTCTCTGTGACCAAAACAGAAGCTTGATTTTCCTCAGCTTCTACCTTGGCTGTCAGTGGGTAGTGGGAAGGACCATTTCCTAGGTGATGTTTATAGGAGTTTTATACTACATCTATGGAATGAGAAAAGAAAAAAACAAAACTACTTTCAGTAGGAGAATTTTAAAATCTCATCATACTTAAAATAATATAAATCAAATGTGGCAGAAACAAACATACGAGTTAAATTTATTTATGTCTCATCAAGACACGTTGATGGCCATTTATTTGTGACTCATGACCAAAAAAATAAGAGGGAAAAGAAAAATACCGCAGAACTATAAAATATTGGCAGCTGTTCCTTTACCTTTCCTTTCTTCCTCTTCCTTCCTACATCCTGCTCATTCATAAAGCCTGTGGTTTTATAATGTTACCTTAAATTCTCAGGGGAACTTGCCACATCAAACATTGGTTAAACCCTCACGTAGCTGATAAAGAGAATAATCTCTTTTGTCACGATGACAACTGGAAACCTATGGATGTGGACTCCTGTGAGAAATGCTGATTTCAGAAGAACCGTATTTGGGTCAACAAGGTATAGGGCTGCTGAACTAATATTAGCCTTAAAAATTAATAACAAATAGAAATGGATTCAAATGCCAAATTATTGCCTAGCACATTCTGTCAACATGCATATAAACACAGCAGGAAATCCAAACAAAAGCTAATTTATGGAAAACGATGTCCTCCTAATGATGGCATGGACCATGGGGGTCCACATTATAAACTACAATCTTTACATGACTGGGTTCATTTTACATAGAAACCTGGGTGGCTTTCTGAAAGTATGTATCAAGTATAATCATTGCCCTATATGTAAGAGTATTTTTCTTACATTTTTCCCTGTAGAACCTAGTCATTCCCATGTACAACATGTATAGTTAGATATTCATGAAATTAAAAGGAAAAAAATGAAAACAAGATACACCAGGTGAAAGTCTTATCATCCTTTGAATTTTGCAGGGTAGTTTTTTTGAAATAAAAATAGAGGAGCAAAGGTGTGCCCTAATATGTTGATATTTGATTGGTACCCAGATGTGGGAATGTTTTTTTTTTAATTTCCTCAAAGATTCCTAAATATATGACACATCATAGAAGGTAAATCTAAAAGTGTTCTTAGAAACTATCTCAGCCAGACGTTGTAGATTTTTGTCTAAATAAGATGTAGACCTCAGAGAAGCAGAGGAACCAGCTAGGATGTATCAGATAGAACCAGATGGAACCGGATTGGAGGCTAAGACTCGGGTGCCTTTTCACATAAACAAAAGGCCCCGGGAGATACCTTGGACGATCTGTATTGCAACAATCCCTTTAAGTATTAAAGATCAGCTCTGGAGTTTATTTTCCCCACAGCTTCTGTTAAGGGGTCTATAATGAGTCGCCCTCCCACAGATTATTTGAGGGAAGACATTTTGTGATGGATGAGGAGAGGAGGGGACAAGAAAGGAAAACTTGACCTTTGCTCGTTTGGGTGAGCATTCAAGATTTGGGAGACTGGAGAAGATCGAATCGCAGATATTCATTCAGCATGACAGTTTTGAAGTCAGTTTTTCTCGCCAGCCCTCAGTTCTTGTGTTATCTGGTGCCTCCTGTCTTTGCAAGATGGCTCCCTTGCTCCTGCAATATTAAACAGCGTTTAGGCCATAATGGCAGGCCTGCTAAGAGCCTTGCTTGGTGTTGCCAGGACCTCAGAGTGTACTCCTCAGGCTTCAGGTTGCTGATGGCAAGGGGCGCCCGCCTCTGGGCTCCCCTCACAACATCCCGTCATTTGCTCCAAGGTTCTGGCAGGCTGCTGGACTCTGTCACCAGCTGTCACCAGCCGTTCTTCGCAGCCACCCTTGGCAGAATCCGAGGACGCAGACAGCCAGTTGAAATAATAGTAGCTGTGGTAACAACTTCAGTGGCATGATCCCCAGAGACAAGATCAAATTTGGCACCTTTCCTCTCAACGGGAATCTAAAAATGGCACTGAATTTGCTACTTGGTGGTATATAATTTTACTTAATTACACATTTTGGGTTTCAAGTGTTCCACAAGCTTGTTGCTAAGTGTCGAATGAACTTACACTGGCGAAAACACCGGCATTTCCCCCCCTTTATAAGGAGGAGTTAGCAATGAAGCCTTAGGTTTCTTAATTTCTATCCAGCTTGAAAAAATTGAGAGAATGCATGCTGTAATTTCTCTCACTGGAATAGTCTTCAGATCTAAAAGAGAAATCCCTTCATAAAATGTTACTGATGCATCTTCACTAACACACTGTCTCAAAATTATTTCAATTCACAAAATAATTCCCACCCCACCCCCTTTAACTTGTACTAGAAAAACCTACCGCAGGGAAAAAAACCTAAGAGATTAGAGAATGTTTTTCAACTACGTATGAAATATTTTCATATTCGCCATCATAAAAATTGGTTACAGTCCAAGGATACAATAGCCAGCCTAAAAAGAGACATTCTAGGGCTGGCGAAATGGTTCAGCAGGTAAAGGTACTTGCTGCTCCAGCCTGGAAACTTCTGTTGTGAATTCCTGGAACTCATGTGAAGATGGAAAAAGAGAACCAACTTTACAAAGTTGTCCTCCGATCGATCTCCACACATATGCCGTGGTGGATGTGTGTATGTACATATGCACACAATAATAATCATAATAGCAATAATAAATCAATTTTGTAAAGATACAGTTTGGAGTAGGCTACTTGGCTGTGGCATAGGTTTTGGTGGTCATGTTGACTTAAACACCATATAAGCCACTCAGAGAATTGATATTATCATAACTTTTTGTCACTCCTTTGAACATTAATTACAGTTTTGTGATGGAAGAATGGCAGATGTTACAACTTAGCTTAAAATTGTATTGCAAGGGAATCATCTAAGTCAGTGGTTCTCAGCTTTCCAAATGCTACAGCCCTTTGATATAGATCCTTATTTTATGGTAATCCCAACCATAAAACTCTTTTTGTTGCTAGTTCGTAACTGTAATTTTGCTACGGTTATGAATCGTAATGTAAACGTGTATATTTTCTGATGGTCTTAGGTGATCCCTATGAAAGAGTTGTTGGACGCCCCCCAAAAGGAGTATTGACCCATAGGTTGGGAACCACTGATCTGAAAAAAGAAATCCATGGTCTCCTACCTGGAGAAAGGGGGTACAGTAGGTGCTCCTTCTGACTGTTACCAGGTCAACTCAGAGTATCCTCAGTCACTCTATACCTTATTTTTTGGTCATTCTAAGGGACCTGTGCTTCTGAAGTGGAGTAGTTCCCCGAGAACTCAGGATCACACACAGAACATGGCGCTCACTGATTCTACCAGGCTGGCTGGTAGACCAGCAAACACTTGGGGACCCTTTGTCTCCACATCACAGCACTGAGGTTGCAGGTGCAGGCCCCCCACCCCCAGATTGTTTTCTACCGGGATCCAGACTCAGGTCATCAGGCTCGTGTGACAAGCATTTTAACAGCTGAGCCATCTCCCAGCCCAGGGTTTGCGTAAAACCCTGATGACAAGTAAAGTCAATGTTTATTAAGAATGGCCACAACTCTGTGGCCTTTGTGGCCATCTTTATTTGATTTTACAGTAAATGTATAAAATAGTCGTACTTTCTGTTCCGTGGGCAAGAAAACTGAGAAATTCAGACATGGTAACTCGGAACCCAGCTAATTAACAGAGCCGTGACTCAACCTTGGCTTGTGTGGCCCTACTGCCACATCTGAACTGATATGGTCGAGAAGAAGGGAAACCCAGGAGGCCAAATAATGATGAAGTTTTCTAGGGATGCCAGATGTTTAAGTAGATTTTTTTTTTTTATTATCAATGCCAATCCCAAAGTCATCTGCCACATGAAATTACAAGTTAAAGGTATAAACACAATGAAGATGAAAGAGATCAAGGCCAGGCCTGGTGCCTGTTCACTCTTTTGGGGTACATGAGAGGAACAGTTGAATAAGTCAAGAGGGAGCAAATGACCTCCAAATTCCACAGTTCCAAACAACATACATCTATCTCAAGTCTCTGCCTATTGTAAAGTCTGGTCTCAGTGAGGCGGTGTGGCCCTACCTCAGGCCCTTCGAGATTACAGTCAGACTGTAGGCTGCGGTTGACGTGGCATTGGAAAGCATAACTTGGTACTAGAGGAGTATGCCTCCAGCTCGCTCACAGGCCTTGTGAGACTCCTATCTCACCACCCACGTGGGCTCTTCTCCACGGGACTGCCTGAGACGGCATGCGACAGCTGCTCTTCCCTATGGCGAGTGGTGCAAGAGAGAGATCCGGACAGCGAAAATAGAAGCTAAAGTCTCTGAGAGCCTCAGATGAGAAAAGACATTCCACGCTGTCTGCCTTATGCAAGTTACTAAATCAAGCCTGCATTCAAAGGGGGGGGGGACATGCATAAGGGCTTGCATGAATACCAAGAGACAGGGGTTATTTCCAACCACCTCAGAAGTATCCCACTACGGTTGACTCACACGCTGGCTTACTTTTGCCTAAGTACATGTGCAGCGTACATTCCAGGACCCATGCAAATAGCACTATTCAGTATTTGCCTATGATCCCTGCAAGGATAGGCAGCAAATTACATAGGTGACACTTGAAGCCTAGTCTGGGAAGTAATACGCGTTGATTATGGCCACATTTTATGGTTGAAAACAGTTACAAGGCTTTAGGGGACCAGAGAAGAGAGCATCTACTGTACAGTAGCCTATCGGAACACTCACACAGGAATTGTTGAGGACACCTGAGAAGCAACAAAGTGCCAGAAAATAAAAGCAGGTGAACTACCAGACCAGGCTAAGACTGTGAGTCTGGGTAGCTGATGTTTATAGATACCACTGATGTGTAGAGAAGGTGAGTCTTGAGAGGCTACTTTTGATGAGGCAATCCGAGAGATCTCATAACCACTGAAAGGGGCTAAGGAGATGACTTACAGTACAACCATGAGGACCAGAGTTCAGATCCCAAGAATCCACCTAAAAACTGGACACTGTGTGAACCCTCACACCTTGGAGACAAAGAGCTGCGCCTCAGGGCAACCTGGCTGGCTCGACAGACTTGCTGATCAGCACTCTTTGGGTTCAACTGAGAACCCCTGCCTCAGGGCAAAACGTGGAGAGGGATCGAAGAAGACCCGGATGACAATTTCGAACCTCCGTGTGCACCCAAACATGCGAGCAAGCATACACGCACGAGCACACAAATATAGAATCGAAAATAAGTAAACAAATACGCCATGCCCTAACGTTGCCAGAGTCACCAGTTAATTGGACCAGTGTGGACTTGCTAATTTGTGTTTGCATTGTTATGGGATCCGTCTCCCACACTGCTTCAAAATGCAAGGCTGACGCTTCATCCCCATTAAGTAGTGCCCCGTTTCTATATCCATCATAAGCCCCTGTTAGCCATCTTTCTACTGTACTTTGCTATGAATTTGAAGTTTTCAGGTGGGGTGTGAGTGGAGCCATATTCGCCTTTTTGCAATTAGTCTATTCCTGACATAGGTCTTCACTATAACTATACTATAACTATACAGCGGGATTCTGTCCATGTGATATGTTTCTTTTTTATTAATCATTTTATTCGTTTACATTTCAAATGATATTCCCCCTTCCTGGTTACCCCTCCACAACTCTCCCATCCCATCCACCCTCACCTTTGCCTCTATGAGGGTGCTCCTCCACCCACCCACCCACTCCTACCTCACTGCTCTAGCATCCCCCTATGCTGGGGCATCGAGCCTCCACAGGACCAAACACCTCCCCTCCATTGATGCCTGACAAGGCCATCCTCTGCTACATAAGCAGCTAGAGCCTTGTGTACTCTTTGGTTGGTGGTTTAGTCCCTGGGAGCTCTGAGGGACGGGGGTCCAGTTAGTTGGTATTGTTCTTCCTGTGGGGTTGCAATCCCCTTAATCTCCTTCAGTCCTTCCCCTAGCTCTTCCATTGGGGTCCCCGGGCTCTGTCCGATGGTTGGCCGTGAGCATCTGCATCTGTATGGGTCAGGTGCTGGCAGAACATCTTAGTGGACAGCCATACCAGTCTCCTGTCAGCAAGCGCATCTTGGCATCAGCAAGAGTGTCTTCTTACGTCTGAATAATAGTCAAGATGCATGTACTCACACTTCCGTCATTCATGTGCCCATCCCTAGAGAAGACGTGATATCACCTCGATCCTTACGACGAGTGTTGGCTTAGGCAGGGCTGCCCACTGAGCAGAGTGCAATGAGTGGAGTTGATCTCCACTTCAACTTTCACAACCTTTGCGGGGTAACAAGAGCTGGATCAGACAGTCACTGTGTTTTAATTTTTTTTCTGAGGAGTTCCTATACTGTTTTCCAGAAGTTGTAACCTTTTGCAGTCTTATCAGAAGTTCACACAGGCAGTAGGTTTCCCCCACCCTTTGCCAAGAGAAATCATAGTTTCCAGCTACAGAGCAGTGTGGGAGGCTGAGGGCTGACGACAGTCACTAACACGGAACATGAAGTTGTTCTGTTGTATTGTTTCCTTCCTGACACCTGGGATTTGCACTACCTATCCCACTGTCCTCGCTGTGCCAGAGTCACTTCCATCCTGTTCTGCAGCCACACTGTGTGCACCTTTATTCTAGTTGTCTCTTAGGCTCTGACAGAATGTAGCTGTGGTCTAGAAGGTAAGAGTGCCATGCACTCGCAGGGAAGGTTTAGAAAGAGCGAGCTCGTGGTGACCATGAAGAATTCGGAAAACACTTTCCCGTGGGTTCAAATCTGTTTTGCAGTTCAGGATTGAAGGGCTGAGCCCACTCATCTTTATTTGCAGATGTATTTAATTAGGCTAATTTTCCCTCTGTTTGTCTGCCAACCCATCCATACCGTTTTATTGCACCACTGTTTAGTAATTTGTGGGACAGTTTTGCTTGAATTTGTCCCCCTCTCTTCTCTCCCATTAACCTGTACATATGGATACATGTGTAACTTGATGTTATATATATAAGCATCAGAGCTCACTCCAAACAATGACAGTTTTAAAGTAGGTAATAGCCCAAGGCCAAACAACCCATTGCCTTCTGTTTTCAGGGAGATAGTAAGCCAGATGTGACATTGGCTGTGATGTTCTTAGTTCAGTATCTTAAGTGGATGAATCCCATTGTTATGATATTTTTGTAATGATTGTGTGCGTGTGTGTTGTGTGCGTGCATGGTGTATGCGTGTGTGTATGTGTGTGTATGTGTGTGTGTGTGTGTGTGCAGGTGTGTGTGTATAAAAAATAAAGCTGTTACCCATCTAGCAAACAAAATAGCTCTCCTAATGTACAGTCTCAGAGATTGACCCTTCAAAGTCTACCAAAGTCAATAATATATTCAAATCTATCATTCAAGGAAATGTAATGTTAAAACATGACAATAATGATAAATTATTTCTCATGGAAAGTTGGCTCCTATGGAATATAGGTAATGGCTTTTATCCCAATAAACCCACTGGAGATTTAAAAACATCACACAACGAAACACATTCAGTACGTGTTTCCTACCAAACGCCCTGCTCCAGCTTAGTGACAAGAGTCCTGGAGAGTCTGCTCCTGAGTTGTGATTCGTGAGTAATGACAGTCTCATAGCAGCCCAATGTTGTGAAAAAAAGGAACTCACTCCATATTGCCGGACCAAGAAAAAAACCAACCCCAAGCTATGTTGTCTGCTGGAGGTGTGTTTTGTACCCTTGTAAAGTTGAAAACTCAGAAGGGAAACCATTCGAAGCCAGAGACGGTCTGTATTGATTGTTGCCGTGGTAGAGTACACCTGTCAACCCTTTGCCGTCTGCAGAACCAGCTCCCGTTATTTTCTCCAGAAATTGCTGAAGTGTGTAAAACCTGGAAGAGCGTGTGAAGCGATAAATGTTTAGAAAGCTCCTGACATTTTACTGCTCACACACTATGTAATTTAATGCAAAATGACATATGAAGATATACCCCTTGACGACTTATAAATTCAAGAATTCTAAAGCCTATATCTTAATCCGTGAAAATCAGAGTTTAAACAGAATCTCTGGAATACCAAACTTTAAACAAGGAGTGTGAGTTTATGCATTTATGACAGATACACAGCATAGACATCACTCTATGTTTAGTATCTTTCTTACTAGGGGCTGGAGAGATGGCTCAGTGGTTAAGAGCACTGACTGCTCTTCCAAAGGTCCTGAGTTCAAATCCCAGCAACTACATGGTGGCTCACAACCATCCATAACAAGCTCTAACTCCCTCTTCTGGAGTGTCTGAAGACAGCTACAGTGTACTTACATATAATAAACAGAAATAAATCTTTAAAAAATATATTTCTTACTAACATTGTGCACTTATAGCTGATGTTATTAATAGGACAACTTCCTGAAATTATTAACATTTTTAAGACATCCTACACATCACAGATAATAATAATAGACTTTCACTCAGCTGCTTTTCATATATTATACTGAGTCATTTATTAATTAATACTATGCATATACTTCATATTTATTCTTTTAAATTTTAAATTTTTTTAAATTTTTGTTTTTCAAAAACTACTATCTTACCTACAAAAGTATTTTCTTAAATTTTGAATTTTCAGACGCTGGAAGTTTAGTTCATTGATCTAACAGATAATTATTGCTTTGTACAGAGTATCATTAGTCCTAAACTTAACCCAAACCCATGTCACACAGCACATGTAGCCTGTAACTCCAGTTCCAAAAGATCCAGTGTCCTCTGGAGTCTAGGGACACCCCCCCATGTACGTACATACACAAAATACACACATATACACATAATTTTAAAGTAAAAACCCTTTAAACTTAAAGACATCAACAAAGTCCGGATAGTCTTCTCCCAGATGCCCGTTTCCACCATCTTGAATGATGAGGTGGATTTCCGGTGAGTTGGCAGCTTTGCGTAGTTGAACAGGATGCTAATTGAAAGATGCCATGGTCTGCTTAGGCTACACCAAATGCGTCTGTAGTCTGAAATCTAGAGTACATAAATAAAATACTGATAGAAGAAAAAAATGCTGAGTGCCAACTATAATTCTTATATCTGTCAAGAATTTATACATCAATTAAATAAGCTAGACATGCTTCATCTTCAAGTAAACATAATAGGGATCATTAATTTTTCAAAGTTTAAATACTAGACTAAGGATTGAACCAAAGTCTAAATACATCCACAGATGGTGCTCTCTGCCCTGGTGGTTTTTGGTTTTGTTTGTTTGTTTTGTTTTTTTTAACAATATTACTTGAATATGTAATAACAGTTCTCTGTCAGTGAACCCTTAAGATACTTTCTGGGGACACCAGTCTTTTTCCAGGTTACTTGTCAATTCCAATGTGCATAATGATCAAAATATCAAAACAAAACTCTCTTCCAAAATACTCAAGCACAGAGGTCATTGGGTTTCTCTGTGAGTATGCAGTCTTCCTAAGGAAATCATTTCTAAACTATCTCTATGTACTGGAGGTAGTCAATGTCTTGTCATTGTTAGTGTTTAAAATGCTATTGACATAGTCCTCTAAATATTCTACACAAATTAATAAAAATGATATATTAAAATTTATATTGAATTTGTATACTCACAGTCATATCATATAGTTCTCAGATTATCTTCTCTAAATATTTTAAACAAGGAAGGAATTGATAAACAAAAAACATTAATGAATGTGTATGTGTTATACATCATTCCTACTTCAGAAATTCACTAATTGTGAATAATTCAATAATTGTGAATTATTTGATAGGTGTATGCTGTTTTATTGAATCACACACTATAAATTCAAAATTGATTATTCTCAATTTTAAGTGTAGCACACACCTGTAATCCCAGCAGGTAGAAGGCAGAGGCATGTGGATCTCTGTATTGAGGACTGTGTGGTCTACAGAGAGAGGGGGGAAAAGAGAGAGGGAGAAAGAGGGAGGGAAGGAGAGAGGCAGAGGAGAGAAAGAAAGAGAGGGGGAGAAAGGGAGGGAAAGAGGGAGGGAGGGAAAGGGAGATTATTGTACTTTTTGTTTACCCTGATTGTCCCATATACCATCCATCCAGTTCCCCTGGAAACAGGCTTTTGCTTTTTAGCACAAAACAATGGGAAAAAAATCATGGCTTTAGAGAGCATGACGCAATTATAACAGCATGATAAATCTTTGACCAACCTGTGTTCAAGAAGAGTTGGCGAATGCTGCTGCAGACAATTCTACAGCTTTCTTAGCATGTGGACCACAGACAAGCCAGAGTAACTAGTGTCCCCTTCCTGGTGCCAATTAACTGAGTAACACTCAATCATCATTGAAGTGGTGTCCTTGTGCAGGGGACTGCTGTGTGGGTTGCATGTGCTTGAGGGATTCCACGGATAGTTTGTATTGCACAATTATTCCTGTTATTTCATAAGATGGAAATGTGAACTTTACATATGAGTCTTGTTATGAACATGCGAAGCACTTGCCTTTGGAGTTCGGAACAGCAGACCTTTAAACAACTTGTGTGCTTTCCCCCCCCCAGCAATGCATCTGTTTGGCCTCAACTGGCACTTACAACAGACGGAAAATGACACATTCGAGAATGGAAAAGTGAATTCCGACACCATGCCAACAAACACTGTGTCGTTACCTTCTGGCGACAATGGTAAGAGAAAGAGTCTGTGGTTTTGTTTTGTTTTTGTTTTTTTTTCTTTAACATCACTCTTCCTAAACTTAACTTTAACCAAGCTTATCTTCAGCTTATGTGAGAAAGAAGAAAGGTTCGGAGGTGGTTAGATATCATCTGCTTGTGAATACTTTTATTAATTTACTTGAAAACTTGAAGGTTCGACACGTTTATCACAGGACTAATGCACTTGTCTGCCTTGGCGACTGACGGTTTATCTCTTCTGCTGTTCTCTCTTTACGAGCATGTTCCGAGTTTTGTTTTCGGGAGATGACTTGAATACTGTTCAGAATGGCATCTCTCGGGGTACCTTGGGTATATTCTGTTTTCTTAATTGGACGTGCACATGGAATGGGGATAGCATACTAATCTTATTAGAAAAGCTTTTAAATATAAGCCACGTTAAAGGACTGTAACTTGCTGACCTTTCCCCCAGTTGCCCTTCCTCCAAACCTTTTGGAGTTTGCACTTTGAGGTAATTTCAATCACTTTTCAGTCACTTGTCTCTGAATAAAAACAGAACTTATGTGGATAGAGAACGCTGTATTTCATATTTCCGATATAATCCCCCCCCTCAAAACGGGCACGTGCATCCATCCATCCGTGTTGGGTGTAGTCTTGGGTTATTCATGGACGTGCAGGTGTAGACCTCAGCAGTGGTCTCCTTGGCTGCTTTGAAGAACACGCTGATCAGTTATTTCTCAAAGCAGCCTCCCAGACATCGCTGTCTTCTGGCGTGCGCTGAATGATTTGCTTTAAGGGATCTCCTTTGCTCTTCTTCGTCTGCTCCCTCCCAGGGGTATGTGAGCTTTGCTTTCCCACCAGTGATTTGCATCTTGCACGCCTCAGTTCTTTGCAAGGAGAGAACAAAGGTAGCATCTCTTTTTGATGCTCTCCTTTACTGGTGGGTTGAAGATTGGGACATGTTCTCGGTTGTTAACCTTTCATCATTTGCCTTAGCAATGCTACTCTTTGACAGCGGTTCTCAACCTGTGGGTCTCTGTCCCCCTTGGAGATTGAGGGACCCTTTCACAGGGGGCTGCCTAAGCTTGTCTGCATATCAGCATTTATGATTCATAGCAGTAGCGTAATTACAGGTATGAAGTAGCAATAGAAATAACTTTATGGTTGGGGGTCACCAAAACATAAGGTACTATATTAAAGGGCTGCAGCATTAGGAGGGCTCAGAGCCACTGTTCTGTCTACAGCATACCTCTTCTACCTTAAGGAGACTATGGAATTTTAGACCTTAGATTTTTCACAATACTAGTAAATATCTGGTATCCGCCATGTCACCACAGGGCATCATTCTAGAGTGGGATCATGGCAGACAAGGAATATTTCCTAATTGAAACTGCAAGTAGCACGTTTCATAGAAGTAATGCTTTAATTCACATGACTGCTATGTATTTTCATACATTGGCACCATGTGTAAACATATCAGGAGATTACACAGGAATTAAGATCAATTAGTTTGTGTTGACAGAAATTGAGGCTATCTTTTTAAGTGGATGATCAGCACAAAGTCAGTCAAATAGAACTTATTAGTTACACCAGGGATTTTTTTTACAAATGACCAATCATAATGCTAAAGAATTCCATGTGTATTGTGAACATTTTGTTTATCAATAGTCTCCAAACCTGTTGTCATTAAAATGGAAACATCGTAGCTAATTAGTATCACTAAACTCAAAATGTGGGATACTGAGAAAGCTACGAGAGCAAAGATGCTTACTCCAGGCTCAGTCGTGGCTGCCGACATCCTTTTCCAGGGAATACTAGCTCACATCAGCATCTCTCAGCACACATAAGCACATGTTCAAATCCAAGTTCCTCCGCCTATTTACTTTGGTACATTGGACAAAGAGATTTGTTGTTCAGATTTGCAAGGAAATTTAGAAGAACCCTAGAATAGACTGAGATCCTCTCAGCTCCAGAACATTGGAAGCACACCATAGGAATACAGTTTCTATGTAGGTTAGCTCCCTGAGAGATCTCTGAATCCAGTTACTAAGCCTGTTGACTGTAATAGCAGAGAGGGATACATGTTCGCCCAACTGACTCCAGTACTTTCTATTCTGTTTCATTATATCCCCCCCAATAAATGCTAATAAGAAAATAATGTCATAGTTTATGGAGAGCTAAAGTTTCAAAGACTGTTCCTCTTGCCCGACAGATTGTTAATATGTGACTCTGATGTAACTGTGTACAAGTTTATCCATAGTAACCTTTTCATCCTTGTATAAAGAAATCTTTCCCAAAGTAGATGGTTACAGACCTCCCTTTCCTGATTCACTTGTGAACACCAGAGAACTGACCCTCCAGCTTGGCCACAGAACTGTAGGATTTATGGAAATTTCAGGTTGGGGGAAGGAGAGGCAGTGTCTCAGCACAGACTTTGTTGAAAATGTGACGTATACAATTCACTTGTCTACTATTCCCCAGATAAACCTCCATTGTAAAGATGTAATTCTGTCTGTTTTTCAAGTAGAGATTCTTGTTGATATTTAGGAAGGAAGGAAAGAAGGAAGGAGAAAAAAGAGAAAGAAAAGAAAAAAGACATGTATGGTAAATTTGCAATGTCCATGACCCGTCATCTACCACCTTAGATTTGTGAACCATCCAGACAAGCAGATCATATAATCTCTTCAAAACTTCTCTGAGACTACAACCTTAGAGAATACCTTAAAATCTGGCACAAACTTCACTAGGAGAACTAACTGTGTGAAGCACAATGAAGAAGCTACTTCCCAGTTTTGAGATGCAATACTCTTCACTTCTGTGGTCCTGTTTCGCTCGTATCTCCTAAGTCCCGGTCAGGAAACAGTGGCTGTGCTAATGGCTCCATAACCTTCCTGCTTGCCCTCAGTCCTGCACCAAAGCTCCTCAGAGGTGATGACGTCTGAAAGGAGAGCCCATGTGACACTGCTGTCCCTAGCTCACAATTTGTAATGCTTTTCCTTGGCTGAAAACAGTCCACATGATATAGCAGAAGGGTGGGTTCTCTCCCAACACTAATAGGAATGAACAAAGAGGATAAGCACGCAAGATTAGAGTTTGGATCTCAAATGGCTTCCCTCTAGAAACTAAACTTACTCCCCGGACCAACAGACTCATTTAGCTTAATGTACTGGAAAGAATTACACAGGACTAGACTCGGATGGGAGCGCCTTCACGTGCTTACTTTATAACCAGTTAGTTAACCTTCCGAGCCTTGATTTCTTCACATGTAAAGAGGGACTAATAACACTTACTTCTTGGCTTGCCAACCTCAGCAGCCTGAATTCCTACGCTATGTCTTCCTGGCTGTGTTCTAGCCTCCGTATTTCCCAACAGTGATTTAAAATTGCCTGGATTCTGCCCCAAACCCCACCTTGCAATCTATTAAACAGAAAAATAGAAACCTCCAGAGGGCATTCATGCTCTCGGTTTCTTGCAAGCAAACTGAATATATACATATATTCACATGTATATTAGTTACATTTTTCATTGTTGGAACCAAATACTGAACAACGGTAACTTAAAGAAGGGGGAGTGTTGTTTCACAGTTTGAGGGACAGCCCATCATGGTGGCAGAGGTGTGGCGTGAGGAGCCGATCTCAGCATCGCATCCATTGGAAGCAGGCGGAAATGAATGCTTGGCTTAGTTTCTCCTTTTTTATTCAACCCAGGACTCAGCCCATGGTATGCTCCCCCTTACTTAATGGAATTAGTCCCACTTCAGCTAACCCAGTCCCGAAACTCAATTGCAGACACGCCCAGAGATCTGCCTCCGAGTTGATTCTAGACCCTGGTAATTTGATATAGTCAATAGAAACCACCAGACTTGTGAATCTTTCCTTCTACCGTTTTCCCAACATTCAAGGGCCTTTGTTCTTTAACATTCTTGATTCTACTCTGTATCTCTAAAATCTCTCCACTACGGGGCTGGAGAGGCAGTGCAGGGGTTCAGAGCCTGTGTTGCTCTTTCAGAAGTCCCAAGTTCCAATCCAAACACCCATATCGGGCAGCTCACAACCAGTTGTAACTCTAGCTCCGGGGGATTCGATGCCTCTGGCATCTGAGGGCAACTGAACTTGTGCATACATATGCACACAGACTCACTACATATGTGTAATTTGAAAGTAATAGCAAGAATAAATCTTTTTCTTTTTAATTCTCCCCAGTATGCTGATACGGTCCAGCCAGCATAGAAACATTCCGTTGTTTATTATATTTCGTGAAAAATAAGACCCCCTTGGCTTCTTCCTTCTCCTTCATCTCCAGCCTACCATTCTCCTCTTTCCTTAAAGGCAGTTTCTGGGACATATTGTGTAGATTCTAAATCCACGCCTTACTGTTCGTATATGTGTATGACAGTCTCCTTTTGCACTGTTCCTTTGACATGACTGACCTCTGTCACCACCACACCTACCACAACTCATGATTTGTGGGTCATCCAGCTGCCACCAATTGCATCAGTAAATATGCCCCCCTTTTTTTGTCTTTGAGCTCTCTCCTTATTTTTAAAAATCTTACTTGAAATATCCACTGCCATGGCCTGTATAGTAGCACAATGATTAGGTCTTTGTTCCATTCTCCATAGCAACATCTGTTTGTTTATCTAGAGCATCTCCTTTCAACTGGTCGCTAAACAGGAGGATTTCTCAGGACCCTAGTCTGTCATAATATAATTACACTTGATCTTGTCTGTTCTTGTCTTTAGCTACCTTCTATGTAACTTTGACTCCAATAGTAAGTGTAACCTACACTGCATGCCTTAGCTCCAGATATCAACTATGTAAAACCGATCGGTATTTCTCTGAAATGGTTTTCCACCCGACTGTCTTCTCAGCCTCGCACATTCCAAGTGTCAAAAACTGAGCACATCAACTGCTTTGGCTTTCTACTGCTGCATAGGAAACCATCCCAAAGTTCACCAGTTTAGAGAAGGCATTTTTCATCCCTTGCGATTCTGTCAGTTGCCTTGGCTGTTCGTATATTTTTGGCTAGGATTTCTCGTACTATTGCCTCCAGATGTCTGAGGCTGTCTGAAGGCTCCATTAAGCTGGAAGTCCAAGACTGCTCAACTGGCTAGCAGCTGATGTTAGATATTTACGTATGCTCAGCTATGCTGTGGCTGTAGGAAAGAACATCTGAACATAGTTCTCCCGTGCGGTTTAGGTTTCTTAGAATGCAGTAGCTGGTTCCAAGGAAGACTATCCCAAGAGAACTCATTCCCATTGACCCACATAGAAGCTCAGCGCTTCCTCGGACTTAGCATCAGACATTCTCTCGCACATCAGGAAGTCAAGTGCTCTGTCTAAGTGGCAGATGCTAGCCCAGCATATATGAGACCCTGGTCCAATCCTCACCACCACAAAAGCATTTCAACTGAAGTCATCTCGACTTCACAATAAGGGGAGTTAAGCTTCCCTTTGTTTTAAGGGAACTCTGAACTTTGTTTTAAACTTAAATTTTTTTTTCTTTAAAATAAGCAAGAATTAAGCTTGCCTTCTCTTTCTCTTTTTTTTATGTTAAGAAACTTAGATATTTTAGTTTGGTTTCTTTTTCATAACAGTGTTGTGTTTTAATATATCTTAATTGAGCTATAATTACGTTGTTTTCTCCTTCCCCTTCCTCCCTCTAATCCCTCCCATGTCCCTTCCCTCCAGTCCCTCTCATGTTTTCCCCTGCTCCCTCTCAAACTGATGGCCTCTTTATTATTATTGTTATTGTTGTTGTTGCATGTATGTATGTATGTATATCCCAGTAAGTCCATTTGTTGTTTGTGTATATGATTTCAGGACTGACCAGTTTGTATGAGATAAGCAGTTAGAGGTCTCTTCCCTGGAAGAAACTAATTCTTCCCCTCTCGCTTCGATTAGGAGTTGCCCAAAGTCTTTTGTCTAGGGCTACGACCCCACGACATTTCTTCCCTTTCATGTCAGTTATGTCTGTTGTTCCTTGTTGTTTATGGAACCATTTTCAGATGACACAGACTCCTGGAGGTCAGAGGTCTCCTGAGAATTAGGTACAGAAGTTGTATTGCAGATGTACCTGTTGGAGCTGTGCTCTACCACAGTTCAATTGCATTGTGTACAGTTGCTGTTTTCCTGTATAATACTTATAAGTGTATGTATAGACATATACTATATACCTATATATGTATGTAGTAAATGAAGTTATACCACTCGGACGGACAGTGCTCCCCAAAACAGCCATAGACCATCTAACAAGCCCCTAGTATCAAAAATGAGTAACCTCCGTTTGAGTCTTTGATCAGTGTAATCCAAGTGATTCCTGAAAAGATTACAGGTTATTGCTGTCACCCTTGGTTGTCTCTCGGGGTTTGAAGGTACTTAATTCCCTATTTTTGAAGTCACTGAATGCTGAGGACAAAGGTCTCTCGTTATTGGAGCTGTAGCTAACTTAAAAGCCTCCATCTGCTGATCCGGTTTCCACTCTACCAGAAAGAACCCTGTAAGCTGCCGAATGAGAGAAGCAATGGTCCTGTCCAGCCGTGGTGCCTATGAACCACAGCACTGACCAGCGTGACCAGACGTCCTAAAGGTGCAATAATAGCGCTCATGTCATAGCAGGACCCAACAGTTGTCTTAACTGGACTTACAGCCCACTCAAAAGGAGGGGAACCGTGCCTGCTAATAGAAACCTAGCCAGCTAGAATCTACTCCTGCCACTTCGCTAGGTCACTCACCCGCACTCTACCTAAGTCCTATACCACCCCTCTTCAAGGGGGCTTCTCTTTCCAGTGAATGGAGACATTTCAGAAAGCTTACCTTCTTGATTATGTGTACAGGCTGTCTTAGTCAGGGTTTCTGTTCCTGCACAAACATCATGACCAAGAAGCAAGTTGGGGAGGAAAGAGTTTATTCAGCTTACACTTCCACATTGCTGTTCATCACCAAAGGAAGTCAGGACTGGAACTCATGCAGGTCAGGAAGCAGGAGCTGATGCAGAGGCCATGGAGGGATGTTACTGACTTGCTCCCTGGCTTGCTCAGCCTGCTCTCTTATAGAACCCAAGACTACCAGCCCAGGGATGGCACCACCCACAAGAGGCCCTCCCTGATTGATCACTAATTGAGAAAATGTCTTACAGCTGGATCTCATGTAGGCATTTCCTCAAGGGAGGCTTCTTTCTCTGTGACAACTCCAGCTTGCTTCAAGTTGACACACAGAACCAGCCAGTACCCAGGGAGGCACACCCTGTGTAAGAGTGTGTGAGCTGGAGACCATGGCCATCTTTGGAAAAACACAGTTGTCATAGCTTCTTTCCAAGTGTGCCTCTTCGAGGATTTCTTTAACAGGAAATAATACCTAGTTACTGGCTTGAGAAGTAGAGCAGGGATCCGATGTGAATCCTATTTTCTTACATCTCCTATTGAACCCAATGGTGAGCCCCGACATCTCTACCTTCCTAGCTTGTGAATTCGATCGCCTTCCACCCGGACTACAGCAGCCATCTGTTTATGGTGGCTCTACTCATGCTCATCAATTCTTCAGACACAGATAACAGTAAGTCACGTGACTCCCTTCGATCACCTAGGTTCTATCCACACGCCTTTAGATGACTTAAAAGTTTCTCTGCAATCTGGCTACTCACCATGCTCATACTGCACAAGGGATACAGCAGAGAAATAAAGTCTAGGCTTTCTGCAGCCAAACCGACCCAGCTTCCTATGTAACATATTGTGATATCTGTATTACATGGGACAATTTCTCTAGTTTCATTATGTCTACATTTTCTTGTCAACTAGAAGTAACTCATAAAATGTTTCTGATAAAATAATTTTTGAGTAGTACTATAAATGATGTGTCATGTACACTACATTGCTGAAAAATATGAACACGTTTACTGTTACTATACCTTCTTTGCTGAAGTGTAAGGCAAAGATTATTACTCTCCTGCTAGTCTCACAAACTATTAGCATAGTCATTGGCCTGGCGTAGCTCTATTCCCTAGTGACTTGCCAAACTACTCTACAAGTTGTATATGCTGAGTGAATAAATGAAAATAATATGTAAAGTATTTAAAGAGCCTGGACAGTATTTTGTCCAAAGTATATGCAATGCAGATATCAATGAGGTAAAGTAATTGAGATGTGTTCTGTCATGTTCTGGCCTTTGAGCAAATTGCCTTGTCTGACTTCTCGTTTCTTTATGGAGTGCTAGTTTGCTCTGAATCTGATAATGGTGTAGGAAATTAATCTGTGACCCATGTTACTAATCATTGATTTATGTTATTTTATTTAATCCAATTATATATTTGTAATTTTACAATAAAATTCTTTGAAAGCATAGATCCTGAAATTAGCATCAATCTTATCTTCTTAAACTATAATAGAAATTCCTTAATTATTTATAATTTTGGTTACTTAGAAGATTGGATTTATGAAAAGAATCTTATTCTTATTTTTCCTTTGAATGCATAGTGCTTGTTTATTTTAGATTTTTTTTTGAGCATTTATATATGGTATGTACTAACCAAGGCACTGAGATAAATAACAGTTTTGGGGAGAGAGGAGACACCAAAGACTGTCACAGACACTTGTTCCCAAAGCCCCTAGATTGCTAGTCAAGACAGAAATCAAGCAAAGAATCACACTGAATTAGAACATCGTGATATGGAAAAGAGATGACCCACAGTGGGACTCCACTTTTTAACGGAATCTATGTCAGATGAACACTGAAATCTTGGGTAAGCAAATCCGAGATAATCCAGAACTAAGTGAAAAACCATAAATGCTGGTCAGTATGTGAGTTACCCTCCATCATATCTGACGTAGACACAGTTGGGGTGGGAAGATCCACGTAGTGTCTGCTTACAGGGTTTGCCATTGGACTTCCTGCTTTCTCCAGTGGCTTCTTTGAGTTCATCCAGTCTCCCCACTTTGAGGGTGGGTCTTCCCTGTAGTAATCCTCTCTGGAAACATCCTGAACAAATACGCCAGGAGTGTCTCTCACAGGAGAATCTAACCCAAAGCAGGTTGACAATGATAAATCACCACAGTCCTTATACGCGTGGCAAGGGGCTCCGCCAATAAAAAACAAACAAGCAAACACAAGCCTCTCCTCTTGCGTGAGTAGGAACCGGAAGCCTGTGTATGTAAATATGCACGTGTGTGGTTCTCCTGCTTAAATTACAGATGTGCTTAAAATTTATGTGAGTGTCCGGTTATGTAGCAGTTTCCTCATGTAAGAGAAAGCTTCAGAGAACTGAAGTTTACAGCAGGTTCCTGACTGCCTGTGTATTGACCAACTGATACTAACAGGGCTGCAGTAGCATTGAGCTTTATTCAATATCGTTTATAGTATTAGTGTTGTTGTGATGTATAATATTCCTGAATTACAAGCTGTATTGATTTTCTTTATTAAAGTAGTGCAAAGCAGCTGTTTTATTCTGTATGGATGGTAATGATATTGGGTATCCACGGGTTAAGGCATGACATGGGATCCTGAATAAATAGGCATGCTCTTACAGAGATCTTCAAAGTCTAGACTTGAATGGACCTCACGTTAGGACATGGGACTGAAGTGTGGGCTCTTAACTGTATATAGATGTCTACCTTTCCTCCTATCATTTTAATTATTAGTGCCTCTGTGAGACAAAGAATAGATACTATTTGCCCTTCTTAGTTGAAGTTAGACTCTGACATTTGAATTTTTCTTTTCCTCCTTTTTCTTTTTTACTTTAATAACTATAGTCAAGTTTTTTCACATCCTTTATAGAAGGCAGATTTGTGATATATGTGAGGAAATGTGTACTATTTCATAACTTTGAATGATTTTTCAATATCATAAAATAGTTTTCAATGGCATACCAAACTCCATAATTACCAAGTGGTTTTAAATACTTTTGATTTGTTCTGATTGGTAAACTTACCTATGGGATGTTCTTCAGATATCAAAATACTTTTTAAAGACTTTCTTTAAATGTGCCACTCTGGTGCTCTTTGCATAGAGGCTAGAAAACCTATATGGCAAGAAATAATACCTTTGTGTACATGGTCTATTTCAGTTTGCCCACACTGACAACTATATTTTAAGACATTAAGACTGCTGATAAAAGAACTCAGAGGTAGCGGTTAAAAAGACAGCCAGTAACTCCCTCATTCAGACAATAACTGAACATATTGAGATATTCTTCAAGATGGTGTCCTGTTGTGTTTGAACACTTGGGACACCTCAGTCTCACTGTGGAGGCTCTCACTGGTTTGATTTGTAACCCATGAGGTTTGGGTCTATGTAACTCCAAGGTATTCTGTTCCCTGGCCTGCATTGTCCTCAATTTTCCTTTCTTTTCCTCTTAGAAACAACTTTCTATTTCCTGTGCACACAACCCTGTATTGCCTGTGCACACAATCTTGTATTGTCTGTGCACACAACCTTGTATTTCCTGTACATACAACCTTGTATTTCCTGTACATACAACCTTGTATTTCCCATACATACAATTTTGAATTTCCTGTGCATACAACCTTGTATTTCCTAGGATGGTTCCTAAGTTCATGCTCTAAGGGTTGATTCATGATCTTTGAGAGGGGAACAACAGAGCCCTAAGACTGGCCTTCCTTTTATTTCCTCTGAAGCCAGAGTTCTCTGGAATTCAGGATGAGATAAAAGAGTTCTGTGTCCAAGCTTTTCTCTAAAAAAAAACCCAAGAGCTTCAGAGAAGGGCTCTGTGGAAGTATTTACAAGTGTATCACATAGTGCCCATCATTTGCTGACTTCCCGGGATGTTTTCAATTTTAAAAGAACATTTGAAAAACACTACCAGAAGTACTAACATACTTGACTTGGACAGATTAAAGAGGTACCATGACTTGAAAAGCAACAGGATGGGTTTACAAAGGCCCTTTATAAACCTGAAGCTCACCCTGATATTCAAAGGAGCAGCTTAGGCAAAACCAGCGATCTAAGTGGCCACACTTATGCAAAAATATCAGTAATGTGCTTCCAGATCCACACTACTAATTTTTATCAAGAGTATTGTACTGCCTTTCCCTGTTAGAAAAGCCGCATATTAGGGTTTTAATAAGAAATAAATAGCAAAATAACCTGAAGCCAATAGAAGGTAGCAGGCACTTAGAGACAAGACTCCTGTTTCATGGAAGAATCCAGAAAGACAAAAAACCTTTGAACTGTATTGTACTTATAGCCCCTTAAAAAAAAAAACTATACACATTTCACTTACATTTAATTTCCGAATATCATGTGATAAGTTCTGTTTTAAATCTTTTTCTCTATATGAGTTTGTAGTTGCAGTTATTACTTGAACACATTCAGCTAAATATGACCTAGTTACTTTATAAATATGCTAACTGTTTGGGTGATTAACATAAACAGGGATGGTTATGGGGAGTAGCAGAGTTAAATGACAGGACTGTTTGAGGAGCTTGCATATTCGTATGCGAACAGTGAAGAATAAAGCAAAATTCTGAATTGGTTCTGTTACTCATTTTCTTATAGAAATGCAAGCACTCGATCTTGCTACAAAATCAAGGGATGAGAATGTGGGGTAGGGAGACTCATAGCATGAAGCTGTTTGATTCTTTTGGAATTGTTTTGTTGCTGTTGTGTTGCTGTTGCTGTTGTGTTGCTGTTGTTGTTGTGTTGTTGTGTTGTTGTTGCTGTTGTTGTTGTTGGAAGATGGCAGCAATCATGTTACAATATGCTTACTGGAATTCCATTACATTTGACTTAGACTCACTGAAAGTAAATGAGCAGCACCCTTCTTGGTAAAAGATTTGTTACACAGTTTTTAGAGTCAATTCTTTTCTAATACTGCATACCTCTCCCAACAAAGGATTTACCAGGGCTCAGCAAAACAGTCGTAATTGCGCCTGCACTCCTTTTGCCAGACCACATTTGTGTAATCTGGTATACTTACAATGCAGTGAAAAAGGGAGCTATTGTCCACTTGAATTCACCTTTGCTGTTGCAGTATTTTTGAATGTTTTCATCTCGTTATGTGCTTTAAACATATCCATTTCATTAGCTCATTTAATTCATGGGGAATATCTACTCTGTAATTTATCTGACAGAGCTAGGATTCATTAAAATCAAATTCACTCTGTCAGAAAAAAAAAAAACAAAAAACTGATGTGTTTTCCAGTTCAAATAGTTGAATCTAGATTTTGTCCTAGCCTCTATGTTCTGAATTCCTGCTCTATGTGGAGATAGACCTTTACCATAAACTTGACAATTGGACAAACCTTACCTGTGTTTTATATTTATTGCCTTTTCTGTGTGTCAGTTTGAAGCCAAAAGGCATTCTTGGACAGTGACTGAGAATTAGTGCCCTTGATTATTGGTATATCTAATGTCAAAAAGTGGCAGTTGCCCTTAGCACTCCATTTCGAATCTCACTTTACCCTTGACGGAGGAACCTAGAAGAGAGAGCCAACAAGACTCCCTGGGGTTTATTGTGTATTTAGCAAAGATGAAACAAAATGCTTGAAGTTTGCCTTTGTTCAACATAGGGAGGCTTTATGGGGTAATATAACAGAGTGTGCACGGCGTTAGGGATGGGAGGTGCACCGAGGCAGGAGATTATACACAAGAAGGTTGTTGAAGTTCTAGAAGTCAGTTCTCTAACAGCAACCCCTTTCCTTGCTGATTAGTCTGGATGGTGTACTCATGGCAGAGCACAGAAGTAAGTGCGTGACTGCCAAGGTGTAAGAATTCCTCCCCTTTGCGAGTAGTCGTGCAACGGACACAAGCAGAGTCCTGTACTCACGTCTACTTCTAGTCAAGTCCTCTGTCTTCCAGGAGCGAGAAGCTGGTCTCGGCAGAGTTCAGTCCCCAGGACTGTCCCTCCCAATTCCGATGACAATCACAAACCCAAGGTTGTCTGTCTATCATCTGTCCAATCATCCTTGGTTTGTCTCATTTGCCAGCCTGACTTGCAGGACTCAGGAAAGCACATCCACTAGCCTGTCGCAAAGGCCATCACAGGACACAATGGAGGGATTCGTAGACCAAGGGGAGGGAACAGACACAGTCACCTCTTAGAGTCTTTGGATGCTCAGCTGTCCTGAAGCTCTCTGAACCCTTCATTTTGGGTTATTATGAAGGTCTCATAACTTACACATGACCATGGGTGATTAACTCAACCCTGGTGGTTATAAGTTGAGACTGGAAAATGAACTCTAACCCTGAGTTAGTTTAGTCCCTTGAAGCCACCTACGGACTTCGCTCAACCCCAAGTGAGCTCAGTAGCATACAAAGACACTGTTACTTCAGAGATTCTAAGGGTCTTAAGACTTGTGTCCCAGGAAATTAAGACAAATATCAAAATGCATCTCATAGCGACCCGGAGTCATGACTGTCGTTACTGGAAGACCCCAGGTCTAAAAGACTTCAACAAGGGCACCTGGCTTTGAAGATTCTATATCATTTTGACATGACTGGCCATTCAGATACCGAAACATCATCTCATCTGCTACTGCTCAGTGAAGCACATTTGGTAAACCTTTGGAGGTTTTTTACTTTGTTTTATTTCATTTTTGGTTTTGTTTATAAAGAAGAGAATCCTTTTCCTGAAAAGAGCCATCCTGTAGGAACTGTAGGCCTAATTGAGTTAGTTGGTACACTAACTTGGGTAACACTGGGCTCTCATTATTTCAGTGAAGAGGACTTAACCTCTTAAAAATCACCAAATAGAGAAAGCAAGAAGGCAGAAGTATTCACATATTAAGTTACTTGGACACAGTGACACCTTGAGCCCGAGAAGCCAGAACTTAAAAACTGCAGTTCTCGAAGCCAATGTTCTTGGGCAAAGGTGAAGTATTAGGGAAAACAATCTGTGGACTGATGCCAGTTTATACTTGCCGGCTCCCAAAGCACGGGTGTACTCATACAGTTGCTAACATTTACTTCCATCAGCGTCAGATGGGGCACTATCACCACGGAGTAGAACTGCCTGGAGAGGCTTCAGAGCAGCGGAAGAGGCCATTGTAAGTAGCTGTAAAGTACGATAGCAGGGTTACGGATGTACTGCCTGGACATTTGAGACCAAGTGTTGAGTTGTGGCCATGTTTAGTAGAGGGTGCACATAGCAGATTTTAGTGCAGGAGAACGAGGGGGGATGGGGGAGGCAGCTGCTGTCTTCAGGGTCATAAAAGTTGCCTCAGCCCAGGCTGAAGCTGTGTACCAGTCACCCCAGCTGTTCTGGAAGCCAAGGTCAGACGATCCCCAGAATAAGGCTGCCTGAGCCGCACAGAACTGCTGGGGCAACTTATACAAAAAGTCTCAAAAGTAACAACAAAATGAGACCTGGGTTATATACCTCAGTGGTAGAGCACTGAAAGACCTACTATGTGCAAGGCCATAGGTTCATACATATATACATACATGCATGCATACTTTATATGGAAGTCAGTCAGAATGTAAACTTAGTAGCAACGGATGACAGATCCCAGCCAAGAATGATCTCTGGCTTTTTCTCAAAAACTATACTTATAAAACGTATTATTCAAAACAACAACAACAAAAAAAATAGATAGATCACACCTTTAATCCCAGCACTCAGGACACAGAGGCTGGTAGCTCTCTGTGAGTTCCAGACCAGCTCGAGATACACAATGAGATTTTTGTCTCCAAAGAGAAATCGAGAGGATATAACCTTATGCCCTATGCCTGTCAGCTCTGCGCCTTCTCTGGTGTGTTCAAATGAGTTAGAGCATCTTACATGAGATAGGAGATAGATTTAAATGATAATTTTAAAATGGTATTTTTTGGTTTAATAGGAAGCATGATTTCTAGGGATTATATGAAAGACATGGGTTTGGAAACTCGAGGCATGGTGCCGTCATTTACCTGGGGCACACGGTATTTCCCTCAGCCTTAGCTTCTCATCTCAAACTATCAACCTTGTGGGGTGGGTTGGAAGTCCAGTACAAACAACACAGCCTGTGTCCGAGGTGTTCAGAGAGACTAACCCCAGTGTCCCCCGGGGCCTAAACTCTACACCAATGCTATTTCACTATGCAAACATAGGGTGCTGGGCAGAAGCTCCTTACAGGAGAAATGCTGTCAAGGGTCTAAAAGTGCCATTGATTAAAGCAAGGCGTCTGTCGAAATAAGAAGCAAAAGGCTTTCTCAGAGCAGAGACAGTCTTACCCTTTTTTCATTTAACTGTGTATTCTAATTTTGCTTTGTTGAGTGTGTAGTGTTAAAAGATAACACATGAGTGGGGTATAGCTTAAGATGTAAGTGTTCATATAGGAAAAGTCAAAGATGGCATTTCCTTCTGGTGTTTTATTATACCAAATGGATTGGAGAAAAACAGACCTTCATGCTTAAGGCCTATTAGCTGTGATGATTAGGGACACCGAGAAGGGACTTATGGAATTATGAATAATGGTGTTTTATCAAGTGTTCCTGTATAACCCTCTCTGCATCAGACCTGGGCTGTTATGGTCATTTCCCCATTCCCCCACCCCCCTCCAGCCTTCGTGTACTCTGCACTTTAATGATCCTCAAACAGTGATCTCATTTCACCTTTAGCCTGTTCAAACCTTTAGAGGGTCTCGTTTAGCTATAACCGTCTTCAGCAGCAGATGGTGTGTGTGTCACTATGGGATCCAGTTGTCCAGATTTAAACCTACCCTGACATTTATTATTGATACACTCGCCCTCAAACTTCAGATTTACCCATATAAGTGAATCTGTCGTGAATCGCTCCACACTCTCTCAGCTGTCAGCTGGTGCCTACCATACTCATCTCAGACTATGGAGAGTTCTTCCTAGTAATTTTGAATTCTGTTTCTCTGATACAGAGGAATAGAGAGAAGGGAAGGGGAAGGTGGTTATCAGGGGAGGGAGGGAAGGAGGGGGGAGAAACACAAGAACATCTCCGCCTTGCAGTACCATTTATATAATTACACCATTATGTTATTCTTCAAGCCTTCAAGTTTTTAAACTGTCCTAGAGATAGCATGCCTAATGGTAAATATATGCATTCTCAAGCAAATTATAGTAATGCTTGTTGATCAAATGAAACCGGAAAGTATTTACAAATCAGAAATCCCAGCTGAACAGCTATAAATGACGTATTTTCTATTGTAGATGTAGATACTGTCTTCCCCTACCGACCTTACTTCCCATTCCTCTCCCAGCAACAGAGAATGCATTCTTTCATACAAGGGCCACAGAGCTGAGCCCTAGTCTAGACCTCATGGTAATTCACTGGTCATGTGGTCATCTCCATTTTCCAGAAGGTTCCTCAGCCTCTGACATGGCCATGATTCAAACCCAGGGTGTTAAACTCCAGGACTCCTCTTCCACGTGCATCTGAACACGTTCCCCGCTCCGAATCATTTTTGTTAAAATCCAGATATTTAGCCTAACTCAGATCTTGTTGTATTTGCTCATGGTTCTCTCAACCAATCGGATGAACATGTATAAAAAGGTCATATAGACCGACTCACACAAAATACTCTGGTTGGTCCAGCAATCACTGTCTTCACACTGGAGGGGCTGAGAACCCAGCTGCTGCTCAGCTCCTGAATTTGGGTACCTCAGCAGTTCCAGTCTCTCACTGAAAACCTGGAGAGCCTCTGGTCTTTTGTCTACATTAGAAGCCCAGAGAAGCTGGGTCCTGGCATTAGGAAAGGAATATAACACCAGCAGTGGCAGCAGCAGAACAGATGAACTTGCCGGTAAGAGAGCAAGCGAACAGGGCAAAGAAAAGCCTTTTTATTTTCTTTTAAAATCCAGGGTTCCACCACGAAGACGCCACCCACAGTTAGAGTAGGTCCCCCACTTTGGATAACCTAATCAGGAAAATTCTTCACAGGCGTGCCTCACAGCCCGCCTTTTAGCTGACTGCAGAGCCGCTCAAGTTGATGACCAAGATTAACCATCATATTTAATATATCTGTCCTTCGAAGCCCAGCTCACAGTAGGATGGCCTTCCCCTGACCCAGTCAGATGAAGCTTTAGGTTGTCAACTAGTTCATCAGTTTGCACAGACTGTCTCCTCAGCCAAGCGATCAGCTTGGGGAAGACCAAGCTGTGTAAACTGTGTAGTCAATGGTTCCTCGGCTTCTGCTCTTCCTTCGTATCCTTTATTATGATGTCAGTGCTCTGTCCCTAGCAGACGCTTAATAAAATGAAAGCAATATTAAATTAACAGCACTTCACAGATAGAAGACTCCCTCCTCTCTTTAGGATAAGATATCATTCTCGGATTTGAGATTAAATCTTAAGATTTTTTTTTTGAATTAACAAGTTCTCTGGGGGCTATTTCCAGTTTAATGAAAAAAAAAAGAGGAAAGAGATAAGTCAACTTTGTTATCACATTAAAAGGGCTGGGTTTGATGGAGGATAATTTGTCTTCTTCTTTCTCTTCAGCGTCTATAGACCCTCTCTTTTGCTTTCCCTTGCAATTAATTGTAACAACCCCTCCTGTTGCTAGGAGAGCCGCTAAGAAAGGACCAGGGACAAAGGGGAACATCCCAACCCCAAAAAACAACCTTGGACCTGTTGTCTAGAACCAGGTAATGGTGCTAGGAGATGCCAGGGATTCCGGAGTGTCAGGTTTACTGTCCCTGAGGACTGAAGGTCTTTGGGGAAGGGTAGGTCAAGACACCGGAAGGCCCGCCCTCTTTCTCTGTTTCCTGAAGCCCTACTACAGTACTTTTGTTGACTTGTGGTTTTCCTTTCCGCTCCGCTCTCCGTGTATGACTTAAAGAGGACTGCATGACTCGGTAACATTGATTGATGGGTTGATTAAAGATTGGTTTGGAAATCTCTCGAATCCATTCTGCCTTAATTCCCACTCATCAGTATCACAGTATGATTAGAGTTGCCAATAAGCATCAAACTGAGTCTCTCCCAAGAAATAACAAGGCATATAATGTATAAGGCATTTATGCTTCAAATATACGAAAAAGGCTGTTGGTGTAGAAGCAGCTTCAGTGATCAGTGTACTTTGGGGGAGTTCGGAGGATTTTGACTTCCATGCCTTAAAGAATGTTAGGTGGGAATTATTGTGACAACACTTCACAGAAAAGAAAAGTTCTTAAACGGAGGACAAGCGAGGAAGTATCTGTCTCTCGTAGCAGAAGAAGAATTCCTGAACAATGAGGGAAAATAAGTCTCTGAAAAGAAGCCCTGTTATTTTAATGTTTTCTTCTTCATCGCCGGGTCTCTCACATTCAGGAAAATTAGGTGGATTTACACATGAAAATAACACCATAGATTCCGGAGAACTTGATATTGGCCGGAGAGCAATTCAAGAGGTTCCCCCCGGGATCTTCTGGAGATCGCAGCTCTTTATCGATCAGCCACAGTTTCTTAAGTTCAACATCTCTCTTCAGAAGGATGCATTGATCGGAGTGTACGGCCGGAAGGGCTTACCGCCTTCCCATACTCAGGTGAGCGTGGGTGCTGCCATCAATAAAATGCAAGCTCCTACTTTGCACTTCCAAGTGTTACTCTATCTCGGAAACTCCGCTGTTGGGCGAAGCCATGGCACCTAAATGGTTATTTTGCAATAGAAGTTCATGCATAGCTCGTGATTGTTCTAGACATCTGAATAACTAGTCGGAACGGGGGCTTGGCTTGTGTTGCTAATGATTGGTTGAAATGGCTAAAAATGTCGGAGGAACTTAATGAGGGTAGAGCATCAGCTGGATATCGGATATCGAGCACACTGTACAACCTCCAAGATTCTGTTGTCATTTCAGATGGTTTTACACCCTTCATACCCAAGATGCGTCCTTAAGATCATCTTAAATCTATTGATTTGGTTCAAGCGGTTCTTGAGATTTATGTCAGATTTCTTTTTAGTGAGGAAAACATGGAAATGCAAGCATGATAAGCATGACAGTTATCCACAGTTCCTCTTTGAAAACAAGGCAGAGTGACGCGAGTGGGCAGAGTGCTCATAGACAACCAAGCATGATGGAATCTACTGGATCCATAGCATTAAAAGTCAATCCTTCGTATGAAACGCTGTAAAAGCCCCAGCTGAAATGTCCACACAAGAGCCAGGTCCTGGCTGCACAGACCCACAATCACAGTTACTCTGAAGGCTAAATCAGGCAAATCTTAAGTTCAAGGCCAGCTAGCCTGGGCAGCTAAGTGAGGTAAATTTCAAAGTTAAAAAGTAGTCTAGGAAAATGGCTCAATGGTAGAGGACTTGCCTCGAATCTTTAAGATCCTGGCACCCTAGGTTCAATCCCAACTACCACAAAAAAAAAAACCAACAACAACAACAACAAAAGCCCCTCCAAAGTCTATAATACAGTCACGCATATCCAGTTTATATCCAGTTTGATATATCCAGTTTGAACATTGTGGTTTTGTTATTAAAATGGGTTTATAAGAAGAGGGAATATAGTAAAGGAGACACTGAGTTTCAGTGTCTATCATTGGGAGAAAAAAGAGGCCCCATAATGTCTAAGCAAAAATATTTGAATTATCTCCTATGAAATTGGAAGAGGAATTAAAAAATGTACTAGTTAGTTAATTAATACTTAGATGAGCTTGACATATTTTATAAGTATTTCCTTGTGGAATGCCATATTAGGGTTTTTTTTTAATTTATGAAAGAAAGACCAAGATTTTCATACAAACTATATATTCTGTGGTTATTTTCTATAATCCTAAGTTGTGAATTATGAAAAAAATGGCCAAATACTAGTAAAAAAAAATCACCTCTTGAAAGAAGTACTGAAGTTCTTAGCATGTCTTCTAAAGCACCTATGGATTTCTCTGTCTCTGTAATTTCTGACTAATATGTTACAATATATTGTCATATCTGTGATGTCAAACTGAACACCTTGGGTTCTTTGGTGTCAAAGACTTGTCATGATGCACAAGTATCCAATCTTAAGCTTTACAATTTACCCCAGTGTGATGCTGACTTTAACCCTGTGAGAGGGTAAGATAAAGACACAAAAATTCCCCATGTTCATAGTCTGGGAGAATTCATATTGGGAAAATGATATAATTTTACCAAAAGCTAGTTAGAGAATCGATGCATCCCAACCAAAATACGCATCCCATTCCCCATCAAGATAGAGCAACTACCAGTGAAGGTGAAGTTATAGAACTCCAGTTACTCCAGACATACTGTGACTAGTCCAGCGAGGCACAGAAACTTCTCTCCACCGAAGCCACATCTGAAATTAAATTATTTTTCTCCAATTCAAGGAAGAATTCTCCTATGCTAAGCACATTTATAAATGTGCAACTTAATGTCACCTACAAATAATTTCAGATGCTCTACCCAATCGTGGGCCTACACACACTAGGTAGACAGAGGCTACGGCCAATAGAGTTCAAGGCCAGCCTGTTCCCTGTAGCAAGTTTCAGGCCAGCCGGGGGCTGTTGTAAAACCTGTGTATTATGTTGTGTGCTTAAAAAGCTTGTTTAAGGATATATAACTGACTTTTGCAATAGATGCGTAACACACACAAATTAAGGAAATGGAAGGCACAGTTGGTGTTTTTTTACAATTGCACCATTATTTAGTACAGTCCCCATGACATCTGTCCTTCTTTGACACAGTATATATGTGTGTGTGTGTGTGTGTGTGTGTGTGTGTGTGTGTGTGTGTGTGTGTGTATACACACATACATTACATACATATATCTGTGTAGGGTACGCTTTTTCTTCAGCCTTGGTTATTAGAGTTCCTTCCTTTGGTTTATTCAAGATCAGCAGAGCAAACAGCTGTTTCTGAGTTCAGTGTTTAAACATGAAATATGCTATAAAGCAGCCCAAATTGAACATTTCTCTGTTCCTGGGGAGCATTAAATAAATCAACCTGAAATAATTAAAATCGGCCAGCCCCTCAGAATAGTCACTTGAGTTTTGAAAGTCAAAGTCTTCGTGACCCTTTATAGAACTGCCCATTTGATCGTTGCCAAGGAACCAATTGACTGTCTTCTCCCGGGTGGCCGATTTATTCTCCTGGACGGCTGGAAGCCTAAGGAAGCAATTCTTTGCTCTATAGCTCCTGTCTATGGCATGATAGTGCATTTGCCTGAAGGCTTTTTCAGAAAAGGAGGCAGAAACCCAAGTTCTAAACACCTACCACTTTTTGATTTTATGCCTTATATTGTACGTGACCTTGCACAAGTAACTTAACTCACCCAAGACTTAGTGTCTGTGGGTAAAATGAGAAAGCTGAATAGGAAGACTTCTAAAACATTTTACTTCTCTGTGTTCTGGTGGTATACAGCAGGATGATGCCACCATCAGACACTTGGAGGGAGGCTGGGCAGGCTGGCCTACACTTACCATCCTCACTTTTGAGACACCATGAAGCAAAAGCTTTGGTAGTGAAAGGCCATCAGGGGAACATAGCAAGGCTGGCTCCAAACAAGAAAAACATTTAGTTAAAGGACACAGTCAAGCATCTACTGACTAAGCACCCATCAATTTAATAACAGAAATGCAGTTAAACAGATGATTAGATTGCCTTGTCATTTCAGAAGTAAACTACCAAGATACCAGGAAAATTGTCATTTTTACATGGCTGATTAAATAGTAAACCACTGAAAAACATAACATTTGTATGTCACACACACACATACACACACACACACACACACACAAACACATATATTAGGTAATAGCCTAAGAATAAGGTAATATCATAAGAAAATTTCCCTGAAAGCAATGGTTCTCAGCCTGTGAGTCACCACCCCTTGGGGGTTTGCATATCAGATATCCTGCATATCAGATATTTACATTATAATTCATAAAAGCAGCAAAATTAACAGTTATGAAGTAGGAACAACAAAAATAATTTTATGGTTCGGGGTCGCCACAACCTGGGGAACTATATTAAGGGGTCGTGGCCTTAGGAAGGTTGAAGAGCACTTCCTTAAAGGGAGCTGAATGAGTTCTAATCCAGGGAAGTTCCATAATATGTGTTGTCGTGATGGCTACCCAGAGTTTGAGACTGAAAAATTAGTCCAAGGGATTTTATACGGAACGTAGGGTAAGTCTTTAAGACTCCTCCCACAAAAATCAACCGTATACAGTTCCAGTTTATAAATAGAGCAAAGCCCAGACTAACCCTTATGTGATCACATTAGGCCCAAAGGACAAGCCAGTAAAATGTGGTTATTTTGGGTGGAGATGATTAGCATTTAAAGAAGGTCATTTTCTTCAGGTGTTTTGAATAGCTCTCCTGAAGTCATCTCTGAAATGTCATGACAACAGCCTCTGGGGGCTGAGCCATCAGATACTTCTTAGCACCGCCATGCTCCACCCACACCCCCCAACACACACACTCTTGTGCTCCATCGAGTTCAGGCGTGGTAAAATGTCCACCACTGTGCTGACTCTGACAATTGACTGGAGACTGGAGAGACTACTTAAAACTCCAAATTTCTACCTTTTTACTTTCTCAGTTACTGTATATATAATGTTGGAAAATCATCTGTATTGGACCACAGAAAGAGCGTTTTCCCTCTTGCTTTGCCCTGCTAATATAAATCTTTAAATCTGATGGGTAAATGGAGAGAACTTCTTTAAGGTGGAGACACCCTTCAAAATTAGACTGGGTTCTCCTCTACTCACAAGGAGATAGAATCCCCATGAAGTTTTCATAAATAGCCAAAGATGTCTTTATTTCCATCCTTGTAAGAAAATTGAAAAAGTTTTGAGTGCTAATAAAGTTAGCGTATATCTTGCATATGTTTTGCATATTACTACCCAAAGAAGAACAATGCTTTTGTTTAAATCAAGGTTTTAGTAAGTCACAAACTGAATCACATATCAGATCCTCTTACTGTGACTGTAGATGTCTATGGTATGCATGGTGGCAATCTATTTAAACATAATTCCCATAAATTCAAATAACTGATTTGATTTCTACTTGATTTGATTAAGAAAGTTACATAATAATGTTTTCCTCATACAACTGTTCCATTTAAAAAAATTAATCATACAATAAAGTACTAATAATGCACATATATAGTACTATAATTAAGATGTTTTGTGCATGGTCTCCATCTACATATACTTGTGAGCTTTTATATTAAATATGTCTCAGAAGTAAAACGAAACTAGATAAAGTCACTGTACTTTATTAAGATGCTAATAACTAATAAGTTTATTGAAGCCAGTATTGGAGAATCTCTTTGGTGTCTTCCAAATTCACGGGCATTTGTTTACAAAGCATTACCCATTGTTGTCAGTCCTATCCCATCGTTTAAATCCTCCAGCTCAACTCTCTTAGCTGCCAACGTTTATAATTAATCCCAGTAAAAACCCAAAGCAGCTTCAAGGGTGACTGCCACCATCTTAATGCCCACAGTTGTTTGTCCATCCCACCAAACCCCTCTGTTAGTCAGTTTATTGACTTTAATCGGGGATGTTAAAGTCTTCATTACAAAGGTTTAACCTAACTGTCTTTATGTAAAATCCCATGAAAGCATGAATGGTTACATTAGGGTCCCAGGAGAGAAGTGTCGTCCTGCGGTGGAAACGACCCCAGCTCTTCCACGAGGTACACACAAGTTCATAGACCAGCTGCAGCACTTCCCAGCCTCCTTAAGGTTCCAAGAGTAACTGTAGATGCCTTGCCCAAAGAGCTGATTATTATAAGAATAATCCCAGGGGCCTTTATGCAGCAGTAATTGCTCTATGTAAGCATCAAGTGATTCTTAAACCATTCATGGTCTGAGTAAAATCCCATAGATTTCAGTTATATCCCCAAACTGCCTTAATTTACCAAACTTATCATCGGTCAGGAGAACAGAATAAATTTGGAAGACTTAACTCCCTAAAAAGGAAGGAAATTATCATTCCAGTTTGAGCACAAGGAGATCCAACAGGTAGTCTTTATCCTCTTAAAATTCCATGCAGAGAAGGCTTCTGTCACTTGGACCTGTCAATCAAGAACTTCTAATACTGTGTTTCTTTGCAAAAGAGGAGAGCTTGAAGTAGCGATACCTGTATTATTTCTGGCTACTAACACTTTTCTCCCATGCCCTCGTCCCCAGTACGACTTTGTGGAACTCCTGGATGGCAGCAGGTTAATCGCGAGAGAGCAGCGGAACCTGGTGGAATCCGAAAGGGCCGGGCGCCAGGCGAGATCTGTCAGCCTGCACGAAGCTGGCTTTATCCAGTACTTGGATTCTGGAATCTGGCATCTGGCTTTTTATAACGATGGGAAAAATCCAGAGCAGGTGTCCTTTAACACCATCGTTATAGGTAGGAGCCTTCTTCAAGGCATCCCTTTCCTCCTAAGCCTAAGCTCTGTGCGGGATAGAAAGTAAATCATCGTTACGGGACTTGAGCGATGTCTAGGGTGTAAAATGAACACCTTGTGAATCGCTCGTTGGTGAATATACAGCAAGCCCTAAAGCTCTGTAAGAAATACTATAAATCACTGTGGGGAGGAAAAGCACCTCATGAGAAGAGTTTTAAATATCTGCACCGGAAGCATCCCTGCTTTAGGTCAGGATGCAGATTATCTTATATAAACGAATCGCTCTGGGGGCTACGGTGTTAGCTGTCCGTAATTACTTCAACACCTAACTAAAACGAACGGAGTGACCACTTCTGAGAGAGGCGGGCGTCTCACAAATGCTCCCTCTGTCTCTCTTCTTCAGAGTCTGTGGTGGAATGCCCCCGAAATTGCCATGGAAATGGAGAGTGTGTTTCTGGAACTTGCCATTGTTTCCCCGGGTTTCTGGGTCCGGATTGTTCAAGAGGTATGCGAGTCGGATCCCCCTTCCTAAGCCGATGCGAAGAATAAGCCGTAGGAAAGGGGTGGGAAGGAGGCACTGCTGCTTGTCCGTCGTGGGGGCTCAACGGAGAACGTGACTGCTGATCCCCCTGTCATGTGTTATTTCACAGCAGCCTGTCCGGTGCTCTGTAGTGGCAACGGGCAGTACTCCAAGGGCCGCTGTTTGTGCTTCAGCGGCTGGAAGGGCACCGAGTGTGATGTGCCGACTACCCAGTGCATTGACCCGCAGTGTGGGGGTCGTGGGATTTGCATCATGGGCTCTTGCGCATGTAACTCGGGATACAAAGGAGAAAACTGTGAAGAAGGTAAACACGTCAATATTTACAGAGCCCTTCTTGTTTTCTCCATAAAGAGACAGATTAAACCTGTAATCTTCCGTTAGGCAAAGGCATCTCTCTCTCTCTCTCTCTCATGCTTCTTTATGAAAAAGCAATTTTTATTTCCATATTTATGAACACATTGTTCCATTAACGCTTTAACTAATAAAAAGAGCAAATACCAAAGAGCCCTTTTTCTCTGTTTCTGTAGCATGAGTAATCCTTTAAAAAAAAAAAAAAAAAACTCTGAGAAAGTAAGCAAGCATTTGTGTCTTAAATCCCAACAAAGGGGTGGCTTGTTGTTGTTTCTTTTTAGCTTTTTGCATTGATCCTGACTTCCTTGACATCTCTGGAAAGTAGGGACAGTTGAATAGAATGGAATGAATAAGAACAACATCGTAGATTTGTTCCACCACTGTATAGGAGATGAGAGTCGAGACACTATGCTGTAAAGGGCAGTTAAACTGGTTTGGTTTGCTTTGCTTTTTTTTTCCCAGAAAGCAAAAAAAAAAAAAAAAAAAAAAAAAAAAGCACTATTTCCATTCTCCAATCAAATTGATTTTATTGATCTGGACTCACAAAGTAATGCAATTAAGTCTCTGGAATTAAATTTTCAGGCCATTGACCGTACAAGTGTAAAGTTTTATTGAGTCAAATTGCTAAATTAAATCTCATCTTCTAAAGCACATTAACGTGAATTAAGAAGGATAGAGTGTGCAACTCATTTATTTCTCGAAAAATCTGAGGAGCCGATGTAGCTGTCAGTGCCCAGTGGTCAGGGAGCAGGTCAGCGAGTACAGGGTCTGCTCTTGAAAAGGCCACCGTTATAGCTTTTAGAGGCACAACATGGAACGGATCGTCTGAGACCTCAAGAGCATGTTTGTCTAATCCGTAAAAATGACAAATCTTTCCGAGGGTCTCAGTTACCTAAATGGCACTGGGTTGGTTCTTAAAGCTTGGTCACAGTACAACTCCCTGCCTTTTCAGAGACAAGTTCTTGAGAGTGGTGGATAGATGTTTGATTATCTAAAACATTTCGTAGGAATTCAATTAAGAGTTGATGCTTTATCCTGCATGAACAAGAATATCTTTCACCTTTAATAAAACTGTTCTCATCTCTCGACACTAGCGGACTGTCTAGACCCTGGATGTTCTAATCATGGGGTGTGTATCCATGGGGAATGTCACTGCAATCCAGGATGGGGTGGCGGCAACTGTGAAATACTGAAGACTATGTGTGCAGACCAGTGCTCGGGCCATGGAACTTACCTTCAAGAAAGCGGCTCCTGCACTTGTGACCCAAATTGGACTGGCCCTGACTGCTCAAATGGTGAGGTCAACTAATACCATATCAACTATTTACCATAATTTACTTAAGATTTGGGATATATGACTTCTCGCCCAGTTGTTCAACTTAGTTACATTACCAAATGACTATTTAAAGATATAAATGTTTAAAGGAATGAAGTAGTTACTCCTTATAAAAAGGAAATAAGCTTAGGTAATTTATTAATTAAAATTCACTCTTCTCTATTATTGGCAAGGATTACCCTTTATGTGTACAAGACAGCCCTATCTTCTTCAGTCTCACTGTGTGGAAATACTGATTTACAAGAGTATCTATGTAGGTCTATGTGTTGTTTAAGGTGGGTCATGGCATTGTTGAGACAGGACCTCATGTGGCCTCAGACTTACTATGGCAAAGAGACTGACCCTTTGTACCCACAGACCTAAGCTACTACGCCCAGAAATTCGGGCACTTTAGGGCATGAGCAAATACTCTGCACTTTACAAAACAAAGCTGACCTGACAACAGAAGGCTGAACAGGATCACACTAAAGAGTGTATAATGCTCTAGTTAAATCATGATGAACCTAGCAATCTTATTCACTAGTATGTGGACAATACTCTGGTACTACAGAAATGGACATTGTACAAAATGGTACTCATGGTACTTTCTGATTTTTTTTCCCAAATTGTTTGTTTGTTTGTTTGTTTGTTTTTGTAATGCTGGTGACAACTTGGGAACTAATTCCACGATATTCCCAGTCATTAGTCGCCGAGTATGAGAGGATGCCATTCACCCTAGAAGATGACAGTTTTAATTGGGAGCTGAGATGAGCACACGTGAAATGATTAGGCACCAATCATACCCCTCATACCAAGTGTTACTTGAAATAATGTGCTAAATGGAGGAGTGATCCCGTCTTGACAAATACTGCAAATTTTCACAGGGACTTCTGTTAATACTTCTGCCTCCGTTTAAACTGGACAGTCTCTCAGACGGGCAAGTAATGGGACCGTTTGTGACTGAAGAAACTGTTAGTGAGTGTCTAAGGACTCGGGCTGTGAAGTTAGACGCATGTGTTCATGGCCGAGTGTATTGGGTAGGTCTTCAGTCTTTAGGAAATTACTGTGTGTCTCAGCTCATGAGAGGACTTTGCAGAAGTGTGGACCCAAAGAGAGGGCAGGCAGTTTGGAATCAATAGGAATAAAAGGGTCTATATGAGCAACGTTTTAAATGAACAATAGGCAAGACTTAATGAGAAAATAAGATACAGTAGTTTGGTGAGAAGAGTTGAAATTCCAAGGCAGGGGAAAACGGAGTCCATATTAGTATGCAGAAGAGAGTACGAGGTCAGGAAAGAGAGACACAGTAGAGGCAGGTAGGGATTCCTGGGGAAAAGAGAAAATGAGGGATTCCTAAAGAAAAACAAATATTTGAAAAGAAAAATAGAGAAGAAACGAGCAAATGGGGGGATGAGAAAGGAGAATGGATTTTCCCAGCTGTGCTGCAGAGAGGAAGTATTCTGCAAAAGCCCAGACTTAGGCAGCGTCTTCCTGCTCAGGGTTCCTCCCGAGCCCTGGATCTCCCACGTCACGGATGGACTTACGGACATACGAGTGTATCACCTGTGGGAGCTTTAGCATAGGGAGGCAACCGAGCTTCACCCCTAACTCTGGATTCTGCCTGTAGATGGGTCATGCAGTAGCTGTCGGTGGGTAGGGCGACTTCCCTGTGCCTCGGTGTCTTTATGCAGTAGGGACCATGGTACCACTAATGTAAACTTCCAGCAGAGCAGTGCACCTAGGATAAAGCCTCAGGCACAGCGTTACCATTGATGCTGTGGTGGTGCTCGGACATTAGCAAACAACGCGGTCCTGGCAATAAGCTAAAGAAACTTTCCTATAAGCCCATGTGCCCTAACAAAGTTTCTTTTCAACTCGAGAGTGGATATTTTCTCATTCCCTCCTCTCTCAGTTTCCCCTCCCTCCCTCTCCCTTCCCTCAGTCCCCCCTCCCTCAATCTCCTCTCCCTCAGTCTTCCTCCCTCAGTCTCCTTCTCCCTCAGTCTCCTTTCTCCTTCCTCAGTCTCACCTCCCTCCCTCTCCCCTCCCTCAGTCCCCCTCGCTCAATCCTCCCTCCTACAGTCCCCCTCTCTCAGTCCTCCTCCCTTCCTCTCCCCTCCCTCCCTCTCCCCTCCTCCCTCCCTCTTCCCTCCCTCCCTCTCTCCTCCCTCAGCCCCCTCCCTCAGTCCCCCTTCCTCAGTCCCCCTCCCTCTCACGCTCTCTTCCTTCCCTTCCACTCTCCTTCTCTTGCCCCCTCCTTCCTCTCTGTCTCCTCTCTTCCCGCCCCCTTCCTCCTTTACTGTCCCTTTATCATTTACACATAACTCTGAAAGAAGATAGCATTTATTGTGTGTTTTTACCTGCTTTATAGAAATAGGAGCCCAAAACTTTGTTTAGAAAATTCATGACTGCCAAAATAAATAACATGTTGAGGTAAATGAGAAATCCTAAGACAGAGTTTGGATGGTAGTGGGGCCTGGCCATCTCACTAAAGAGTAGTAGGAAATCCTCGCCCACCAATATTTATCAAACATGAGTGCCTGACACAAGTCTATATTTGCTTTGTTTATCCAGTCCTCTTAAAATACCTATTTTAGCCAAACAGTGGTGGCACATGCCTTTAATCCCAGCACTTGGGAGGCAGAGGCCTGTGTGGATTTCTGAGTTCGAGGCCAGCCTGGTCTACAGAGTGAGTTCCAGGACAGCCAGGCCTACACAGAGAAACCCTGTGTTCAAAAACCAAAAAAAAAAAAAAAAAAAATAGGGGGAAGGGAGAAAGAAATATTTTAATTATAAGAACCAAAATAAGCATTCAGTTATTTCAGATTTTTTTACTTAAATTTCTAGCTCCTGTACTTTTTTTTTTTAAATGCATTCCACAAAAAAAAAAAAAAAAATCCCGTTGAGTTTTATTGGGATGATTACTTGAGTAGCAGAGGTTCTCGGTCCGGGTCTGTCCTCCCTCGGAGCACAGGTCTAATAGTGCTTACTGTACAGCAGCCCGAGCTGGGATGTGGTCCATCCAGTTTGCATCTCTCTCGTATCCAAGCAGCAGAGGAGTGGACAGGATGCCCACTGTTTTAGTCCCTTAAAGTGGCATCCGTCCTCATAAAATCATCTTGCCATGAATAGCAAAAACAGAAATGAGTGTTAATTCAAAGATTAAATTGGCTATCCGTATCCTGTATTATGTGTTTAGATTTTATATCATCCATGCTGATACAATTACTTTATAGTTGAGAGTCTAAATGAAAATAGAAACTGGGTGGAGATCTTTGTTCTGTTCATCTTTCTATCCTCAGCTCCAACGAGAAGTGTAACACATTAAACTCGGTGTATAGAATGAGTAAAAAGTGAAGCGTTCTTTTGGAGAATAAGATTAAACGTAGGAAAATAGCAAGCATAATTATCAGCTGTGAAAAGACAGAAAACTTAGGATAAATAGCAGTGTTCTCCACGGGCTCATGCTTGCCCTGGAAGAGCAGCTTGCCCCACATCTGCCCAGTTCTGACTGCTGTGTAGCTCTTATTTACAGCTTATCCAAACATTATCGTTTACTTACATATGTGGCCGAACCTTTACTAGCGATATAAATCTAAGGTTTTAACTAAATGACTCCTAAAGGAAAACACTGCCAGATCCTTCTTTTGACACTATGAAAATGACCTTCAGGTATCTAAATTCAATAAGAGAGTAGAATTTATAATCAGAAGAACATTGGGCAAAGCTATTAAAAAAGAAGAAAAAGTTAAACTATTTTCGTGCTGAAGTGAATAGTTTTGAAAGCGAGAGTCTCCCTCTATCTTCATCAGCAGTGTGTCCATTAATTAGCCCTTCAATTCCACTTCAATTAAATTAACTCTAATTAATAAGTTCATTACAAAGATTGACGCACCTTGCTCAAAGCCGGTGTGTTAAGCACTGATAAACAACTTCACCCTAATGAAGAATTGATTCGATTGAATGAAGAGGGGGACCTCCAAAACTCCTCTCCTGATGCTGGGTGGATGTTGTGTTGCTCCGAAGTTAATCAAACCATCTTGGTCTCTTAATCAAAAATTTAATTCAAAGGAGATAGAAAAACATGGTATTGGGGGTGGGTCAGGCAGAGACACAACTCTCTCCCAGTTAATGTCCCCAGTGCTCCTTATAAGAGCTGTGACAGTTCTTATAATGTATTACTATAGTGTCAAAAGTAGATAAGGCTAAGTATGGGGCCTGAGCAACATCATTTGGGGACCAAATCATCCATGTGGGAATAGGTATTTGTGATGATATAAGTGCTTACTACTTTTCATTGTAAAGAAATATGGCAGACATCCCTTTTCTATGTGTTACAAATGACTTTGGAGCAAAAATTAAAACTAGGAACGTCATTTTGTAGTCTTAGGACAAAACCCATAGTTAACTTTATAAAGAACCAAAACCCAAATATCCTTCAGAGTTCCTCTCCATCTCTTTCTTCTTCTCTCTCCATTAGACCTACTTAAATTAAAGCTCTTCAGAAAGCTTTATTTTAAAAAATGACTTCAGACCGCTGAATCCTTTCTAAGGCTGAATCTAGTGTTACACAGTCTGAAGGCACTTGGTCACTGTGTGCCTTTCAAAAATTCCAACAAATGGAAATCTTTGTTTTTCAAATGACAGAGTCGATGTGTGTGTATATGTTATTAAACTGGTTTTCTATTCTGTGAGCTAGGCAGTTTGTAGCTGTCAAGAGTACAAATTTACTAAATAGGAAAAACAAAATTTCTTCCTCTTTAGCCAGCATGCCTGCGTGAGTGACCAAGCTAATGTGCTTTCTGAAAGAGAGTCTCCTTCAAGTTTCTGAATATTTAAAACAATTTAAGCCATGGCTTTAGCAATTGGTCCTTTTCATTTCATCCAGTAACTGGATAAGGCAATTCCTGTTAAATACTTGACACACTGTGCTAACTCAAATATCTCATCATTTTGGTGTGCATGGTTTTTTTCCCTGGGTACCAAGGGGTTAACCTTCTATATTTATATAGGACTATTCTATCTACATAGGATTTTGTAGGTACTTATATACAAAATGTGAACAAAAATATTTTGTAGTTTATTTATATATAAAAATAACTTTATATATAATTTTCCAATTATTATCATTTCCAACAATTGTCATGGATGTTCTATGCACCCACACAGCCACAAGTTAAAGGAGATTAGAGAAGGTCAAATCCTACCGTTCACCGTTGCCGCTCATCGATGCCGAAATTGACTTAGTGCACACAGCACGATGACCTTGCTTTTCACTCTGACAAACGGAAGATGTAACTCCTAATAATTCTTCTTCTCGCCCCCAACCTGTTCTCTTATCTTGCCCGGATTCCTCTTTTCCCGATATAGAGATATGTTCGGTGGACTGCGGCTCGCACGGTGTCTGCATGGGAGGCACTTGTCGCTGTGAAGAAGGCTGGACGGGCCCAGCGTGTAATCAGAGAGCTTGTCACCCTCGCTGTGCCGAACACGGGACCTGCAAGGACGGCAAGTGCGAATGTAGCCAAGGCTGGAACGGAGAGCACTGCACAATTGGTAGGCCAACCAGACTTCTAGCCAGCTAGCTACCTACTGCTTTCTGTTCTGTGCTGGGGCCAAACCCAGAGTTATCTCCATGCTAGATGAACAATCTGTCACCAGACTCCACCCCCTAACCTTAAATGCTTTTTTCCCCTGTCCTTCATCTGCTGCAAAAGAGGTCAAATTCTTGGATGTTTTTCAACTTGGAAGAAACTCCCCTCTTCAAATTCTCTTTAATTTTCTTATAAGGAAAAGAAGAGTCTTGTTGTTAGGTACTGTCTCTATTTTACAACGTTAATTCACTTCTTGTTAGAGAATCGTGCTGGAGTGTGAGATGTAATTAATTTGTTTCTGTTGCTTAGTATGATGGCCACACAAATGGACTCCCATAAAGAAATTTCAGTTTGTTTGTAAGCCATGCCTTTTGGTCAGCTGTAATGTCCATAGTCACATCACCCACATGTGCTCACCGGCCTCTGTGACATTGCCTCACATTAAATCCTGACTGCTAGGACTCCATGTTGATATTGCACCTCCCAATAGCAATCAGACCTTCTAGTTTAGATATTTTTTTTACATTTTCCCAAATACTCAGGCTTGCTGATCCCCATAGGTTCCAGCACCAGCCTTCTGAGGCTTTTGGTACAGAGAGTTTCTACCAAAGAGGTTTGATTCCCTTTTTTTTAATAACTTTATATTCCAGTATCATTAGAAGTAAACTAAAGTAAGCCCAAGTGTAGCCGTTTTTTTTATATGCCTGATATTTCTTCAAATATGATGGTATTCACAAATGCCTGTAGGTTGGTTAGCATATTAACCATATCTCTCAGATCAAAAATGGTTTTTATAAAAGGGAAAGAAAGGGGGTCCAAAGGACAGTACCTAAACACATTTAACATGGATTCAAGAGAATCTAGAACAAGTTACCACCTTTTCAACACATGCAATATCCCCTTACCCTTCAGGTTGCAGGATTGAAATGCTCAACTAATAAAATACATTAAAAGGTAAAGCGAATCATAAGTTTCTACCTCACCTCATTAAAAATAACCATCAATGATTATACATGACAGGCTGACAAAACTTTCAGAAGGTAAGGCACCATGTTTTCTCCAATATTTTGCGCTCAATATGTTAAATGTTGATGAAGCTATTTGGGACCGTGTCGGTAACTTGATGTATCCTTCCAATGTGTACGTATGATGCCCTTCTTATTTTGCTTACAGGAATTGGGCAGCAAGAAATTTCATCATGGGAAAATTGAAATCACACACGTGTTACAAGACTGTCACATGCACATAACCACACACACACACACACTTAAAAGTTGATCTTTTTCTTTTAAGTTAGCACAATTCCATCTTTACCAACTTCATGTAAGATTCTTTGCAATGTCGTTGGCATCCCTTGACATCTCTTCCAAGGGTCCCACCGCACCCCACATTTGGTGATCTTCTGTGAAGACTCTTAGGACTCTCAAAGTTGATTGGATTCATGGATGTAGTTTATGGTGGTCAGGAGGAAGGAAGGGTACACCAGAGCCTGGAGATGTTGAAATTGCATCACTATGTGCAGAATTTCTGCCAAGCAAAGAGCCTTTGAGACTCATGCATGGTCCAAGGGTTCACCATCACCTCAGACTCTCAGAAGAGCAAGTGTTTAGGGCTCCTTCTGAACTCGGAACCTCTAGCAATATAGGGAGCATCCACATTTTTAGACGCCACACAGGACCCAGCCCCACCAGCTTCTAACATCCCTTCTGCACCATCACCTATCCAAGACCCTCAGAAGTGGCTTGCTGACACTGGAGAATGGCTCTGTCTACTGAAATCATCCACAAACATCCGTCTTCATAACCCTTGCCCAAGGTCCACCCTTGCTTTGATATAGCTCTCCTTTCTGCTGTCTGTGAGGCTACTCAGGCAGGACCCACAGAAGGCCCATGAAGCTACATTAACCAGGATTTCTGTGTCTTTCTCTGAATGCGCAAACAACAGGACAGTGCCCCTGTGTCCAAACAACTCTTCCCCAGAAGCTCAGAGTCCTCCCACAGCAGAGGCAAGACGACAAAAGGATGCTTCTTATATAGCTCGACTTCACAAATTAATTCTAGCTAGGAGCAAAAGAATTATATCTCTCACTGTTTATCCTAGGAAAAACAGCAGATACATGTGTGCATAGCTTTAAGAAATCAGAAAGTACCAGAAAGCTAGGATAGGCACATATAACTTGTCACCCAGTAGCTACCAGATAAACTTCTTCCTCACTGGCATACAGCTAACAATTTCCTGCGGATACATTCTTCCAAAATGTTTCCTAGTTGTTTGCAAACAAACAGGATTCTTGTTAGTACTGGGTCTTTTGATTGCAATTGAATTGTTTCTTGCACTGTTGGCTAACAACTCTGTTTTCTATTATTTCCATTAACTGTGTTGCTTTATACTCCAGTACAGGAAATAAAGGATCTACCTGGATGTGAACCTTTTAAAAGATGTAGAGAGCCCCCTCCCCGCTTAGGGCTGAGTACATAGCTCTATGGTAAAATCTTTTCTCAGCATACAGAAGGCCCTGGGCTCAATTCTCAGCAGCACCAAAAAGAAGAGTGTAGAGATCCCTTTCAGTCCTGCTTTGGTTCTTCATGCTGCTAGAATGATTCCAGTTTTGCCCTTCCTCTGTCTGCTGTGAGCGCCACAGAGAAGCCCAAGGGCCACTCGTGAGCGGCTGGCAAGGCAACCAGGAAGTGGTGGAGTATGTCCCCATAATTGATAGAAAGCAAAAGGATTCATCGGTCACCTGACTGTCTTCATAAACTCGGTCCCTGCTTTCATAACACCATGGGCATGTTGGTAGTAAAAGAATTAGGAACGCAGAATATTCACCAGACACTTGCTCTCACTTAGAGGGTCCCATGCTGATATTTTTATTAGTGTGGTCATATCTTCCTCTCGTTACAAATGATGAGTTCCTCAAAGTAGGCCTGTTCATCCACAGGGCTTGTGCCAAGTCCTCCTTTCTTGGGTTATGTTTTTACTAGCAATGTGTGCCAATGAAAAAATAAAGCAACAGGAGACTGATTTTTCAGAAATATTGTGATTAAAAGGGATATCTTTTTCTCCCCCCACCCCCACCCCCAGGAAGGCACTTAGGAATGTTGGGCTCTTTAATGAATACAGAAACAAAGGGGCTTTTAATGAAAGAGCCACATCCGTACAGGCAACAGTACCTGTATTAAGATGGCTTGACAGTAACCATAACACTAGTGTGGCCCCGAGAGTATAATAACAATCATGGTAGGCTGCAGCACCTCCAGGTTCCATGTTTGTTTCTCGTGAGACAGGAAGCATGCCAGGATAGCATAAAGAACCCCAGAAGCAAGTCAAAAAAACATGTGCAATGGAATTAAGTATCTTATAAACAATAATTGGCATGATTTGAGTATCACGTGACTATCAAAATATTTAAGAGGATTAAACTATTGCGCTCTGTGAGAGTTGATGTGAGTCAGGTTTAAAACTAGTACCTGGTAAGTTCAAATATGTAATACTGGTGAGTTTTGACCAGACTGAGTGAGTTCCTATCACCACGTTTAACTAGAATAGACTTAGAACCCATAAATGTGTGAAGGCAACTCGGTTGGTTGGTTTGGTTCAATCTCTTGGCTCAGGTTAAAGAAGGGAGAGCTGTTTCCCTCATCAGCCTCCACTTTAGTGGCCACAGAAAGAATGCAAATTCTGTCTCTGTATCTTCTGCGCATTGCTTATTAGCGGAGTGCAAAGCTAACTGAATGTCCTGGGCAGTGAGAAGTCCTAATTGCCTCATTTTGAGCACTCGTCAATCTATAACCCACAAGACCTTTTGTTTTTAGCATCTATTGATAAGATTTTTCCCTTCGTTTATCCATTTATGTCTATCTGAGTGCATTGGAGACCAGAGATGAGATTGGGTCCTGAAGAGGCCGTAGGGGTGTGGGATGACATTGGACTGTCCTCTCCCATGAAGAGGTGTCACAGAGGACCAGCTCTGTAGGTGGCCAAGTGTCTTCTCAAACCCGTTGGAATTTTTCATCTCTCCAGGGCACCAAATGGGAGGAAATGGGCCTATATTAGTAACAGTGAAGATCACGGGTTGGAGAACATACTTAAATCTTGGGGAAAGCCCCCTTTGAAATAGTTGAATCTCCATTCCAGTAAGCCTTAACAATCTGTCAGAATTCTGTAGGCGTGTGAGATTGGACCTTCCATTTTCTCTTTCGTGTTAATTTTAGAAGGAGGGTGGTTTTTAATTTCCTTCCATTCCATCCTTTATCCCAAAGGATTAAGTCTCTTGGATCCTTGCCCTGTCTGAAGGACTCTGGAGGTCATTTGCAGGTCTGGGATGTCTTAATCGTTGATGGTTTCTGTTGACTATGCGGAGATAGTGGACCTAAGCACAGGGTTCCCTTGACCTCAGTTTCCTTTTGCCATAGGGAGGAATCATCTTTACTTCTAAAGAAGTCCTAAGATCCACTTTGTAGATATCACCTGCCCACCCCCCATTACTTTTTACATATGAATTCACTTGTTTTGCCCATTAAGTATCACTGAGCGGCTAAACTCTCTCGGATACGTACTGAATACTGTTCCATTTAAAAGGCAGTGTAACATTTTTTAATACACAGGCTCTGAATTTATTCAAAGATGTGTCTTTAAGTCATTTCTGTGGTTCAGGATGACTAGTGTTCTTAGCCTCAGTTGGGGTCTTTTATCTGATGTAAAGCGATTATGATAATATTTATGTGAGATTTTAGAGTACAGTGTTCTGATGTCTGCAAACCTGTGCACTTGTGTCCTTGCTGAACCATTAGGTGACATTGAAGAATTAATCCATTTACACTCTCTACATACATATCCTCTTACAAAGAATGTGAATGTTACATACATCAAAGAATTGTTTCAGTTAAATAAAATGCTATCCTATGAATTATAGCACCTACTCTATTGCTTAGAAAGAAGAGTTAATAGCTTTGAGTCTTAATTTTCTTGATAAGTAGGAATGAGACAAACTGCAGCTCAGACCATGGCTTAGGTGTTGACATTTTAAAAGCAAAACAAAAAATATCGTGAAACCGGTGAGGTCTGGTGGTATGGGTGCATTCAGGGGTCTGATGCAGGAGGATCACAAGTTCAGGTCCATCCCAAGAACATAGGAAGTCATTGTCTTAAAAAAATATACACTAAAAAACAAATTGCCAAAGACATTTGCTTAAAGAGTTAACAGAATTCCCATTGTGTTATAAGTTAGAGCTTTATGTCAGGGTGGATGTTGGTTAATAAGAAACTGTGTGTGTCTGGGTTGGGTTTAAAGAGTTGTTTTTGAAATCATGATATAAAGGAAAGGTAAGATATATCATGGTATTTTTCTTCTAGTAGTGTCTCAAATACAGAGCTGTCTATTGAACAGCATTGATTTTTTTTTTGAGGCAATTCAGATGGAAATTTCACCTCGGGGAAGTACTAATTTTTTAAGCTACAAAAGGCTGGCTATTTGGTTTTTATTCTAATTCCTTAGTACATTGGGAAACATAATCATTAATGATCACAAGGATGTGCTTTGTTTTCCCAGACAAAACTTAGGTATACTGTACTCCACAAGACAGTTTGAAAGAATAAGAACATATGAGTGCTTTGTTGACATTACAAATTTAGTTGTTTGGTGACTTTCGGTAATTTTTTTAATGCCCCCCACCTAAAAAAAGTTAGAATTACTATAACAAGAATACCACATGGAATTTTTAAAGTATCTTTTTTGTTCAAATGCTATTTATAATCAACACACACACACACAAACACACAAACACGTGGGTAAGAGTTACTACTACACACCTGTATACCAATACTCTGGGACCATTCAGTTTCCTGTCAGTCAATAAAGAAGATTGGGTAAGAGAATGTCATACCATGCTGCCTGAGCCTTACAGAAAGGCTGCTAAAGTTTAAGCGTCAGGGTCTCCCATTCCGACTGGCCTGTTCTAAGGTCCCACAAAGGGACCGGGACTTCATATAACCATGTGTTACTATGACATTTACAAATCACTTAGGACCTCTGTCTCTTAATAGTCCAGCTTCCTTTCCAGCACGCTTCTCCTTGTGCACAGCTGGTTGCTATACGTCACATTGAATGAAGACCAAATTATCTTTCTCAACTCTATAGAAATATTACAAAATCACTGTCGTTTTAAGGAGACAAAGTGAGCGTTGTCCTGCAATCTTGGATAAAACGGCTGTTTAGAGACATGGGGGGCATTTTGTAAACATCATGTAGCTTTTCTGACATTTGTGCTGTTCCTCAACTTAAAATTTTTCTACCTTTGTGGCGATTTTCCTTGTTCCAAGTAATTCTTTACTTTCATACAGCACTTCATCTATCTTGAGGTTATTTTTCCTAAAGAGAGTCTCCTCCCATGTTATAAGCGTTTCATCCATCACCACCCCAAATAAACTAAGTCTACCCTGCCCCTGACTCCTTTTTCCCTCCCCCGCCCCCCTAGAGCTGCTGAGAGTGTTGGGAGGAGAAAAATTGTAGTGGGCACAGACCTGGCACAGAGCACACCCCACATAGAGGTACCTTATCATTACTGCTGCTACCGGAGCAGGGCTGACCATTAATGAACTGACACTGACCAATACTTTCTTCCTGAACCATCTCTCAGGCTCTACTCACTCCTTCTGAGAAACAGAGATGCCTGCTGGGTACAAGGATTAACTCCTTCTCTTCCTGGTATGCTGGGAGTAAAGGCCAATAATGCTACCACAGTGATCTTTGATCCGTAGTGCAGGACAGGTCGGCATGGAGCCGTTAGGTATGGGGTTAATCTGAAGAACATCTTCCTAAGCCTTCTGGGCAGTAGTCAGGTAGGCTAAAAAGCCTTCCATGGAGTGCATAGCCTGGTGGCTTGTTAAGGAGTACTCCTCGATGCTAGGCTGATGTAAAGCTGGATGTGACTCAGGCAGAGTGAGGGAATGGAAGCAAACCCCCTTCTCAGAGCATCATCCATGTTCTGGAAACCAATCTGGTTTTCTGATGTCTGATTTCTTCTAGCGAGGTTAACCTGAGTGTCCATCTGGGGCCTCTCCAATGTTATTTTTCTCCTTTGAGCCCTAACTTACTCACTTAACGGTTTTATGTACATGACTTTATCTTCCATAATACCTTCAGAATGGATAACGTTCTTAAATGAGGTCATTTAGTCTCTTTGCCACAAGCTCAAACCTGCTTTCTCTGGTCTCTCTAAGAGATGGGCACCCACTTTCATTAGGATGCCAGTGCTGTCTTTACTCTAAAAGGTGCGTCAGAGATGTTCATGTTTCGCCACTCCGCCTGTGTCACTTCTTCAAGGAAGGGAAGGAATGTTGGGTGTCTCTGCGATGGGAGCTGTCTTTTTTGGTGTGGTTGATTTCACCTTCGAGTGGTTCTTCTCCCTCTCGTATGAATCACTCTTTGTTTGTTTTGAATTTTTTTTTTCACATATGCTGATCTCATCACAAAAAGCCATGGAACCGTGGGCTCGACACGGTGATGGCCAGGGTTGTAAACAGTAGGAGAGACACTGCAAACAGTGTCATTTACCTACTGGTCTATAACCTGCGGACTGAGAGCACACTCAGCTTATCAGAAACTGATTCGGCGGTTCCGGTGAAACCTGATTAAGTGAGACTCCGTGTTTCTGACATGGCTCGGCCTCAAATGCTACACGTCGAAGGGTTCAAGTCACTTGATTTCTGCTTTTATACTCTATCTCCATAAAGCTACAGAGCTGTAACAAATTTACACTCTTCTTTGAATGGTTTTGAAATATGTTACATTAAGTCCATAGTATTCCATTCCGGTCTGCCCTTCTGCATCATTATAGACTTCCTATGTATGACGTGTGTATTATGATATGATGAATAGATAAAGTACCAAATAATTAAATTATATTCTCATACCATTCAAATCCAACTTACATTTGAATCTTCAGTTACCTTGGCACCTGGCTTTCTATAGAATTTGTAAAATCATCATCCAGTGGACTGTTGTGACAGGTGTTCTCCAGTCATGGGGAGGGATTATTTCTTAGGGTACCCATTTTCTTATCCCTAAGGATGGGGTGAAATCTAAGCATAGTCAGCCTTTGCTGTTGGAGTGCCCTTCTCTTCTCCCCAATCTTACCATTTTCTGTCCTGTCCTTGATGCTGTGATTTATTAGGAGGCAACAGTATCATCTGCCTGAGAATGTCAGTCAAAAGATAACAGTGTGGCTGAGAGGTACATCTTCGTGACAGGTGTGTCCCTTGGGGAACTGTTAATGCGCTCCATGCTTTAGGAAGGGAACAATGTGTGGGACATCTGAAAGTCAATTGTGAACGTCAGTGATTGTCCTGTGGGTGAATGTATCTGGTATTAACATACAGTTTCTCCAAGCAGGTGATTTACACATTGCCAGTAAAGATGGGACATTCGAGATCTTTAAAAGAAATCTTTCTCACCTGCTTTCCTAGCCCTGGTATGATAAACGAATTCTATCTTGTGATAAGAGGTTATGCTCAGCTTCCTCTCAAGCCTACCTCCTCTGTTAAAAGTTGGGCACCAAATTGGTGCCTACATTAAGCTTTTACTTACCCAACTTACTGGAAGGCATCCTGGCTTCAGAAGCATCAGCTTTCAGAAAAAAATAAAATAAAAGTAGAGGGTTAAAGCCCCTGAGAGTTTTCTCATTGGGAGCAGAACAGAAGAAAATGCCAGTGGATTTTGTTTTATATTCACTTGGGTTTCATGAAATACGTCTCAGTTTTCAGATCTGAACAACCTTACTTCTTTTTTTGTACTAGCTTCTATGTATTTCCCGCCAGAAACTGCATGGTTCCCTAGTGAGTTTTAATTAGGGTTCAACTAACGTTGTGTGTAGGGGTACTGTATGTTGGGGAAAACAACTTATAAATCATAATTACTAAAGATTTGAGGGAGTTGGGACGATGCTACTAGAGTTTGGACCCAAGATTTGGCACATGCCAAGCAGATTATGTACCCCCAAGCTATATTCTCCGCTCTCAAGGAATGGTCTTAATTCATTAACGTAAATTAATCACTTCTCTACTGTGTCAATGATCTTTATTGACTTAAGCTTTCCATTGACCAAAGATGAACATGTTCTATGCTGTGTCTGAGATTTCCGTTGTTCTTTAAATCTCGTTCTCGTCGCAAGTCAGTGCATTTTGTTAAGCGTTTTCTGAAAGATGTTGACAGATGGAGGGGAGGAAGAAGGTGTCAACTCACTTCCTAAAGACTTAGTAACTCCAGGCTATAATGTAAATAGGATGGCGAGAGACAGATAAAGAGGACAGTTTTGTAATAGAAATAAACTGACAATAGATGAATGGGAAAGCGAGAGATAAATGTGTTGCTGTGCAAGTTTGCATGGTGACTACACCCATAATGCGAAAAGTCAAGGGGTCAGATGGTTCAAGTATAAAAAACTGCAGAAAGACTTTCTGGGGAAGGGGACAAGACAGAACTGGGGCCTGGCAGCTCCCCGGGGGTGCAAACCATAGGCATGGGAGGAGTGAAGTACACAGAAGAAATGCAAATAACACTCCCTAGAAGGTCTAGTGCCAGACTCAATGCTTGATATGATGTTTGTGGCATCCAGGACTTGCTGCTCCTCCAGAAGGGAGTCACCTTAGGTAGATCAAGCGGTTTCAGAGAGCACAAGGGGGTGGCAGGTAGGACGTCCTAGAAACCTTGTTCACCCTCAGATCAAAGCACTCCACACACCAAGCAGCACGCTTTGGGATAACATTTCCTGATCCCTAACACTGAAGAAAAGCCCACTGACTACACATCGGTTTTATATCATATTGTTATATGTAAATTTGCCATTTGGTTCTGTGTTAACACACTGGAATATCTTTTTTCAGTGTAGAGTACCTTGTCCAAAACCTCTCACCTAGGTGGTTTTTAAAACCCAATTGGCTGGATATACAGTTAAGCAAAGAATAAAAATGAAAAAATATTCTCTTTAGTTTTTGCCAAGTTTGTCAGAAGCCTTGTAGTGGGAGAGTAAAGAGCTACAGCATCAGGAAGTGAAGCCATGTGCAGAATATTGTTCCTAACTATTTCGGGGTATGAGCAAGGAAGGGAAAGGCTATAAAGTTGCTACATCTTTCCCAAAACTCTCCCCAGGTAACTTAAAGAGCCAGGCAGCTAAGAAGGGACTAATATGCAGTGTAAGTGATTTGTCTTATATGCTGAGTGATAGCATCCTAAGGAAGCGAATAAAAAGTTAGTTTGGGGGTTGGGGAAAATTGGTCACTGAGTAATAGATAGATAGATAGATAGATAGATGGATGGATGGATGGATGGATGGATGGATGGATGGATGGATGGATGGATGGATAGATAGATAGATAGATAGATAGATAGATAGATAGATAGATAGATAGATAGATAGATGATAGATTGATTGATCACATGCATGCTCACCACACACACACACACACACACACAACACAGTAGACTTTGAGTTACTTTATTGGAAGGGTGAAAGAATAAAGCTCACAGTTCCCAACACGTCTTACTTCTCCACGCAGCGTTGACTCAGTCCTTCCCTGGCAGACTTTGGTCTCATGCGTAAGGCAGGTAGGAAGCAGCCTCTTTTCATCTAAAGATCCCTTTCAACTGCCCGCTGCTTGGTTGCTGGTGGCTTTCACCTTCATCTATATAAAGTTTTGTTTGTTTTGGGATTTTGTTTGTTTTTCAATGCAGGTTTCTCTGCATAGCCCTGGCTGTCCTGGAACTCATTCTGTAGACCAGGCTTGCCTCAAACTCCCCAGAGATCTGCCTGCCTCTGCCTTCCAAGTGCTGGGATTAAAGGCATGTACCTATATAAGTTTTTGTAAGTGTATTAGTTCTTTGAGGGTTTCATACGCATCTTAATAGTATTCAAACACACTTCCTTAACCACCCAAATTTGTGTCCATTTCTTTAAACCCATCAAGACCAACCAGTTTGTGCTGCCCCAGTGTTCTTAGATGTCTGTTTCCACTGGAGTTCGGCCAATTTACCAGGAGCCTCCCTTGCCCTTGGAGAGAACTGTCTCTCTTTCCCAGCCCCCAGCAGTTGCAAACAGCTCCCAGGTGGATTTCCTGCCCTACTCCCATTCCCATGCTGGGATTTGTTCTAGCTTGGGCATGCGTGGGTCTTGCTGCCGTGCCGTGTCCAGAGACAGTTTCTTTGCAGTCATCCACCATATCTGACTGTTTCTAATCCTCTTCCAACAATGATCCCTGCACCCTTCAGGGAGGAGGCACAGTACATATGTCCCATTTAGCCTAAGCATTCTGTGGTCTCTTATTCTCTTCACCTTGGCCACTTGTGGGTCTCTTCTTGCACTATCTACTGCCAATAGAACCAGGCATGGGACATGTGTTCCTTAAACAGACATGGGGACCTACCTAATTTCAAAGGACAAATTTTCCTATGCTAATAGTTCATCCAAAAAGCAGTGACTCCCCAACCCTGGCCTGTTTACTGTATTCACAGATAATGGTGTGACTGAAGCCAATTTTTTTTTTCCCTACGGTTCTTCATGAGAGGGTCGATGACCCTCTCCAGTTTGAGTGCCCCTTTGATGAAAGTGGAAAACAGCCATCTGAAATACAGCTATCACTTCTGGGATTCAACAGGCATGTGCCTTGGATAAATTAAGGAGCAAAGGAGGTCCTTAAATATGAATACCCTGCCAGATGCTTTTCCATTAAACTCTGTTGGTAGAATGAAATTAGTAAATAATTACATTGGTGGGGACCCTACTACCTCCAAATGTGATATAATGCCTTCCTTTAACAACCAAGCTTAATTTTTTTTCCTATACGCCAAATTAGTTTTTTAGGGCAATCTACATTGCAAATTGACCGATTTGCATTAAAACTATGCAGACTGGTTCTGATTTGTCAACACCTCTTTTTTTTTTTAAAAAAAAAATAGTCTCTAACATTAAGCATGGGTGGGTAAAACCATCTGCCTATGGAACTTGCCCGCAGCTCCATCCGTTAACACATGAGACAGGTTACAGCTGTTTAATTGTTATGGTGCCCGAATGATTCCCTTTCTATCCGAAATTAATATTTATATATGCGTGCATAGAAAGCATGCGGTTAACCATGTGATCTAATTGTGAAATAATGGCAGCAGGTATCCATTCATTAGTCCCTGCATGAACAGTGAGGGAGAAAATAGTGCATTTCACAGTCAGCCCAGCTCTTGACTTGTAAGAAGAGTCCCCAGTAATGGTTATCACAAATGTGAGTCATCCAGTCCCCAAACACTGGTCCGTGGAAAGGAAAATGGCACCCATATTGCTGGCCTAACACGTGAAAAGAGGAAAATCTATGTGGTGATTTCATATACTTTAGCTCTTCCTAGCACTGCGATCGGGTGTCCTTCGAGCTGTGACCTGTATGAGCCCAAGACGCACAGTGAAAGTCTAGATGCTCAAGATCACAAGCATCGTTCACCCACACTTCTGAAAAACCTGTCTAGGCTGAGAATGGTCTTCCTTTACTCCAAAATGGCAAGGCACGAATTTAAACTTATCGCAGTCTGCTATAAAAGTTAACAATGTATATTCCATCTGCTCAGTACATTTCGTAGTGAAAATAGAATGCAAAATTCCCGCCAAGCTCACAATACATGGCTAGAGATGTGCATGTAAAAGAGGCCAGTTAAAGGCCCTGGTTCCCATTTGGTTCCTGCAACGCCAACGTAGACTTCTGAGTGGATTGTTTGGATACTGATGTGGACACTCAAGCTCATTGAGAAAATGTTAATTCACCTTCCTGAAATGAAGCCAATGGTGAAGTAGTGGTATGCTTTCATTTAAAAGGATGAATCACAAATCATTTAATAATGTGTAGCTAAGTCAACAGAATTATATAAATGACACAGAAGAAAACTTTTTTTCTTCACATACACACACACACACAATGGGGTTGTACTCCCCTCAAAAAAATGAACTCATTCATAGAAATAATGTTCCTACCAAAGGGATATATTGAGCTAAAGAATGAAGGACCCATCCTGGCGTTCATAGGCCAGAGGACAATGTGCAAAACAAATCATTAGCAGCCACAAGTTCATTTGCTTAAAGTCAAATTTTCCCCTTCTTTCTGGTTTATTAAAATAATAATAATTATTATTATTATTTAATATTACATAATAGTAATACTATATAATATTAATCATCATTATTACCTCATGAGTCTGGGTTTTTCCAATATAAACTGTGAATAAGATGAATTAGTAATGCCTAGTATCTGCTAAGTGTACACCGTGGGCTGAGAAATAATGTAAAGTGGTCTTCATAGATTCACTCTCTTATAAGGTAAAGCTATTAGACCTTCAGAAAACCACAGTTCAGAGAACTTAATCTGTGGACCTTCAGTGTGGGCACACGGCTAGTGGACAAGAGAACCTCGTTCCAAACCCACAAGAGCTATTCCGTGGGCTGGAGAACTAGCTGAGGCTGCCTGCTAAATCATTTCTAGTTGTTCATGTATGTTTTTATAGAGTAGAAATTCTCTTTTTTTCCCATAGTAAACTAATAACCATTTGTCATAAAAATCTGAATCACCATAGAAACAGATGAAGGAACAGTCATTACTCAGTAATAAAATGCCATGTGTTCATGAATTTTCTTTTCAAGAAAATTTGAAAGATTTTTAGGAAGGTTTGAAATATATCCATTAATAGTGCTTACAGGTTTTCAGATAAAAATAACAATTACACAAACAAAAAAAATTAAACAATATTAATTTATACAGGGAAGGATTTGAACAGGTTGGAAAGTATTGAAAATTATGTGTCCCTTTGTAAAATTTAAGTTTATATCTAGTTTCTATGTCACCCGAAATTATTAGATCAAATACTTTATACAGACTTTGGCCACTGAACAATTTACTTGTAGGAAATGGGTAGATTATTTGTGTCACTAGTGTATGCCCATAGGGGAAAAGGCATAAACAACTGTGTATATACCTTTGTGTACTTTCTCACCTCAGAATCAGGAAAAAGGCATTCCTGTTAAGTCATCTTTGAAAGAATTATCTATTCGCACCTACATATTTATAAATAAGTTATAGTTTATCTGGGCTGAGTGAAAAAGACAATTTGATCTTTTTAATTAATGTTTTCCTAGATAAAAAGAAAACTGATGTAAGAAAGACCCACCGCTCTATTCACCTAATTAACAGTCTTTTGAATTTTTAAATATTAATTATTAATTTAGTGAGGCAGGATTTGATGTCACCTAATATGCTCTCAAACTGTGTAAATCACATATTTTGACTGTGAACTTCTGATGGGAGCCGATTTCTATGTCCACCTGAGTGCCGGGATTGCAAGCATGCACCGTTACATGAAGTAGCCATTCTGATGTATGTAATTCTGGGAATCGAACCCTGGACTTCAAGCATCTTATACAAGCACACTAGTAGCTCAGCTATTTTCCCAGCCCAACTTTGTCTCAATTATTGAATTTTTCAAATACACAAAGACTAGTGAAGTACTGATTATAGGTAACCCCTGATCTATTCAGAACAAATCAGTACTTCCCTCTGATTAATATTCTCTTTGTTTTTCGAGATAGGGTTCTTCTGTATAGCTGTTCTTTCCTGGAACTCACTATGAAAACCAGGCTGGCCTCGAACTCACAGAGGTCCTCTTGCCTCTGCCCCCCAAGTTCTGGGTTAAAGGAGTGCAGCTCCACCCCCAGCTCTGATTGGTGTTTTAGCAGTATATGAAACTCTGAAGTTCTTCTCTCAGCATCTCAAATACATAACTCTTGACATAAAATTTTATAGCATGTATATGTATGTTCTATGGCTTGAACCCAGAGCCTTTCCCCAGCCTGTACTTCTGAGAGCATCCTGGGAATTGAACCCAGGGCCATAGTTAGCATGTGCTCTAAACAGAGCTACACCCTCATTCCATATAAGATTTTTATTAACATTAGTGATGCTCTCCAGCTAGTTTCATTTTTCCACATCTGAATACTAAAATATACCTGTCCTTCAGCCCACCCCCAACCCCTCCCCTACCCCCTTGAATCTACAAAACCCTAAGCTGGGTTTTCCCTTATGTCATTCAGTAAACCCAAGGACTGAGAACCAAAGGAGACATGTGTTGGTAACACGTTTCTGTATATGATCCAGTGGAAGGAATCGTGCCATATGCGAAGACTATTACAAAGCTCCGCACAGAGTGTGCCAGACAATAGCTTCTTTTGTGACAAGTTATGCATATGTTGGCATCAATGTGTCTGGGCAGGCATTCTGAGTGCCCCCCTTGTAAATATATAGTCCTCAGTTGGGCATAAAATTTTAAACTGAGGGAAATATCAAATACTGTCCTGTAGGAGGCCCTGTAACTGAATCACGGTGGCCCTTACAATAACCTTACAGTACTGTTGTACTTAGCCTCAAAGCATCTTTTCTCTGTGATCTGAATTATTACAGCCTGGTTTAAATCAGGAAGTAAGTATTTCACTCTGTCTTGTTTTACATTCCAATCCAAACCAAAGCATAGGGATTTACCTGGGTAGATAACGTGAGGAACAATGTATTCATCCAGAAAATTCACACACCAAATTTCCAAACTGAAACAAAAACAAAGAGGGGAGAAGAATGAACACCCAAACTGTCAAAGCTACTCGAAGCAGGTCTTCATAAGGGGCCAGTTTTGGAGAGTAAATGGTCTCAGAAAAAGCACACTGTGCACATATGTACATAAGCTACTTTTCTTTTTATGACATCTCACACTTACTAGATGTTGAAATTCAAATTCATTGGCTTTCCTAGATGTTGTGGAATATTTGAAATGCTTTTCCCTAATCTTAGAATAAAAGTTCTGGGGATTTTTTTTTGTAAAGCATATTTTAATGGACCTATGTAAACTCTTAAGAATATAAAATTATTTTATGGTGTTTAAAATGATGTCAGTATCATAATCCTTTATGGTGTAGTAATCAGTAATAAAACAGCGCAGTGAGTACCAATTAAGGAACATCAACTCAATGGGTATGCAGCCTGCACGCTGATTTAAACGGTTGCTGATTGGAATAAATGGATTTAATATGTACTTATTTGCAGACGGTAGCTTCTCTGTCACCCTACTAGGAATGGCGCATGAATAATCTAAGAATGATACTTACTTACAACTTTAATGAGATACTAATGTTGAATCATTTTTTTTTAATCTGCGATTTAGAAACTATGAAGCACACAATGCTAAACACAAAATCTTCCCTCCATGCCAAGGACTCTACAGTTATGGTCACAGTGAGGAGTAGCTCCTTGCTTTGGTGTGCACCCATATAACCAAATTAACCTCTTTTGAGGCTAGGTCCCTAAGCTCTGACTCTTGTCATTAAAGAGAGAATTTCCAGTGTTCTCAACCCTCTATTGTTTTCCTATGTCTAACTTAAACCTGAGAGTCAATTCAGCAGTCCCGTGAAAATACTGTACAATTTAATATGTTCCAACCAAGCACACTGTCGACAGCAGAAACAGTGGGACTCGTTCCTAACCAAACACATCAGCAGCTATGCACACACAGACACTCTCTGTTTTCCCTCGTGAGCTACTTGATATACATGGAGCCAACGAGGTTACCTTCGTTTCTTCTCCGTGCTTATGAGAACTGGTGTGATGGTGATTTGGAATCAATATCATGCCAAGTCGACTTTTAGACATCCATGTTCCTTCCCAAAGAAGACTTATGTATTCTTTGACCTCATTCTTTTTTTTTTAAGTGAATAGTCTTCCTTGGTTATATGGCTGCGCAGGTCCTCCTGGTGGTGCTTTTATAGGTCAGCTGAACTGCTTCTGTTCTTGTCTTCACCCCTTTGGGTTGTACGTGTCTTTTTACTTGCCTGGTTACCGGTTTCAAGACTGCCTGTTATAGGAGTTCTTAGCCGAAAGCTGTACGTACCCCGGGGTATCGGTGGGTTCATGGTTCAAGTTAGCCTGTGTTCAGTCTTCCTTTCATCTGCAATGATGAACTAATGCTTTCCACTTTGTTAGGCTTGCCCTGGACCAGTCCCAAAACAGACGGTGCACATGCTCTGCCTCACACAGGTACACAGTCCTGGGTCCTCTGATCTGTAAACGGGACTGGCTTAGTCAAAATGGGACCCTTGGTGCTCCCAGATTGCCTGACTGGGGTTTTGCCTTTGCCAGTCACCAGCAGTATCATCGCAGACAACTTAATTCCTGTCCTGTGCCTTCATCTCTTTGTCTCTAAAGTGGGAAAGATAAAGATGTTACCTCTTAACTTGCAGGAGGGTGAAAGACGCATCAGCTAATGCACTGTAACTGCTTGGCATAGTTTTCACATATAATTAACAGTTAGTAAATGGCAGTTACTGTTAACACTCTCGTGTGTTAGGGGGAGAGGGAGGAATATAGGTGACAGAGAAGGGGAAGGTTTGTAAACTGGGTAGTACAAACTTCCTTCACGTCTCCATAGAACATACAGAAGCCTTCATAAGACATGTATTTCATTACTTTCCATAACACATGTTAAAACTATGTGGACCAGGCAACAAGAATACATTGATCATCCCGATGCTCATGGGGACTACTTATGCATTACGTCATTTACATCTGTAAAATTCATTCAAAGCTGTAGATTTTGATGACAGTCCTTAGATGAACTTGCAAAGTGATGTTGTACCTTACAAATCATCATGTTAGGAAGTAAATGCAACCTGTGAACAGGTAACTCCCAAAGGGCCTGAGAGCCCAAGCTCACTACTAGGCGGGAAGGTAGAAGGCAGAACATCTTATCCACCTGTGTGTGTTTTCCTCCAAACAGCTTAAAAAGAGAAAGGCTTCTCTTTTACGGGACACCGGGAGAAGCTTGTGCAAAGATTGCTGGACCAGCCCTTTGCTTGGCTGATATTGAAAGCATATTGGCTGGTTATGCAATGACAACATCTCTGATGAGTCAGTCCAACCTTTCACACCCACAGACTCCCAGTCATTGCCAGCCCGTGTCAGCAAGTACGCTAGGGACCCCTAGTGCATAGACTTTCATTTGCTGCATCCCAGGGACCACTGTGCAAATGACTCTATTTTGCAAGAGTGACAGTTAAAGCCAGGAATTAGCCAGAGGCTTGAAAGGCATTTACATCCTGACATTTCAGGGAGACCTTTGTTGAGGGTTAGTTAATCTTCACTGTCAATGTGGCTAGACTGAGTCGCTAGGAAATTGAGGCATACCTCTGTGTCGGATTGTGAGGGCCTTGCCAGAGAGAATTAGGGGAGGAATAACTGCTCTGAACAGTACCAACATGGACTAGGAACTTGAATGGATACAGAAAGAAAATCGAGGGAGAGGGGGCAGGTGAGTATCCATATTCCCCTTTCTCTGCTTCCTGGGCACCCAGGATATAAACTGCCCCCCCCCCCATAGTACCTCTGAAAGACAAAGCTGAAATGAATCATCCAATCCTTTTAAGTTGCTTCTGACTGGGATTTTTGTCATACCGCTGTGTGGCTAACTCATACACTCCCTTGGCATTACTCAAAGGAGCCTTATGGAAGACATCTAAAGGAAGGTAGCACTATCCCCATGGCTTCTGATCTCCCTGCAGCAGGACACATATGTACTGGGGAAAGAGATGACTTCATGACAATGATTCTTAGCTATATCTGGAGCCAGCCATTGGGCTGAGTGATTGCACTCAATCACTCTTTCATCTGTATTCGCTGTCTCAGTTACGCGTACATCCTAAGCTGGCGATGGAGATTAAGTAAACCAATAATACTAAGTGCTTAGCCTAATACCATAAACTACACCTTTTTATTAACTTTAAGAAGCAAGATTGGGAAGAGAGCACCCCGTGCGTGTTCTAAGGTCATTCTGAAACTGGGATGAACTGAAAGACCGACCTGGGTCAGAGGTAGAAACGTAGCAGCTGTTAATATACCTGCCTAGTGTTCTTAGTCTACAAGGCACTCAGAAGCAGAGCTCAGAGAAGAATCTAGAACTGTCTTGACCACTTGTATTTCAGTATGTGTGGTTTTCAGAATCCGCCTGTCACCAGTTCTCTCAGATATGAAACCCAAAATAAAGTTTGAGGAATCATCACCCTACAAGAAATATGGAAATACTCTCCCTGTGTTCTACGTGGATCCTCTTAAAAGATAAATACTCTATATGTCAAGGAAAGTATTTCATGAATAAAACATAATAATAGTTTCTCTTAAATGACTAGCCCACACATCTATAAGAAAGTTCCATTCAGGAGGGGGATAAAACACCTTAAAACTTGGTACAACTAGTTGCTATTCTTTTAAGTTAAAACATGCACTTTCAAAGTAATTTCTCTGCAACCTAATGTACATATCAGCAACTGTTAGGTGTATTAATTTTTAACCATACTGGATTGTTTTTATTTCTAATGGCTTCCTGTAACATACCTGCATTTTTCTGATTATTTCCTGTATTGGCTTCTATAATGATAGTTTGATTGTTGCAATTATTTTCCTAACTATTTTAACCTTGTGCATCTACATTTCCTTGCAATTTCCTCCTTATTCAGAATCAGGCTTTTGAGGTCATCATCACAAACTTTACCCTTCAAAGTAAAATATAGGTGATTGTTTTTAATCTTAATTTTAAGTGATTCTTTATGATATTTAATATGTTCCTTGTGATATGAAAATGATAAATCTTGGTATCTTATCCTAGGTACAAATATTTTCATAGCTGCTTTTTAGTTTGTCATGGACACTGTGTTAAAGTTCTAATATTTAAAGTGTTGTGCTAACTATGATATACTGTGTATTTTCAAACGCATTTTCTAATTTCAGCTCCTTTTCTTGGTATTTGCCCAAGCAAATGACAGCCCTACCTTTATTGTGCATCAACCCATTGCTTTGCATAATTGACTCTGTTTGCTAAATTAACCAGGACCGACTGGTCAGAAAAAGTTCAGTCCCCTTAAACCTACTAATAGAGACCAGAATGTAGCTTCTGTTCTTTATTTTGTTTGCATTAACTGTAGCAGATCTGATATAAAAACCCATGATATACTGGCCAGCTGTAATCAGTGTAACTAATTTTTATGAACTAAGAATTCCCTTGGAAACGCTACCCTGCCTGAATCAGAAATTCTAGATTATTAATATCGCTATGATTACGTGCAGATCATCAAATGAGCTATTATAGAACTCTTGCAGATTATATAATACTTAGAAGGAATTATTAGAAATTTGTATCAGTGTCATGATGCAGTAATACATTTCTCCTTTAATGCTTAAGAGATGAATTATGCTTACTAAGTTATGAATGCAGAGTAGACCTAATGCCATTTCTTCTTTCGCCTTAATTTCCCTTGTAATGTATTGTCAATTAGCCATAAACGTTCTTATTTTTAAAGGCAATTCAGAAGCCTCTAATGGAATCCTGTGGCAAAGCGAAGGGTCTTTTTATATACACAGTACAGATGTGTCAAAACCACTTATGGGTTTGTTTACCCACATGACACAGTCAGCAGCCCGGAGTGTCTCATGCGAAAGTTACCATGTAAATCATACCGTTAAGAGTATCACTGCCACTTGCATATGTCAGTAATGAAAAATAATCAACATAAGCACCTTTGGAAAGCAATTTCAGATCATTAAAGATGTATGAATTTTGACAAAGCAAGAAGATTTGAGGCTTATTAAGAATATATTAGGTCTCTGGTATGAATGACGGGAGAGGGGCTGTGTGTTACAGAAAGATAAGTGGTATACAGGCAGCTAGAGATACAGTCTTGGTCCAGCTGGTCCTGTAAACTTGGTGAGAAAAAACAGCCTATTTCAAGATGGTCGTTGAGATGAAACAATGTCCTGGACCACTCCTGTTCCCTAATGGATTACATGTGTGAAGCAGCCTGTCTGTCCGGCATGGAGCCCAAGGCTACTGGAGACCCCCCACAGGGCTTCCTGTGCCTGCTTCCAAGTAGAAAGAAAATACATTTGTCTGATGGTTTTCCACTTCATTCTTCCCCTTGATGCCTATGTATTTATTAACTATTGAACTTTGGTTACTGTAGATCTCATAGCAGTAAATTTCCAAAATTCTTTAGTCATAAAGACCCCATTCCACCAAGTCTACTTAGCTGTAGTCTTAACAGGACTGAGAACGGCATGTATTCCAAAGAACGAGTGCAAGGGAGGTGTTAGCATCCCCCAGACTGATCTTTAAAGTGCTGCGTGGTTCCTGGCGTCATGGCCACATTGACTAAAATTGAGCGTAGTGCATTTTTAGAAGATTGGAAGTACATCTCTGTCATGTGATGTGAGTCTATGTCAGCTGCAGCTACTCAATTTGCATGTGAATTCTGAGATTTTCCTTGTCCCATGTGACACTTCTGAAATGTCTGTCTGTTCTTTTTTTTTTCCTTTTTAATTTCCCAAGCTCACTATTTGGATAAGATAGTTAAAGGTACTGTATATCTACTCTTTGTTGACATATCTGCATAAATAACTATATAGCTGTGTATCAGATTGCGCTAGGTGTAACAGTAGACATTTTCACGCCTATTTTTGTAAATTATAACTTGGGCTTCCGTTGTGTGAGATGCCTTGGGTTTAAATTATTGAGACTTAAATTGTCTGTGTCTCATTTTTATAATTTTTGGTTCTCGCAGATTTCATTCCAACCTAAAACAATAGCTTTCACTAAAACCGAAACTGAAGATTACAGTACATTTGCTGTTTTTTGGGTTCACTTTATTTTGCTTCAAAAACTTCGTTGTTCGCAACTCAGCGAACGAGCCTTAAATTATAAATTAAAGAATCATAAATACTCTTATCACAGAATAAGAGTTGTCACTCTAGAGAACGTTCTGGCTAACATATGTTGAAAGAGAGAACAATCTCAGATGGAAGCTTCTTTGGCTCTTTCTAAATGTGTCGGAATATATATGTATGGATGATGCCATCATTTCTCCTTTGTTATTCTTGTAAAACTACAAACTCTCACGCATCAGAACTGATTAACGTTGCTCAGCAAAAAACAGCAGAGACTCACGTCTTCAGTTACCATAGAAATAGGTGGAGCGGGGCTGTACGCAAAGAAAACCCCTCCCTCTCTCTCCTCAGATGACCTATTTTCCTCTCCTTGTTTGTGTTTTCCATTAGAATATGAAAATATTCATGGCAATATCCAGGCTTTCCTATCCTGATTCCATGTGCAGGCAGCCACTCCTGCTGCACATTGGCAGTGAGGCAATTCATTACCTCTCCTTCAGTAAAAACCAGGAGAGAGCACGCCCACAAGGAACATTTACCTTTTATGTATGAACCATCCATAGATACAGACAGTAACTGTCTAAAGACAAAATAAGCCACAAAATTAATCTCATCCTGGCCTGATGGCATCCTTAAATATCATTTTGTCAGAAGGCAACCTTCTTCCTGTCGGCTGTAATCGGAAGAGCCGTCTCTGAAACAGAATGTCTCTGAGATATTTCCTTCTCAGGTTCCACACTGGAGACCCAAACATGAATAATCATTTGAATGTAGACTAAACATCTTACCACACATTGCTCCCTTAAAGCTTAGGTCCAAAACAAGTGGGGTGTTCTCATGATAAGGAGCTGTGGATTGACCCCCCCAGTTGCTGGAGCAAGTGTTTTATTATATGTATTTTACACCAAATGATTAACAGCTAGCCAAAGAGATTTGATTGCTAGTCAATGCAGGCGTTTAGAGCATTTAATCCTTATTTCTGTCAGCGCCATGTCACACTCATAAACAGGGACTGCAGAATCCACCTGGGCATCATCCTTCATAAGTGGATCATGTTGGCTGCATGCCAGATGTCATCAGTAGGCAGTGACAAAATTTGGTTTTTGGAGGGGGGAAAAAATTATATTAGACTGAGACAATTATCAATTTTGGATATATTTAAATTAATGATTTCCCAAATTTTCCCTTCTTGCCCATAAAAGCAGACAAGATAGGATATAAAGGTAACAGCATAAAAGCCTTAGGGAGATTGTCACAAAATATCACCCCTCCGCTATCTGTCTTGAAGCACGCCACTACCGTGTTTTTGTTTAGTCTATCGATGTCTTATTGTGGTCCTTATGGTATTTCATTTTGTCCGTCCTAAGTAATCAAATATGCACAGCTATTACATTTAGTTGGAAATCCTGTTGGTCCCGTCCCATCCGTATGCAGCCTGAATCCTAATGTTTGTTAGAATAGATGCTGCTTCACTGCTCCTGGGCTTTGCTTATTCTGTGAGAAGGAATGTACTCTTGGCATAAAGTATAGTCATTAACACTGACCTATACTTTGTGCGGTTATTTAATACACTGTAATTTCACATGAATATTCGGCAACTCTGAGGCCAGATAAAATTAATGTTCTCGTTTTAAACATCAGTCATAAATTCATATCCACAGTCATGTTCTTGAATTTAGGGGAATTTTTTTTTTTAAAGCAACCAGGTGCTTTAAAAAGAAGCTTCCAGCAATGTTTGCAACCGATCAAAAAATTGGAACAAGGGGTTCTGAAATTATTTTCCTGAGATGCTTTTCCAAACCATAGACTAATATACCTTGTGGCTCTGTGAAAGGGGGGAAAAAATGTCAAGTTAATTTTGTCTGGCCTGAAGCTACTTAGTGGGTCGTTGCATATATTTCTGTCCTACACAGGTAAGTGGTGTCTCAAGGGTCAGGCCAATCAAAGATGCCACTTGGGTAAGAATTAGAGTCCTTGGATAGCGTTGCTGTTTCTATCCATGTGCAATTACAGTCTTTGTGCTGTTTATAAAGGCCTGTTCCCACTAAGTGTCCTGTATCTGTTTCCTTCAGACGCAAAGTCTTTCAATACTCAAATCACTGGTGTTTCCCTTCCTTGTCTTGACAGAGGGTTGCCCCGGCTTGTGCAACAGCAATGGGAGATGTACACTGGACCAAAATGGCTGGCATTGTGTTTGCCAGCCAGGGTGGAGAGGAGCGGGCTGTGATGTAGCCATGGAGACTCTCTGTACAGACAGCAAAGACAACGAAGGAGGTAAGGAACCTGAAAACACAGTCTGTGCCAGAGTCTGGGTCCGTAAGTGACAGTGACTGACTGCATCAGTATCTGTCGGAAAGGAAAAGCAGATCCCTGTAGATTAGGTTGGTTGAAAATGTGTGAGTGCCATGGGGTGATTGTGCTCCCTGATTGCCTGAAAAGAAAGCCTGGTGATTGTTGTTCACAGAAGAGGCAAGGTTACTGTATAATGCCCATTGTTCTCTGTCCCTTTTTCTGATTCCCGGGTGACTACCTTCCTCAACAATGGTATTCAGGGCATTGTACATTGGGAGTGCCACAGAAGTATTTTAATAACTAAACAAGCTAGAAGATGCCAGACATTTTTTCTCAAACTCTTCTGCTGAAAACTATCGGCAGGGGAAAGAAGAAGAAAGACAACAAGAGACAACAGTCCCCTTGAAGCTGAGTTCCACTGTCTTTTTATCCTTAACTTTACACCCCTATAAAAGGATTGTGATATTCCACCCAATTTAAGCCTTCGGCTAGGAATAATTATTCTCCCCTTTGAGCACATCCCCCATGCTATTGTATTTTAATTTCAGAGACTAGAGAGTGGGAGTTGGTGATGGAATAGTTGCCCCTGACAGCTGTTTAATTTTGACAAACCATTAGGAGGGAATCTGGTGGCAGGTAGAGTTGCTGTCTGAGTCTGAGATCACCTCCTCTAGGCCTTAACTCTGTTCAGCCTCCTCAGCCCTCCAACCTTGCTCTTCTGGAAGATGGTCGTCCTGGACAGTGGTGTCGGCTAGAGAACACAGATTTATAGAGGCAGGCAGATCTTCCCTCCACTATGTAGTAATGGCGAGGCATTCAACCTTATCTGTAACTCAGCTCTCGATTTGCTTTGCCTACAAAATAGAAATAAAAGGCTTTGGTGGTTTTAAGTGAAAAGAGGTGTTTGGATTTTCAGTGGGTGGCAGCCATTGTCGATCAGGTTTTCGCTCTTGTGTTTCCGGGCTGCTTATCTTGACCAGGCCTGGAAGGCTGCCAAAGACCTGTAGAGTGAAGCCTAACTCCTCTTCTCCAGTGATGCCCAGCATCCCTCAGCATCAGCACACTCTCTGCCACAGGCAAGGTGTTAACTTCCTTGCTGACTGTTTGACAATCTTCCCTTGGCTATCAAGACAAGCCAGTAACCCTACTTAAAAAGCCTTCTTTCCTTCCTCCCACCCCCACTCCGCCCTTAATGGATTCCAGCAGCCGCTAACCCTCAGAGCTTTCCTAGCTAATAATACCTTGTTGCCCAAACTCCTGGCGACTGCAATCACGTGCTCACAGAAATGGCAGCATTAATCCTCTCTGAGACATAGCCCAGATGGCAACCTAACTCCTTGCTTTCCCCAAAAGAGCTCCAATCCCATTGTCTCCGGCGCCAGGGGAGGAGAGTGACTCCTTCTCCTTGATTGTGCATCCAAGGTTTTTGTAGTCCTCTAAAAGGAGATTACTTTGAGGGGGTCCTGCTTGCTCTCAGAGGGATGCAAACTGCAGGCCAGGTCTGTAGAGACGAGGCAGAGTAATTTAGGGGCTAATCAACTCTTTGGTATTATTATCAGCCAAGGAGGTTTTTCCTTTTCCTCAAAAATTTATCAACTGTGAATTGGCCCCATTCCCCTTTGTTTATTCTTATTAGCATGAAACTCTGCTATCTCTCAGCTTCTCTCTCTGAGGGGAAATCTGAGCTGATAGAACCACTCCTGTGAATTAATTCTCTATTATCTCACAGAATTTGCATGGCTGTCCCTAACCTAATTTTGTTGTTCTTCAAAGAAGGAATCGCAGGGCTGCCTTCATCATATCCTGAGGTGGTAACCTCGGTGCCTGGTAGCCCAAGCTAGAGGGTTCTCTGATATAGGTACATGGTCGTGCCTTGGAGACAGTGTCTGCCATACTAAAGACCATCAAGATACATGACCTATCTATTCAGGATAGTGGGATCGTGTGACAAAAGGAACAATAGGGCAGAAGGCTTAAGATTAGGGTGGTACAGAAACTTTAGGACATCTGGGCAGTGGGGTGTTACAGAGCCATTATCTATGTTAGGTTTGGTGTCAGAATATTGAATTAGCCAGCACACCTCTAAGTAACTTGATTTGGCATATTAAGTAACTGAAGAGGAGTAGGTAAAGATGATTTGGCTCTAGCCAGAAGTTAAACAACACCGTGTGTGTGTGTGTGTGTGTGTGTGTGTGTGTGTGTGTGTGTGTGCACGCGCTCTTGTTTGAACACGGTCTTTGAAAAAGACACGGAAAGTAGGTTTACCATTCCCAAAAGTGACAAAGATAGATTAAAGTATGACCAAAGTGAGAGGCTTATATTAAAATGTCTTTATAAAACACACTGTATACTGAATATACATAGATAGATAGATAGATAGATAGATAGATAGATAGATAGATAGATAGATAGATAGATAGATGGATGATTGGTAGATGGCAAACAGACAGACAGACAAGATAGAAAGAGTGCTGGCTGGTCTTGTATCAACTTGACACAGGCTGGAGTTATCACAGAGAAAGGAACCTCCCTTGAGGAAATGCCTCCATGAGATCCAGCTGTAAGGCATTTTCTCAATTAGTGATCAAAGGGGGGGGGGGCCCAGTCCATTGTGGGTGGTGCCATCCCTGGGCTGGTAGTCTTGAGTTCTATAAGAAAACAAGTTGAGCAAGCCAGGGGAAGCAAGCCAGTAAGTAACATCCCTCCATGGCCTCTGCATCAGTTCCTGCTTCCTGACCTCTTTGAGTTCCAGTCCTGACCTTCTTTGGTGATGAACAGCTATGTGGAAGTGTAAGCTGAATAAACTCTTTCCTCCCCAACTTGCTTCTTGGTCATGTGTTTGTGCAGGAATAGAAACCCTGACTAAGACAGACGGATGAACAGACGAATGGATGAGTGGATGGGTGGATGGGTGGGTGGGTGGATACACAGATGGGTGGGTAGATGCACAGGTGGATGGATGGACGGATGGATGGATGGTGGATGGATGGATGGGTAGATGGTGGATGGATGGATGGATGGGTGGGTGGGTGGATGGGTAGATAAGTAGGTAGGTAGATCTGTAGGTGAGTAGACAAATGTGTGTTTTGACTAAAACAAGCACATACAAGGAAATAGCCAAATAACTTCTTCTGCCAGTCTTTTTCCATTACTCCGCGCTAGTTTACCTTTTCCCACTCTGACCAACTCCATCACCACTGTCTGATTATAAAGAAGGAACCGGTCCTTGCCTTCCTGGATCACTAAGGTCACTAAGAAGGTACCGGTCCTTGCCTTCCTGGATCACTAAGGTCACTAAGAAGGAACTGGTCACTTGCCTTCCTGGATCACTAAGGTCACTAAGAAGGAACCGGTCCTTGCCTTCCTGGATCACTAAGGTCACTAAGAAGGAACCGGTCCTTGCCTTCCTGGATCACTAAGGTCACTAAGAAGGAACCGGTCCTTGCCTTCCTGGATCACTAAGGTCACTAAGAAGGAACCGGTCCTTGCCTTCCTGGATCACTAAGGTCACTAAGAAGGAACTGGTCACTTGCCTTCCTGGATCACTAAGGTCACTAAGAAGGTACCGGTCCTTGCCTTCCTGGATCACTAAGGTCACTAAGAAGGAACCGGTCCTTGCCTTCCTGGATCACTAAGGTCACTAAGAAGGAACCGGTCCTTGCCTTCCTGGATCACTAAGGTCACTAAGAAGGAACCGGTCCTTGCCTTCCTGGATCACTAAGGTCACTAAGAAGGTACTGGTCACTTGCCTTCCTGGATCACTAAGGTCACTAAGAAGGTACCGGTCCTTGCCTTCCTGGATCACTAAGGTCACTAAGAAGGTACCGGTCCTTGCCTTCCTGGATCACTAAGGTCACTAAGAAGGAACTGGTCCTTGCCTTCCTGGATCACTAAGGTCACTAAGAAGGAACCGGTCCTTGCCTTCCTGGATCACTAAGGTCACTAAGAAGGAACCGGTCCTTGCCTTCCTGGATCACTAAGGTCACTAAGAAGGTACCGGTCCTTGCCTTCCTGGATCACTAAGGTCACTAAGAAGGAACTGGTCACTTGCCTTCCTGGATCACTAAGGTCACTAAGAAGGTACCAGTCCTTGCCTTCCTGGATCACTAAGGTCACTAAGAAGGAACTGGTCACTTGCCTTCCTAGATCACTAAGGTCACTAAGAAGGTACCGGTCCTTGCCTTCCTGGATCACTAAGGTCACTAAGAAGGAACTGGTCACTTGCCTTCCTGGATCACTAAGGTCACTAAGAAGGTACCAGTCCTTGCCTTCCTGGATCACTAAGGTCACTAAGAAGGTACCGGTCCTTGCCTTCCTGGATCACTAAGGTCACTAAGAAGGAACCGGTCCTTGCCTTCCTGGATCACTAAGGTCACTAAGAAGGTACCGGTCCTTGCCTTCCTGGATCACTAAGGTCACTAAGAAAGAACTGGTCACTTGCCTTCCTGGATCACTAAGGTCACTAAGAAGGTACCAGTCCTTGCCTTCCTGGATCACTAAGGTCACTAAGAAGGTACCGGTCCTTGCCTTCCTGGATCACTAAGGTCACTAAGAAGGAACCGGTCCTTGCCTTCCTGGATCACTAAGGTCACTAAGAAGGTACCGGTCCTTGCCTTCCTGGATCACTAAGGTCACTAAGAAGGAACTGGTCACTTGCCTTCCTGGATCACTAAGGTCACTAAGAAGGAACCGGTCCTTGCCTTCCTGGATCACTAAGGTCACTAAGAAGGAACTGGTCACTTGCCTTCCTGGATCACTAAGGTCACTAAGAAGGTACCGGTCTTTGCCTTCCTGGGTCCTTCCTGTTGACTTTCAGACATGGTGGCTCTCAGATTTCCAAACAATGGATAGGAACCTCTAAAGGAACAGGAAGAAGAGACCAATAGTATAATAGATGGAGCCGAGTCCTTATTCACTCTTAATACCTATGCACTCACAGGAAGTAGACCTACGGCAATGTCTTTTTAAGGTTCAAACTTTTTAAGCTGCCGTGTGAACTGGGTGGCTGTGGCCTTTTGAAACTAAGGGGAGTCTTTTCCTCATGATAAGGTCTCTGACAAAGATCTCTGCTCTGGGGAATTGACAGTGATCTCCTTCACCAAAGCAACTCCAGATTTCAGAGAGAGTTCACTGAAACAAGTTTAAAAATATAAGCTAAGTAAATAAAATGGCAGGTAATAGCAATGGTAAGAGATGGGGCGAGGGTAAAAGCAAACAGAATCATCAAAGATTGTTAGGTACCCCCTCCCAGAGACTCCTACCATTGTCAGACCAGCACTCAACGTCTCTAGGTATCATGGTAGGGTATTGGCTTGGGAAAAGTGCTTACTGGCTTGGAAGGCAGTTGGTTCCTAGTGAGGTTAGTGATTCGGGTGCCATGGAGTGGTTTGCTATCCCACGGTTGACCTAATTAACTTGACTGCTCACACACTGTCAGTAACTGGGGGTCTTGTGGTTGTTACTTTTCTCCTGGTACATAGTAAATGTGTGGTGAGTACACACTGTGTGTGAGAGAGAGATAGAGAGACTGAAAGAGAGAGATTTACATATCCATTGACTACATTGTATGTATCTTTTGTCATATGGACATTTTCTCAACTAAGATGAAGTAATGTTTTATGCAATTTACCTTTTCATTCATAAACTCTAGCTGTGGTTTCTGAACAAGAAAGAGCCTTGTAAGATCATACATAGATTTACATATGTGTCATAGTTTCTTCTGATTGGGGAGGGTTGATTGTTTTATAATTCTATGGCTTTCTTAATATCTACAGTTGATGAGTAGCACCATTGGTATTTCCCTGTTTTGTACGTTTTCATGTGTTTGTCTGGGAGTGTCAGATCCCCTGGAACTGGAGTTATAGACAGTTGTGCGCTGCCATTTGGGTGCTGGGTATTGAACCCAGGTCCTCTGGTAGAGCAGCCAGTGCTCTTAACTGCTCCAGCCCCAATGAGTAGCACTTTTAAAGAACTGCTGGAGTGAAGAACATACAAGGACTTGAGGAACAGATAGTGTCTGGGGTGGAAAAGGGTGACAAAGACAACCCACAGGACATAGCTACTTGTTTAGAGAAAGTTCTTGCCTGCAAGGTGAAGGACTTGGATTTGTTAGTTTTTTTTTAAAGCCCATTGTGGTAGCATATAATTCCCACTGCTGGGGAGACAGAAACAGGTAGTCCCTGGAGCCCATTGGCCAAACAACTTGATCTACTCAATGAGTGTGCGCATGTGCGTTGGTACTATTCATGAAATTGGAAATACTGGGAAGGAGCAAGTCTGGAGAGGCAGGGAAAGACATTGTGCTAGAGACATGTTAGATACCTGAGATATGTGTTTGGCTTCTCAAGCCTATATAATATGAAGCTAGAAAGATATAGAAGACAGATGTTTTTTAAATTTACATTTCAAGTGTTATCCCCTTACCCGATTTCCCCCTTCCCAGAAACTCCCTATCCCCCTCCCCCTCCTCCTATGAGGGCGTTCCACCACCCAGCCACCTACTCCAGCCTCCCCACCCTCGATTCCCCTACACTGGGTCATCTATTGAACCAGAAGGCAGATTTTTATAGGTCAAAAATTGATCCCACAGGAACCAAGAGCATAGAATTTATATGAATGTGAACTTGAAGACACCAAGACAGCACTGGTTCCCTTAGAACAAGAATGTGGTGGAAGTCAGATCCCATTCAGTAGTGTAGAGAGGAAGCCCCTCACCCCCCCCCCCCCCACACACACACACACGTTACCAATGATCACTGGGAAGAGTCCTGAACTGTGCATGACACACTGATAAAATCCCACAGCCACAATCCTGCCTCAGGATTGGGACCTGGCAGTAGGTGGGGAGCAAAAGCAGTGGATGGTAATTAGCCTTGAGGAAAAGAGAAGGCTTATATTTTTTTTTCCCAATCAGTAGATAAAAACTTTAGAAACAAATTAAAATGTCCATTCTTAAAATAAAATAAAAAAAAAAACACGAGAGTCCAGGAAAACAGAGCAAGGCCAGTATCAAAGCAGGAAAAGAGCCCGAGTTTAATAATGTGACTGAAGTTATACTGATTAAATGTGACAGAAAAATACACCAAGGATGATGTAAAGTGATTTCAAATGCTATTAAAAAAAAATAGGGCAGGGTAGAAACCTGGAGGCCAGAGCAGAGGTTGGCCATTGTAGCCACAGGCTGATATTTGTAAATGAACGGACTGCATCTCTGTGGTTGCCTTCATCCACTTACGTATTGTCAAAGCTTCACAGGGACTGCTTCAGTTGCATAGCTCACAAAACTTAAAATACCCACTATTTGGCAACCTATAAAAATAAACTCAACTAACCACTATTAAAGACCAGTGGATGCCTCAGGGAAGACAAGAATGTCTTCGAAATATGGACAGAATCTAAAGTAATAATGTGAGGAGTCAAGTAGAGGAAAGCAGAAATTACGCATCTACTTTACATCGGAGTACCACTGACAGCGCAACCTGGTGTGAAGAAAGGCTCTTCACTAATAATGAAGGTTGCTATTCAGTGAGCTTTGACATTTTCTGATCTTTCAGGGTTTTTTTTTTTATTTTTATGATTAATGTTGTTAAAAATGGCGTCTATTCCAGGCCAAATGTAAGCCACCATAATATTCCTGAGACTTACCGTGGAATCCCAGTGATTTCGAGAAGCTTTTCCACAGAGACAATTTTGCGACGCTGTACATTTGGGCAAGTGCGTAATCAACTTAGTGGCACCAGATAGGCCTCTGTGCTGTGAGTGCAAAGGAATGAAAAATGTCTCCTCAAGTTATAGAAAGCCAGATTCATAACCATCCGTCACTCGTTTGGGCAACTTACTGATAAACTCGGCACAAAAATAACAAACCGTGTGTCCCTGCATCTCGCCGCTTGAAAATGAGATTCTTCCTCTGATGGATGTTAGCAGAGAGGCCTGTAAAAATGCATTTCCAGCTGATTAGTTCAGAAGGTGTCAATCTCGTGCAGTTTTATGACCTGCAGACGACGTGCCAGATGTACATTTGCTTTTTAGAAACTAACAAAGATGAACAGCTAAATCTGAGGCTCCTCTTTGGCAGCGGGACCTTGTATTGCCTAAGGGAGGGCATTGTGGGAGTATTGGGGTGGGAGCAGTTAACTCTTAATTCACCAGATTAATGGAGATTAAATATAACATTTGAAGGTACTTTCCCTGGTGGAGGAGGGTTAATGTGGGGAGGTGCTATAGGAATATAAAAAGAGCAATGTTTAATTACTCTCTCAAGCATATTACTACACGCTAAAGCTACTCACTTAAGTGAAATAGATCATAGAACATATACTAAAGGATCCCCATAGAAACTCTACATACGCTCATAAATCACCACTTAATGGTTAAAGTTGGTTTTAAGGGGTTGTTTTATTTTGTTTTTGAAGCCAAAAATGATATAGAAACAATAGGCCAATCATCTACGTCTTGAGAGAACTAGGTCTTGAAATCTATGCTTCTACTCCAAGAGAGGTGGAGAGAAAAAAAAATCTTATCACATTATTATTATAATATATCCTCATGAAGAATAAGGCCTCAGCATGGCCTCATCTTTCTTCCATTAGAAATATCAAGAAATATTTATACATTTTTCATCTTTATGGCTTTTTCAGTAGGAAAGAAATACTTTGATAAATTTACATGAAATTTCAAAGCTCAGTTTCATTGGATTATCTTAACACATGATTTTAGATTTTGGTCGAAGAAATGAGTATGATGCTTCAAATAATCAACAGCCTATGACCTTCGTAATATGCAATATCTATATAAAAATGGCACCTCTAAAGAAAAATATGTAGTATCTCTCATCAGAAATTCAGACGCGTTCATTTCTATGTGTCTAGAAGTCATCACAATCATTTAAAATGCTTACGTAAGAGGAGACCAGCATCATAAGTAGATGTCAGGTCCATGAGGTATATGAGCTTAGCTTCTTCCACTTTCAAGGGATTACAAAAACATCCAACCCAAATAGACTTTAAAGTGAAAAGGAACGCCTTAGCTTCTAGAAGGCCAAGGGCAGCTTATTAAAAGACCCCAAGGAAGCCACGGTGTTTATGACCTGCTGGGATTTGCTCAAGCCTTTGACCCTGCTCATTCTGGGATGGACTGGTTGCCAGGTAGTTCCCGAGGTGGCAGAAAGATGACTGCAGTCATCCTTACTCCCCAACCTTATGTTTCATCCCAGTGGACCTCAGGGACAGAGAGGCAGAGGTTCTCATCCGGACACTTTCAGTCACTGAAATTTCTGGACCACAGTGAAGGGAGGATGCGTGCGTATGCGTGTGTGATCTGAGAGCTGGAGAAGCTAAATGTTGAAATGAGAAATCGAGGAAGGGCAGGAGTGAATGAAGAAGACAGAAGGCCTGCTCTGTTCTCCTTCAAGCAGACACAGTGACCAAGGGTTCTACCCAGTGCGTCTCATGTTTCTTACCTCTCCTGTGTTGCCGTTCACCTCCTCCCGGACTGAACATTTAACCTGTTTCTTTCGTTAAGAGAATTTAGTATGTTTTTATTTATTTTGAAGACTATGCATGTGCTACAGCAGGCATGTGACGGTCAGAGGACAGCTTTCGGGAGTCAGTTTTCTCCTTCCACCATGTGGTCTTGGGGATCAGACACAAACCTTGGTAGCAGGCAGGTTTACACCCCTCCCCCCCCCCAGCCATCATGCCAGTTTATCAGCATTGTTACCGCCTTCTGTCTTGGTTTGCCATCAGATAAGGAAAGGGTAAACTAAGTATGACACAAAGCAAATAAATTATTAGGATACTTTTTAAATACTGAAATTAGTTTTTTTTTAACTTGTATAAATAAAACATAGACATCATCTAAATATTTTTTCATCTGGGCTTGCCATAAGATCACCTGCTCCTTACGTGTAAAGTAGCTTCAAACTGTCTTGTAAGTTACCCAAGAATGTTTGATGTGGTCACACTATTTTTTATTAATCTATTCTAAGAGATACAGTTACCAAGTGATCCAGTTTTATGTATTTAACAGGCTTAAAGGGCGGGTCATGGTAGTGACTGACAGCCCCTCACATATCACATGGTTGGGGATATACCTTACACAGAATATATTCAGGCCCGAGATGCATTCTGAGACCTGCATCACCTGACCATTTGATCACTGCACAGACTTCTGAGTGTCGTACAGAAACCTAGACGTATAAGACTTTCGCTTATCCCGGTTACCTAATGTTAAAGAGACAGTGATCCTGTGACATGAGGAGCTTCTCTTGTCATAACGAGGCACATCATTTAAAATAGCCTTTTCATTACATTGGACGGACTATACTCTGAAGTGATGGCAAATGATATCATAGAGCAAATAATCAACCAGCAACATAATCATTTATTATCGCTATTAAATGTTATGTACTTGATGGCATATTCCATGCAGCCCAGTTTTCTATGCCTGGCAGTGCACGGGGCAGGACGCAGCACTAGCAGGCAGCAGCGTTAGGTCTTCTGAGATCACTGACTTACATGCAGCTCCTTGATACAGAAGTGTGTCACATGACATGTGACTGTGAGCCACCAAGTGTTCCTTTGTAATAGTCTTAGCGAAGACATCGGTGACTGTACCCATGTTCCTTTATGTCATGAATATCATAGGTCCGTGTTTCTTGGTTGATATTTTTTATAGCCTCCATGATCACGACTAATTTACATTTGCTATGTTTTGGGGGTTTTTTGTTTTTGTTTTTTGTTTTGCTTTTTAATAACACTGCATTTTAGGGGTAGCAAAGATAAAAGATCAATTTGAGAAATGCCTTACTCCCTGCTGGATAGTAATTTACCCTTTTTAGAACTATTTCTATGGGAGATGGCTGGCTAAACTCACCCACTTCATGTTAGCGTGTTTGTGATAGCCCCTTCCAATCTCTCCATTTGCCGGTCCTTTTCTGAATTTTAGAGCTTCAATATACACAGGTCCCTGTCTGTTTTCTCTATGTGCCTAGTATGGGAACTCCTGGGGCATTTCTCTAAAACATAGAGGGCTTCAATAATTGTGTTTACAACTAGTCTTGATTCCTTCCTGCTAATAAGGTGTTCTAATCAGTAATGCACATTCCTCACTGGGAATAAATGTTAAACATGATTGCTTTCGACCTTTCTCAATCTAGCTCTTTACTTCCTGTAAAAGCAGATGCAAGTACGATGTCTGTAGTTCAACAGGCTTCAAAAATGGATGCCTCGTAGAGATAGCCATCCGATACACAGTGACTGAGAGGAAACAAACCCGCCAGTAGACGCACGTCACCCCACACTGTGCGCAGCACAGGGAGATTCGGCTAACCAGCTAACCGGTTTGCTGCTTTCTCTGCAGATGGACTCATTGACTGCATGGATCCTGATTGCTGCCTCCAGAGCTCCTGCCAAAACCAGCCCTACTGCCGTGGCTTGCCTGATCCTCAGGATATCATTAGCCAAAGCCTTCAGACACCATCTCAGCAAGCGGCCAAGTCCTTCTATGACCGAATCAGTTTCCTGATTGGATCGGATAGCACCCACGTGCTCCCTGGAGAAAGTCCGTTCAATAAGAGGTTAATGCTTACTTTCCTTATATAGACTCATAAGGGTCTTGAGAACAGTTCCACCTTCTCTGAAATGCTGATGGGTATTTTTGAGAAAACTGCTTATATATGTGGGTTTTTTTTTTCCTTTTTTTTTTTTTTGCAAAATTCTTCATCCAACTTCCCATTTTGAGCATTTTTTGACACTGTTCACATACTTTGTCAATTTCAGTACCTGAGACTTAACAGGACATCCCGTTAAGGAGTCAATAAATCTTCATTTAACTAGTTGATTTTTTTTTTTACCAGTTGGAAACATTTCAGCAGGCACGATGAAAAGACCCCAAAAGGCAAAACAGAAGTGCACTTTTATTTTTTTTAAGCTGAGCTCACTAAATAATATAAATTATGAATTAATGTAATGGAGCTGCTAAGGGCGGCATGGCAGTGTGGTTGCGTAAGCTGTCTGACTGGTGTTTTACAGAGCAGTAATGACCCGAAAATCAACCAGAAACTGAAAGCAGGTGTCTCATGTCTTGCTGAGCAAAGGAAGATGATTTCCACAGAACTCCTGGGTCTGCAGTCATTGACGGCACTAATGCACTGAGGCCCAGCAGCAGGGTAGAAGCTGTTGCATACGTGTTTCTTATTGCCCCCTTAAATCTTGTACCTCGTGGTCCCAGCAGATTTACAGATTGCCCCAGAATTCATTGGAAAGGATACTTTTCTTCAAGAAGCCATATATATGATATATGAAAAAAAAAGCATCATTTATAATTTTTAAAATTACTAATCTTGATAATGCTCCCCCCCCCAAAAAAAATAGATTGCAGCAAATTAAAACACAGGGTGAACACCAGGCATTTGAGAAGTAAATTACACTGAATTTAAAGGAAGATGGTCTAGGGGCTGTTTGAGATCTGCTTTTTGGGGAATAGCACTTGATTGTTTATGATAGTGATGTTTTTTTACCTTTGGCCTGAATTATCTATAAATCATGATAATGTTGGCCGGAGAAGACAGAGATTCATCCAGACTCTTGTACTTTTCCCACAGCCTTGCGTCCGTCATCAGAGGCCAAGTACTAACTGCTGATGGAACCCCACTTATTGGGGTCAATGTGTCGTTCTTACATTACTCAGAGTACGGATATACTATTACCCGCCAAGATGGAATGTAAGTCTGCTACATCCCCCTGTCTCTGTGGGAAGGACTTGCAGCATGAGCCGGACATCTGCCCATCACCCGTCATATTCTATTGTCTTTTTTAATAGAAAGGAAGTAACTCTCAGTCTCTTAGAAACCTAGGACAGTGCAGGAGGCAGAGATCGCGAGTCGTGCACTCATGCGCCATCAAAGTTCATCCCGTTTTTCTGAGGCGTGATATAATACTGGGGTTCTGTCAGAGAATGGGTTTTGTCTTTGAAGAATTGTGTTGAAATATTTTTTGGAGATGTTTCTTACTGTCTGTAACTAAGTTCAGATGGTTCTAAAGAATAGATTGGAAGTTAGGGAAATGCAAATAGATAGCTCAGTGAATAGAGAAGGATGTTTGAGTGCTTGCTATGTAATTCCATTTGGGCAGAGATTGGAAACTGTTGTATATGAAAATTAGGAGGAAAGATTATTTATGAATCATCTTAACTTGAGAAGAGCATTAGTCTTTGTACCGTGACAGCTCACTAAGTTAGTCATTGTGAGGTAGCAACTCACTAACTTAGTCGTTGTATGATGACAACTCACTAACTTAGTCATTATACAGTGACAACTCACTAAGTCATTATATGGTGACAGCTCATTGACTTAGTCATTGTATGGCGATAACTCACTAAGTCAGTGTAAAATGAGACAGCTCACTAACTTAGTTATTGTACAGTGACAGTTCACTAACTTATTTATTGGACAGTGACAGTTCACTAAGTGAGTCAGTGGATGGTGACAGCTCACTAACTTCGTCATACCAAGTGCATCTTGTCTGTTCTTAGGTTTGACTTGGTGGCAAATGGTGGCGCTTCTCTGACTTTGGTATTTGAGCGTTCCCCATTCCTCACTCAGTACCACACTGTGTGGATTCCCTGGAATGTCTTTTATGTGATGGATACCCTTGTCATGAAGAAAGAAGAGAACGACATTCCCAGCTGTGACCTCAGTGGGTTTGTGAGGCCAAGTCCCATCATCGTATCCTCACCATTATCCACCTTCTTCAGGTCTTCCCCTGAGGACAGTCCCATCATCCCCGAGACACAGGTAAGCCATTATGGCGGGCAGCATCTTCACCTGGAAGCATTGCCAGCTGTGGGTTGCAAAAACTGGTCTTTAACACTTTCAGGATTCTAGGGCTATCCTACTTCTGTAACATGTGATATGTGTCCTAGAGTAGAAAAAAAAAATGTCTCAAAAAAGGTGAATTGACAAGAAACATTAACATTATCTAAAAAACTTAGTTATCATGTTTTAAAGTCTAATAATTTATCTCTTAATGCCCTAGTCTCCACAGGAATAAAATATCTAACTTTTAAAGAAACAGTCATGTTAAATATTCAATTTATCTATTAAATACCTATAGATTATTTCCTTCCCCCGTGTTTAGATATAACTTTCGGATCTTAAAGGTGTAGGCCATTAGGCATGACAGCGATGAATGTTATTCTGAAATGCAAAGCCAATGACGTGGGCCTATAATTCCAGCTGTTCAGGAGGCCAAGGTAGTTGCATTACAGGTTCAAGGCTTTCTCAGGCTGCAGAATGAATTCGAAGCCGCCTTTGGGCAACAAAAGTAGGTGGGGCCAGAGCGATGCCTCAGCTGCTAAAAAGCATTTACTGTTCTCCCTGGGGTCCAGAATTCAGTTTCCAGCAGCCATGTCAGTAGTAAAGGGGGCTGGTAACATCGCTCGTTGGTGAAGAACTTGCCTAGCATGCGTGATTCTTAGGTTCAGTCCTCAGTATTACATCAATAATAATAATAATAACAACAACAACAGCAACAATATCAATAGCATAAAGTGCAAGCACACACACCAGGTCCGTCACATTCATTCATCCAACATGGATGAAATGCTCATTCTATAGCAGTCGTCGTAAGTGGGGACCAGTCACAAACCAGTCAGAGTACCTGATCTCGGTGAGCTTAACAACCAAAGAGTGAAGAAACTGAACCCTTACTCTGCTCCAAGTTAAGATAAGGCTTATTAGAAATTCCGAAGCAGGGGAAAGTGAAGTGGGAATCCTATATTGTGGTAGTTGGAAGCAATCTCTCTGCCAAGGCCACGCTTGTCAGTGGAAACATTGAGGGTGAGCCCAGGAGATGGTTGAAGTTAAGGGTAGGAATCTTGGGAGTCTGGCTCACAGATGCACTTATAGCATGGATGAGATGAGGAAGTGAAGACAGAGATGGCAAGAGGCTAGACAGAGACATAGAGGTTATAAGAAGGCTCTCCTGGCAAACACTGTGTGGAAATGACGTTACGGAAATTTTACGTCCAAGTCAACTTTGAGCTGATGCTCCGGAACTTCATGGTGATCTTACTCAACTTGATACTTCCTTCTCTGGGTCCACCTTGTAATTCATAACTTCTTAGTTCTAAAACAGCCTTATTCAGAAGCAGTATCTGTCTAGAGGTTGACAGATCTCTAGCGAAATCTACCCACAACGATGTGTTTCAAATAGGCAACAAGTCCATGAATGCATGTCGTCTTTTTGCAAGTCATTCACACAGTAGGTGTGATGTACAGAGTATGCAAGGATGTTAAAAGACGACCAGGACACAAACCCTGTCGCTAGAGAGATGCAGTAAATATCTGAATGAACAGTGGGAAGTTCAAGACAGAGGGCAATCCTTGAGTAAGCCAGAAGCAGCATTGCTGAGGGGCTGTCTCCACAGAGTGATGAGACAGGAGAAAGAGGAGGGCAGAGGCCGTGTGAAGAAATGAGTAACAGCAGTATAGTAACCAACGAGATGGATGGAAATTGGTGGGATGGCTCATTGAAGAAAGCTGATGGTCTGTATTTGCACCCACATGGCAGAAGGAAAGAACCAATTCCTTCAGATTGTCCCCTGACCTCCCTATACAACCCACCCACCCCACCCATACACGAGATAAATGAATAAATGTAAAACAGTCATCACAGGAATCATGAACAGACTCCTGTTGGCTTTCTTTGCATGTCTGTGTGGCCAGATCTCAGGTAGCAGGAGCCCATAGCTATGAAAAGGGGCAGAAATTGCGTCAAGGAAATAGACAGATATAGAGCGTCAAACTCTTGAGTACTTAAAGCATTCAGAGTAGCACTCAAATTATCCAGCTGGCACAAGTGGGCTTCAGGATGTATCTTCCCATTTTGGCAGGATTTATATTTCCTAAGTAATAAAATATAACATGATAAGGTTCAATTACATAGGAGAAATGCTCGCTCTAATGAACTAGATTTCAGATATTTGTTCCGTGGAAGTAGGTTAATGATGACAGACACAATAATCGGTTATTAACATTAAGAATAACATGATATTTTGAAATAGAGTAGCAAGTCCTAGCAGGTCACAGGAAGTGGTTATTAATCAATTCCCTTGCAAGTAGGAAGACTATCAAATGTATGGGAAATTATTTTGAAAGGAAATTAAGAGGAAATAGGTTGTATTTTCTGGGCCACTCAGGATGCCCAGAAGTCTGTTTTTCAAACAAATGCATTGATATTTCATCCTATCACAATAATGCGTTCCCTTTAGGTTGTCTACCCTCTATCCCATCCCTTTATAAAAGATGCATCAGCCTTAAATTTCCTGGTTTTCTTAAACGTAGGGGAGCTTTAAGAAGTTTCTGAGAGGATGGGGTGAAAGAATAAAAAGTTAGAAACTAGAAAGGTTCAGTGTGTTTATAAATGGTCTTCCTCAAGATGGCTCAAGGACTGAATCCAATCTGCAGATTTAGTGAGGACCTCGACTGTGTTAAACCGACACATTAGATTTGTGCCTTTGTAGTCTATTACCTCACATCTCTTCCTCTTCGTGCCAGCTGCCTTACAGACCCGAGTTGAGAGTTGCTTTTGTGCCAACTTGCAGCTGTGTGTTTGGTTATACAGTCTGATAGCCATGTCCACAATACCTGGAGTTTTACTTCAGAAATTCAAATGGGTAGACAACTCCGTATACACCAGTCCTCACTGCGCTGCATGAGAGGTGTAGGGAACACGTAGCCACTATTCCAAGATTTTTATCTTGGGAAAGGCAGTCATTCGTGACTGAGTGATTAGTGTATACAGTGACATATGCTAACATTTAGGAACACCATCTCATTCGTGGTAGAAGAAGTGGTTGGTTTTAGACACAGGTTACTTGGTTTGAATTCCATATATGATATCTTAGTTAGGGTTTTACTGATGTGAACAGACACCATGACCAAGGCAACTCTTAGAAGATCAACATCTAACTGAGGCTGGCTTGCAGTTCAGAGGTTCAGTCCATTATCATCAAGGCAGGAGTATTGCAGTGTCCAGGCAGGCATGGTGCAGGCAGAGCTGAGAGTTCTACATCTTCATCTGAAGGCTGCTAGTGGAAGACTGGCTTCCAGGAAGCTAGGATGAGGGTCTTATAGCCCACAGTGACACGCCTACTCCAACAAGGCCATACCTTCTAATAGTGCCACTCCCTGGGCCAAGCATATACAAACCAGCACAATATTCATCTGCTGGAGAAAGAAGCATTTTTAGTTGTGAGATAGGCACAAGTTCTTAACAAAGGTAACCTTGCACATTACGGTACACATGATAAACCTATAAAGATCCATTATTAGTTATTGAAGTTAATAAGAACATTAGTAGAAAGAGTCTCTTTGGAAAATGCTTTAAATTTTTTAATATACTATGCAGTGTATTTCAAAATGGTTAGATTACTATGTGGGTATAAGGTATCATTCATCCCCATAAATTTGTTACCATCCATTGAGCTATTCACTTGGGCAGCTAAACATAGGGTTAAAAATGCATGTAAGGTATAGTTGAGGCAGCCTTACATGGATAAAAGTAGCTTTTTGCAGTCAGAAATCAGAAGTATGTTTCATCTTACATGTGCATTTTAGTTACTCTCTGGGAAAATAATACACACGGCTTTAAAACATTAGCTCATTTACCATGTCATTAAAACTCAATGGATTTAATGTAGTTCAGGGTAGTTCAATATGTAATTATGAGGATGCGCTGTTGTTACATTACCTCTCAACATGTATCTGGAATCAACTACAATTGAACCCAGATGTGTCTGTGCAAGGATGCTGTCATTCCCGTCTTTCTAACAGTGACCCAGGTAGGCTAATGAGGCCATAGGCTTACTTAGGCTTAGCCTCTAAGGGACCAGCTAATGACACATCTCTGTTCTGAGGTGACCATTGTACAAATGTTAGCTCTATTCTCCAAGTGACCAGAATAGAAGATGAATTAGTCAGAATCTACTGTAACTAAAGATCAACACGTCGGGGTACCAGCAGCTGAAGGATGTGATTAACTCCGAATAAATGACAAGAAGATTTCTGGAGAGCACTAGGCTGGTGGAGGCGTTGTTTTGGAATTATTAGATAACAGCGCAGATGTTGCTTGTGAATAGCAAGCCTGCTGTGTCTTATTTTCCGCACTCTGCTGGGTCCTGCTCACTGTATCTTCTCGAGTTAGATATCCACGATCCCAGTTAAGAGCTTGTGCTTTTTTCACACATAGGTCCTGCATGAAGAAACCACAATTCCAGGAACGGATTTGAAGCTTTCCTACCTAAGTTCCAGAGCGGCAGGGTACAAGTCAGTTCTTAAGATCACCATGACCCAGGCCGTCATACCATTTAACCTCATGAAGGTTCATCTGATGGTAGCCGTGGTTGGGAGACTCTTCCAGAAGTGGTTTCCTGCCTCACCAAACTTGGCCTACACGTTCATCTGGGATAAGACGGACGCATATAATCAGAAAGTCTACGGCCTGTCCGAGGCAGTTGGTGAGTTTCGTTGATATCCCTTCTGCACTGAAGGTCGGAATTATAAAGAAATTATCAGGAACCTAATGGCAAGTAAGCGAGATAAGCAAATTCGGTGGCTGAACGTTCATCTAGGGAAGTCACAGACAGGTTGTTTTTGATCTACCATGGGGAAAGGAATGTATCACATGTGAGGAAAGGAAAGACTATTAGCGTTTCCATGGAACCATCTTACAAATCTGAGGTCACTGTGTCCTTTCTCTTGGTTACTGTTTTCCCATTTCTTTCTTTTCCTGTGGTATCCTTTTCTGTTTATTTTCCTCCTCCCTTTATGACCTGACCTCTCTAGTTTTTATCGTTTTAATGTTTGGCCATGAGAGGGTTACAATCATTAATGTTTAGTAGAAGGTCAAACAAAGTCGGAATCCAAGGATTACTTCAGCTCTTCTGCCCAGAGGGTCAGTGGGAGGCCAATCTGGAAACACCAAGGCACTTGTCTCGCTGGATGACTGGACACCTGTGCTTGGCACGTCAAGTGTAACTTCAAGCTCAGGCCAGGACATCAGCAGCTAAAGGAAATCATGGGTTTTATAGCTTCAACTTTACTTGAAAATAGCTTTTTTTGGTTCTTCAAAGAAAGTATCTATTTTTGAGTTTGTTCTCACCGGTCAGTTACCAATCCTTGGTTCATTGTGAACTCTAAAGTCTTTTTAATTATGGATTGGTATTAATTAATTAATAAGCATCACATCCTGGATGTTCAGAATGGTAATACCACACAGCAGGCTTGGTATTAATTCACAATTAATGCATAAATACCTACCATAAATATTTTCCATGATGAAAGTTCTTAAGAACTAAACAGTTTGGATTATTTTTTGTTGGTTTGTTTAACTAAAATTTGTTACTAACTTGTTATAATCATTTAACTAGTTTCCCAATCTGAGCTTAATATCATGCTAATAATCCCTCTTAAGAATAATGGGGGAAGGAGGGTGTTAATTTCTATTAAATCAGTATAAGATAACATTTGGAGTTGGTTGTTCTTATCTCCCATATGCTCAAATCCCCTTACATAAAAATGACCTGCTTAATAAATGAGAAGAGCTGTTAACTCAGATCACAATTTCGAGTTTCCCTCCAAATCATAAAACAACTTCCTTTTCCTGTACGGCTGAGAGGATGATCTGTGGTTTGCCTCACTTACAGTGTCTGTTGGATACGAGTATGAGTCGTGCTTGGACCTGACTCTGTGGGAAAAGAGGACCGCCATTTTGCAAGGCTATGAGTTGGATGCTTCTAACATGGGCGGCTGGACATTGGACAAGCATCACGTCCTGGATGTTCAGAATGGTAAATTCTTGCTCACAATTACAGTCACCCGTCCTCACTCTGATTATACTACCATAGCCTTTTATCCTCTGAGCACTGTAGGATTGGAATTAGTAGAGCAAAATAATGATAAGGAGATCATTGGAAGATCATAAAAGCCTTGGAATTATGTGCTCTTTGTACTGAATTTTACAGTGTCCCTGTGTTGGTTGTTACAGTACTGTCCCCAGAAGAGTGTAAATTCCATGACTTTGGTGCAATCACTCTATCTGTATGAGTGCCTCTCTACAGATTCATCTGTGAGTGCCTATTTGTACACAGCAGTGTATGAAAAAAAAAGGAGGGGGGGAAGTGGCTTTAGAAAGAGTTACCAAAACTGGCAGCAATGTGATTTATTGTAAACCAAGATAAAAATCCATAGGACTTTACCAAGAGACTTCCAATAGATTCTTGACAATTAATCTGTCCAAGAGTCTACTTGTATCTCCCCCTCAACAAGTTCTGTTTAGTCTGTATTAAGAAAGAAAAGGGAAAGGGAAAAAAAAAGTCTCTTACTCAAAAATACTGTAGCTTGATTTTGTAAATATTCAGGGAAATGTAAATGAATGATCTGAGAGGAAAAATAAAAACTAAAATACATCTTCTAGCACACCTGACATCACAAACCAAGCTGTGGAGTGTGAACCCTTCTCCTCACATACAAACTGGCTCTGGTGGGAAGGAATTCCGTTGCCCCTACTGTGTTTCTGACTTTCTATTCGCAAGCTTGCCAACTCTAACCTTCTCACGCTGACAAGTCTCTACCATCCCTCTAGAAATAGCTAGAGGAAATGTCCGTGTTTGCTGGGTAGCATCCAGCAAACACGATTTGGAATGTTGAATTGAGACTGTCCCACCATTAAATGCCTGTGATCGATGGTCACGTTTGGAGTGATGTTTCTTTGATGTTTGTTCTGTCTTTGAAAATAAGAGTATTTGAAAGATTATCTTGGCTTCCTAAGTATACTGAGTCACCGTTTCTAAGTCAGTACTTGAAAATGCCCATGCCTTTCGGAGAGGAGATAATGAAGGATAAAAAGTAGATTACTCGGGAAGAAAAATAAAGCAGAAATAAAAACTCCTCACGCCCTTCCGAGTTTTTCAGCAGTGTTTAGCTCTCTTCCTTTGCCACGTGTCCTGGTCATCAGTTGACATTCCAGAAGGCTGGGAACAGAGCCCATTTCAAACACCACACAACACATACATTATAAATGCAGGCGTGTAGCTCATGTGGGAGAGTGCTTGGCTAGCGTGCAGGAAGCCCTGAGTTTGTATCCGCATCCGCACATAAACTAGGCTTGGTGGCACATGCCTAAAATTCAAGTTCTTGGGGAAGAGGCGAAGGCAAGAGGAACAGAGGAGCAGGATTGTCCTTGGCTACATAGACAGCTTGGCCGCTATCTAGAAAGCTTTAAAACTTTAAAAAAAAAAAGAAGAAAACGGGACTCCCGACCAAAGAGAACATGCCATATGCTAACTCCAAGCTTCCCTTAAGCCTTCAGTGTTGTCTGAAATGGTGGTAATCTCAGTCTGTCCTGTGAGTAACACTAAGCTGAATCGTGGTCTTTCAAAATGCATAGGCATGTGCCAACCATGCTGGGAGCTGCTCCTGATTAAATTATTTAAAATTATATTTCATATATTTTCTACGTGTTCCCCTATTCCTGCTTAAGTCCTTCACAAGCCTTGGGGAACACTGTTCTAGGTTTATTTTAGTGATAATGAACATACAGTGTGATAATGAAAATGCATAGCCAAGTGGCAACAAGATTTCTTCAAGGGACCGTAAAGCCCTTAAGACCGTAAAGGGAGACTATGGGCATCAAAGCCCCAGCAGGACTCCAGTAACTCAACACTATTCAGTTACTTGATAATAACATTCAGAAGAGTTAGGAAGTATATAGATATTGTATGGGATTAAATAATATAACTATGCATATTCCAAACAAGAATAATATGTAGGAGGAGGTGTTTTATTACAGTACCAGGTCAGATTTCAAAAGTGAACTGCTAAATGTTCTGTCTTTCAAAAAACTGTTGTTTTCTAAAATATGTTACTTTCAAATGTGAGGTCACCTAAGTCCCCTGGGAAACTGACTGCAGTTTAAAAGTGTATCCAAGAACAGTCTGACAAGTGGTGTCTGTCCAAATGACCTGTGTCTAATTGAATAAACAAAGTGATTTGTGACTGTGTGAAGCTGAGTGAGTTGTAGACATAGACATGGAGACAGAGGCCTAGGGGCCCAGGTGCTCGTTGAGGCCTCCTAAAACAGTGAAACAAACCCTCCAGTGCTAACCCTTTCCATTGTGCTGCACTGGAGGAGAAGAGAAGGGCTGGCCACCCAAAGTAATTGCATCCATCAGATGCAGGAGAGCTAGGCTGACTCATGGCTGTCTTCCAATAAAAAATGCAGAGCCAACTCTCCCCGGAAATTATGCTTCCATAATTGTCAAATAATGTAATCACAGAAAGAAGAAATCTTAGGTATCATCCGTGTCGTCTTTGAATATTCAAGGCAAAACAGCATATCTCATCTCTTGTTATGATCTAGACTTATTTAAATTATTTTCCCTTAAATTTGAATAACCCTGTTTTAACATTCCTGATTTCTTTATGTAAATTGGCCATGATTATTACATCACCCAAATAGCAAGACATTTAAAAAAAAAAAAAGTAATCACAAAGTGCACCTAAAATGTACTGAGCTATAAGGGGAAAGTAATTATTCTGATCACTTCACTTTCAAATTATCCCAAAGTGGAGGAAAAATCATGTTCTCGAGTATTCTGTTTGTCCCTTTGCAAGATTATTCTTTTAATGGTCTATCTGCTACAAAGCACGATCATTAGCTCTGAGAACTACTTTGAAGAATAGAAAGCCCAATGAATACAATATATACTGCTCTAAAGTCAGAGCAGTAAGTGGTTTATACAGATAATAATACATTGAGGAGTGTCGTAAAATATTCATGGGACGGGAACAGCTGACAAGCCAGTGGATAACAGACTCAAACCATCGATACGCGTGGGGTAACAATAGAGTAAACTAAAATTAAATCCCAATTATAATCTAGCTTCTTACTAGGAAAATATTGAATATTCCCTGTGAATTTTTTGGTCTCGCCTTTTCAGCAAAGCCCGCTAAGCGAGCAGATTGGCATTTTTGTCTTTGTAAAAATATTGACACTTTCAGACCTTAAAGGAGCAGAGTTCAGTTTGAGTAACAAATTTGCCTTCTGCATCAGTTTCAGTGTGTGTGTGTGTGTGTGTGTGTGTGTGTGTGTTTGTGTATATATAATTTACATCACATAAATGTGAAGCAAGACTGCCCATTGACAGTATGGTAGAGTTAAAAATAGGCCTCCATAGGCCAGGGGGTATGTTTCAGTGATAAATTGTGATTTTACTCTCAGGATACCTATAAATAAACACGTTCTAACTTTGTTTCCATAAAGTATCTTTTAGCTTTTTAAAAACTCATAGTAAATCCATAAGAAACTCATAGTCCCAGGGTACATTTTATTAATCAGGTTAATTTGTAATATTTTCCACATTGATTAACAATTAGACAAACTTTCTGTTCCCTAAAGAATATTATGTAGAGCATGGTTTTCAAACTCAGTCGCACATTAAGATCACCTGGAGAGTTTTTAAAAATCTAAATGCTAAGGCTACATCCAGACCAATTAAATCAGAAAGTCTTGGGGGAAGGACCAGCCCCGCGCTCCAGACTGTTCCATGTGTAGCCAAGAGTGAGCATCACTGGTGTTAAGAATTTGGGTTGTGAATTCCTCCTCTTAGCCGTTTGTTCCTCTCACTAGTCTTTCCCTTCATAACAAATAGTACTTTTGAAATGTACCATAATGTGATTCATTATGTGATATCTTCTATTAGGTAGTAAGTAGATAGAGGTCTTTCTGTAAGAACTGTAAAGTTTCCAGTTCTAAGTTAGAAAGACAGTGCACCATGCTGAGACCTTTCTAGGGGACCTGTTTGCTTCTCGTCACCCACTTCCATCATAAGACACGTGTTCTTTCTTTCAGGGATACTGTACAAAGGAAATGGGGAGAATCAGTTCATCTCTCAGCAGCCTCCAGTGGTCAGCAGCATCATGGGTAATGGTCGGAGGCGGAGCATCTCATGCCCAAGTTGCAATGGCCAAGCTGATGGAAACAAGCTACTGGCACCCGTTGCCTTAGCCTGTGGGATCGACGGCAGTCTATACGTAGGGGATTTCAACTACGTCCGGCGGATATTCCCTTCTGGGAATGTGACAAGCGTTTTAGAACTAAGGTATGTCTTTCCTCCATTGGGGGCTTTCACCTGAGACAATCATCATACCCTTAAAAGCGAAGTTGGATGTGATACGTTGACTTATTTATTGAAGCATCCACCCCACTGTTTAAAACTCACCCTAAGAAGAACTTAGTCCTTAAGTGGAGAGAGAAGGTCAACAATACATAGTGTTATTAATGTGAGAAAGATTAGAAAGCAGTCTGATAATGGAAAACAGCTTACTCATCCCGGTGATCGGTCTGTGAACTGGAAGGTAAAGCCGCGTATACTTTTAATCGTTTCAGTTTTCCTTAGGATAAATACGCAGCACAGGAAGCCATCTTTTATTTCACAGCGGCTGAAATGGTGGCCTAAGATGTTCTCTCTGGAACCAAGCTGTGACAGTAAATCAACAGGAATACTGGGCATTCAGTTGGGCCAGCCCATTCATTTAACCAGGATGCAGATAGTAAAAACAGCATGCCTTTGTCGTGATTTAAGTGTGATTGTCAAAACCCACCAGCTCTGACAGCCGTTTGATAAGATTTTGCCTACAAAGTTCATTACCAGTGTTTTCTCAGCTTGCAATTTTCCATACAAGTAATTGAACCCCACTATTGATCTCATTATATTTCAGAAGCCTTTTCTAACTCTTTCTTTTTTTTTACTTTTCTTTTATCTGCTTCCACCAAGAAATAAAGATTTTAGACATAGGTAAGCATCCTGCTTAAAGGTTCTTGCATATTTTCCAATGTCCTCTTTTATGTTTCAATGTGACTCTCTGAAATTGTTTTTTAATAACACCATCTTAAGAGGAAACTCAGAATCACAGAACATCTAAGGAATTAAAACTGCTTAATTGGACAATTACATAACTTATTGCAAAATATATTGTGTGATAGAAAATATTTTAGAAATATTTTCAAGTTGGTTCATTAAAAAGAAAAGTCTTGTCATAAAGAATTCAAATGTGCAGTTACTGACTTATGTAACCTATGCCTTATGAAACTGAACAAAATTTGAAACACAGCAACGTTTAAAGAAGTAGTATGATTTGACCAGTACCCATGACAGATCATGTCTTACTGGGCACAAAGCTGTTTCAGTTTGGGAAACAATTTGAGAAAAATAATCTGAAAATATTGTACTATGCTAAATTTTTTGTTTGCTTGTTTGTTGTTTTGAGACAGGGTTTCTCTGTATCCCTGGCTGTCCTGGAACTAACTAACTGTATCGGAACCTGACCTCGAACTCAGAGAGCCGCCTGCCTCTGCCTCCCTGGCACTGGGATTAAAGGCGTGTACAACCAGCACCTGGCAAATTTTATAAACTTACATATCTGTCTGATCAATATGAACATACTGCCAAACTTGGAAGTTTCCTCCTCTATAGCACCCTCTATGTTTATCTCAGCCTGTAATTTCGAATTTTCCCAAATTGGAAGAGTTACTAGGTTCAAGAAGCAATGTTTTTTATGCCATTATTATGAGGAGAAAGGCTTTCTTCAAAGCTAAAGATGAATATAGGGTACCATCAGTCCAAAAGTTTTCATATCCCATTGATGTGTATACTTGCCTGAAGACGCTATGTACAGTAAAACCTTGTCAGAATAGTTTTCTAACAGCCACTCTTTAAAGACAGGAGGAAAAAAAACACAGAAGAAGCTTTAAACTGCTTTAAACAAAAGCTAGTGAAAGCCAGGGTTAGACATGCCACATCTAGTTTGGTCATTAAAATATCTAATGCAATGATATATTTAAAAGGCAGTGATATTTTGCATCAAATATCTTAGATGCGTAGGTCAATATAACTCACTGAAACCACTGTAGAGATTGACAGCTAGCAAAGAGTGAAGTCCTGTCGCCAGATGTATATAACTGTGGCAGATCAGAATACCCAGGCACGGTCCCAGGACCCTTCCCTGAGATTCTGTATTGATCTTACACTTTCAACTACATGGCCCAGTCCACATGCTAAAGATTAACACCGAGTCTCTCCAGAACGCTGAGCGTACTTTGAGAAACCCCCCACAGAATGTCAACACTTTTCTGCTTGTTGTCTCGGTAGCTATGGAAAGAAGAGAAAGGACAGACAGCGGCATGTGAACACGCTGCGGGCGATACAGAAAAGACTGTGAAAGCCTGCCTTTTAACAAGCTGGCCTATTATATGCCAGGCACCGTGCCAGGTGGTTTTTGCATGTTATTAGAGAGCCGCACAGTAATCCCTCAGGTTACACATGAGGTGACAGAGGATGGAAGGCATTACATCCCATCCCAAGATACACAACTAAGAAACGTGAAACAGAGACTTGAACCCCTCTCATGTGCATGTTCTTCCCTCTGTACCATTTTTAATATGTTCCCCATGGCTAGGATTCTATAGGGAAATTTCCTACAAATAAAAAAAAATAAAAAAAAAAGGCTAGACTTACTTCATACTCACTTTGCAAGTTATCTACATCTATCATCTCTGAAAAAAAGAGTCTGTGTGGAGTTGTGCTGCTGTGCATGCTGCCGTAGAATATCAAGTCAATAGATACCACTCTATGGCATTTGGCAGTGACACTTACTGTAATCGCCCTCGCCTGGTCCTCTGACACTTCCTCCACATGTCATTCTGACCACATTTGAGCTTCTACATGTCCTTTCTGTGCCACCTGGGCAGGACCTTTGGGTTGTGAATCGCCACTCATGAACATTAAAACTAACAGTGTTAAGTGATCGGTCCCCACATGCCAGACGCTTTGATGAATGGTAATCCAAGGCAAAGCTCTCAGAAACTCACATATACTAACAAACTAGACATATGTGTGACCAACCGACATCATCCGTATTATTTTTTAACATGTCATATGTACGAACATGATTCTTGGAGGGGAAAAACAAAACAAAACAAGACTGGGAGGTACGGCATAGTAAGGAAGTTTCCAGGAAGTGTTGATGTTTGAGCTAGATCTGATGGATCGGAAGAGCAAGAAGAAATTCATGGGGCAGGAAAACAGTGGGGAGTAAATAAATATACTGGGGTCCAAGACAAAGTAAGCAAGACATTCCAAGAGTAATCAGACCTACCCAAATAAAGCGGGGATTCGAGTGGGTAACAGTGAGAAGCAGGGCGAAGCCAGTTAGGGTCAGCTTGCTGAGGGCGGCGTGGAACTGGCTGAAGATAAATGGCTCAGAGGGGAGAAATAGTTTAGGGTCATGGACAAGTGGCATCTTCAGAGTGACCTTTTAGGAATATTAATGTGCATGATAAGATCACTTAGAAAGCTAAAACACCAGACCACAAGAGTCAGCATGCCTACAGAGAAGGCTTAGCCGTGAAATCAGCCACAGGAAGCCAGACAGTGGAGAGGTTGTGCCTCCTGTGTAGTTAGACAATGTAAGAAAACGTGCAAGGTGTTTGAGCCCCGTTCGTTAAACAGATATTGGCATCATCGATGAAATTAACGTGTGTTTAATAACTATCTGAAATGACCTGAGAAAAATCAAACCATTTCAATTCATTAGAGCCTCCTTATTTTTATGAAATTACTTCCAGGCCTAGCGATAACAGGCCTGTCATCCTAGCGACTCAGGAGGCTGGGTCAGGAACAGCACGAGTTCAAGGTCAGCCTGAGTGAGTCAACTGAGACCTTCTCAGAAGAAAAAAATGGATAAAAGATTTGGGCGTGGCTCAGCAGAGGAGCGCTTGCCCTGCCTGGGTGAGGCCCTCCTTTCAATCCTCAGTACAAGAAGAAAGACATTTTTTTTTTAAAAGGAAAGAATGGTGGAAGGAAGGAAATGAGCTCGGGAAGGAAATGGACTCCTGTCAGAAATGGCTTCCTAGTCGCTCACCTGGCTTTCATTACAGCTTCTCCGTGTGGCAGAACAGTTGTGAGTGATTCAGGAGCAAGCGGGAGGAAGAAAGGAAATCACAATTGTGCTAATTCTACATCTAGGAATGGCACGGTCGACTGTAGACAATTCGGTACATATAGAATATCCTCTCCCTGTACCTCGTGCACCATAAACTGTCATTAATTATACTAATGGAAACCATAATAAAAATACTGGCCAGGAATATTGAGACATAGTCTCATTACTTAAAGATTCAAATAGGATGCTATCATGCCAAGTTCTTAAGTCCTTCTAAAATATCCTATAAAATAAAATTCTTTAGTTATGATTAGTTATACTCACTTATCATTTGATATTTTACTTATGTGGTAATACTAGAATGATTATAAAAATGGGTTTCTGTTATATTCTAAACATCCCCCCTCTGATGTTTACTGCTTTAGTAAGAGAGTAAATTTTGTCTTACCCCTTGTTCAAATTCCTTAAGTTCCAAATTAAAATTTTTAAGCGATCCCAGTTTACAGTCACCCAGTCTTCTTGTTACCATGAAATAGGCAGCATTGCTTTTATACATAAACAGAATTTGTTAGGCTTCTTCTATTGCTTTGTGCGCTAAGAGCTGTGGCACGGTTTCCAAGTGATAAGATAGAAGTGTTAATAGTGTATATTCTCCGTGCCATTCTCCACAAGTGTCTCCCTCATCTAAGATGGTTGAATTATGAGAAAATAAATGAGTGTAACCAGCCGGCACTTGCCCCTGGATCTGTGTCCAATTGACAAGGCTATAGGGAAGATGTCCTGATAACTGGCATCTGGGTCATCCTGGATGAGGTAAGAGTCAAGGTGCAGTGCACAGAGGATGTTGGCTTGAGTCTACTTCCTTGCTTTTTGCTATTAGTCACAATTGTCATTTTAAACCCTTCTGAAACAGCAAAATCTTAGACAGTCAATCCCAAAAAAAGAAAAAAAAAATTGTTTCTACTGTTGAACACAAATTTCCCCCAAAACATGGTCTTTGTAAATCCCTGTGCCTTGTGGCCAACTGCAGACAGCTTCCAGTCAGCATGACCATGGATTACATACTAGATGCACTTCTCATCTGAAGCTCACAGCCCCTCTGTACCAAAACAGCAGCCCCTCGATGACCTCTGGGCCACTAGGAAACAGCTTCTAGTGCACCCTGTCAGGGAACGCTTCAGGCTTAAAATCAGATGATCTTGAGTCAAACTCCTGATGTGTATGTGATTCCGAACTCCTCTGTCATCTGTCTGTCAATTAAAAATTTCCAAACTTACTTTTATCCTGGTTTTTTTTTTTTGTGGGGGGCAGGTTTTTAATTTCATTTTGTTTATAGAATTTTATACATGAGTGCTATATTTACATAATTTCTACATCTTCCACTTGCCAGTTCTGTGTTCCCTCAAATTTGTAACTTCATTATTATTATTGTGTGTGTGTATGTATGTGTGTGTGTGTGTGTGTGTGTGTGTGTGTGTGTGTATTTGTGTGTGTCAATATGTACATCCTACTGAATCCATCAGGGTGGCTTATATGCATATATGTTCAGAGCTGACCACTTGTGATTAGATAACCTGTCAGAGAGGTCATCCATGAAGAAAACCGATAAATCCCCATTATTCTCTCCCTCCCTCCTTCCTCTTCCCTCCTCCATCACTTCCTCCCTCCATTGGTTGCCTGTAACTCTTCATCTAAGTGTTGGACCTTCTAAAATTTCCCCCATCTATGTTGTCATGCCAGTGGTGGTATCACTTTTGTTCTATTTTAGAGGCTAGGTAGAGATGTTTCCCACCTATGTGACGCTAGGGTGTGAGGAGTAGCCATCCTTTAGCAGCTGAGACTACACCTTCGCTCTTGGACCATGAACTCATCCACGCTTTCTAGACAACAGAATTGTGTGCACAGTGAGACTCCTCAGATAAAGCTGTGCTGATTGATTCCAATGTGTCTGTGTCTTCAGAACAATGTAATCCCAACACAGCAGAAGTAGAGAGAGGTACACTTTGAGTTTGAAACCAGGCTCGGCTACATTGTGAGTTCAAGGCCAGCCTAAGTTATAGGATGAGACCCCAGTCTCAAAATAAAACAGAAAATGAAGCCTCTGTGTGTTGAGGAGGGTAGGAGATGCATTATCCAACAGATCTAACCCCAGCTCCCCACCCTCATGGACATGATGACATTACCACCCAAGTAGATGATGGTGGTGCCAATCAAAGCCTAGCTCATGCCTTGAATGTGCATTGGTTTTGCACCAAGAAATCTCATGCCCCATGGCGGGAGAGTAGGCTGCCGACACTCAGATAGCCAAAATCTAATGTATCTAAATGAAGGACATCATTAAAAAGTATGCATGGATCCTATAAGGTTGTTATTATAAACCTTGAAACAACTAATGGATATTTTAAGATGAGCGTGGACATCACTCTGATGCGTTAGTATATTCCAAATTGCTGACTCGCCAGCAGAAGAAAGCAAATTTGAATCTATTCACATCCTGAGATCCCCCCCCCAACCCTAACATTTTCAGGAAGCAAGTCAGACCTTATAGCATGATGAAAGGCATATTGAAATGTCACTGTAGACAGGACAAGAGTAAATATTAAGAATAGTGGATTCTTGCTGAGTGTGTCTTCCATGCTCCCCTACCAGTGGGTGAAACACTGGTAGAAATTATAACCTGTTACCGTAAGGGAAGCCTCTTAGACTAAAGTATACATTTACCACTTATAAAAACCATGAGACTGGAGGTGGTACCGTAAGGAAGACTGCTCACTATGAAGGCAAGAGAGCCTGGGACAAAGGCTTCAGCATCCACGTGAAAACCGGATACACTTGTACATGCCTTGACCTCTGCCTCTGGGGGACAGAAGCGGTGGGTCTCAGGACCTCCCCAGACAGTTCTTTTAGCTGACTGCCCAAACTCCAGATTCAGTGAGAGCCCCTGTCTCAAAAAAAGCAGAGGTAGACATTAGAAGGTACCCCACATCAGTACACACACACCATACACACACACACACACCATACACACCATACACACACCATACACACACACACCATACACACACACACACACACCATACACACACACACACACATACCATACACACACACATACACCATACACACATGTGCACGAACAACTAACTGAAAAGAACAGTAACAAATGAGAATTGTTCCATAACAGTTTAACATAATTAGTAATAAAAAAATCTGTTATAGCACTTTTATGTTGCAGAAAATATTAAAAAAAGAATGTCCTGCCAACTCCCCATGGTGGCATTGGACCACGCTCCCGTGCTCCTGCCACCACCAACTCTATGGAGCTGCTGGTCTCTAGGCCCGCAAACTCTCCGGCCCTGCGGGGTCATAGAGCCTCCACTAGGCCATCTTACGTGGCGGTCCCACTGTTAGCCATCTCTCCGGCTGAGGACCCCGAGTTCCTCTCGCTAACACTCAACGCCCCACACACCCTCGATCTGTCAGCTCACCATCCAATTACCCTGTAGAAACATGACTCTTAAAGCTTGATTAGTTAGCCAATTAGATTTATGTAGTTATAAACACAATTACAAGATGCCAATACAGTAATTCCAGAGCCAATTAAAAGTGATAAAGCTTTATCCCAATATTTCTAACCTTATGAAAATGAACAGAAAAAACGTCAGAAGCCATCCTGGTTCTCCAACCTGCAACCTCTCTCCTGAGACTTCTGTAGCTCCCCATCTCCTAGCTCTGCCTCCCCTTTCCTGTCCAATCACAGGCCTTCCACTGCCTAATATGATTCGACATGGAAATCTTGCAACACTTCCATAATTAAAATGTTCATGTTAGGCTTATACTATGTGTTTTTAATATTTAGTTTGAGATTGTAATATAATTACATCATTTCCCTTTTCTCTTTCCACCCTCCAAATTCATATGAATTCCTCCCTTACATTCTTTAAAGTCAGTGATTTCTATTTCCTTAATTGTTGTTAGTGATGTTGTTGTTGTTGTTGATGGTGGTGGTGGTGGTGGTGGTGGTGTGTGTGTGTGTGTGTGTGTGTGTGTGTGTGTGTCTAACCAACTTCCCTGGGGAAGACTATTATTTCTCCTGATCCCAGCCTCATGAGCTTTTCCCATGTTACGTTAGCATGTCTATTGGTGCCGTCCATGTTCAGGTCATGCTTAGGCAGCCGTGTTAGGCAGACTTCACATATATAGCATCTCTGACATTTCTAAGAGACACAGTCTCGCATGTTCAAATACAAAATAAGGGTAACTAAGACCATGACTCTTGCGTTTATGAAGAGATGGAAGGAAGAGAGAATGGGGGGCGAGATGGAGAGAGAAAATAAGAAACCAAGTTCATTATCAAAAGATACATATTATTTTAGTGGGTCCCATCTTTACCATCCTCCCTGAAAGCCCAAGTAATTTAAACTGCTTTTAGCCTTTTCTAGAACAACTATATTTGCGCACGATCTAAAAGTCACATCCCTAAGAGAGCAGTGTTCAGAGATTGCCTTCTGCCTTTGGATGTGTAATCTCACTTATCCCGGTAGCTCTGAGCAGGCATTGTCCTAGCACCATTTGCTTTCCTGGATTGTGACAGAGCAACTAAGGCGGTCCTGATGCTGCCTTTGCAAGGTAGCATTTGCAGTGGCTTTAGAGCAAAAGCAAAAGTGATGATTCCCAACAGTAGTCAGGTCATCATTCAGGTCAGCGGAGAATGTGTGGAGAGGTCTTTCCCTGGAGTAATCTCCATCCGTCCGCTGGTGGGGAATGCAGAGAACTTGCTTCTTTGTTTAGGCTCCAGCAAAACTCCAAAGCCAATTGTTTTTAAGAACGGCTGTGAGTAGGGACTGGAAGTTGACTCCATACTTAAGAGCCCTTGTTCTCTCAGAGAACCCACCTTTGGTTCTTCATCTCAGGGCAGCTCCCAACAACCTGCAACTCCAGTCAGGGATCTGATGCCTTCTTCTGGCCTCCTGAGGCACCAGGCATGCACATGGTATACACACACACACACACACACACACACACAAACTTGCAGGCAAAACGTCCACACACATAAAATGTAAAACCTAATAATAATTAAAATAATGGCCGACAGGAAGTCGTTGCATCCTCAACATCAAACCAGAAAGAAAACTATCACAGACTCAAACATACCTCATGTCAGAGACTTGCTACCTCAGATCACATCACAGTCTCTTATGTCACTATCACTGGCCCTGGCCTTTGTCTAGCCTGTGACACTGGGCTCCAGTTCATAAGCACTGGGACCCGTGCTATGTTTTATTTCACTTTTCATCTCCTCCTGCATACAAGGAGTGGCCCCTCTCCTAATATTCGCATATGAATCTTTTTACAGTAGCAACCCAGCTCACAGATACTACCTGGCTACAGATCCAGTCACCGGAGATTTGTACGTTTCTGATACTAACACCCGCAGAATCTATCGGCCGAAATCACTCACGGGTGCCAAAGACCTGACTAAAAATGCTGAAGTGGTGGCAGGAACCGGGGAACAGTGCCTTCCCTTTGACGAGGCCAGGTGTGGGGACGGAGGGAAGGCTGTGGAAGCAACACTCATGAGTCCCAAAGGTACTGGAAAGTATCAGCTTTCATTTTTACCTTACTTTCTATATTTTATTATATTATATATTTATATTAAATTATTATATTTTTTATATATAAAATCCATCTAGTGCCTGATTGTTTAATGCTGAGTCTGACGTCTTATCACCATGTTCTAGAAAGCTGTATCCCATCTACTGTCTTAAAAGCCATTTCGTGTGTAACTGCTAGAAGCTTAGTTGATTTTTTTTTTTACAGTAAATATAAGGTTTTGGACTTTTTAAAAACAGAACTCATCGTACAATTTTTTTCTTCAACTTTTCAAAGACTGAAGCCACACTCTGTCATTCACATCACGTCCTATTAAACTTCAGACTCCTTCATTGTCCTGAAATTTCCTTGTCGTGAATGAGTCCCAGACCTCTGTAAAAACCATCGCTAAGCAACCCTGTTAGCACTCACCCACTTCAGAGCTGTTCAACTTTTGTCTCTATGCCATGGGAAAAACTGCTTGCTATGAGGAATTTGGGGAGGTAATGGGCTAAAAAGTCTGTGTGATAAAAGCTTTAAAGGAGTCAAGATTGACTCCTCGCGCAAGCCTTATGACATCCTTTACAATGCCGTTTGGTTTGGAAACTTTTTGATTTTCATTATAACCAGGGAGGATTATGTGAACAGGGGCTGAAAAAAAAATATTTGCTATACTGAATTATTCATAATGGCAAATTTCATTGTAAGAAGGTCAGCTAAACACTAACCTCGGCTCGGATCTGTCTTTGTTGGAAAGAGTGCCATGACTATAAGTCGACTGTAATAGAATCTAAGCCTGTCTCTATAATGTAATGCCTACCTTGGGACTGTAGACGTTATTTTGTATTTGAAGGATACAGGTTCCATACCTCTGAGGTTCTCACACTTGATAGAGATCCTTCGAGATTTGGATTCTTTGTTGTGTTTCTTTATATAAATGTATTTGAATTGTAAATGCCTATGTGGGAGATTATTTTCCCTCATCTTAAGATTTTACAATCAGCAATCTTACCTAACGTTCATTTTATTACCAGGGATAAGCTTTGAATTTGTCACTAGGCCTGAGGGTTTAATCAAAATTAATCATGAAAAAAATGATAGTAACCCTTACTTCTCGTCGATAAAGGAATGGCGATCGATAAGAACGGACTGATCTACTTTGTTGATGGGACCATGATCAGAAAGGTTGATCAAAATGGAATCATATCAACTCTCCTGGGCTCCAACGACCTCACGTCTGCCCGACCTTTAACCTGTGACACTAGCATGCACATCAGCCAGGTACTGTGCTAAGCCAAGCTTTCTGTCTTGCTTCTGAGTGACTCCATTTCCTCTGTCAATGATCTGTCTGTCTCAAGGAGCCGGCGGTGCTGCCATGTTAAGTTCCATCTATCAGGGATGGGAGTGGCTAGAATACCACTGTTCTGTTTAAATGGATAGTCTTCTGTGAGTCTGCAGTTGATGATTTCGGTGAAATATGGAACAATTAGCACTAAGAAATGCTAAGCATGTGTAATAAAATCCCACTAATGTAGCAGCATGCAGATACTCCAAAAAGAACAAAACAGTTTAAATCCCTAATCTTTCGATTGCATGGGCTCCTGGAGTACAAGAGAAAACACACTATGATTAGTCCCAAGGGGCTTATATTTAGAATGAGAAACTTAACTATTGGCCTGATTGAGAACACAATGGAACACTAATGTATTCATAACCTACGAAGTCCTGGCATTTGTCTGCTATTACTAAAAGGAGCACATGTGTTCATATCTCAGCAATATCTGTTGACTCATTGCATAGAAGTGCATTTACTGTCTAGCTAAAATCAGCAAATCTTCCCATGCACCAACTACACTCTTAAATAAGATGTTATGTCCTGTATTCATCTCCACTCCAAAATTGTAGGTTTGTTTGACCACAGATATTGAAATGAAAACAATTTTAAAACAGTTTATCAAATTAAGGCTAATTTCCCTAAATGGTCTAATTTACTCTTCTAGCAAATTAACTGCCACTTAGTTAAATGACTAACCAAGTCATTTCTTTCTTAAGGTGCGTCTGGAATGGCCCACCGATCTTGCCATCAACCCCATGGATAACTCCATCTACGTCCTGGATAATAACGTAGTTTTACAGATCACCGAAAACCGTCAAGTTCGCATCGCTGCCGGACGGCCCATGCACTGTCAGGTCCCTGGAGTGGAATACCCCGTGGGGAAGCATGCAGTTCAGACCACCCTGGAGTCAGCCACCGCTATCGCCGTGTCCTACAGCGGGGTCCTTTACATTACAGAAACTGATGAGAAGAAGATCAATCGAATAAGGCAGGTCACGACAGACGGGGAGATCTCCTTAGTGGCCGGGATACCTTCGGAATGTGACTGCAAGAACGACGCCAACTGTGACTGCTACCAAAGTGGGGACGGTTACGCCAAAGATGCCAAACTCAATGCGCCATCCTCCCTAGCCGCCTCGCCAGATGGCACGCTGTACATTGCAGATCTGGGAAATATCCGGATCCGGGCCGTGTCAAAGAATAAACCTTTACTTAACTCCATGAACTTTTACGAAGTTGCCTCTCCGACTGATCAAGAACTCTACATCTTTGACATCAATGGTACTCACCAGTACACCGTGAGCCTGGTCACGGGTGACTACCTGTATAATTTTAGCTACAGCAACGACAATGACGTCACCGCTGTAACCGATAGCAATGGCAATACCCTCCGAATCCGAAGGGATCCAAATCGGATGCCAGTGCGGGTGGTATCTCCCGATAACCAGGTCATATGGTTGACCATAGGCACTAACGGGTGTCTGAAAAGCATGACCGCTCAGGGTCTGGAACTGGTTTTGTTTACTTACCATGGCAACAGTGGGCTCTTAGCCACCAAAAGTGACGAAACTGGATGGACAACATTTTTTGAGTAAGTATATGAAATTTTTACTCCGATTATAAAAATATTGGTTCGTAATAATGCTACATGCTTAAGGATGGGCAGGAACTATATTACTGAGGTCCTAAAGTGTCTGTAATTTTTAGATCCCTCTTTGAAAAAAAAAAGTCAAAATTATGAAAATTAGATGGAGAGCCCTGGAAGAGACCCATGCATGTGAAATGCCTCAGAGATTAAATTTCATTTAGCTCCATGGTAAATATACCTCTCCTCAGGAACTGACATTTTGCTCCAAGTACACTTAGCAGATTAGCGATAGACCTTTCAAAGGACAATCCGTAGCTTTAGTTTTAGGCCTAAACCCTCTGAGTTCGGATTTGCCAGGCTGATAAAAAGCTGACTGCAATGGAAGGTTCCATTGAAGAAAAAACTTTGAAAATCATTTACAATGAACTTGGCTGGTGTCCTGGGCGCTGCAAATGTTATTCTTATCAAACAGAGGGCTTAGCTTTTCACAATCAGTTATTGGAGAAGATAAGCCACACTCTGAAGGACTTTGCAACCAAATGCAAATCGGGACCGCTGGCCACCATTTTGAAAGCATAGGAGAAGGGGTGTATGAAGCCAGGGCGTTTGTGTGGAGAAGTGACCCAGGTGATATGCATTCCAGTCACGTTTTCGTGAGGTCAGGGAGAGCGAAATGAAAATTAGCTGTTGTATATTTTATGGTGTGTGTACTTTACAGTGAGCGCATGTGTGAAACCATTTCCGACTGCTGTTCACTTAACTAACACTGCACAAGCGAAGTCAGGTGCGCCTAGAAGACACGTTGACAGATTCAAACTAGTGCTTCGGATGAGAATTTCAAGTCCCTTAGTGTGATTTTTTTTTTTCACAGTGACATGTTAAAGCAGAAGTCTTTGCTCCAAGAACACACGTCTAAAAGCACAACAGAAGTCACTAGAAAAAGGCATCTCATACACAAATATTTTTCATACAACCTCTCTGGAATAGATCCTCCACAGAAAAGCTCTGTTCCTGTAGTTGGAGCGGCTTTTCTCTCTCCGACAGGTTCCCTTTTAATAAAGCGAGTTCCCCAGCAGCAAGGTTTTGTCGGAGGAACAAACCTTTTCAATTGAAGAATTACATTAAAATTCTGTTCTTAGCATTCCTCTTCCCTCATTTCAGACTCGCAATAGGAAAGGAATAAATTGGAAGTTAATGGAAGGCGCGTCCTTTGCAGGGCTTTCAAAGTGATAGCGGGCTCTGTTGCCAAAGACGGAGAAGGCAGGGAGAGAGCAGCCATTAGATAGGTCTGGGCAGGAGAGCCGTCCTCATTAGAAGATCCTCTCGGTTGTGCTGCCTCGGGTGGGGTTTCACTGTAGTTGAAAGCGGGGAGAGAAAACAGAGGCTAAGTTTCCAGTTACCGTCTAAGACTCGAGCTCTGCTCTGTGGGCCATTTTTGAACGTGTCCTTGTTGGGTCCAGAAACTGACACTGCGCGGTGCTCCGGGTGGTGACACGGGAACTGGAAGCCACCTGGATGGTTTCCTGAGGGGCCATTGAAGCTTGGAAAACCAGAGAAACCTGCACACTCTATCAGTAGGGCGGGGGGGGGGGGGGGAGACGTGGGAGAATTTAAACAGATTTGGGTTGAGGTTTTTTTTCTATTTTTTGTTTTGTTTTTGTTTCTTTTTTTAAAGAAAAGGTGGTGAACAAAAATAAAAACATACTCCTCTGTTTAAAAAAATATATATCACCTTTGAGGAATAAAAAGCACTTTCAAGAAACAGGGATCCGGTTGGCACGTCAATCTTGTGATTATAATAGGAAAAAATCATTGTTCTACACAGTGGTTCTGACTGTTCCTAATGCTGTGACCCATAAATACAGTTCCTCATGTGGTGGTGACCCCCAACCATAAAATTATTTTTGTTGTTGCTTCCTATCCATAATTTTGCTACTGTTATGAATTGTAATTTAAATACTTAATATTCAGGTTATCTGATACGTGAGCCTTTGGAAGGGTGGTTCGACACCCCCCCCAAAGCAGTCTATCGAGACCCACAGGTTGAAAACCACTATTCTAGTAAAGCCACAGCACAGACTTACTTCACAACACATGTGTGTGGTCATGAGAAAATGTAGCCAGAGAAATGACAGCAAAAGTAACTATCTCAGAAGATTATTATGAAAATATTTAAACTGTAGCCACACACACAAACTCTCTCGGGTATATTTTAAGACTATATTCAGCCAAACAGTATTTGCAAATTGCTTTTCGAATAAAATTAGCAGAGGTATTGGTTTAAAAAGCAGTAACACCTATGTAATCTCAGCACTCAGGAGAAAGAGGCAGGCTGTGGACTGAGTCTAAAGCCAGTCTGGGCAACACCTGGACTAAAAACCAGATTGAGCCACACGGTAGAACCTCATCTCCAACTTGTGATTTTTGAAAGCAATGTATTATTTATTTTCCTCTATATATTCACAGCAAATATATATTTAATTATAATTATTAAATATATATTATATAAATATTAAATATATATTCAATTATAATTATTATTTATGTGATATATATAATTATATATTATATATATAATTTTTTAAATTGCCAAGAACCACATATGCTTTTTTAAAGGTATCTAAGAGCAGAAGAGTTAACCCAAGGAATCCAGAACTGCCAGGTCCAAATGAGACGACTTTTATGGTTGTTACTCTACATGCTGGCGAAAGAGGCCAGAACCCGTAAAGTCCCCTCTCAGAGGCTTGAGCACACAAAGCATAGGGCGTGTCCTCTTGGGAACGCCTGTGAGGCTGAAGGATGGTTAACATTCTCATAGCACAGCACATTTTGTCTGTGAACCTCCCGGGCGAGAAACAGGCAATCCTAGGCCCAACTGGCAGGAGCCTCGACCTGCTTCTGCTTCCCGTGTCTTGACCTTCGTGAGCAGTCTCTGTGGGTGTTCTAGTATAAGGCGGCACCTCTGAGCTGCTGACAAGATGATAGAGTTTGTTTTTACAGTGCTGGGACCTTGCTCAGCTCATCCCTGGACTTTCCTGGCCCAAGTCACTGGAACGACCATATAATGTGTGCTTGTCCAACCAAGGAAACAATTGTATGCCGTTTTGAATTACCCAGTTTAGAGCAGTTGAATCCTAGCCCTGCCCATCTCTGACTCCAACCCTGGCTGTCTCCTAGCTGTTCATCTCTTGACTGGGGTTAACTATCCTCCAACCCTGCAAGTGTCTCAAGTGTTCTCACCTTTACATGAACAGCTTGGAGATTTGCCGTGGGAGAGTTAACTCTATCCCAGCCACCGAGATCGAGCTGCAGTCTTTTGCTATTGCTTCGTATGTAGCTGTTGGTCAGTGGCATTGTCTGGGATGGTCTCTTCTTGGTAGCAGCCATCCTTACTTACAGTTTAGTCTATCTCAGTTAGCTGCTGCATTGGGAACAAGGCTATAGGAAAGAACGATAGTGTCTGGCCTACATGTGTTCCTCGGGGGACTTGGGGAGCCAACCAGTCTGCAGTTATTACCCCAGAGCCCGGTCCCTCACCTTTCTAGCATGCTTATCACATACCCAAGGACAGGCCTTGTCACTCACCTTCCTCAGAGTCTCAGTCTTGGCCTGTTAACAGCTGTCTTCTTGACAGCAGGCAGTGTTCTAACAAGCTGCATATGGGTAACTTGAACCTGGGGTTTCAGACCCTCTCCCTTATTACCTATAGACAGCTAGCTCCTCGGGAATTCCTTTGTTCTTGTAGTTATTAGTGAACTGATGTCTTGGTAATATTCCACTTCATGTTTTTGTCATGCCGTGTATCTAATTCAGATGTAGAAAGACACATGAACTTGGTAAGTTCATAAAGAAGGGGTTTGAAGGGCTTGACAATAGCCAGGGTTTTACCAAAACCACAAGGAGATTGTAATGGGAGAAAAAAATCATTGCCAACTGAGAAACATGTTTTCTGTGACTCTCACCACACCAGTCCCTTAAGCTGGTATGTGGTCTATAATCATCTCTTGGCATAAAATACCTTATACAAAGAAATGGCAGCTTTTAGTCCAAATCCCCATTTGTTTACGGCCGGATTATCAGCTAGCCTAGTATCTAAAAAAGGTTTGAAGTTAAAGCTTTTATCGACTAGAACCAGATGGAAGACCTGGAATCAATCAATCTGCCTACTGTAAAAATACAGTTACCATAGCTCCTGCCAGAGAACCTCCAAAGGAGAGCAAGTTCAGATTCCGTACCGTGCATGTTTTCATTTTATTATTTGTTGGTGCTGGTATGAACTTGAGTGTGCCATTACTATTTGTGTAGTCATGGAAGTACAAAGAAAATGGGGGAAATTTTTTAATGCAAGCTGTTGTCTCTGCGGCTCCCACAATGCATGCAATGTTGCATGCACACACACTCATAGCTTTTCACTGAAGAAAGATTGGCAGCAAAAGCCAATGATGTAGTCGGGTGAATACTCATGACCGAGCAGAGGCTGATGGAGTCTAGAACTGGTTCTCCCCAAAGCACCTTTGAAAAACTACTGCATAAATGATCTCCTGCTCTCTGGGATGCTGCAGACCCCTGCACCAACCATTAATACAGAAAATGTCGATATTTCACATTTTTCTTGTCCATCTTCTGATGTTTACCCAATAACAGTTGTTTGCTCACTTTCTTTTTCCTCATAAAATAAGAACTTCCTCAGTTGATCTTGTTACTCAAATAATTGAATGAAGAAAAAGTAAAGACTTCATACCGGAAGCATTTTATTCTGAAATATTGCTTTTAAGGAGCGAGGGCCACAAGAACTGTATATATAGCCAATTGTGGTGGTATAGCTTCACAAAAACCCCAAATCAGGAGGCTTGGAAGTAGGAGGATTGGAAGTGTGAGGCCAGTATGGGGTACAGCAAAAGTTCAAGGTATGTAGCAAGGCCCTGTCCCTTAAAAGCAGGGACTATGGATAAACTCATTGAAAGGTTGCTTGCCAAACAGTGATAAGCTCTGGACTCCTTTTCTGTGAGGCCGAGAACAAAACAAAATTAATAAGAAAGTTCTGCTCCAACCAAGCAAGATGTCTAAAGGATGAAGGCGGCCCCAGCCCCTGTCCTTGTGAGGAAACGGGAGACCAAAAGGTGGTGAATCCTATTTGAGAAAAGGCCTAAGGACTTCATTCAGCATTGGACAGGACACGCTGCCCAAAAGAGATCTCACTTGCTTCTTTAGTGTCCCAGTACATAAGGTAAGGAGGCTTCCTCTGTAAGCAACTCAGAGTACTACCTCCTGCCATTAACCAGTTAGCCTAAGCCCTGGACAGGCAGACTGCTCCCCAGCTGCTGAAGCTTGTCCACAAGTACAGGCCAGAGACAAAGCAGGAGAAGAAGCAAAGGCGACTGGCCCGTGCTGAGAAGAAGGCCGCTGGCAAAGGGAACGTCCCAACTAAGAGACCACCTGTCCTTCAAGCAGGACACCTCGGTCACCACCTTGGTGGAGAACAAGAAGACTCAGCTGGTGGTGATCGTCCATGATGTAGACCCCATTGAGCTGGTGGTCTTCCTGCCTGCCCTGTGATGAAAGATGGGGGTGCCCTACTGCACCATGAAGGGAAAGGCCAGGCCGAGGTCCACAGGAGGGCATGCACCACTGTTGCCTTCACGTAGGATGACTCGGAAGGTGAGGATGCTCTGGCTAAGCTGGTGGGAGCTATAGGACCCCATATTACCAGGACAGGTACAATGAGATCAGCAGCCCCTGGAGAGGCAGTGTGCTTGGTCCTAAGTCTGTGGTTTGCATTGGCAATCCCGAAAAAGGCTAAGGCTGAAGAACTAGTCACTAAACTGGGTTAAATACGCGCTGCTAAGTTTTCTGTACATAAATAAAATTACAGAATTATCATGGAAAGGAAAGGAAAGGAAAAGAAAGGAAAGAAAGGCTCAGAGGAAAGCAAACATGTCTCCATTCAAATATAAGTACCTTGTACAAGAGAGGACTGGGGTTGGGGGAGGGGAGTGATTCCCAATTCCCAACTTGCAGTTCTTATCAGCCCCCAGTAAGTTAGGCAAGTTACTCTACTTTAGGGTTTCTTAAGTACAAGAGCCTTCATGTCAAAAGCTATAGACCTGCAGCAGTTTCTCTCCATGGTACCTATGGTGGTTCTGTCCCTCTTAGGACTCCTTTAAAAAGTAGCTGGTACTTTACGACATGCTACTAGAATCCAGTGTCTGGTGGCTTTCACTCAGCCTTGGTGTCTCATGTGTCTCAGGGGACCAATAATTATCTACAGGCGGTTGCCTCTGATGTTTGCTTCTCCTGACTCGATGGTCAGCAGAAAGAAGGCTGACTGTGACCGTGCAGACACTAATAATGATAAGACTAGTTATGTGTCTGTCTCCCTCCCCCCCCTCCCCCTCCCCCTCCCCTTCCCCCTCCAGAGTTTCTCTATGAAATCCCAGCTGACCAAGCAGGAACTTGCTCCCTAGACCAGGCTTGCTTCAAACTCAGAGATCTGCCTGCCTCTGCCTCTGGTGTGCTGGGGGATTAAAGGGACAGGATGCACCACCACACCTGGCAACATGTCTTAGTCTTTAAAAACAACTGCCCTGTATTCTCATTTCTTAGTTAAGTAATTCCAGAGAGACCACAAAGATCTCACCTGCTAAAAATGTATTATTTAAAAAGCTCATATCCAAAGTAAAGTCATAGTTCTTACACTTGGATGCACACAGAAGCAAATCCGGCATATGGAATTGGGCGATGGAATAAATTATTTACTAGTAAATGGCATTTCACAGCTCTCTGCTTGCTTGCCCACATAAAATACTAAGGGTGTGGGCATATCTAGGGGCACTTCTTCAGGGGGAATTAGACAGCTCAGGGGAAAGCGATGAATTCTAGCTGATGTGCACAAGCTCACTGGCGGGTTAGTGACAACTTTCCTGTCTTGGGAGTTTGATTATTTGGAGCTGTGTATTTGTGGAGCTGAGTGTGATCTTTTGTGAGCTATATTCAGATTTACAGAGCAAATAAATGAGTTTCGGCTTTTCCCCGCTTGTGTAGGTATAGATGGGTCTCCAGCTCCTCATTTGGCTTCTTTATTGACCCTCATTCAGGCTTTGCAATTTCAGAATGAGCTTCTGAACCATTTCTTTATAATGAACCTAACTCTGTACCCATGGCACAAACCCGCAACGCGCCCTCCCCCGCCTATCCTGATACCCTAGGAGAGAATGGGGGAAGGGACCTCAAAGAAGAGCTGGGTATAAATGCTAGCTAGCTATGGTACCCTTAGGGCACTTTCAAATCCAACACTGTATTCAGAAGGCACAGATAGAACAGGAACACGCAAAGGTAATTATTCCGAATTAGGAAAGATGCATCCTTTGCTTGTTGACACTGAGTCGGCTGGATTGGAGACAGTGGCGCGTTCTTACACAGCTGTCCCTCCGACCACCACGGATGCAGGAACTGATTAATGGAAGCTTCCACCTGACAGGACTGAGGACCACCCCATCCTTTGAAAAACACCTGACGAGCCACAAGTCATTGTCATATATGTCCGGAAAGTACATTGAAAACTACGTCTCCATTTTACAAATATGCGACTTAGGCTGGCCCTAGGCTCCCTTTCGATAGTCCCCATGTCTTTCTTTCATTGTGGAAGGCAACACTTAGGAACTCAGGACTGACTGATTTAGGAGTGATTTCATCCGCAGGTCACTGTAAATCCTGGGGAAATCCAGGCACTGTTTTCCATTGCTTTCTGTTTTGTTTGACTTTCTGATAGGTTTGCCTTACCTCTTTTTTATTATTAATTATTTTACTTATTTACATTCCAGTCGTTGCTCCCTCCTGGTACCCCCCCACACACACACACACACAGTTCCTTATCCCATTCTCCCTCCTCCTTGCCTCTGAGGGTCCCCCACCCCAGCATCCCCCTTCCCTGAGACCTCAAGACAAAGGATTAGGCACATCTTCTCGCACTGAGACCACACCAGGCAGACCTCTGCTAAGTGCTCTGGGGCCCCCAGACCACCTGTGTATGCTGCCTGGTTGGCAGCTCAGTCTCTGAGGACTCCGAGGAAGGGGGTCCGTGTTAGTTGAGACTGTTGGTCTTCCTATGGGATCACCTCCCCTTCAGCTCCTCCAGTCCTTCCCCTAATTCTTCCATAGGGGTCCCCAACTCTGGGCCAATAGTTGGACTGAATCTGGCTTTTTTTTTTTTAACCAAAATGAGCATCCCAGGAAATCAGTGAGAACTGTGTGGGCAATTGACTGAAGTAGCTACAGTACACTTCAAGCATTCACCTCAACACGATAAAGGCAATAGTTTCATCAATATTTGATTTATTCCAGTTCCTTTCAGTAGTCTAGATTTAAAAAAAAAAAAGCCAAAGCAGTAAGCAGTTTTCTCAGCATCTGGGGCACCCACTCCGACATCACCATTGCAGCAGAGCTATGTTATCCCCTCCAGTGTGATCCGCTTAGCAAATTAATGCTCTCAAGGTGCCAAATTACTCCATAATGGCTCAAAATGAGTCGTTCAACATCCTCTATCTCTGGACTTCTCTCGACGTTGGATAGGTGCTCTGGTAGCTTTACCGTAAGGCACATCGTCAGCTTCCCTTGCAAAGCAACTGTCGATAATTTACCCAAAAACCAAGACACAGACTTGCCACTCTAAATGATACCTGAGAAGAGGAGATCCTCATGCGGACAGCTCAGGATAGCTTCCCCTTCCTATTGCTGCAGAGCTAAAGGTTGACAGCTGAGAACTTTCTAGAAAGCCGCATCCTTCTCCAACTCAATCGTAGGATGGTATAATGAGAGCCTCATTCCTTCCTGCTCACCCCCCAGCTTCCCCCAGGGAAGTGTTGCAGATAGAGAAAGCCTCTTATTTATGTCTGCACCCATGGGTCATTTCCAGATGTCTAGAGCATATAAATGTTGACCCAGTGAGGACATTACACTTCTCTTCTGAACTCTGACCTAAGATCAAGAAAGGACAACCTTAAGCAAGAGATCAGAGGACTGGGGTGTCACCCGCCTGTGTGCTTTCTGTCCCTCACAGCAACCCCTCCCATCCATCCTCATTACAGCATCTTGTAGACTCGCCTACTCAGGCATCTCAAGCACATTCCTTAGACTTAAGATCTATCTGAACTGCTTGGTCAGCCTGAGAATCTGAATTGGGGACACACAAGGGAGCGATGAGGAGAGGGGAGGGGGAGAGAGAGAGGCAGAGGGAGAGAGGGAGGGTCTGATGTAAACAAGTATTACTTTGAGCCAGCAAGATGGCTACGTGAGTGAAGGTGTTTGCTACTCAAGCCTGATGCCCTGAGTTTGATACTTGGAGCCCATGTAAAAGTAGAAGGAGAAAATGATTCAACAAAGTTGTCCTCTGACCTCCACGCATGCACTCTTGCATGCACATCATGCATACACAGAAAAATAATCTTACTCTTATTTCTTGTTTTTTAAAAATAAGAAGTATCACTTTCCAGTTCAACCAAAAAAGGATTTGAGTTTTCTTCCCTATTTAAATATATAAGAACAGAAGTCTGATATAAATTAAGGAGGTTTTTTTTTCTATAATTAGGCCTTTCGATTAAAATGTATATAAAGATCAAAGGCTAAAAAGTGTTGGTTTTTAAAATAAGAAATAGATAATCGGTTAATTTAAACACGTAACGAATGTTAGTTCAACATCAGATGAAAGAAAGACTTCATTCTATGTCAAACTCAAAAAGAAAAGCGCGAGCTAGGTCCCTATGAAGACACACACCTGAGCAGAAGCTGAGGGAAAGTTCTTCCCTCCCAGAAGAGGTTCTGATGATAAAATCAAAATTTAAAGAAGGAGAAGCAAGGTGGCCCTCTAATGCTTGTCTACGTGAATATAAATACACCAGTCTATTCCTATAGAACCGAAAGGCCTTTCCGATGACAGACTGAAAACCTTCTTTAAGGTTTTCAGTCTGTCATCGGAAAGAAGAGCCATCAGGGCCAAGCAGTGGTTATTTCTCATTTCAGATAAGTTTCTCGTCACTTAAATATCTGTTATGTGCCTGGTCAGATCCTGTTGATTTTATTAATAAAGAGTTCTTCTTTTTTTTAAACATACTTTTAAGGCTTATCTCGCAAAGATATCCATAGTTAGTTGAGTATTGTGTCCATGAGGTAAGAATCTCATCCATGCCCTTTGGTCAAGGAACATTTCCTGCTTATCCACTACATTCCGGGCATTAGGTACACATTCATTCGGTTACAATCGGTGGCCGGAGCTGACTTGAGTGCTGGAGAATAGGCAAGTTCAGCGTCCGCTAGACTCTGAGCAGAGAAGTAAACACGTGTAAGGGTGTAAATCGCTAAGACTCTGTTACTCAGCAGGCAGTGCAAGCCAAGACGCTCATCCATCTTGTCCTCATCAGACTGGGGACAAGTGTGAGGCAAGGTACACATCTCAGTTAAGCTTTGTCCACAGGGAGTGGTGGAGTGGCAGTCGGGGCCAAAGCCTTGACTGGGCAGGCCGAGCGTGGCAGGATTTAAATGAACACGAATTTTAGAATAACCAGAGTGTGAAGCGTGCGTGGGGACACTAGAAGGTGACGCTAGAAAGACATGTCAAGAGAGCATGGGTCTGTTCAAGTGGGGCTTAGATGACATGCTAGGGAGTTGGGCAGCCCTGGGAATCCTCCGTGCTTGGTAGGCAAGGTGCACTTAAGGGAATCTAACAGTCAGTTTGGCGACTGTGTAAGCATGGACTTAAGGGAAGATGAAAGTAAGAGGTACCAGAGGAAAAGAAAGTTAGGAATGAGAAAGGAAGGACTGAATCCAGGAAGGACTAATCACTAATCGAAATGGATTAATCCTGAGGAGATGGGGAGATGAAACAATCTCAGAGAACCTCTGTTTTTCCCAGCATGGATGGTAAAGTAGATAGGAAAACACCAGAAATACACAGGGAGTTCCCATGTGGAAGTTATGAATGTAAGTCCCCACGGCACAGTATCACATAGGATCAAAAGGTCGGTCTGGGGACTCGTATGTTATTGAACACCATTGTCCCGCTAATTGGAAGAAGACTGAGAAAGGAAGGCCATGAATTCAAGAACTTGGCTAGACATGGTCCTAAAATAATAATGATAATAGAAGAAAGAAAGAGAAATACGCTGGCTAGATCTCAGGAGAAAAACAGTTCCTGAGATGTGAACGTGATGAGGGAGTTATGAAAAAAAAAACTAAATTAAGAGTAAATGAGATCAGAGTGGCAAGTTCTGTAGAAGATCTGGTGTTGGGGGAGGCTGCAGATAATGACCTGACAGTTTAAACTTCCTGTGGAAGTAAAGGGACTACTGTGTAAACATCCAAGGATCCACCTTCCTGAGCCCTAATTCTTTGGAAGGTTCAAATCACCTCTCCTTGTACAAGCTATCGCTTTCGGTATTTGTCTTTTGGGTGTGTCTGTACACATGTTCGTGTATATATACATGTAAGGACAACTTTGAGAGTCATTTCTTAGGAGGTGCCATCCACCTGATTTTTTGAGACAGGGTCTCATTGGCCTAGAGGTCACCCAAGTTAACTAGGCTGGCCGGCAAGTCCCAGGGTTCTCTACTTCTCCAGTACTGGGGTTACACACAGGACATGAGCTTGCAAGCATGCCACCACCTAGCGTTGTGCTGGGGATGGACCGCAAGTCCTGATGCTTGCCGGTTGAGCGCTCTACAAACTGACTTCTCTCTCCAGCCGCATTCCCTCCCCTCTTAGACTGCTCCCTTGTCCGACGTCCACCATTCCTCTTCCCTTCTGAAACTGAGCAGAAACTTCCGTCCCATAGCTCATGAACAGACAGCATATTAGTCTCAGTCTTCCCTTATTTTTCCAAGTCTACCCAATGGCTAAGCAACAGTCTACTAAGTAGCTTCACTGCCATTGTTTACCTCTGCATTCGCTGGTACTCCCAAGCCATGACAGGCCATTGGTTCACTGTGTCTTTTTTATGTTCTCTACTTGCCACCACACTCCTCCTCCTCCTCCTCCTCTTCTTCTTCTTTCTTCTTCTTCTTCCTCTTCTTCCTTCTCTCTTTCTCTTCCTCCTCCTCTTCCTTCTCCTCCTGTTCCTTTTCCTCTTCCTCCTCATCTTCCTTGTCCTCCTCTTCCTCCTCCTCCTCCTCCTCCTCCTCCTCCTCCTTCTCTTCTTCCTCCTTCTTTTTCTTTTCTGGGAAGCAGCTTTGGTCAAATGAGAAAGGCTCTAGACTAGACTAAGAACCTAGACTCCACAATTTTATCTGTCCCAGCTATGAAGTTTGCCAAGCCGCGGAACTGCTTTTACTTATGAAATGAAAGGCTTCTCAGTAAGGAAAATTTCCCTGTTACTGTAACAAATCTGTGATTCTGCCGTTCTTCCAGTTTTTCTTGGCCTCTGTCAACACTTATCCCATAAGAAACATTTACTAAAAGTTACCAAATTTCCTTTTCTGAAACAATGATACATACATCTCTTTTGAACCCAAAATCTTGTGTATTATTATGCTAGTGGTAACAGCAACCACTTGCTGTGATAAATAAAATTTCTTTGTAAGTAAAATACCTACCTTGAAAAACTTTTTTCCCAGTTCTAATCTTTCCCTTTTCCTTACTGCACATCCATTCCCTCTCTCCCTCTCCCTCTCCGTCTCCCTCTCCCTCTCCCTCTCCCTCTCCCTCTCTCTCTCTCTCTCTCTCTCTCTCTCTCTCTCTCTCTCTCTCTCTCTGTGTGTGTGTGTGTGTGTGTGTGTGTGTGTGTGTGTGTGTGTGTCAGAGCAAGAATACAAAGTGAAGAACAAAAGAAGATGAGCTTGCATGCTATCCATTTCTAGAACATCTGGGATATGTGTAGTTCTATAGAGCAAAAATTCTTGGTGGACTGTCTAGCAGGTCTGCATTTCAAAACTACATAAATGTCCATATTCCTCATCCAGTACACAATTTTAAAAGGTGGGAGGGAACTGCACAGAATCCTTTGAACCCTAAGGGAGCCATTTCTAGACCTCCTGGTTAGATGCCTATCTGAAGGCCCGAGTTTTATCTATCGCTCGGCCAGTTCCCCTGTGCAGGCTATAACTATGCAAAGGCTTTGATCTGGTCACCTTTCTTGAAAAAAAAAAAATTCTGAGGCCGTCTCTCACTGTGCTCCATGTTCAAAGGGTTAGGCCGGAGGTTCAAGAGGAAGACCTGCCCTCATCCACGTCCTCTGAACTCCTGCTATCTGGAGAGTTCAGGGGGAAAGAGAATGGCAAGGTGCCTGCAGACTCCTGCCCTCTCTGGTTTCATGAAACACCCAGGTCAGACTCTGTCCCTTAAGAGAGACATCCTAAGGAAACTCAACCAAGCAAAGAAATTTAAATTGGTGTAGGCCACCCTCTCCTGTTGACTCCCATTCCTTTCTCAAGATCCTCTCAGCACTTGAAAGAAAATGCAAGTTTAAAAAGGAAGCAGCTTGTTCTTTTGTCTTTCTTGATTGCTTTTTCCCTGTCACTTTGGTAATGTCCATATGAGATGGCCCTGTCATCTGGAAGTCACTTGATCTCTGTGCTTATCACAATGCTAGATTCTTTCTCAAATGTCATCCCGATTTTTTTGAGGATTCCCTATTGACAATGTTGCTATTGAATTCAAGAAATAATAGTTTTTCCTCCAGCTAATTGTTAAGAAATACCTACATGTAAAATCTTGTAATAGTGTTACAAATCACACTATTAGTAGCATCACAATGCCAGATCAGCCCACCATCCGAGGATAAATGATTTTGCTATCGGTATACACATTTTTCATCAGGACTGAGGATCAAGAAATGACTTCTGCATTTGTGTTTAATACTGACGGTGGTGATTTGTCACTTGCCATAGTGGCGGATAGCCTGTTTTAAATTAGCACTCTAGAGGAAGCACTGTTATAGCAGGTGGCAACAATGAGTTGAGTTTCTTGGTTTTGTTTTTACTGACTCATGTAAAAGCAAATATAAGATATTAAACGTATAAGGTGGTCAGTGGAACACAGGGGCATGTGTCTTTCATGGGAAAGCTTACTGTGATTCGAATCTAAGAGCAAATCCACATACCTGATGAGAAACAGAGTCATCTAATAGAGCTGAAGACCCTGGGAAGATGAGAAGGACTGTACTTGAACATTCGACTAAAAAATCCATCTTAAACAGAAGTACCAAAGTCACATTCTGAAGTTTTGGAGAATTGCAAATCGTTTCCACTTGAATAAATTTACAGTATCAGTAGTCTGTTGACATAGAGTTGTTAAGAGTGTAGCTTAGTCAGAGCTTCTTTCGAGTGACAATCAACTGAAGATGCTTAAGCACAGGGAATTATAATCATAGTGTTTCACAGATTTACCAGAAAGTGTGGAGAGAGGCAGGTAGACCAGTTGTCTAGGGCAGAAGTGGGAATGGAAGAATAAGTATACGAAAGATATTATGGAGGAAAAATGAAGAGTTGGTCACTTCGTGTCTGTGAGTGAGAAGGAAAGAGAAGATTTTATCTCAGGATCACTGAGGCTATGACTCTGAGGCATTTACTAATAATCTCAATGCCTAGGAAACATACAAGGCATTTTGAAACTACTCTATGGAAGCTGAAGTAGCAAGTCTAGGCAAAAAAAAAAAATGCAATCAAAATTAAAGTCAAACAAATATAGAACCATAAAAAGGGTACCCCATCAATGCAAGAGCAAAAGGTCAGAAAGCCAGAGGGAGAGTGTCTTTGTCCAAACAGAGTCCTTTGTGAAGAGGGGTCAGCTGGGAGCGGGAGAGAATGTGCTGTGTGATGAATCCGGAGCTATGAGGCTATGACCAGATGAGTGGAATCGTGAGCATGAAGTTGATGTTCTATTCAAATTCCCTAGAGCCTATTGCATTGTAGATTCAAAAAGGCTAATAAAAGAAAAGGCTACATCTCTAATGTACGAGTTGGGGAGGTCTAGTGCACTGAGGCCAAGCCACAAGCATTAAGCTGAACTGCAAAGCTACACAGAAACAGAAGCAGTGTCCTGCAGCGCATGGATTATGCGACCGGTCTCTCATCACGCAGGGTCAGCTTGGTCCAGTTGGCCATCGCTGTCAAAAATCAGAAAAAAACATTTAACCATCATTTCTAGAAATATCTGAAAATTGTCTTTTGAGAACTGGTTGGTTGGTTGGTTGGTTGGTTTGTTTCAATTCCTCATCCAGAATCCTCTGGTCATTTTAGAATCTCCCACCCACTCATCTCGCTTTTGCTATTGCTGTGCATGGTCTTTGTCAGGACTGAGGAGCAATGAATGGGCTCCGAATTCCTGTTCAGTACTGAGGGTGGTGATTCGTCACCTGCCACAGTGGTGGTGGCTAGGTTGTTTTAGCCCTCTAGAGAGTGCCACAACAGGTGGCAACAAGGAGCAGATTTTCTTGGTTTTGTTTTTGTCGGCTCACGTGAAAGCAAATGTAAGTAAGCTCCTAAATGCATAAGGTGGACACTGAAACACGGGGTGCGTGTGTCCTTCAGTGGTGATCAGTGAAGACTTTCCCACAGATTACTCCCTTTGTCCACAGAAATGACAAAAACCTTTATTTTTCCATTTACAAGTGAATGCAGCACAGAATCTGTACGGAAAAGCATTTGAAAAGATGTCTTAAGTCTCTTGCTTTCTGAAACTGGGGCAACGGATGGTAGCTCTGTGCCCACACCCCCGTGTTGGGCCCCGTGTTTTGTGTAATCAGTAGGTCTGGGGAGCTCTCTGCCTGGCTTTGCCCCCCTTGGTAAATTCCCTCTGTGCTGAGTCAGCATTATTAAATGTTTGCTTCCTTCAAAGCCTTCCTCAGTTCTCCAACGCATCACAAAACCTGGGCAAGGCCTGACTCTCCATCGAGTTCTGCTGCAACTAAAGGCTCAACAACTAACTTACCTCTCTTCCCAGTCCTGACACCACCGTTGCTGTATATCTAAGACCCCTCGTTATGCCCCAAACTCCTTCACCCCCTCCCCCAACCCTCCCCCACCCCCACCCCCCACCCAGTCTTGATCTATCCCAGTCCTGACAGCAGAGCTCACCCCAGGGTGGTCCCTACTGGCTCCTCCAGCTGGAGACCTCTCCGCCTCCATTCTGGGTCCTCCTAGGATCGGTAGTACCCGAGGCTCACTCATCGTCAGGAGGCAAGCTTTCACATGGGTGACTTTGTATTCTCTCAGGATTCTCAGTACCCTTGCCCCTCAACTTCCACCTTAGAGAGTCTTAAGAAACTGATGAGTAACTGGATAGGAAGACAGCCGGAGGGCTCCTCCTCATTCCTGGCCTTCCGTCTTCACACACTTTGGGCCTGTTAATGCCTTAGTTTAGCCACTTGTTGGCAGGCACACGCTGAGAACTTCCAGGGCCAGACTGCTAAGATGAGTCATCATGGAGCCAGCTTTATCCTTATGTCCTTCTGACCGTAGAATCTCCAAAGGTTCCGTATATATTTATTTCCCAAAGAGCCAGAGGCTAACAGGGTGCTTTCTGAAAGCTCAGGAACCTGGGCTGGATCCCTGTGTGCCTGTCCCTCCTGTGATAGAAAATGCCTGCCCAGCAGGAAACAGAATGAGTGGAAAGCCAGCGAAAGCATCAAGTCAAAAAAGGTTGGCAAAATGCTTTCTCCGGGAGAAAGGTGAAGTTTCTGCTTGAGATTGAATGGGGCTGGAAAATATAAACCAGAGAAAGGGCAGGTCAGTGGATGCAGCAAGAATGACTCGCCGTGCTGCTGGAGAGTTAGGCACGTGTGTCTTTTTTTTTTTTTTTTTTTTTCTTTAAATCTTTTTTTTTTATTTTCTGCCAAGTTTACTTATTTATTTACAACAAAAGGCCAGGATAGAGGTATACATAGGGTTATATAAATCAATCAAAAGGAACAGAGATGGGTAGTTTAAAAGGGAGCCAGGCAATACTAATGTTGTGATATTGTGAAAATCAGGAAGACACAGCTTGGCAAAAACACAAGAAAGACAGTTTCATGAAAAGAGATTAATTTATAGAACCTGGGGTGTATGTGAAAGCACATCGCCTACTAGATCCTTGCTTCTTCATATTCAGAGTCGTCCATGTATTAGGAAAATGTCCTAAATTGTGGTACAACCTCAGCATTTTAGTTTTCTTTTATTTTGGGACAGCATATCATTTCATTATCCAGGGTATCACTGAATCTGAAATTTTGCTGTCTAGTCTTGAGTACCTAGCTTTAGAGGCATGTGCTACAAAACCTGGCTTCATTTAGTTTTTAAACATATGCAATATATATGCTTTTGAAAATCAGTTTACTACCACAACTTCAAATATATAAAACATCTTTAGTTGTATTTGTTTATGTTATATTCTAGAAGGTGCATCTTTCTGTAATTGCTTTGAGAAGACTGAGCAGATGTGAGGAGTTCAGCGGTCGCACGTGTGTCTTTAAAGCACAGATCTCAACTCTGAATCAGGCCGTGTGATTTACAGAAAGGATAATGGGCCCAAGGTCAGGCACCTAACAGTTCCAGTGATAGCTCAGCCAGGAGAGCCTGAACGAGCAATTTAACCACCTCATCTTTAATTTCCCGTTTATGAGATGGAGAGCTAACTCGCTACAGAATGACCTGTACGGAAGAGCTTCCAGAAAGATGTTAATTTCTAAAGGACTTGGGCACTGTAGGCAGTACAGTATGGTCCAGGAATTACACCGAATGTAAGCCTCAACTTGAGTCCGAGTTTGATCATAATTCTGTATCCCCACTTTGCTGTGCGAGTGAGCCTATACATGCTTGCTTCAAGATCACTAATGTCTTCAGAAAAGCAGTGACAGCAGTAAACTACTTCGGATTTCTTTCATTTATACCTTAATCTGCTCGGAGCCTTAGGCTTGCTGGGGAGGGGAAGATGTCTGCTTTGTTTCTTCAGCACTGTCTCTGCTGAGTCTGGGCAGTGATAACACTGAATGGTACGTGTGTTGGTTTCTCTCTGTCTCCCTCTCTCCCCACTTTCCCAGCATTCCCAGTGCTGGCTTGCTGTCAGACCACGTCAGTTGAACCCCTGATCTCACTGGCACTGACCCCTCTGAGTTAACAGGTCAGCACAGCAGTAGACTCTTGCCTGGAAATCTGCAAACGGCAATCAACTTTTGCATGCTTAAGCATTCCATCTTGCTCCGTATTGATACCTGTCGTTAGAACTGTACATTTGCCTGCCCTTCCTCCAAAAATAGCCATCTTCCTCTCTCACTGCTTCTGGGCTTTCGAACAAGGAAGCTTCTGGAATTCTCATTGAGAATTTTGAATTTACTCTTCTCTACTCAGATAACGTAATCAACTTTTTAATTTTTTTCCTCTGGTGATAGCACAAATGGAAAACTGAGAAAAATTCAGTTCTTCGTCAAATGTTGTTCCTATAGTACATTTTTTTAATTACCATGGTATGGTATTTAAAATGGACCCTAATATTTAGATAAGTTTCCTGTGTTTATATGCTAAAAAAAAAAAGCATGTAATAAAATAACAAAGAACTGTTAAATGTCAGGAAATACTCTATCTCATTACACTAAATATAGTAAGTCATTTGAGATAGCACACACTCTTAAAATAACGGAATAGACAAAAAAGGTTGGAGGCTGGAGAGGTGGCTCAGTGGTTAGGAACACATTCCTTTCTCTTCAGGACCCAACTTCAATTCCCAGCACCCACATCAGGAGACTCACAACCATCTATAACTGCAGTGCCAGGAGAATCCTACACTGTCTTCTGTGTCCTGTAGGCACCCTCATGCATGTTTGAATACACCAACATGTGCTCATAATTAACAATAAATCTTTTTTTAAAAAATATTTTTTAAGAAAGGTTATGACCATCGCTACCACTGAAGTCCTACGTTGCCATAAACTGTCAATCACTGAGATATCTTACAAGTCTTTAGGGATAAGAGATGCATTAACCTAGCTTTCGAAAGGTTCTGTGTACTAGCCCCCAACCCTGTCCAAAAAAGAGTCTTTAAAAGGCTTTCCCTCCCCTCTACTAAGAAATTTGTTGAAAATGTCTCAGGATGCTAAAATACTACTTGAAACGTGTTTGAAGGGCACACACGGTGCACACGGTGCGCAGTCAGGGAGGGGCTTAGCCGATAGAGCCATAAAAGCAGGGGGCACTGAACTGCATCTGCTTGGTGGAAAATATGGAAGAATACTACGGAATTCAATACCAGCAAACATGTTCCCTTTGAAACAGCAAATTAAATGTGCAGGTGGGTTTTGGTCACACTTCAAAGAGTAAAATGCTGAGCTGGAGAACTGTTCTGTTTACTCTTGCTCTCGCTGGCAAGGATTTTTTTCTATGTTAAACAGGCTTTTGATTACTTCAAAGCGTGTTTGAAGTCTTCACTCTGCATAGCTCACGCACAAAGACAAATACTCCTCCAAAGTTTTGCTGCCAGTCCTGGTGTTCCTTAAATGTATAGGTATAAAGGGCCTGCTGTGTCCTTGTTAGCACCACGTGACACCTCTCTCTCTCTCATTCAGCTACGATGGTGAAGGCCGCCTGACCAACGTTACCTTCCCGACGGGGGTGGTTACAAACCTGCACGGAGACATGGACAAGGCCATCACGGTGGACCTTGAGTCATCCAGCCGGGAAGAAGACGTCAGCATCACTTCCAATTTGTCCTCCATCGACTCGTTCTACACCATGGTCCAAGGTAAAGGCGAAGCATAATTCGAAATGACTAGAGAGAGTATCAGCAGCGTTCACTCAAGTAGGCTGTGGGCCCTGTGTTCTAAGAGAACCCAGATGAGGGGAGGGGGAGGCAAGAAGGCTCAGAGGAATGGGAGAAATAACCAAGGCCCTGCAGGCAGTATCACACACACTCACTCGCACACATGCACTCGCACATGCACACGCACTCGCACACACTCATACACACTCACACACTCGCACTCACATGCACACACTCATACATACATACTCACACACTCATACATACACACTCACACACTCACACATGCACACACTCATCCACGGAGACAGAGGCACTAGTCTATGATATGAAAGGCTTTTCTTATACAAAACATTGGGTGGATCTCGTAAGAGTTAGTTTGGGGGAGAATATCACCTTGTATTTTGTATATGCAAGCTATGCGTACTGATCGTTCCAAAGTTCCTTTGACAAAAGACAACGGGGTACACCCAGGTGGGGGTACTCCTGAGATCCTGAAGGTGGATACCCAGTAGTGAAAGACTACACGCTTGGTCCACTGCACATCCCAAGGAGGGGGAACCTTCTTCGTCTGCTAACTTCACTGGCACTTTTCAGTGCTCTTTAGTTCACCTTTGATATTCAGAAAAAGCCCACACCAGAAGTCTAAGCTGTCCCTTCCTCTCTGGAAGGCCATCTGTATCCCTTACTTTTCTCACCACTGTGATAGAATATAGTGGTGGAAGTAACAGAAGAAGAGATGTCTTAGCTTCCAGGCCCAGAGGGTTCAGACCATGTTGCTTACCCATTTGACTGAGCAGAGTGTCATGTCAGGGGAAGCCTATAGTGGAATAGTTTCTTCACCTCATGGTGTATGGGAAGGAAGGAGCTTGGGGGGGGGGGGACAGAAAAGGAGGGATAAAGAAAAGAAGGTAGTAAGTAGGTTGTTATCAGGTACCTGCCCCCCAGTTAGGGACTTCCTTCAGCCAGGAACTCCAGAACTAACCCCACAAACAAAGAGACCAAGCTCCTAAATTATTTTTAGGGGACGCTTGCTATGCAGACCACACAACATCATTTAGTACCCCTTTTATTTGTGCTTGGGGTCCTTTTCCTCCTACTGGGTTACCTTGTCCAGCTTTGATACGAGGGTTTGTGCCCAGTCTTATTGTAATTTGCTATGCCATGCTCAGTTGGTATCCCTAGGAGACCTGCTTTTTTTTTAAGGGAAACTGAGGAAAAGCAGCTCTAGGGGATAAGGGGGTGGGGGGAACTGGGAGGAGTAGAAGTAGGGGGAGCTTTGGTCAGAATGTAATATATGTAAAGGATAAAAATTGAAATTAAATTATATATTATATGAAAATGAAAAAAAGGAAATCTAAAAAAAAAGATGCAGACCTCCATGTTTTAGAAATATTTATCAGTTCTAAATGTACAACCATCAGATATTTAATAAAGACAGAATAAGTCACCTTTCCTGCCTTTTTTTTTAGACCAGTTAAGAAACAGTTACCAGATCGGGTATGATGGCTCCCTTAGAATCTTCTATGCCAGTGGTCTAGACTCTCACTACCAGACAGAGCCCCACGTTCTGGCTGGCACCGCGAATCCCACGGTAGCCAAAAGAAACATGACTCTTCCCGGTGAGAACGGACAGAATCTGGTGGAATGGAGATTCCGAAAAGAACAGGTCCAAGGCAAAGTCAACGTGTTCGGCCGGAAGCTCAGGGTAAGTGATGCTGGGGGGGCGGGGGGAGAGACGGGCGTCCAGCTGCTCAGTGTACATGCCCTGCCTGCACGCCACCTGCCACCCACCAACCTGACTGTATGTCACAAACCATACCAGCCATCGAACCTTCAGACACTTAAATGAAATTCGTCCTTGGGGAATCTAGAAATTGCATATAGCACAGATGTACAGTCTCTGGATACCAACAGAGCCTCATTTTGCTGATGTCACCCTAAGAATCTTAGGAGCATGGTCTTCCTTCTTCTCCTGGTCTGTGAGTAGCGATGGGGATAAGTTGATGTCGGCTTAAATATCAACAGTTTTCAAAGTCACAAATAGGAATGGTGAAGGAGGCGGATCAGCCATTGAGAGGCGTCTTTCTTTGCAATTTCCATATGTTTGAACTGTGCAGTGTGGATGAGTATAGTAAGATGTCCGACCTCAGAACCGCTCTGCTTTCTCTTCACCGTCGACAGAAGCCCCACTTTTTGTTGGCTTTTTTATGAGAGACGTGGTGTTTCTCATTATGCTGCTGTAATTGGGCCTTGCAAAATGCTCTCTGCGTTTACTTGTAGGGTTTTTTTCTTCTTTTTTTTTTTATCACTCTTCCATTACAGGCCAAATGCATCTGGAAGGCAAGCTGTGATTTATGGTAGCTATTTGATAAAGACAATGTAGATTAAACACGGGAGCACAGGTTGCAAGAAATCACCTTCAGCCACAATAAACTGAACCTGATTCATTCTTTATATTAGCCAACAGAGTTTTAGTTTATCGGGTGAATGTAGAAAATTCTTGCCAACACTACTTCCCTTGCCATTAAAATAAATAAATAAATACTTCAAATCAAGCAACAAGAACAAAACATGAAGCTTGCTGGTAATCCCCCTCATTCTCCAACTCCCACTAAATTATTATCCAAGTTGGCCAGCATTATTTACCTTGGCAATTCTTCAGGGTTAGAAATAGCAACTAAAGCCAGGCAGTAGTGGCTCATGCCTTTAATCCCAGCACTTGGGAGGCAGAGGCAGGTGGATTTCTGAGTTCGAGGCCAGCCTGGTCTACAGAGTGAGTTCCAGGACAGCCAGGGCTATACAGAGAAACCCTGTCTTGAAAAACCAAAAAGAAAAAAGAAAAAGAAAAGAAATAGCAACTAAATATTGCTTCTGACTCTTTCCAAGAAATAGAAATGAATTTTTCAAAAGAATCAATGGCTCAAACACAGACTCAACCCAGCGTATAGGATGCATTCTGATTGCAGTCCATCACAAGGCTGATATCTGGGATGACAGCACATGGTCTCTGGAGCCAGGACTTAAGCCAGCAGTCGGCCCCAGATTGGGTTCGGCAGTCTGACCCAAAATGAAGCTGAAGGGGAGGTTAGGACAGTGGAGGACTGAGGATGAAGATGGACTCCACATCTCTTTTGCCGATTCTCCCGGGACCATGGTCTCTTGCCTCCCTCTCCACCGTGGCGGCCTCTTCCTGTCTCAGCCTAGGCACTCCTTCCTCACCGCTGAAAATGAGCTCGCAGGCTTTGCTTTCTTACTCAGTGATTCCTGAGTACATATGCACACATGGGTCACAGGAACACATGCACACACACACACACACACACACACACACACACACACGAGTCATTGGTATACATACATACACAGGAGTCACAGGCATGCACAGAGATACATAAATCACAGATATACACACACACAGGAGTCACAGGCATATACATACACATATAAGAGTCACAGGCACACACACAGATACACATGAGAGTCACAGGCCTGTGGTGCGCACACATATACAGGTGTCACAGTTTCACCCAAACACATGAGTCACAGGTGCACACACACAGACACAAAGGAGTCACAGGCACGCACACACACACACACACAGACACACATGTATGCATGCATGCAGTCTCACAAAAACACAAATCACAGCGCACACAGAGATACACACACACAAACACACAGGAGTCACAAGCACACCAAACCTCACACAGGGCAGTACACACATGAATCTATATAAATGTAGGGACCATAAGTGTAAGAAAGCATAAGACATTTTTCTTTTGGAACTCTGAATAGATTGGCTTACTATAATTATCTCCAGTTATATCCTTTGTCCTATAGACAACTTAACTTCCTTCTTCTTTATAGTTAAAAGATAAGATCTCATTGTGTTCCATACTGTTTTTGTCCATCCCTTTACGGTTGCACATGCATCAACCATAACTTACCTGTTGTGAATAGTGCTGCAGTAAATGGGCTAATGAAACATGCACACGGCTCTGCAAACATTAAGTACACATAGCCAAGAAACCCATGAGAAGAGAAGGTCAACACTGGCTATCTTAGTTTTCTGTTGTTGTAATTAAAACTCCGTGGCCAAAGCAACTCGTAAAAGAAAGCATTTAATTTGGGGTTCACGGTTCCAGGAGGTTAGAGTCCATGCCCGGCACATCAGGGAGTTTGGTGGATAGCAGGCATGGTACTGGGGCAGTAGCTGAGAGCTTGACATTCTGATTCACAAGCACAAAGGAGAAAGAGGGGACTGATTGGAAATGCAGTGGGCTTCTAAAACCTAAAGCTCACCCCCAGTGATGCACCTCCTCCAACAAGACCACACCTCCTAATCCTTCCCAAACACTTCCACTAACTGTGGACCAACCAGTCAAATATCTGGGCCTATGGAAGCCATTCTCATTCAAATCCCTGCCCTACCCATCACAGAAATATGATATTGAAATTCCATCTCACCTAGTGAGAATGTCATTGGCTAAGAAAACAACAGATACCTGTCATGTGGACAAAAGGGGAATCAGTGCAAACTGATGGCCGGGCCATAGTGCAGCCACTGTGGAAATCACTGTGGACGTTCCTCAAAAAGGCAAAAGAGATGTAACATATGACCCACTCCTGGGAATCTACCAACGGTGCCAGTTTGCTTTTATAATAGTATAAATATAGGTCATTTGTGTTCTGCCCTCTTTACTTACAGATATTACTTTTATATTAGAAAATATGTTTATAATATTATCTAGATAAGAATGGTATTATCATCTAGATAGGTTTTATATTGCTATGCTACAAACAAGATCTTCTCTTTTCACTTATTTTGGATGTCAGTAAGTCAGTATGAAAGTACATTGGAAATTAAAAGCACGGTGATTTATACCTAACCCTAACCCAGAGACCCTCAACCACATGTGCACTTGACTAGGAGAGAGCTGTCTAGTTTTCTGTGAAGGAAAATGTCTGTGGGCAGAGGGAAATACTTTGTTCATGGACTACATAGTGAGTTCCATGCTAGCCCAGGCTACAGTGTGTGTGTGTGTGTGTGTGTGTGTGTGTGTGTGCATACATGAGAGGGGAGTTGGGAAGGAGAGACCAATCTGAAGTCTCTGGTCCTGCCCCTGCCCCCACTCTAAATGGAAACACCACCTCTGTAGATGGAGTGTGATGGTGTGTATATACTGGGCCAAGGGAGTGGCACTATTAGAAGGTCTGGCCCTGTTGAAGTAGGTGTGGCCTTGTCGGAGTGGGTGTGGCCTTGCTGGGGTGGGTGTGGCCTTGGAGTGGGTGTGGCCTTGCTGGAGTGGGTGTGGCCTTGCTGGGGTGGGTGTGGCCTTGCTGGGGTGGGTGTGGCCTTGCTGGGGTGGGTGTGGCCTTGCTGGGGTGGGTGTGGCCTTGTTGGAGTGGGTGTGGCCTTGCTGTAGTGGGTGTGGCCTTGCTGGGGTGGGTGTGGCCTTGTTAGAGTAGGTGTGTCACTGTAGATGTGGGAGCCAGTACTCTGCTAGCAGCCTTCAGATGAAGATGTAGAACTCTCTGCTCCTCTTTTTTTTTTTTTAAAGATTTATTTATTTATTATATGTAAGTACACTGGAGCTGTCTTCAGACACCAGAAGGGGGCATCAGATCTCTTTATGGATGGTTGTGAGCCACCATGTGGGTGCTGGGATTTGAACTCATGACCTTTGGAAGAGCAGTCAGTGCTCTTACCCGCTGAGCCATCTCTCCAGCCCTTTCAGCATCTCTTGCACCATGTCTGTCTAGATGCTGCCATGCTCCCGACTTGATGATAATGGACTAAACCTCTGAACCTGTAAGCCAGCTCCAATTAAATGTTGTCCTTGTAAGAGTTGCCTTGGTCATGGTGTCTGTTCATAGCAGTAAAGCCCTAACTAAGATGTGGAGGAAGGGAAGCATACACACGGGCATGAGCACTGATGTGTGAGCCTCGGAACAGCTATGCCTCAGCCAGACAGTTCAGCAAATGCTCTCTCTCAGTCCCACATTTCCAGCTGATGTGATGCGTGTGATTGCGCTCCCAGAGACAAAGTGACAAGGGAAGAGGATAAGATAGGATGAATCAGCTCTGGCTGCTAATCTCAGCCCCCCTCTGTGGATTCCAAGAGTGAAATCCCAAGGAGAAAGGACTGAAGGGAAAGGCTGTTTGGGGACTGAGCCTGGGGCCCACCAAGAGGGGGAGAAGAAGTGAGTGTGGGAAGTCTGTAGCCACATGACCTGAGTGGGTCTGAAGAGCCATCTGTGTCCCTCCGCTTCTGAAACACAGAATGTCCCCGCCCCCCCCCCCCGCACTGTCCTCAGTCTTCCCTAGCAGAAGGTTCTTTTCATTCTCAAGTTTTTGACTTAAATTTAGCTACGTGCCTGACACATGGTAGATGCTCAAATATTTATTCAGTGAATGAAAGGACGGAGAAAGCCATCCTCTCAATATGGATTGTCTGTGTTCGCTGCGTCTAGATCATCCAAGGGGAGAGGCCGTGCGAGTGGTGTCCTGCCTTGCCGATGTTCGCTTGCTATAAACAAACCTAACACTGCATTTAATAGACATAATAGATGGGTGACTGATAGATGAGTAGCTATTTATTAGACAAAGAGTGTGTGCATAAGACAGATTAAAAAGTTAAAGGGAAGGCAGGCAGGAGGAAAGGGAAAATTCTATTAGAAACCAGTCAATGCATTTTCTATGAGACAGTGCGCTGGAGACAGGAAGGATAAATACAGTCGGAAATAGACACACGGAACCTGGCAGCGATGCAGGAAGGCATGGCGGGGTAAAGACCGCCCCTCGGCTTGCTGACTAGCACTTAAAACTAAAACCAGACAAGGGCTGGCAAGGTGGCGCAGGCAGTGAAATACTTGCCTTGCAAGCAGAAGGACCCGATAAGCCGCTTTAAAAAGCCAGGTCAGGTGTCACGCTTGCCGTCCCAGTGCTGGGGAGACAGAGACAGGCACATCCCTCAGCCTAGCCTAATTGTCAAGCTCTCACAAATGACAGATACTGGTCAAAAAAAAAAAGAGAGCAGCCCAGGACTCGCCTTTGGCTCCACCCTCCTGCACACGTGCTTGCACAGACATGCACACAA